>CM025981.1:5414430-6014430 GCA_014839755.1 Sylvia borin | reverse complement strand
TCCTGGCTCTCCTCTCCCTCAGGCTGCAGGAGCTTCCCTGGACCAGCTTTCCAAAGGCAAGGGGACTGGGGAGGTGCCGCTCCCCCTTCCCCAGACTCGGCTGCACAGTGGGGGAGCAGAGCCCCGAGGTGGGCGCCCGAAGGGTTCCGAATTTAGAAGAAACATTCTTCCTAGGTCCCCGTGGTGGACAAAGCCCACGAGCCTTGGGGGTTTCCTGGGTGCAATTTTTGGCCAATTCTCTTCTTGGGAGCAAAAGGGAAGACTTGGCCGGGGGGCATCCTAAGGGGATGTTAAACCCCTTCCTGCGGCCACACTGAGCAAACAAGGTGCAGAACAACCCCTGCGCCCATAACCACACCTGGGGACAGGTAATGGGGCAGTAACTACCTGCAAAGGGGGTCTGGGGGCTGTACCGTGGGAAAGGGCTTGGGGGGCAGTGGGGAGACGGGACAGCGGGGATCCCGGGGGGAAGGTGACCCCCAGCCCGCCTCCCTCCCAGCACGGGGCCGGCGGGGGATGGCAGCTCAGGCCGGCTCCCCTCGGGCAGGCCTCACGGAGGGGACGAGGGGAGGCCCCGCACGGCCCCGCGCCCGCCGGGCCCACACTCACTCGAAGGCGAAGAAGAGGCCGCTGGTGGCCAGGATGAGGCCGAGCGTGAGGGCGAAGACGCCGCTGTGCCGCGCCAGCATGAGGCGGCCGCCGCAGTAGAAGCGGTTGCGGCCCGGGAACACCTCCCACTTCCTGCGGGGCCGCCGCGCCGCTCCGGCCCGCGGGGGAACGGCGCCCGCCGGCACCGGCGACCCGGCCGGGCCCGGGCCTGGCGTGGCCGCCGCCGCCCCGGGCGGGATCTGCCGGTACTCGCAGTCCTTCATGGCCCCGCCGCGGCGCCCGGAGCCCCGGCCCGGCCCGGCCCTGCTCCCCGGCCCCGCCCCGCCCCGGCCCCGCCCCGCTCCCCGGCCCCGCCCCGCCCCGGCCCCGCCCCGCTCCCCGGCCCCGCCCCGCTCCCCGGCCCCGCCCCGCTCCTCGGCCCCGCCCCGCTCCCCGGCCCCGCCCCGCTCCCCGGCCCCGCCCTGCTCCCCGGCCCCGCCCCGCCCCGGATCCGCGGCCCCGCCCTGCTCCCCGGCCCCGCCCCGCCCCGCCCCGGCCCCGGCCCCGCCCCGCTCCCCGGCCCCGCCCCGCCCCGCCCCGGCCCCGCCCCAATCACGGCATGGCCCCGCCCCGGCCCCGGCCTGCCGCACAGCGCCCCCTGGCGGCCCCGCCGCACCGGGAGTGGAGCGGGCTCGTCCCGGCACCGAACCCCGACCCCGGAACCGTAACCCCGACTCCGACCTCGGCCCCGATCCCAACCCCAGCCGTGATCCCGGTTCCTGCCCCGGTCCCGGCCCGGCGGAGCGGGGTGAGCCGCCTCTCCGGTAACTTTCACACGTTTATTTGGGTCGTGCATGAGCCCACACAGCGCCCGCCACCCCCGCCGTGTCCCCTACCCGGCCTGGCTCCATGGAAAAGTAACCGGAATAGTCTGAGCAGCTCAGGGCAGCTGGACCTTGCCCTCCTGCTGTACCCACAACACATCCCAAATCCATCACAGGATGCTGCCACAAATCCATGCCTGCCATAATCTCCCCCAGGAGATCCAGGAACCGAAGTGCATTCCCCATCCCAGGCAGCTGATGGGAACTTTGGCTGTCAGCAATGCCAGCTGAGCGGGGCAGGGTGCTGCAGCATCACACCACAGAAACCATCCCGTCTGAGACATTCTAACGGAGGAGCAACACCTTTGTAACTGCAACAACTGCATCATCACAGCCACCTCAGGCTTTTAGAGCAGGTGAGCTTCAGGTGTGAGCAGAGCTGCTGTCCCACGGCTGGTCTGTGCCAGCACAGCCCGCTATGTCCATGGGAGGAAGTTGCAGTGCAGGATCAGCCCCAGCAGCCAGTAGCCCAGGAAGAAGCCCAGGATGCTCTTGCTGAGGGGAGTCATCAATCGCCAGTTCAGCAGCAGCCTCACAACGGGGTTGTCTGAGGTCCCTTTCCCACACGAACTGGGAGATTTACCCAGAAGTGGCTTCCCCGAGGTTGGATGATCAGTCCCTGTGCTCCTGAGTAAGGGTTCATGCTCCAGAAGCAGGTGAGCTGCAAACCAATACAGGATGGGAGAGGAGCAGCCAAGGAACCGGGTCAGCACCTGGAGAAGACCAGCAGAGAAGAAATGACCCAAGCTGCTGTGACTGTCACTGCCCCAGCCCCACAAGGACCCCCTCTGTCCTACCTGCACATGCATGCAGAAGAACCCGAACACCAGCAGGGCCGTGGCGTGGACCACGTACACGAAGGCAGCAGGGCCACAAAATCCATCTCTTGCCTTTCCCCGCTCTTCACTCTTCCTCCTCTCTAGACCAAGGGTCAGGCAGTGCCGGGGGTTTGTGCTGACGTAGGTCCAGGCGGCCCATGAGCCCAGAAGGGTGACAGGCAGAGCAAGCAAGAAATTCGGGATCTGCCTGAGCTCAAAGTACCTTAGAAAGCCCACGTTCCAGTAAGTGTCTTGGATATAGGAATAGACCAGAGGGAAGCGCTGGGAGCACCAAGGGGGTTTATCTCCCCCCACGCCTACCACTCGGTAGCCCTTGTCCCGTGCCAGCTGCAGCAGCGCCTCGGGAATGTCCCGAGCCAGCCCCGTGCCAGGGCCGCAGAACCTCACGTAGGCGTAGTACTGAAACAAAGCGAAAGGCAGAAAGATCCCGGCACACATCAGGGCCGCTGAAAACGCCAGGCTAAAGACCTGCTTCCACAACACGCGGAGCTGCCTCCGCGGCCCCGGTCCCGCCTGCAGCTGCAGCGCCAAGCGCCGGGCGCGGGGGTAGAGGCAGAAGCCGGCGTTGAGCATCCCGTTGGCGCGGACCCCCGAGGCCAGCGAGAAGAGCATCGCCCCGAGCCAGCCGTGCCCCTGCTCCAGCCGCCACATGGCGCTGAAGGCCAGCGCGGCGAACATGCTCTCCGAGTAGGCGGCTGCCATGAACACTCCGGCGGGGCTCACGGAGAAGAGCAGCGCGGCCAGGAAAGCCTGGCGCGGCCGGCGGAGCACGGCCCGACCCAGCCGCAGCAGCGCCGCGGCCGCCAGCGCCGACAGCAGCGCGTTGAGCAGCGCGGCCGAGAGCAGCAGGCGGCCGCGGGGCTGCAGCGGCACCGGGCACGGCAGCAGCCCGCACAGCGCCCGCAGGCTGAGCGGGAACAGCGGCAGGAAGGCGCAGTTGTGCTCCAGCAGGTAGCCGCGCTCGGCGATGAAGAGGAAATGCTCGGCGTCCCAGCGGCCCAGCCCGCCCAGCAGCCGCTCCAGCAGCGCGTCCCCGCCGCCCGCAGCGCCCGGCCGCGGAGGGGAGAAGGCGTCGGCAGCGTGGTCCGGGATCAGCAGGTTAAACACGGCCTGCAAAACAACGCAGCGCTGGAGATGCCCCGGGCACGACGGCTCCTGGGGCTCACACAAGGGGTGAGGGTGGCACCGAGGCCAGAGCCACCCAGGGCTGGGTGTAAAGATGCCCACGAGGCGGTGAGAAGGTGCGAACTTTTTGGGGTGTTTACATCTGGACAGAATAACGCCCTGGGACAGATCCAGCAAGAATCCCTGCAGAACTGGCCCGGGAAAGCTGCTCACGGCTATGACTGGGCTCTGTGCTGGCTGTCACAGCCAAACTCCCCCGTGCTCAGAGCGGGATGTCTCTAGCAGTAGGACTTGGGAAGGAACGTACAGGAGGAGATTATTGTTCCTTTTCTTTGAGATAAACACACTTTGAGCCAAACCAGCCTCTTGCAGCAGCGGCGTGAAAACACAGCAAGTTACAAGGAAATTTATGCAATTTTCTTTAACAGCAACCCGTAAGTAAAAGCCCCGGGTGCAGAGGGCCTGTTGGCTCTCCAGAGAAGATGATTTCCCCATTGTGCAGCACCAGCTCACGGATCTCAGGGGTATTGGGAGGAGCCTGGGAGCAGCAGAGCCCCGCAGAGCCTCTCTGGCTGGAGGACAGACTTGCCTGCAGCAGCAGCGCCAGGGCCCGGCAGCGCAGGGAGAACCACACGACCTCTCGGAGCTGGGGGTCTGCCCTGCTCCACAGCTCCATCCCACTCGCAGGAATTGCGTCAGGAGGTCACCGATGCCAGCGGAATTCTCCTTCCAGTTTGGGAAACCTGGGGTGGTAAACACAGAGGACAAAGAAAGGGATTTTTGGCTTCAGCCTCAGTTGTGAATTTTGCGCCTTTATTTACTGTCAGGTACTTGAAAGGGTGCAAGTCTCTGTGAACAAGAAAGTCGCCTGTGGAAGAGATCATGGATCTGGGAGATGACGCAGAGACCTCTTTGATATTGTTCCTATTAAAAAAAAAAAAAATCCCTGACTTCTTAACCTTGGCCAAGACACCGAGGGAGAGAGGTCACGGTGTGTTCTCCGACCCCACTCCTCACAGGGAGTAAATCCCTGGAGCAGACAGGCTGCTCAGCTGCCTCAGCAGGAACTCCAGCAGCTGGAGCCAGGCCTGCGCCAAGCATCCTCACACACATCCAGTTCCAGGGCAGTGAATGGGACTTAAGCCTCTTTTTCTTGGAATGGAGACAGAACTCATGTGGACTCTGAGCGTAACCCCCGTGTAAGCAGTTGCTGAGTGGGGCTGCCAGGAGCTGCCTCCTCTCTCCCGCTCCATGTTTGCCCCTGGGAAGCCAAGAATGGATTTACTCAGCTGGCTCCATGGCACCAGCTCTGCCAGAGCAGGGTGGATGTCAGGCACACAGCTTCCCCCAGCACAGGCAGCACCAGCAGGACACAAACTCTGCCACTCCATCCTTCCTCACCACCTGCAATTTTGCAGTACTTTGGCAAAGCTCCTGGCACCTGCCTGCCGGGCACACTGCACATACTGAGCCCCCTGTCCACCTCCTCCCTGCCAACCTTGCCTGAGGGATTTAAACCTTTGTGGAGCCTCCCCAGTTCAGTGTCTGCATGCCCTGGGTGCCGTGGTGGCTCAGCTCTGAAGCCCTGGCCCTGAGCCACAG
Source organism: Sylvia borin (assembly GCA_014839755.1). Taxonomy (NCBI): domain Eukaryota; kingdom Metazoa; phylum Chordata; class Aves; order Passeriformes; family Sylviidae; genus Sylvia; species Sylvia borin. The sequence goes on along the minus strand of CM025981.1, from coordinate 6,009,392 downwards.
GAGGCAGGCAGGATCTGCTGTGCAGCTCTTTAAGATAAAACATTTCTTCCGTTGGTTCCCCGGCCACCAACTGCTTTTCACTCTGAGAAACACACGGCCCACAGCTCTCACTGGGTCCCAGCGACACCACATCCTGCCCTTCTCTCTGCTCCAGCACTTTGTAACACACAGAGATCCCCAAACTGATCACTCCACAGCCTAAAATCACTGAGATTTCCCTATTGCCACTGTGGAGAAAAAACCCTGCCAGGTTGAAAGTGCATGAGAGGGCAGAGAGCAAATCATCAGCAAGGCAAAAACCAAGATCCAAACTGGCTCGCTGACAATTCCAATCCCCAACCACAGGGTTATGCTTCCTATTTAACCACAAATAAAAGTTTTGGGGTTGCTCCTGTTCCCCTTGTGCTCCCCAGCACTCACAAAGCAACTGGTGGGAGGCACATTCTCCTGCATCACGAAGCTGTGACGTTATTTTAAGCGAGGGGACACTTCAACCCAGCTGTAAACTCTTTTAAAGCACATTCACAGCTGCAAATCCTATTAAAGCACAGCGGTAAAAATTGTCCCAGCACTTTAAATATAGTTTTTTCAAAACGCAGAGAAAAAGCCTCGCCTGAATGTGCCAAGAGAGCTCAAAGCAAACAGCTTTAAAAAGCCTGTTCCTGTCACGACGCAGCACACCTTGTGACAGAGCAAAGCCTTCAAAAGAGCTGCAGCCCACAAGCCCCGTTTGGATCCGGAACGCAGCATCGGGAATGGCTCTGCCCCAAAAATCCTGTGGGAAAGAGCACCTGCGCGAGCACAAAAAGGAGAGCGAGAGGCAGAAGGGCGTTAAAAATACTCCAGCAGAAAAAGATGCATAGTCGTAACTAAAGCTGCCTCTGTCTCTGTGTTCGCAGCTTGGCTCTCAGCTGTGCCTCTCTCCGGGAGCGGCGGGACGGGGCCGGGGCAGCCGCAGTGCGGGGCCGGGGCCAGCCGGTGGCAGCAGCCGCTCGCCACAGCCGCGGTTCCCGGCCGTTCCCGGCGTTTCCCCGGCGGTTCCCCGGCGTTTCCCCGCAGCAGCTCCCGGCGGGGTGAGGAGCCCTGCTCCAGCTCCCATCCCGGTGAGGAGCCCTGCTCCAGCTCCCATCCCAGCGCAGCCCGGGCGCCGCTCTCCAGCCCGCCGGGAGACCCAGCGGACGCTGCAGACGTGTTTTAAACCTCTCTAGCCAGGATGCCTCAGGAGTGCAGCGGTGTTTTCTGGAAGTCCTGTTTGCCTGGTGCTGTTTCTGCGGGCCTGGCAGCCCCGGGCCATCTCTCCCGCCCGGTTCCGGCTGCTGGTCCAGAGGCCGCAGCGCCAGCGGTGCTTCCCTTGTGTCTGGATGCGAACGGGGCTGATTTTATCTCTTAGAACAGCTCACGGGGGTGAACTAAACCTGCTCTGGGGCAGAACTCAGCTGTGCCCGCCCTGTTTGAGGCTGGGCTGCAGCTCCACCATGGCTCAGGTACGGGACAACCCCTCCCGTGCCCAGCACACGCACGGAGCGCCAGTCCCGCCGCCCGGGCCCTCGCCTGAGCCGGGTGGGAGCCCGGGGCGAGGCCTCCCGGCGGCTGGGCCCCCCCGGCCTCACCGTGCGGCTGCTGCCGGGGCCGGGCCGAGGGCGGCGGGGACACCCCGGCTGACACCCCGGTCCCCATCCCGGCTCCCATCCCGGCTGACACCCCGGCTCCCATCCCGGTCCCGACCCCGGTCCCGGTGCGCAGCGCCCCCTTGCGGAGGGCCGGAGGGAGGAGGCCCCGCCCCCCTCGCGCTCCCCCCTCCCCACCTGAGCGCGCGGCGCGCGCGCGGCTCCCTCGCGCGCGGCTCCCTGGCTCCGCCCACTGCCCCAACGCGGGCGCAGCTTCCGGTCACGCCCTTTCCGGCGTCACGTGGCGGCGGCGGCGCGCGCGTGTGGGGAAGGGGCGGGCGGCGCCATCTTTGTTGAGGGCGGGGGGGGACCCGGACCAGGACCGGGACCGGGACCGGGACCGGGACCGGGACAGGGGCAGGCCCGGGGCTGTGCCCCGCCGGCAGGAGCTGCACAAGGGCCTGAGGCGGGCAGGGCCGGCCCGCGGGACCTGCGCCCTGCGGGGGCGCCGGGAGGGCACAGGCCCGGCTGTCCCTGGCCCCCGCACATCCCTCGTTCCCAACCGCCGGCGGGCAGGGCGGCCACAATGCAAAGCCTTCGTGCTTCGCACCGAATCTTTCCATCCCTGAGGAGTTCGTTAAACGCCTCTCTCTGAGCCGGCGCCTCTGCCGTTCCCCATTTCTGCCAGCAAAGGAGAAAACTCGAGTTCACTGCAGGCCAGATCCCTGATTAAAAACGCTCCGGGCCTGGCCCTGCCCGGATCCACCCTGGGATGAAGGAGAAAGCAGCGCGGGCTGCTCGGCCCTTCAGGAGAGTTCCTGAGTGCTTCTAATCGGGCATCAGGCTTGGAAAAACTCACGTTTTCTTTGCTGGCAAAAAACAGGGGAGCAGCAGAGTGATTTGGGTCCAAACGGTGTTTGAAGGAATTCCTTGAATGGAAGGATTTAGGAACAAATGAGGCCCAAAAGCATCACGGGTTTGAGCTGCAGGCAGCCAAGGTCGGAGGTCAGGTGTGGGTCCCCAACACTCCCAGTGCCACACTGGGATCACAGTTCTCATTTCTCATCTCTGCCCCTTATTTCCACTGTTTTACAAGTGCACAGGGACTGTGTCTGTGCACAGTGATGGGGGAGCAGAACAACTCCCCTCGGATCAACTGGGTGTGTAATTCTGGTGAAATTAGGAGCACTCCCGCCTCTCCCCTCCCTCCCTCCCAAACGTGGCATTCACTCCAGAGTAAATCCACACAAGAAAAGCTGCTCATTTTACCTGCTTCCACTTCTTTGATGGCTCCTTCCTGTTCAGGAAACGAAGCAGAACTTCCACATCCATTTCATCAGGTTAAACACAACTCCTGGAACACAGAACTGAATGATCAGGGAAGTTGGCTCTGCACTGACTGTGGCAGAGTCCAGCACAATCCTGGTCTCACACTTGGTTCCCAGCGTTTTCTAAAGCCAAGGAAGCCCAGAACCATTCCTGCCTTTTGAGCAATCCATTTGAAGGACTCTCCTGCCAGGAAGAGCTCCCACAATTCCTGCTGACTGACCAGACTTTTCAGGAAAAAGACTTTGATTTTGGCACAATCACTCCCAGGAATCTGAAGTTTGAGGAATGAAGGCTCTGGGAACTGAGAGCTCCCGAGGAGAGGACTGGGAAGATAAAACAAGGGGAATTTTTGAACAAAAATGACGTTTGCCTTTAAAAAAAGCTGCTTTTTCTTTAATGAGCTGGGAGCAGTTCTAGCTACCCTACTTCCAGTATCCACTGAGGACAAAGCCTCGGGCTAAATGAAATCCCCACTTCCAAAGCCCTGGAAAGGTGCAGCTCCTCATTCAGAGAGGCTGAACTTGGCCTGGGAGCTCTGCCTGCTGGGGAGGCCCGGCCCTGGGAGGAGGACAGGAGTCCACACCACGCTCCCAGAAAATGGGAAAAATGTGAGGGGAATGAAAGTTTTCCGTTTTACAGAGCTGGGTGGGAGCTGCCTCCCTTCCCTCCCTGGCAGCCACAGCTTCACCTCACGCTGCAAATCCCGAGCCTGGGCAGCTCCTAAGGAAAAATTCCAGCGGGGAAAGCAAAGTCAGAGCAAGCAGCATCAGAGCTCCTGAGCAGGGCAGGCCTTGGGCATCAGCTGGCAGCACTGAACTGTCCTCCCTGTCCTGCCAATAAAAAAAACCCTTACAAACATCTTACCAAGATTTAATGTACATTTATTCTTAACACGTGGAACATATAGTATAAAGATTTCATACTGAATAAATGATATTCATTAAGCCAAAAAAGGAAAAAAGGGAGGAATTTACATCAAGTTTTTAGCTACATCGTCTGAAATACAAATATGCAGAATTCATCACTGAAAAATCTCAATTGTGTTTCTTCATCAGGAACTTCAACTGAACCTAGAACTTTTTCACACCTCGATTAGAAAGAAAACAAAAACAGGAAAAAATAAACTATAAGTTGATTGGCTGCTGAGACAGCAATGACTTTATACACAGAGACCTGTACAGCATCCTCCAGGGAGGGATGTCTGGCAAGAGATTAAATAATTGTGTCTCGCTTTTGCAGGTCATCAACTCGTTAACTCGTCATACTATAAAGGGGTGGGAGGGGACAAAACTGCAGGAGTCTCAGGGTATGTGCAATGTACAACGTCATATATATATACACACGTGGCAGCGCTGGGCTGCAGCTAAAGGTTAAAACCAGTTCTAAGAGGTGATCTCAGGGTTATTCATACAATCAAGGAGGAAGAGAGAAAGAGGTCAGGGTGTTGTAGGTTCACACATTATACTTTGGGGGAAAAGCCTTTTTTTTCTCCTCAACATTAACTAAAAACATTTTTAAAAACTACAGCTTGCTGCTGATCCAGCGTTTTTTTCTTTTTTTTTTTATCCATGTGAGACATTATTACAGTATGTTTACAGTTTAAGGTGTACAGTACATGGAGTTCTACACGCTACTGCACAGGCCTCCCTTGGACAAGGTCTGTTCACAACTGGTAACTTCTTGGTTCCTGCAAGATTGTGAATGTACAACGATAAACCACACAGAGTTCAGCAGTCACTTTTTGTCCTTCAGAGTTTACCATTAAAAACAGTTATGAAAGTGGTGCCTGTCAATGGGATAACACGGCAAGTCGTCTTTCCCCAAACTCACTGTAAACGACAGTAACTTTGGTTAAAATAAAAAAAGTCTTCTATGTAGACAGAACTTTGTCTCCTTTAATAAGGGATTCAGGACAAATTTGAAGGGCAGGGAAGGGGGAGAGGGGCCGGGGACATCTTTCCCCGAGGGAGAAGCAGGACAGCGCAGGGCAGACAGTGGATTCTGAGGTGGTTTTGCATAAATAAAGGGCAACAGTCAGTTTCTAAGTTCTCCACTCACGCACACGCACACGGGGGCTCGGATCCCACAGCTGTCATGACTGGCCAATTAAAAACAGTACATCACAAATAACTTGTGAAACCAAAGAGTTCATCAAAGGCGACACGGAGATGTCCAAGAGCCGCGACTCGTACAAGGTGAACTCCGAGTGGTTCTCGTCCACCTTGGCCAGGGCCAGCAGCGCGCGGGCGGCGCGGCGCATCATGTCCACGCTGGTGGCCTCGAAGGGCGGGCTCTGCATGTGCATCAGCCCCGCCTGGCTCTGCTGGAACTGCGTGGCGGCCAGGCTGTCCTCCAGGAAGCCCAGCAGGTTGCCAATGCTGCCCTTCTGCACAGCAATGGCTCTGGCAGCCAGGCTGTCCCCCTGGGCCAGGTTGGCCAGCAGCACCACGGCCATCTCCCGGCACACCGGGTTCTTTCTGTCACTGAGGAACCGCACCATGGTGCTGTACAGCTTCTCCAGGCGGCTGAAGGGCGGCGTGGCCAGGATCAAATCCACGTTGTTGTCCTGGATGCTGAGTTTGCTGAGTGTTTCCAAAACCAGTCTCTGAGGGGAGAGGACAGCGTTGGGTCCCAGTGTCGGAAAGGGATCCTGGGCCTCTGCTGAGGGACACACTGCCCAGTGGAGGAGTCCATCCAGGATAGGCAAACAGATGCTTTCTGGGTAAGGGGAGAGGTCCAGCTGCCCAGAAATGTTGGCCAACGTGACCAGTGTGTTTTCACGCAGCATCTCCAAACAGTCCCACCACCACTCCACCTTGTTGCAGCTCACCCCTTGGTCCTGCTCCTCCTCCTTCTCGTAGGTCAGGGGGGCCTGTTTGCGTTCTGGATGCTTGTGGTGTAGGAGGATCAGTTTCCCTAGAATCAGCAGCAGCCCAGGGTGTTTGGACATTTCAAAGTCATTGCCTGGCACAAACGATAAACTCCTGATGATGTTGGAGACGCAGATGCAGCGCTTGGCCAGAGAGTCCTGCCAGTCCAGGAGGGTGCAGAGCGGCGTCTCGTCCTTACTGTGGGGTTCATCCTCCAGGATTTTTATATTTCTGTGGCTCTGAGCTGGGCTGATGACAAAGGGAAACTTGCTGCTCTCCTTTGCCGTTTCCGAAGCTTTGACCTCTTCCTCCTCCCCTGCCAGGGAGCCCGGGCGTGCCGAGAGCATGTCATCCATGGTGGCAGTTATCCTCTTCTCCGAGGAGCCGTCGGCCGCCGGAGCCTCCCCTTCCCTGGGGCTCGGGGTGCTCTCAGCTGCTGAACGTTTCCTCAGGGCAGAGGAGCAGGAAGCTCGTTTGTGAGGCAAGGGCAGCTCGGTCTTGCTCTCGAAGTGTGTCTGGATGTGCTCGGTGGTGTCCCCGCCGCCGATGCGCCAGTGCAGCAGCCCGCTGTCGAACTCCTGCACCCGCCCCAGCTTGTCCGAGTAATCCACCACAAAGGGGTCGTTCTTCTGCACCACCTTCACTGGAAGCTTGTCAAATTTACTCACTAGCTTCTCCTCGCTGCTCTCTAGAGGTACTTTGTCCTTGCTCGAAAACGCAGCCTCCTCCTCTTCCTCATCCTCCTCTTCCTCCTCACAGTTCAGGCTCCGTGGCTCATCGTCCTCCTCCCCTTCTTCAGGGGAGGAAGCTGAAGATTTGCAGAACCTTTCGGGATCTAATAGTGTTCTTTGCCCTGGGTCTCCTACCTCGTATTCCTTCAAGATTCCAAAGATCTCGATCAGGCAGCGCCGGAAATATTCCACCAGGAGTTCCAGCAAGCCTGGCAGCTACAGGGGAGAAGAAAAACAGGAGGGGAGGAAGGAACAGCCATCAGAAACCAACTCAGGCCAACGCACGCAGGGCAGAGAGTTTAAGCAGTGCTGGCAATTAATAGTGCTTCTCATGCTGGCAATAAATGGTACAGGAGAGAGGTTTTTGTCCTCTGGGGGAAGGGACAAAAGCAGACACTGGCTGTCAGCATCCAAACTGCCCCCTGCACACACACAGATCACTCAGGCCAAGGAGTGACCACTCACAGCTGCCCTCACCCCACGCTCCAGGTACAGAGGCTGCAGGAGCTGCTCATTGCCACCTTGCTGACAGAAACCCCTGCAGCATCAGCACTTCAAAGACCTGGCCCAGAGACATCTGCACCCACCTGGCTGAGGTTGAAGGTCATTATGCTGTTGTCATCATAGAGCAGGATGTTTATGGTATCTAAGGCCCACGTACTTTCAGCCAGCAGCCCCGACTTCAGAGACATCATCACTCTCCAGGCTTCAGGAGTTCCTGTAACATAAACACATGATACTTCCAGCTCCTGGAGTTTCAAAACAAAAAGGAGACACTTGATACTGCTTTTTTGGACCTGTGATGAGCAGAACCTGGTTAAGATGATGTACAGGCTGCATCTACCACCAACCTGCCCGCAGGCAATGCCAGACTAAGGGCTCAGAACACAATTAACCTGCAAAAATGCCTTTTTTTTTTTTGTTTTTTTTGAAAGCCAGCAGAGCCCCTGTGCTTGGCAGGGCTGTCCCAAAGGGCCAAGGCAGCAGCAATCCCTCAGAAGACTCCACGAGGAAGGCAGGAGTTTCCCCTTACCGATATCTTTCGCCGTCAGCCGCCTCCTCTGCTTCAGCACAGGTTGTGTGGCTTCCACGGAGCCCGGGGGGAAGGTGATGTCCCGCCGGATCATGGGGGGCTGCACAGCTGCTGGTGTGATGTGCGAGGCAGGCACGGGCGGCCCCGCCTTCTGCATCTTCATCCCCGAGTGCAGGAACGGGGATTTACTGGGAGAAGTGCGGTTCTCCAGAGGTCTGGGCAGAGGTGCTGGGCTGGATACCTGAGGAATGTGATTCTGCATGCTGGGGGGGGTCTGGTAGTTGGACTGGGGGGGCCTGGTCATGGGGGGCACGGGGGCGGAGGGGCCGTAGGGAGGTTGCCGGTTGCCGTGGGAAGGCCATGGTCCCTCGTGGTTGACCCTCTGGTCTGAATGCAGGATTTCATCCGTTCGAGTGACCCCGTGGTAGGCTGGGCCCTGGGGCGCCGCGCCCGAGCTCTGCCTGTTGGGGTAACTGCCGTAGCCCAGCTCGTTCCTGCCCTGCCACAGGGCCCCTTGCTGGGGCCCCTCGGGGGCCGGCTGGATGGGGCCCCCCATCATCTGCGGGGGGATGTTCTGCTGGGCGCCGGAGCCGGGGGCGGCCGAGACCCTGTCCCTGCCGAACTGGAAGGGGAACTGGCCCTGGCCGGCGCGGCGCTCGGCGGGGTACGTGCTGCCGTACTGGTTGTACAGGTCCTGCTGCGGCGACGGCTGCGCCGGCGGCTGCTGGCTGGGCTGCTGTGGCTGTGCTGGGGGCAGCTGCTGCTGCCCCTGCCCCTGCCCAGAGCTGTAGGGAACGTTGTAGAGCTCGCCCTCGTGCCGCTTGGCGGGGAGGCCGTAGCTGCCGTCCATCGGCCGCTTGTAGTTCTGCGGGGAGAGAAGGGCAAGGGCGAGGTCAGCTGAGAGGGAACTGGGGGTTGTTTCGCCTGCAAGGGTTTTAAAGCACTGGAGGGGGCTGCACAAGGAATCCCCATCCCTGTGTGGGGGAATCCCCATCCCTGGAGTGCTCCAAGGAACGCCTGAGCTCGGCGCTTTGCCCTGGGTGATGAGGTGGTGACCGGTCACACCAATGAGTGGGACTCACTGATCCCAGAGGTCTTTTCCAACCTCAGTGATTGCATGTAACAAACCAGCCAAACCTCCGGGCACAGTCCCCAGAGCCAGAGGATCTGCCCCCCGGCACGGCCTGGGAGAGGCTCTGTCTCCCTGCTGGCCGTATCCGATGTGAAAGTTGGACCAGTTGCTCCATTTCACAAGCCAAGGCCAATTCCTTGTGGCTGCCTGGGGAGCTTCCCTGTGGATCCCACAAGGATGCCTCGAGGGCAGGAGTCTGCCCACAGAAAGGACTTTCCTGCAGAAAAGGCTCAGCTCTACTCTGCATTCACCACAAACCAGACCAGACACTGGCACTTGCTTCCTTCCACATCCAGGAATTTTATCAGACCCTGTTTCTCTCACATTCCCCAGGTTTCTGCTGAAGTATCAGACAAAATGCATTAAAAACTGTTGTACTTCCTGCATCTTCCTTTCCCGTGGATTTCAAAACACACTGCTGAAAGGAGCAAGAAGGCTTTTCACCCCTAGTTCTTTTAAGTGCAAAGGGAGAAAAACAGCCAATTGCCGAGACCAAATTAAAATCCAGGACCTCTCTTGCCTGCAAGGCCTGAGCTGTAGCTGCTGTGGAGGCTATTCAGACACTCCACGGTCACAACTGGCTTCAGATGGAGCTCTAGGGCTTCAAAGATGACAAGTTCCAGAGTAACTTGAACTCTTGGCTCTGAGCCCCGTGGCTCTGGTTGCAGAGCCAAACTGCAGAGCAGTTGGAATTATTCTTAGCACAGCTCAGTGAGTGCCCTCTCTATACTCTCCTAAACCATAGGACTTAAAATTATCAGGAAAACATTATGGGTCCTGGCATGGATACAAAGAGCAAGTCGTATGTGAGGATTACAGAAAGGGATCCACGTTCATTCAAACTGTCCTGAAACAAACCTGATGGGTTGGACAGGGCTTGGAGCACCCTGGGAAGGTGTCCCTGCCCATGGCAGGGGGTGGCACTGGGTGGGCTTTAAGGTCCCTTCACCCAAGCCATTGTGTGATTCTTTGATGAGGTACCTCAATCTTCACATTCATAAACCAAATGCACAGCCCAGAGAGTTTTCATCTTGCTCCCTTCACAAACAGCACAGGTAAAACTCTCAGTTGGGCCAGTCAGGACCTCTGGGCTCACCCACCTGCTGCTGCTGCTGATACATGGTGGTTTGCTGGCTGGGGAAGGGGCTGCCCGAGGACGTGCCTTGAGTGGAGAATTGATTGCCATAGGAATCATGTCTGGAGAGGAAAGAGACGTGTCAGTGTCACGTTGACAGGCTGGGAGCCCTGTGTGGGGCCGGCAGCCCCTGGCACAGACCTTTGCTGCTGCTGCTGCTGCTGCTGGGGGTAGCGGCTGGGCGAGTACATGCCCGCCTCGGGCGTGGAGGGCAGGATGCTGGGCTGGGGGGTGCCGCTCCCCAGGCTGCCCTCGGGGCCCAGCCCGGGCTCCGTCCTGTGGGGAAACAGAGAGAAAAACCCCCCAGGGGCACTCAGCATCCCGCAGTGCACAGGGGACAGCAGTGACCCCCGGGCAGGGCAGGGCAGCACCCACCTGACGCGGTCGTAGGGCGCTCCGTAGGAGTAGTGCTGCCGCTGCCCCATGGCCATGCTGCCCATGCCGGGGCCGGCGGCGCGGTTGTAAGGGTCACCCATGCCACTGTTGGGGCCCTGCCCTGAGGACATGAAGGGATCGCTTCCCGGAGCTGCAACAGAAAGAGAACCGCTCAACACACCCGCCTCTGCCTCAGGAAAAAGCATCTGAGGCTCTGGGGAGGAAGGGCGAGCAGGGGATGTCCTGCAGCGTGTTCCAAACAGGGACGAGGGCTCCGGGAGGAGAGGATGCCTCACCTTTCCTCATGCTGCTGTAAGGATCTTTATTTGGCTCGTAAGACATGCGACCCATCATGTCAGAGGTATTCATGCTGGGCTGGTACCCTGGATTTGGAGTCATGGAGTTCCGTTTCGGGAACGCAGGATCGCTGCCATCTGCAAAGGCATCCTGAAGGCCCACGGAGTTACTCCTGTTCCAAAAAAACCCCACAAAGACCACGTCACAGAGGTCCACGATGGTACTCAGGATTCTCCTCCTCATGCTCCCTCTCAGGTATTGCCATCCCCTCCAAGGGCCACAGAGTCAAGAGGAACTGCCCTTCCACAATGCTGTCCTCAGACCCAACCCCAAAATTTAGGAATATTCACACACAGTGTTGCTGTCAGCCATGGAAGCAGCAGCAAAGCGATGGAGTCCCACCAGAACAGGCCCCAACATCTGCAGCAATGACCCAGGGGGGCCCCCACCCCCAGCAGTGCTTCCATACCTGATGCCTGGCAAAGGGGGCATCTGACTGTGTGGCGTCGACGCTGGAGTTGGTGGCTTCAAGTCTCCTCCTTCTGCCATGGAGCTGCTGGTGGACTGAGGTGTCTGGGGGCCCTGCATGGAGCCTGAACCCGCTGCAAGAGCAGGAACGTGGGGTGAGCAGCTTTGCACCCTATGGATGCAACCCTGAACCTCCCAGAGCATCAGCCTCAAGAAGAGAGAGTTCGTGGAGGACGAGACAGATGAATTATGGCCAAAAAAGCAAGAGGAGCTCAACAGTTCAAGGACAGGCTGGGCCAGGCTCCCCAGAAGAGCCTAAAGCTGAGAGGTTGTGTCTCTGCTCATCTTAACCCCGTTCCCTTTCCCACACCACGGCCCTGTGTGGTGTGGAAGGTTATCCTATCAGAGGCTGATGCTCTGGAGTGCACCACGTGGCAGGAACATGGGGCTTCCTGCCAAGTGACAACCACTGACGTGCCTGTCACCTTCACATCCCCCCAGCCAGGACGGTGGGCTTTGAACCCTGTCCTGGGAGTCTCAGGATCTCCCCAGTGATGGAAACTTCAGCTGAAGCCACCAAGAGACACTGAAGGAGGCTCCTCTGTCTGCTCTGCCCTTCCAGAGCAGTGAATTCACCAGTGAAGCACCACTCCCAAGGATTCCTGGAACAGGGAATGCCGGAGATGCCGGATCTTTCACTGGAGGACAGAACTCGTCCAGCAGGTTCCCTGCAAGTCCCAGCCTCCTTTCTGCTCCGGTGAGCTTTGACCAAAGCCCCGTGTGTAATCCAGCTGTGCTGGAGCTCCAGCAGCTCTCCCCTGGCCCGGGATCGCTGTGACAGCATCAGCTCAGGTTCAGCCGCTCCTCGCAGCTGGCAAGAGCTGAACTCTTAATTAATGTTTCCATTAGTTCCCGTCCCCAGCACCCGATATCCCTCAGCTTCAGCCCTGCTGGTTGATGAGTCATTTCAGCTATTCATTAAAATCCTCCGAGGTCACGTCCAGGGCATGTTTGTTTACACCCCACCTTCCTGGCACCCTGTCCTCGGCTCTGCCACTGGGGAGCTGCGGGAGGAGGAAGGGCAGCAGCAGCTCCCGGGGAGTTTCATTCACAGCCCCTCCCCGGCAGCCCAGCCCCGCTGCTTCCCCCAGGAATTCACTCTGGCAGGGCAGCAAGAGGCTCTGAGACATTCCCCGAGACATTCCCTGTGCCGCTGCCATTTGCTGTTTGTCCCCACCTCCCGCTGTCCCTCCCACTCAAAAATTCACAGGAGCTGGAGCAGGGCCAGCTCCACGCTCTGGGAATTCAAACCCAAGGTTCTTCCCCGGGGACTCTGCCAGAGGGAACCTTCAGGGCTTCCAGGAAACTCCCAGTGCCCATGAGGGAATTCCCGGTTCCCTCCAGCCAGGATCTCTGGGAACAGCTCTGGGTACTGAGGGCTGTGATGGACACTGCAGGGAAGAGCTCTGGCACCAGGAGTTCCACCCCTGCAGCCTCAGGAAGTGGTTAATGGAGAACGGCACAGTGCAATCCTCATCATTCCCAACGTTCTGCAGGAGTTAATTTGGCAGAAGGGGCTGAAATGAAGAGCAAGCCAATGCCAACAGGTTGTGAGATCTGCAGGGAGAACAAACCACATCTGTGGGACAGCAGAGCCCTTCAGCCAAAAGATGAAATGGCTTCAAAATGTCCTCCTGCTGTCCACAGGTTTCCAAACAGGGAATTTATTCTGATCCAGGCGATTCCCTGGGGGCCTGCAGGACACAGCCCTGGAGAGCAGCATCCACAGGACTCCACATTCCCCTGGGGCTCTTCAGCCTGGAGCTGGGCTGACAGAGCAACTTCTGTCCTGCCCTACACCCCCAGGGCCTGAGAGGAAGAAAAGGAAAGTGAAAGAGGAGCAGGGACACACTGAGTGATTCAGCACAAAGGACCAGAGCCACCAGCCAGGCTTCAGTGCTGCCTCTGCACATTCCCAGCTGTGGGAGTCTGGAGCGAGGCGAGCTGAGAGAAGGGCTGGAATTGGAAATGCAGCAGAGTCCTCTCATAGCAGGACCCAAGTCTGCAGAGTTTGGGGTAAGAGCCCTGCAAATTCCTCCTGCTGATGTGCTGAAGCAGGAGCTCAGCCCAGAAGGCAGAGCCAGGCCCTGCACAAACACCACGTGAGCTCAAACAAAACAAAAACTGATGCAGCACCTAATCCACTCTGACACACACCTAGAGCTACAACTAGCCTAAAGTGGCTTCCTAAAAGTCTCATCTCTCTCCAAATAAACTCCAAATGCTCTCAACATCTTTGCTGCACTGCCTCAGGGGGGGCAAGAAAGAGGTTTTGGAAAGAAAGTGGGGTTGGATTTGTGGTCTAGCTCGAGCAGGACTCAGACACCATTTTGGACAGAGGTTTAATCTAATGGCACCAAAGTTACTTTATCTTGCAGAACACACCAAGGCTGAAGCTCCACTGGGGCAGGTTTCCTGACCAGTGACAGGACATGATTTAGTTCTTTACTAAAGTCCCCCTGCAGCTGAAAGGGGAGAGAAATGTGGTGCCCAACAGAGCACTGGGACAAGCCCACTGTCACTGAAGGGTTCAGCAGGGCTGGGACACAACTGCACTGCAGTCAAAAGAGGTTCATTATTCCACTCCTCAGGAGCCAGACAAAGATGGTGCCAGGTTTCCAAAAAGGCTTTTTTTTTTTTTTTTTTGCAAACATTATAGGAACTTCAAAGCAGACCAACTTTTTATTTCACCTACATGAGCAGGCTCCTGACCAGAAAAAGCATCTGAAGTTTTTCAGTTATTAGACAAACTGGAAAACTCAAGCTTCAAGAAGAGTTGGCAAACTCAGCAGCAATTCAAGCAATGAACTCAATGCAAATAAGAGAGAAAGGATCAGACTTTCCAAAGACTAGAGAGTACAACGTGCATGGCTGGCCTGCATGTCTTTCCTTTTTTTGTTTAACAAATCTGAATTGAATGCTTAAATATTCTAAAACAGGAGCATCCCATCAAATCTGAAACAACAGTGAAGGTTCATTTTAAAGGGCCTGATTCCTAAAGCACCCAGCTTGTCGTAGGCCTCCCCTGCTCTGTGCACAGAGCCTCAAAGTCCTCCCTGGCTCCTGAGAGCAGGAACTCCTGAGGAAGTGAGTGCACAGCCACATCCAGCCTTTCCTCCCCCCAGGTATCACTGGCATAGTCCAAACCAGCACAGCTTTTGCAGTGGGCTCCCAAACACCAGCAGTAACAAGGGCTGGAATCACCTTGCAGGGGAACTCCAGAGCTCTCTCTCCACCAGATTCTCACCAGGCAGAGACGCAGCAGCAAGCAGAGAGATGTCTATGTGTGTGTAGTTTTATGTTTTCTTTTTTCTCAAGCCTAGTGCAGAGCTTGGACACCCAAAACTGAACTAAGCCAAGAGGCTCAACTCCCTCCCAGTCTCATCCACTCCACATCACCGAAGCGTTTTTATTCCACACAACCAGAGCACAGGTGGGGCTGCTGTGGCAGTTTGGACCCACAGCACAGTGCCAGAGACCCTCCTGCTCACACACCCCCTGCACAGCTCACACCAGGCCCTGGCCTCACCTGGAGACGGAGGCTGGATCTTGGTCTGGGACTTCTTGGAATCAGCAGCAGCGAAGATGTCGGGAGGAGGGTCCTCTCCCCGCTCGATCTTGCACTCGAAGGCGTACAGACACTGGATGTACTGCTTCTTCAGCGAGCTGGCCGCGCTGCTCGACGTGCCCACGTTCAGGTTGGTGGCCAGCTCACGCCACTTCTTGTTCTTGTTGACCTGCACGACCAAACAGGGGGCTCTGAGCTCCAAACACCAGCTGAGCCTCCTCCAAAATGAGAATCGACCCTCCCCAGCTCACACAAATGGGGCAGTGAGGGTTTAGCAGAGCAACCCCAAAACTACTCAACTCCCTTCTTCACCTCCAGGAAACTTTTCAGATTTACAGGGACAGATTGCAAATCAAATCAGTCACGAGGTCAGCTGACAGCCAGATGCAAAGACAAAGACAGTGTCACCAATCTCTGCACTGGACAAAGCAGGGAAAAAAGGCTTGAATTGGATCTGGCCACAGACTGTTCTCACCCAGACAAAGGGAGAGCAGACATCTGGCTCACTTAAAGGGCGCTGGCTTTTATTTACAGAAATAAAACGAGATAAAATGTGGCTAAATGGAAATTCGTGGCTCACACGTGGCCACAAAGCTGATTTTTTGTGCAGTGGGCAGCTCTGTCCCCTGGCTGGGGTCACTGACCTGAGTCAATCCCCCGATCTCCTTGACAGAGATGTAGAGCCTGTACAGGTCCAGGGGCTTCCTGCCCACGGCAGGCAGGTTGGTCATGCCCATGGCCTTCTCCTCAGTGAAGGCCAGGTAACGATCCACCCACAGCTTCCTCTCGGGCTCCCCGCCCAGCTCGTACAGCTTGGTGATCTTCTCGTTGGTTGTGGTAGAGGAACTGGACTTCTAGGAGAAGGAAAGAGAGATCAGGACTGAGCAGCACAGCAGCAGCTCCTCCACGTCCCAGGAGACATCCTGGCCCTGCTTCCCCCCCGTCTCCTGATGCTGTCCCTGAGCATGCTCCTGTGTCTTTCACCAGAGGCAGAGATGGCTTTGGCATTCCAAATCCTTACTTAAAAATGAGCTTCCAAACTAGAGGTGTTCCTCAAAGCTGCTGATGTTCCAGGTGAACCCTAGACCCAAAACGAGTGTGTTCATGGCACATGAGATGATCCTTCCACAGCACAGACCAGGACAGAGCAGCCCTGATCTGTGGCCAAGACCATTCAAGTCCTCTTTTGCCATAAATAAGAGAGGCAGATGCCAGAACACAGGAGCAGAAGTGAGAGTTCTCCTGGATCTTCTCGCTGCTGGCACAGGGATCAAACCTGCTGAGCATTTGTTTCCCTTCAGGTAGCAAAGGAGGAGACCAGGGGCTCAGAAACTGCTTTTTTGGTGGTTCTTTTGAAACTGGTAGCAGCAATGCAAAGAAAAACAGCCCCTGAAGAACTTGTTTGCCTCCCTCTTCTGGCTTTAATACAGGATTAGTAAGAGGTTTGTTTGTGAAACAACTGCAACACTTTAGTTACCACGTCCCAGCTGAGAGCTGCCTTGCTCCAGGCCCACTCCACCAACAAACTCGGGTTTGTTTACGCTGCTTTTGGCAGTTTCACTGTGGCAGGTAATAATTCCTAATACTGAATTTGTTTTCCAGGTGAAATCCCTGACTCCCATAGGACTGGGAAATGCTCCCCTCCATTTCTCACCCTGTTCACTCTAAGTGAACACACAACACATGTCTTTATTTCCCTGGATGCTGAAGAGGATGGGAGTCAATAAAAACAAAACCCAGAACATTTTACCTTTGACTTGGATTCTGCTTTGGGCGTCCCATCTGCCTTGTTGTTCATTTTAGTTGCAGGTGTTAATTTGACATCCCCGAGTCCCATCATTTCAGGGCTTGCTGCCATCCCTGGGAAGTCAAAGGAATCTTTAAGGCTGATTTTCCCTCTGGTGCACTGAAACCAGCACAATGAAATCCTAAAGCTCTGCCTTACCTGCGGAGTTGTTGGCCATGTTCCCCGCCATGGGGTAGGGTGGGCCCTGGGGGTTGATCATGCCAGCCATGCTGTTAATTCCCTGCCCATAAGGAGGTCCAGTGCCCATCATTCCCCCCTGATTCATGTTGGGATAACCAGGAGGCCTAGAGGAGGCAAGGAAGAAACAAACACTTACTCCACACCATGTATTATTAAGCAGTAGGATATTGCCTCCTGAGGAAGCAGCTTTGCTAAAAGAAACCTAAAAAGGACAAGGAGAAGTGACTTGCCCCAAACCACTTTTTCCAAGAGAAGAACAAAGATCAGGTGTTTGTGTAAAGCTCAGCACCCAGAGCCCAAGTCACATTCTCAAGAGAAAAGGGGATGCAAACCCTTTGGAAAGTGGGACTTGAGCTCTGAACACTTTCACCCTTCCTCTCGTTCTCCTACATCCACAAACTGAGCCTCATTCCACTTGTTAAACTGCCTTTAACCTGCAGACTCTGCAGCCCTGGGCAGTGAAGTGAGAATACAGGATTTAGAATCATGGAATGTCCTGGGTTGGAAGCCTTGTTTTCCATTCACTGCAAACCTCCCACACAACTGTGGCTCAAACTTCTTCCTCAAAGGGACAGGCTTGGATGCCTTTATTGGGGTTTGGGAACTTGAACCTTGGCAGCCACAGGTAAAAGCAGGAGGTTGCAGGAGCAGCCCTCAGGTGAGGATAAAGAGCAGTGTCCAGTCAGACAATAAATATATCCAGCAGTTCTGGGGGAACCCAATTTAACACCGTGCTCATGGCTCCCATGGCATTCTGGTAGGCCACACACACCTACTCTGAAATGGGCAATAAAGGAAAAAACAACCACAGAAAACAGCGCAAAGATCAGAGCTGAATTCCAGCTCCTTTCCCACAGCTGCTCATCAAGGCCCTAAAAGGAAGAAGTTCCTCACACTGGACAATGTTTTGGATCACACACACAGCTGGGTGGCTGCTGGATTTAGGGGCTGCAGCACAGGGCTGGCGTCTCCAAGTCACCCAGGGAACAGAGAAGACCAGAAAGTGAAATGCAAAAATATCTGAAGGATCTCAGAGTTAAATAATTTTACCTATGAACATTAAATTTCCCTAAGTATGCCATAAATTACGTATAGGGTGCTGTAATAGTTTGGGCTGGACAGACTCTAAAGATCATCCCCTGTTCACACCTCCCACTGTCCCAGGCTGCTCCAAGCCCCATCCAGCCTGGCCTTGGGCACCTCCAGGGCTGGGGCAGCCACAGCTGCTCTGGGCATTCCAACACACAGCTCCTGCAGGCTTTACTCTTCTCTTTTTAAATACTTCACTTGAGAAACAAACCTCCACAAAGGACCAAACCTCGCCAGAAGCCCTCTGAGTGTCCCCCCAGGTGTGTGTGACTCCAGAGCCCTGTGGCACTGGGCTCCCTGTGAGCCGTGTGGCACTGGGCCGTATGTCAGTGAGGTGGCACTGAGCCGTGTGGCACCGAGTCCCGTGTGGTGGCATTGGGCCGTGTGGCACCAAGTCCTGTGGCAGTGTGGTGGCACCGGCCCCGTGGCAGCAAGGTGGCCCCGTGTCACTGAGATGGCACTGGCCCCGTGGCAGTGTGGTGGCACTGAGACGTGTGGCACCGGCCCCATGTCACTGAGGTGGCACTGGGCTGTGTGGCACTGTGGCCCGTGTCACTGAGGTGGCCCCAGCCCCGTGTCACTGAGGTGGCCCCAGCCCCATGTCACTGAGATAGCACCAGCCCCGTGTCACTGAGATAGCACCAGCCCCGTGTCACTGAGGTGGCCTCAGCCCCGTGTCACCGAGGTGGCCCCGGCCCCGTGTCACTGAGGTAGCCCCAGCCCCATGTCACTGAGGTGGCCTCAGCCCCTCGTCACCGAGGTGGCCCCGGCCCCGTGTCCCTGAGGTGGCCCCATGTCACTGAGGTGGCCCCAGCCCCGTGTCCCCGAGGTCCCCCCGGCCCCGTGTCCCCGAGGTGGCCCCGTGTCCCCGAGGTGGCCCCGTGTCCCCGAGGTGGCCCCGGCCCCATGTCTCCGAGGTCCCCCTGGCCCCATGTCACTGAGGTAGCACCAGCCCCATGTCCCCGAGGTGGCCCCGTGTCCCCGAGGTGGCCCCGTGTCCCCGAGGTCCCCGCGGCTGTCCCGTACCTGTTCTGGATGGAGTTGGCAGCGGCGTGCATTGCGGCGGCCGCCGCCTCCTGCGCCTTGCGGTTCATGCCTGCGGGCGGGGGGCACATCCCGCTGCCCACCTGGGGGGGCATGTTGGCCATGTTGGGGCCGTAGGGCCGGCTGCCCATGGCGCCGTGGCCCATCCTGCCCGGGGGCAGCCCGCTGTACGGGGGCACCCCGCTCTGCCCGTGCATCTGGCCCCCTGCCCCCAGCGGGGTCATGCTGCCCCCCATGCCCGGGCTGGGGTAGTTGGCGTTGGACATGGCGTTGTAGTTTGGCTGCCTGGGGTAACCTCCTGGGGAGAGACACACACACGGCATCAGTCAACCCCTTCCGTTTATGAATCACCACGCCAAAAAAAAAATAAAAAATCTTCTATCGGCAAATATTTAAAGATCGCTAACGGAGATGAGGGGGAGTGTTCACACCTCAACACAAAGTCAAAGTACTTGGATATAAGCCACGTAAAATGTGTTTTGACACAGGCAAGTAACAACATCGATTCAGAAGCTGCCTGAAACTCTCCCAAACCTCAACCCAGCACAAAAGGGCTAAATGGTCCAGGACAGGATGGAAAATCCCACATCAACCCTTCCCAAAACAGGCATCACTTCATCATCTTTGTCTCCAGAGAGAGCCATCCCTCTGTCACAATTACATGGGATGCACAACCTGCTTATTCCTAAATAAGGAGGAAGAATCCTACTTTTACAAGTATCGCTATCCCCGAAAGCAACATATTCCATCAATCTCAACAGGAGCAAAGCTCTGGTTGGTATCACCCACAGATTAAGAGGGGACAAATCAAAAAACATTTATCATGGAATCATGGAGTAGCTTGGAAGGGACCTTGAAGATCATCCCATGGACCAGGGACACTTTCCACTATCCCAGCTTGCTCCAACCTTGAGCACTTCCAGGGACAGAGCAGCCACAGCTTCCCTGGGCAGCCTGTGGCCCCCCTGAGGGCAGAGAGCCTTTTGTGGCTCAGTTCCCACCTTGAGGTCCGTACTGGCCGCCCTGGGGTCCGTAGCTCCCCATGGAGTTCTGCTGGTAGGGCCCCATGCCGGCGTGCATCTGTGCTCCCGAGGACTGCCGGGGGGATAAGGCTGAGCCAGGCTGGGGGGAGCTGTACTGGGGCATCTGCGGGTTCCTCTGCATGTACCCTGCACACCAGGAGGGAGAAAATGGTTAGTGCAAAGCCTCCAGAGCTGCCACTGCACACGCGTGTGCCAGGCAACAGCCCCAGCACTGACAAAATCCTTCCAGCAACAGCCCCCACACGTTTTAGTGGTTGCATTAAGGAGCCAGTGTTATCTGAGCAGATAACAGATCCAATTTCCTGTTTTAGCCAGAAAAAAAAAAAAACCTCTTTAGTGTCACAGCAGAAACCAGTACATCTGCAAATCCTTGGAGCTTCTTGTTCTTAGTTTTTGTTCACTTGTTTGTTTTCTCATGGTGACAACTCTATAACCTTCAGCCATGCATTTTTCCCAAAAAAATCTTCCTCTCTCAAAGGGGAAAGGCACACAGTATTATTGTGAGCACCCCTTGCTATGAAGCTTAAAGAGAGCAAGTTAAGAAGCCAGAGAAAACATCTCAGAAGCCAAAGCACCAGTCTGGATGAACATTCAGAGGCCCAACAGCCACCAGCAGCTGAATTCACTGCAAGGTGCCTCAACACTTCAGCCTGTAATCCTGGGGCAGCTTTTCAGGGCTCTGTCCCACAGCAGCCATGTCCCCGGGGCGGGTGACCTGACCTCCCCCGTGAGCAGGAGTGACCCACCTCGGTCCTGTGCGATGCTCGACTGGTTCATGGAGGGGTGCAGGATCGTGTCCGACTGGCCACTGGGCGGGCGGGGAGGCATCTGATTGCCTGGGCCACAGAGAGGACAGAAATCATCAGCAGCTGCTCTCCACAGACCCGGCACAGGCACATCCCAGAGCCCCACACAAGCCCAGGACCAGGGGATGTTGGCCAGGGCCAGGAAGAACAAGAGCAGGTGGTCACCTCAGGCCGGGTCCGTGGCACTGCACCCTCCCATCCCTGCCACACACACAGCCAGCTCAGGGGACTTCAGGGACCCCACGGTGCTGACACTGGGCACGTCCTCCCCGTGGGCACCACGGCTCAGCCCCGCCAGAGCCCAGAGGTGACAGGTTACCTGGGACTGCAGCAGGGGACAGGGGACCGGAGCGGGACTGAGCAACGCTGGCTGGAGATCCAACTGGGGAGGGAGAGGGTCCTCTGATGCCTGGCAGGTGAGGAGAGGTATGTGGCGAGAAAGGAGACTGAGCTGGGTTACTCTGCTCTCCTTGGCTGCTGGAAATCCCTGATGTGCTTACTCCAGGGCTCAGGGCTCCTTCGGTCCCCATGGGCAGGTCATCTATGGAACCAGAAAGGTCCTGCAGGGCACAGAAACACATCAGAAACCACCGAGCCACGGGGCTGCTCCCTCACACACCGCTCAGGAAGAGCATCTGTCTGTCCCTGGGTGTGCTGCACACTGGAGTCAGGGAACTCTGTTTACTGTTGGTACCAAAGGCGGCTGCAGACTGAGGCAGCTGCCAGACGTGTCTTATCCTGCTGCCAGTCTGAACCCAGGAGCTCCTGAGTCTGTTTGCTGCTGGCCCAAACAACTGGCTAATTCTCCTATTTGCTCCTTCTAATTCAGTTTAGAGGTGGGAAGTTAAAGAATTCATCAACAGCACACGTCAAACTACAAACACAGGAGACAGTCCATGTGATCGTGGCTTGGAAGGGAAACGTGGCTCAGCCTCTGAAAGACAGAAAACTCCTGCCTCACCATAATTAATTCATAAACCTCCTATGAGCTGGGAAACTACTCACTTGAGATGGATAAAAACAAACTAAACAGAGATTTAAAAGAAAACCATAAAATACTCTTCAGGGTTCCCACTTCCCTTTCTTCAAAGACAGCAAAAATTAGCAGTTACGGCATCAACCTGTAAAGTTTAGCTTTTCTCGAAGGCAGGGCTAGAAAACACCCTTCCTCCTGCGTGTATTCACCTTGGAGAAGAAAAGCACAAAAAGCCTAAGAGAGCTGAAACCTCCAATTGCCACAGCAGCAAAGCGACAGCATCAAAAACCAGCTGGCAAGTGTGAACAAATGGGGATAATTCCAAGGAGCTGATGTGCAGATCCAACATGCCCAATTGTGCTGGCTGCTTGATAACAAGGTGCATCAGCTGTTCAGGCTTGGCCTGCAGTGAATGAGTCAGGAGCAGCCAGAGGAAGTGGCAGCTTATTTGAACAGAAAGCTGGGAAGTTGTAACTATTCCAGGGATTAGATAAAATCTCTGCCAGAGGTTCAAAGGATCATGGCAGGTGAAGAAGTGGAGGCCAAAGCTTACCAGGACTTCACTTACCCTTCCTAAGTCTTCCAGAGCAATCAGCTCTGGATCAGAAGGGTTCTGGGTGAGCCCTGAGGGAATCCCAGGTCATTTTCCCCTGCACAGAATTCAGCTGAACAGCACAAGCAGAGCCAACCTCATTTAAACCCCACAGAGAAAGGCCAAGGCAGCTGATAAATCACCTGGACGCCCTGGTTTCATTTACACTGACGACACAATTCCTGGGTCAGCAGCAGTTCAGGGAAGGTTTTCCCAGCTCTGGCAGGGCAGATGGACCTGGAACACCAGACACTGGTGCTCAGCCTTGGGGAGCAGGAGCCCTCACACCCAACACCTGCCTGCCAGGGGATGTGGAAAGGCTCTGACAGCACATCCAGGACGTGGAGTCATGGAGAAGAGGAATTCTGGAGGAATAAAGGCCAACGTGGGTGACACCCAAGCACCTCATCACCCCTGTGGGACAGGGACATTCAGAGGGACAGAGGCAGAGCTGGGCCTCAGCACCACGTTCAGCTGCTACAGCACAGCAATTTCCTCAGTTTTAATGGAATTAGGACAAAATGCTTCTAACAAATGCTGCCAAGTGTTACACTGGAGCTGCAGAGCCCAGACACTTGGTGGGATGATTTAGTGCAGAGTGTGTCCTCCCTCCCCTTCCATTACTGCTCCTGTTGGAGAGCTCATTTCCTGCACCACAGTCTCTGAGGTATATTTGCTTACTGCTCAAGTATTAGCTTCCTGAGGGAGAAAAAAAAAAAAGCTTTGTTTTATTTCAATGAAAGCTAAAAAATGGCAGAAAAAGCCTAAAAATAGTGTCTGAGATCTCTTTCAATTTTCATTACTTTCCTATTGTAACATCAAAAGCATTGCTCCTTTATGCAGCTATTTGGGTGTTTTTCCCTGGACAACTTTGACAAATCCCACATTCCTACTGTGGAAACCATCTGAAGTGGGAGTAAAGAGACATTATTTCCAACATTTTGCATTAAAAAGCATCAACCAACACAAACAATCAAGAGCAAAACACTCCTCTTGCTGAGATTTACTGCACCCAACTGCAGCCACTGATAGAAGACACACAAAGAGATTCCCCTGAAGGGATCAGAATGTCCAGAACCAGTTCAGTCCAGCCTACAGCTGCATGGGAGCACTGGCATGACCCTTCAGTACATAAAGGTAGTTTTAGTTTTAATCACCAAGTGCAGCCAAACATTTTTCCTCACCGCTGAAATGAAGTTGGAGGCCAAAGCCATTTCCAGCTCTGAAATTCTGCACCACTTAAGCTCCTGGTGGTGGGGATTTTAGAGCAGCTAAGCCCAGAGAGCAGAGGGGCAGAGCCTGGGCTGCAGAGATGAGGGGCTTTTAGGCTCAAGGAAAAAAAAAAAAAGCCACATTAAAAATGTGCACCTGAGACAAACAGTGGCATGAAAGAACAGACACAGAGCAAGTATGCAAGGTGAAATGGAGTTTCCCTCCTTTCTCTGGGGTAAGTGCTTCTCCAAGAGGCAGGAGAGAAGGTTTTGGGTGGAGGGATGTGTGGAGGTCCCTGCTCCATGGCTGGGCAGCCCAGCAGGGCAAGGCTTGGTACTGCCAGACACAAAAATATCTGCCAGAAATAAAGTGAAGGAACGTTAAAAACGGTTTGAAAATTAACTCCTAAGAAGTAGACAACACTCTCCAGAGCTCATGTCTTTGACCTTGCCTGTGTATCACTGCTTTAGTACTGAAGTCATCTAAACCCATCCCATTTTAATGGGGCAGGTGGGTCCTGGGTGGCTGTACCCCCGTGAGCAGGGCCCCTCTGCACTGCTGACACACCACGAGGGACCCCAGAGGAACAGCAGGGCTTTAGCTCTGCATCACGTTCACACATGACCAGTGGAAATGAGTTTAAAGTGAATTACACATCCCCCTTTCCCAGCTGTTGGGACATGGGTTGAAACAGGACCGTGAAAATCAAGGAACTCCTGAAGTGGCTTTCACCTCCAAAGATATGTAAGTTTTATGAATTCCCACAATAAAGTCATTTCCCAGCAAAGAAGGGTTCTGCCAGCACAGCAGCATCTTCTGAGTGTGTTATTCAGCAGGACTGAGCTGCTCAGAAGGGAAACTCCTGCAAGGGGAAGGAGAAAACATGGACTGGAATGTCTGAGCCCCAGCAGCTCACCAGCGAGGAGGCTGGTTCCCTCCCATCAAATCCTCTCTCAGGACGTCAAGCACCAGGGCACCACGGGTTAATTAAACCCCAATGACACCTCCAGCTCTGATAGCCCCACACCAAGGGAAAAGGAAATCCCTGCATCTCCCTACAGCCTGTTTGCAGGGCAGCCCTAGCAGAGAAGCCTTTAAAAAACAATAAAACCTGATGGAAATAATGGAGACCTGCTGCTGTCAGGGGGGTTCTGGACCAAGCCCAAGAGCAGGGGGCTCGGGAGGTTTGATTTGCCTCCCAGGGAGCACCAGCAGGAGCCCTGGAAAGGCAGGGCAGCAGCAGCAGAAGGGCTCTCCCCTTCCCTCTCCTGCCAGCACAGCCAGGGAGCCCAGACAGGAGGTGAGCCTCGGCAGCAGCAGCTCTGCCAACTCAAGGAAACGTCAGGGTCTGGAGAATTTCCTCACGTGTTTCCAATGTGTTTTTTATGCATTTTATTGCTCATCTGCCATGCAGATCAAAAAACGCTGGAGGGATTCCAACTATTTCACACAGAATCTCACACTCCAGGCTGGCTGCAGCCCCAAAGCCTGAGTTTCTTCACTTGAAAGAGTGCCCAGTGTTATTTTGGGATGTGACCTGATAGCGGAAGCCCACGGGGACCCTGGAGGGAGCAGTTCCAGCTGCCAGAGGATGCCCAGGCTGGTGCCAGCAGGGGCTGTCAGGGCTGCTGACAAACAGCCCCAGCAGCTCCTTCTCCCCCCAGAGCCCTGGGGAGGGCCAGGGGGGCTCGTCCCTCGCAGGGGAAGGGCGGCAGGTCCTGGCATGAGCACGGGTGGTTTGTGCTGGAAACAGCCAGGATTCTTTTATCTGGCAGCAGGAACTGCCAGCCCTCTATCTGATACAGCTCATTTGTTAAACAAACAGGGATGAAACGACCAGAAACACTTAAGATCGAGGTAACGAAATCCCAGAGGAGCAGAAGAGACTCAAGGCTCTGCTCAGGCCCGTCCCACTGATGAGGGAGAGCAGGAAGACTGACCAGAAAGCAAATGGCACTGCTGAGCCTCCCCTGCCCAGCCCCAGCCTGGGCCCTTCCACGTGGGAAGTGTGGGGGAACAGGGAATGATCTCAGCACCACCAGATCACCCGACAGCACTCAAGGAAATTACGGTCTGAGAGGAGCATGTGGTGGAGCTTATAAATTCTGTAAGGCCAGTTGTTTCCATAAGATGCTCACAAGCAACACCAGAGAACAATGGCTAAATTTATTCCCCAGTTCCCTCTGAAAGGGAAAAAGCCTCTTCCTTCCTTCTAATTGAAATACTCACTTTCTATTACAAGCTCTTTTTTTTTTCTGTGCAGTTGCTTTTCCACTTACTCAAGAACTACCAACATTTAAAAATCACAAGCTTGTCCTTTCCTTCCCCTTTATTTCCACACCCAAAATACCTCAATCCTCTCTATCACAACAATCACACAGCTGACTGGCAGGATCTCCCTGCTATTTTGGGGACATGGATAGACTCGTTCCTCCTTTGGCAGCACAGACAAATCCTGCCTCTCATGCTCCACAGAACACTCTCTCCTGGAGACTTCCCCATGCTCCACTCACAGCACACCCACAAAGGAACCTGAGGTTTTCACAGATGTGACAGAAGGGTCTGGAGAGGCCCTGCAGCCCCAGTGCCTTCCCTGCTCTGCCTCTTCCAGCTGGGCCCCCAGCAGAAACCAAAGCTGGAGCTTGGGAACAGGTTCAGCTCCAGTGGAAGCCCAGTGATACTTTACATCCAGAGAGATTTATCACCCAGTGTTTCCAAAGCTGACAAATCAAGAGTCAGAACAGAGATTTTCCAAGTCCTGTCCTGTCCCAACATACAACTTGTGCCAGGGATGACCATCACTGCCCTTACTCTGCTCTTCTACCACCAGTTACTGTGGAGAGGAACATGAGCCCATCTTTCCAGCACCAAAAGCACCTTCAGGATCGTTCCTGGTGTGGGTATGGGCTGGACAAGACACAAAGGGGACATGCTCCTTCCAAATGGGACCAGACCAGCAGTCAGAAGGAACAAAGGGATTTATTTGCAATGAAATCACTGGTATTGACCCCTTGGAGGTGTCCTGGGAGCCCAACCTCTGATCTGAGCAGGGATGACATGAGAGCAACTAGAACTGAGCTCAGCAAGGGAAAAAACATCAAGATCAAAGTGAGTGTGCCATAAGGACCTGGGAGTCCTCACGTGCCACTCATCCCTGCAGTCCTTAGAGAGAGGAAGGAAGTGCTGGAGTTCACTATTCAAGGGGAAAACACCTGCCCACTAAAACCAGCAGCAGTGAGGTAACAGCAGCAGGGTTCAGCCTCTGCCACAGAGCTCATATTCCTTCCACGGAGCTCCAGCTCCTCTCAGGCAGCAGCGCTGACAATTACAGACCTAAGATGGGGACTGCAACATGCCAGAGAGATTCGTGCAGTTCCCTCGCTCAGAAAAGCAGCTGAAAAGCTCATTCTTCCAGGCTGGCTCCAGACAAACTGGGAGAAGCTGCTGGCTCGAGCTGCACTGCAGGGAAGGGAGCCTTCGGAGAGGAGGCTGGCGGGAGGAGGGGCTCGCTGCCACACCACAGATTTTACCCTGATGGCAAAAAATAAGCTGCTGTTCTACTGCAGCTGGGTGGATGCAGGTGAGGCCCGGCAGAGAGCAGGCCCGGGATGGGGCAGCAGGAGGCCAGAGGGAAGTGCTGTGGCTGTGGCACATTCCTGTGCCGGAGCCCTGCGGAACAGCCGCAGCAGCCATCGATTTTTCAGAGGTCGATACTCCACTCCCACAGATCTCCTCGGCAGGAGCTTTAATCACATCTCCTGCTCCTACCCTCTGCCACCCCTCCTTCTCTTCCCCCTCCAAATAAAATAAAATAAAATAAAATAAAATATATTAAAAAAAAGGGAGGGAGAGGGGGGCTTTCCTCCCCCTCTGAGCATGGAGCAGACGAACAAATCTCATCTCTGTCTTTGGAGAGCAGAGATTCAGAGCTGTGGCTGCAGCACAAAGTAGAGAAGGAGTAACATGATTCATCCACAGAACAAGATGTCGCTGGAGGGAGAACCCTCCATGTGGAAGGGCAGCATTCCCACCCGGAACGTGCTGGGCTCTGCCACAGGACCCTGGGACATGCAACAGCAAAACCCTCACAGGAGCTCCCACTTAACCCTTTGGAGGCTGCTCAGCTGGTAAAAAGCACTCCCAGCTTTACACCAACGTTGGCACAGCATCAAACATCCAGGGCAGCACGAAAATTCCCAATTTTTCCAGACAGCACACTGTCACTTCAGCTGTCCCAGCAGCTGTCCCGTCCATCCAGCACAAAAGGGTGACACCTCCAGCTCCTACAGCAACACTGACCCCAAAACAAGCTGCAGGAGGATCCTGGGCACAGGAAGAAGCAGCAAGGCAGCAGCAGCAGAGGATGCTCTGGCTGCATTTCTGAAAGCTGTGGGGCTGCAGGGATGCCCAAGCCACCAGTGGGAAAGGTTGGCCTTGGCCAGGCAGGTGCAGGGGGGAAATGAGTGCAGGCCTTCACTGACAGACCTGTTTATTCCAAGAGCTTTGGTTTTCAGGTCTCCTCATCCAAGCCTGAAGACAAAGCCCAGCTCACACAGAACCATGGAGGAGGCAGGAAGTTCCCCTTGCAGTGCCAGACACGAGGATATTCCCATTCCCCAGCTTCTCTGGAAGGAGCTTTCCAGGCTCATGTTCCACACACTGAGACTCCAAAGCATTTAGTCATCCCAGCATGTGACTGCCACCACGCCAAGCACCCAGCCAGGCTGGCCAAAGGAGCAGCAAAGGCAAGAGGCTGAAATTACCTTAAAAATTAAAAGGCCTCTGTTCAGGCAATTCTTTGGATTTTAAGGTAAATCATCTTTTAGTATTCTCATCAGCCTCTGAAACAATTAACAGTGACAGGATCAAATTCTAACAAAGGAGGAGGAAGATTTTAGGACAGAACAAAAGATTTCTAAGGTCTCGAGCATTTGCAAGTGTGGTGAATCCAGTGGCTCTTCCCTGGAATTGTCCCTGCCCATGGCAGGGGAGTGGAACTGGATGATCTTCAGGGTCCTTTCCAACCCACTCTGTGCTCCTGCATGATTCTGAGCCAGCTGGAAGCTGGCAGCTCCTTCCCAACCCCCTGGACCCGTGGGAAGGCAGGGATGGCCCCACTTCCATCCAGAGCTGCCTGCAGTGCCACCCCAGGCCCGGGGACACTGGACACACGTTTGGGGAGAATCAGGGAACTGCTCCTCTCTGCTGCCTCAGAGCAGTGAGCAGGCACAGAAGAGGGAATATATCCATGGGAATCTGGCCCAGGCCAGCCTGATGTGGGCTGGAGCTGCCCTCGGGGTCAGGCACCAGCACAGTCCATTCCTGGAGATGCCACTTCTTGTCATTTCAGGAAATTAAACTTTTTTTTTCCCCTTCCCTTAACAGAAGCTTCTACTTTCCAGATTCAAAACCGTAATAAAACCCAAACCTACAACTCCTCCAAGGCTGGTGTGGGAGCCCCAGCCCTGGGCCCTGCCATGCCCCACACGTGGGCACCACGTGGAGACAGTTTTCCCCACGGGATTTATGACCCCACATGTCCCCAGGACAAGTCAACAAGTCAGTGAGAGGGAAATGACTCCTGTGGAGGGAGAGCTCAGGTGTGGTGGTGTTTGAACACCCTCAGTGATCCCTGCAGCACAGGAAGGGGACAGCAGGGCCCTCCCAGGGAAAGGAAGGGGATGAGGCTCAAACATCCAACGTCAGAAGACTCTCAAGAGGCTCCCACACCGTTTGAAGGGTGTGCAGTGACACCAAGTCAGCAGCAAGAAGGAACTGAAAGCTCATTTCCCTGGCCTGCAGCACGAGCTGCTCGTGAGCTGGGCACAGGGCTCCACATCTCACAGAGACACGTGTGGGAGAGCAGGAGCTCTGCCTGGGATCCCAGAGCACAGCTGCCCCCCTGCAGCCATGTCCTGCTCCTGCTCCTGCTCCAGGACCCCAGAGCCCAGCCCAGGACCCCAGAGCCTCATCCAGGACCCCAGAGCCTCATCCAGGACCCCAGAGCCTCATCCAGGACCCCAGAGCCTCATCCAGGACCCCAGAGCCTCATCCAGGACCCCAGAGCCTCATCCAGGACCCCAGAGCACAGCCCAGGACCCCAGAGCCCAGCCCAGGACCCCAGAGCCCTGCCCAGGACCCCAGAGCACAGCCCTGCTCTGCCCTCCCCAGCCCTGCCCAGGACCCCAGAGCCTCATCCAGGACCCCAGAGCCTCATCCAGGACCCCAGAGCCTCATCCAGGACCCCAGAGCCTCATCCAGGACCCCAGCTCTGCCCTCCCCAGCCCTGCTCAGGACCCCAGAGCCCTGCTCTGCCCTCCCCAGCCCCGCTGTGGCCCCGCAGCCGTGGGCCAGGGCTGGGCTGGGCTGGGCTGGGCTGGGGAATGTGAGGCAGGCACAGGCAGGAAGCTGAGCTGAGCTGAGCTGCTCTGGACCAGAATAGAAACAGGAAACGAGCCCGGCGTGAGCACAGCAGCTCCTGCAGCAGCTCCCCAGGGATGCTCACAGGCAGAGCCCCGGGGTGAGGGGTTCCCCCAGCACAGGGTGGGATCAGCCCCCTGCAGACCCCGGGGGGGGCTGGAGGACAGAGAACTGCCCCAAGGACACGCAGCAAAGCAGCCCTGGGGCAGGGCCCAGTGGGAAAGGTGTCACTGCAGCAGCTCTGGAGATGCTCTCCACAGTTAATAAAATATAAAAACTTGGGGAAAAAGGCACAGCCCTCTCAATGAACCATGCAGGAATGGTGGGCACAGTCACACAACAACAAAACCTTGGGCAGAGGAGCACTGAGAACAAGGAAAAATACATTTTTAACTTTTGCTACCAGCACAGCTTGGGATAAAACCCTTCAGATGGCACAAAGTGGAATGCAGGATGTGCACTGCCAGTGCCTCAGGTGCTCCTGGGGGAAGTCTCAGGGTGCTGGTGGCTTCATCTGCATATCCACTGTGCTGCCCTGCTTTGAAATGCACACACTGCTAATCCCTCTCCTAAGGCAAGCAATAAGACAAGCTCAAAAGACCAAACACAAACCAAACACAAGCAGGAAGTCCCATATGGAAAGAGAAAAAAGGAGAAGGGGAAAAGAAAAGGTTTGAAGTGACCAACAGATTCAACTATAAAAGGTTTTTTCTCCCTGTCCCCTGAAAAAGTTGTCAAAATCATTCATTTTAAACTGGAATTTTAAGGAAGCAGCCTGCCTCCCTCCCTGGCAGCTCTGGCAGGTTTTTGCTGCATTTCAGCCTGTTGCATTGATTATTTCCAGGTCAGGGGACGCAGCTGACAGAGCTCAACTTTATTCCACTTCAAGCACTCCCAGAGCAGCTGAAATGACCATTTGGAAAGAATGGAAAATCCAAGTGGTGCTTCCTGACAACCTCCAGTGTCCAAACTCAGTAACTGCTGGACTGAGGGAGAGAGAATCAAACCAAAACCACCCCACAACTGCTGGGGACATTCACTGACAAGATTTTTCTGCCAAAGCTCTGCAGCCTCATTCCTCTCCCCACCCAACAAAACCCAATTTTCTTAAATCCACATTGCAAAGATCCAAGGCCAGAACCCACATCCAGAAATCAACCACAGATCAGGAATATTTTCAGTTGGTTAAAATCCTTTCTGCCATTGATAGGACAGTTTTCAGATCAAAATTCACAGATAAACGAGAGTGAAACACAACTAAATAAACAAAATAGCTTCCCAATAGTGCAAAACAGCAAAATACTGAGGTTAAAACTATTCCCACTCTACAAGATGAAAATAAAGTGCCCAGGACAGAGAGGAGGTTTCTCCCCCAGGCTCACCAGTACACTGACCAAACTAAGGACACTCTGGGATGGGAATTCTGAATTTTTTGCCCCAACTGCCCAGTTTGCTGCCACAAAAATTCAAACATCACCTTGCTGTATCAGGACCTCCAAACCCCGGCCACAATCTGTCCTTCTGGTTTATGAATGGCTTTTGGGACCAACCTGGAAGCTCAAACCCCAGAGATGCCAACTTCTGTGGCTGGGAAGGAATGAAGAGCCTGGAGGGAACCCTGCCTCATGCTCCACATCCATCCCAAAGACACCAGGAACTCCTTCAAGGCAGCCCATGACAAGAGGCTGGGGCAAGGTAAAACCTTGTTCCACAACGAGACAGAAAATCCCTCCCAACAAACCCCAAACCCCAGAGAACTGTGCAGCAGAGCTGATGTGCAATCCAAACCCACAGGGATGTCCCAGCACCAATCTGCTTCCCCCAGAGCTGCTACCAGCAGCTTCCATGGAAGTTATTACCTGGAAATGTCTCACTCCTGCAGCCTCAAAATCCAAGACTCAAAAGTTTAAGGCATTAAATAAACTGGATACAATTCTCCAGGAAAAAAATTTTTGGCTACAGAGAAGAAACTAGGGAATCTCCTGGGAGAAACAGATCTATCCCAAGGATTACTATTCCTCTATTACACCCAGACACAAAGGATTGTACTTCACTTCTCCCGTGCACTGGCAATCTAAGTTGAGTTTGGCTGCAATCCTGATGGAGACTCCCTGGGGAAGCAGAGAATTTGACAGAGAAATCCCTCAGCTTGCCTGCCACAGGAAGGGAGAGCAGCCAGGACACTCACAGGGAGGCAGGGCTGGTCAAAAGGCACCAGGGAGCCCCTCTTGGCTCAGGAGAAAGTTTAGTCACTGACACAGCAATCGACTGGGAAGGGATCCTGAGGGCCCCACCCAGGACAAGCACAGGACATTCCTCAGGCAGATCCCACAAAAGGCCCAGGAGCTGAACAAGCTGACCATGAGACCAGCACCTCCTGAAAGGGGAGGACCAGCCAAAGGAACAGCCCCCCTTTATTGCTTGGAATTCACACGTGAACAGTGATGCACAACACCAATGTGTAAAAGCACTGGGCACATAAATTTAGCACTTCCCAAGAACCTAAAAAGCAGGAACCTCCTTTTCCTGCTGGGGCTGCTCTGTGTTTAATTAAAGATGAGGCATGGCATGATTTGCCCCAATTCCAGGATACCCAGTGAGCTTTTCCACAGCACCCACCAGGCCTGGGAAAGGGCTCAGGACTCCATAATAAAATTAAAAGCCCACAAACAAACTCTGCTCCTCTAAGTCATCCATAACGGCAAAACAGGGCTCTGGGAATCCTCCTGAGCAGGATAAAACTTTCTTAACTAGACAGACTGAGCAATATCAGGAAGATAAAAAGAAATTGATAGTGCCCTTCCGTGGAGCTCTTGTGTTCCTGAGCATCCCCAGGCCAAACTCCGTGCAGGAGATTGATCACTGCAAACTGAAGCAAGGATTTGGCTGCCAGCATCCCAGAGATGCTGCCCTCCAACACCCCACAGCACCCCTGTCTGAAGCCCTACTGTTCTTGTCCTACAGCATCCCAAAGAGACAACGAGGAATTATGGAAGATGTACAAGTGAGTCTCCTCTTTTTCATTTTTTTTGCCTACTAAGGAAGAGAAAGGCCAAAAATACACCAGGCTTGGGTGAGCTAAATTTCTTAAATGCAAATTATTCGGTGGTGAAGCCAGGAAAACCAGATATTCCCTTGTTTCTAGGTTCCTCCACTCTTGCAGCTGAGATGGGTTTCTTTTCTTAGACTACTCGGGAGAAGGGACAACTTGAAAAGGGCCAAATATATTTAACCACAAGGTATAAAACAAACTCCCACTTGGTGCTGAGAAGGAGCCACTTCTCAAAGCCTCGTTACTAATTCCTATAATCCGAGTCAGAGGGATCAGTAGGATTCAGGAAGGCTCCATCAGCAGTGCCTCTGAAAGGGCTTCCCACCGTCCTGAGCTACAGCAATTTCTTCAATTACTTCAGTGGCTTCACTTCTCCTGTGCTCCTCGCCAGAAGATGGGTCACATGGAAGAACTTGTGGAGAGGCAGAGTGGAAAGAAACATGCTATTTAAAAAGATTTTTTTTTTTTAACCCAGGCCTCAGAACAAATTAAATCTTTGTAATCAGGGTCCAAAAGGCAAAAAAAAAAAAAGTAAAGAAAAAGGAAAGAAAAAGCAACAATCCACAACTACTCCCATTAGGTGGTCAGAACTAGAATCACTTTATATTTTGGGTGACAAATTGTACCCACGATCCGAAGGCATTATTTCAAGGGGCTCATAACAAAGCTGTTCTCATTGCTGGGAGGAAAAATAACTCAGTTCTACACACAGCTCACTCCTCTGGCCAATCCAGCTGCAGCTCCCAGCAATGATTTAGCCAGTGGCTAAAGAAAAAACTAAAAGCTCACTCACTTCCTACTGGTTAGAACAAAAGTTACCAGCAAAATTGGAACTCAGCAGCTCCAAACTTTTCTTCTGAGCCAGAGGCACAGACCAACTTGTGCAAGCTAACCTAAACTTTCAACCCTTCTCTGTTTTCTCGATGTTTTAACACAAAATTAAACTACTCTGGCCCCAAACCTGCTGGAACACTGGGCACTAACATCATCCCCATCTGGTGACTGCACATTCAGATTTAGGACGGCAAAGAAAATATAATTCTCCATTTGCTGAGGAAGGAGCTGCATGGGCCTGATCTTCCTCATCCAGACACCAACCCATTTGTCTTTTTCACCAACTGTTCATCAGACTGCACCAGAAAAGCTTAAATCAGCAGCAGAAGGATCCAATGGGCCAGAAAGGCAGTGGTGCCCCAGGGCCAACCACCAGTGCCACAGTGGGCCAAGGAACAGGAAAAGAAGTTAGAAATGAGGATTTTCCCTGGAGGCCAGGGCCTAGTCTGACAGCAGTCAGGTACCTCAGACACTGCACACAGAGAGCTCACAGAATTAACTGCTTTAGGTAGCACCTGCAGACCAGAGCGCTCAGGGTTAAACTCCCCTCTCAAACCCATTACTTTTGTAAATTACATTCAGTCTCCAGTGGGAAGCCAGAAGCTAATGACTTAGTAAAAAGCACAGGCAGCCTCCATCATTCCCATTTCCAGGTGGAATAGTACCAGTGCTCATTTCTCCTGCTGTGCTCCTGATTGCCCTCGGCCCAGCCCCACTCACCGGCAGGCTGGAAGGTCTGGACTGAAGATTCAAGTTCATGTCTTCTTGCCCTTTACTGGAAGCCATTGAGGGAGCAGAGGATGCCTGGGACCCAAATGAGTCTTGAGATAACTCCTGAAACATCAAGAAACACACAAATCAGAAGTCACGAATGGGAATGCAATAAAGCCTCTGCTGGAATCACTCTGGGACATTATGATTCTCACATTATGGCAGATTTAAGTCCCCTTGGTGACATTTGCCCAAAACTGGAGGTGAGAGGCAGGACTGAAAGCCAGGACACACAGACACTGCCTGACTGCTGCTCAGAGCTGGGAGCACAGCTCTAGGCCATGACAGACCAGCCAGGCTCCAGCTTTGCCCCATGGCAGATCCTGGAGACCACAGGCTGTCCTGGCTCTGCCCCTCTGCTTCTTCACCTTCCCCATCCCACCCTCGCTCCAAGCCCCTCACGACACAAACAAGGCACATCCATTAAACCCTTCCCCTTCTCAGGGGCCTGGATGCCTTCAGTGTTTGCTGAAAGGTCCCACCTTTGTTCCTCCTCCCCAAAGCCAACTTTTCCTTTTACCGCTTACCACCAGGACAAACCCCCGGGTCTGGCCATTTTATCCCACCAGTTCTCTGCGTGCACCAACCACATCTACGGGGCACAGAGCAGCGGGTTCCCCCCGACACCGCCCCAGCCCAGCCCCGGGCAGGCAGGGGGTGCCAGGGCAGCCTACCTGAGGCGGGGGGAAGCGCTGCTGGGCGTAGGCAGACGGCTGCTGCGGCGGCTGCGCCGGCGGGTACGACGAGGAGGGCTGTGGCAGCGCCGAGCCCGCGGGCTGCTGCGCCTGCTGCTGCTGGTACGGGGACTGCTGCTGCTGCTGCGGGTACGGGGGCTGGCCCTGGGCGTGCTGCGGGGCCGGGGGCTGCTGCGGGTACGGGCTGGGGGGCTGCGCGTGGGCCGCCTGCGACGGCTGCTGCGAGTAGGGCGGCTGCGCCCCGGCCGCGGGCTGAGCCTGAGCCTGCTGCTGCGGCTGCTGCTGGTACGAGGGCTGCGAGTGAGCGGGCTGCGACGGAGGCTGCTGAGAGTAGGGAGGCTGCTGCTGCTGCGGGTGAGGGCTCTGCTGGTTGTAGTAGGGCGTCTGGCTCTGCTGCCCGTAGGCGCCGGGGCCCTGCTGCCCGTACGGAGGCATCTGCGCGGGGAGAGAGGGAGAGGCATCAGTCACAAAGGTACTTCTCACACAGGTACGTCTCACACATACACAGATTCTGCTCCAAAAGCAGAGATTCAGAAACCTGTGCAGAGCACCAATGCGCTGGAAATGCCACTACCTAGGTACGTCCCAGACAACGTATGGGAAGTCACTCACGTGTGATGTTATTCTTGGCAGTAGCCAAGTTTTAACAGGCCTCACAGCCGAGTTTTTAGGGATCCCTATCTGACCACCCTTCAACAAAAGTAACATTGAAAGGAAAAGACTGCTTGCTCCAACGACAAAACAAAATAAATTGCCTTTTGAATCCTGCAAACAGTCCAGCAGGCGCCACTCGGATCATGTAATGAGCCAAAACCGACCTGGAGTCATTTCTTGTGCAAAGAACAGCTGTGTCTCTAACACAGCACAGCAGAAAGAGGATCTCCCTCCCCTGCTATTTATTTTTCCCTGGCTGGGTTCAGGAAAGGCTTCCCCAGGGTATGGATCCCACCCGGAGCAATGCCCCTTTACCCCAGGGACTGATCCAGCCTGGCCGGGGGGTCACGGCTCTCTGCCTGCCCAGCCGTGCCAGGCTGTGGGGGTGTGGGGGCTGTACCTGCTGTGCATAGGAGATGCTGCCCATGGTGCTGGGCGTCCTGCCCTGCATGGCCATGGGGTATCTCTGCGGGGTCTGGGGCCCGTAGGGCTGCCCAGGGTAGCCGTGGCCCTGCTGCGGCCCCGCCTGCGGCCCCTGCTGCTGCGTGTAGGGGTTGTTCCCTCCGTAGGGCTGAGGCCTCATCTTCCCCATCTGATCCATCGGGCTCGACGGCTGCAAGGCAACGTGGGACACGTCAGGAACCGCTCCTCGAAACGTCACAGCCTCCCAAAAACCCCGGCAGGAAACTCGGGGCAGGGCGGCGCCAAGGAGCAGCTGGGCTGCCTCTTCCCAGGTGCTAAACCCCAAAGTTACTGTTGGAATCACTCCTGTTGCCCTTCCAAACCCACCACTCCACCAAGAGCAAGCCCAGTGAGAAGTCATTTAATGCTGACATCTCTCCCGTGGCCAGACACAGAAGAAGCGGGGAAGGATCATCAAGAAAAATCAATTATCAGTGTAAGTGGCTTTTCCCCACTGTAGGTAGTAGTTTAATGTCCAGATATTCCACAACAAGGTAAATTTAGGCTGAAAATTTAAATATTCACAAGAAACACTGCTTCTTTCACGTATAACAAGGTCTCCCAAAACACTACAGGCTGTTAATTTACACTTATGCATTTTAATTAATGCACATTGATGTAGTAACACTGGGCAGTGCTGCTGACATCCAGTCTTCAAGACTGCAGTTTCATTTTCGAGTATTTTTTTTACATGTGCTTTGTGTCTGCTGCCTTTTGGAGAATAAAGAGTTTCTAAGTCAAATTTATTCAGATGCACGTAAAAAAAATCGTCAGCCTTAAAAGTCAGGTCCCTGAGCTTTAGAGCAAAGACAATGAGATGAGTGAAGAAATGCAACTTTCCTTGGACTTACTCATCTGTGCTACCCCTGCCTGGAGCCAAGATTTGGGAACAGTCAATCGAATTTCCTGAAAACACTATAAACCTCAACACTATAAAACCTCAAAACAGGGCTTTTTCACCTTGGCAGCAATTCCCCACTAAAGCAAGGGCTGTTCTGGTGTGGTGACCTCTAAATGAATCCCAGCACAGTCCTTAACCTCCATTCCTTGGACTGAATGGGAATCCTTCCCTGAGCTCCTGGTGACCTAACTAATCCCAATTAGATGTTTTCCACAGATCACCATGACAATGGACTCTCTATTACACCATCCCTTCCTGCCACCCCTGCGGTGGTGTTTGTACAGATCCACCCTCCCTTGCTGAGCTCAGGTGCTTGAGGAGTGGCCCTACAGGTCTGCACAAGCAAACCTCACACACAGCTCAGGCTGGAAACTCCTCAGAATCCCCGAGACCAGGATTTCACTGATGTTTGCAGAATCCACCCTCTTAGGGGGGAGAAGAAGTTCTTGCAGTATGCTCCACTTGAGGAAAGCCTTCCCCAGCAGCCAGCACAGCTTGGAGGCCCAGCACACACTTGTGTGCCCAGCTGTCTGTGCAGTGTGGCTGCCAGGGAGGACAGCACAGGGACAGCACAGGGACAGCACAGGGACAGCACAGGGACAGCACAGGGACAGCTCGTGGGGCTCTGCTCAGTGGGGATGGCAGAACAGCCCATTGCTGGAAAAGGGAGAGGCTGCTGCCTCCGAGGAAATCTGTGTACAAATCGATGGAGAGCAAAGTGCAGCTGCTCTGTTCTACCCCAGCTCAGGGTTTCCACCCACAGGATCTGCCAAGCTGGAAAGGACGCACAAGGGTCCACCCTCAGCCCTGCACAGGACACCCCAGAGGGACATCCCGTGCCTGAGAGCGTCTCCCAGATGCTCCTGGAGCTCTGGCAGGCTCAGGAAAGCCAACCCCTCTGTGAGCAGGGCATTTGCCACCCTGGGGAAGCTGTTCCCAGCTGTCCCCTGCACTCCCTGCAGGGACTCTCCCTGCATTTTGGATTTTGGATGCCCTCCCGTGCTCAGCTGTGCTAGATGTTCCCATTCTGGGCCAGACTGACACCAAAACAACCCTGAACAAGTTTCAGTCCCTGTTTTATGTTCAGCCATCAGAGATGGTGCTGGGGAGGAAGATGGGCAGAGGCTGAGGCTCCCAGGCAGCCCCAGATCCCTGCCCTGGGAACACCCTGGAGCCCAGGCCAGGCACCCGCAGGGGTCTGTGCCAGCTGGGAAAAGGAGCTTCCATTCACAGGGGCAGAAAAAAGAGGTCTTTGAAGGCTCTGGTGGAACCTCAGAGCTGCAGGGCCTCAGCCCTGAATGGAGCACCCATGTGGAGCTCCCATATACCCTAAAAGATGCAAATTGTGTTTACATCTCCCCAGCAATTGTCCCTGCTGCTTCCCAAGCCTTGCCTTGTGGGTATCCCCTTGCATTACTGACATCTTCTCCCTGCCCACATTATCTTCTTTGGTATGTAAAAACGGGGCCACCAGGAGCTCTCCCTGGCTTTTGACTGCAGCCTGCTCTCACCACCCCCAAGCGCTCACATCCTTCCTTCCACCTGACAAAGTGCAACTTTGGGGTTACTGACTAAATATTTCAGCATCTTTTCCGTTTGTTACTTGCTTCCTCCTGGTTGTAACTCACCTTTGCAGCCCTCTACCAAGGGCAGCTTTTTGGGGTTTTTTAAACTTTTTTTTTCCCCAAATACACTCACACCACCTGCTGCCACCCCTGCACTGATTTTCTTGTCTGTGGTCACCCACAAGACCAACCATCTCATCAGGGAGGAGAAAACAAGGTGAAGATTCACTTTTCCATGACTCCTACAGGAAGCATGACGACTACTAAAAAACTTTCCCAGAAACATTTGGAACTGTTTATGCAGCCATTAGGGAAAAAAAAAAAAAAAAAAGGATAGAGAAAAGAAAAAACCCAAAACACAAACCCCAAACATCTTTCCAGGATGTGACCAAGTCGTCACCTCGACTGCTCAGCGTAGGAGGACACGACATGCCTCAAGCTGCCACCCTTCCACCAGGCCCTAGCACAGAGAGGTGCTAAAAACAAACACTGAGAGCATCCAGACTGCAGCCTTATGGATAAAATTCCATCACCAGGAGGAAGGTAAACGCCAATTAATCCCTAATGAAGGAATTATTTCATACACACACTCCTGACTCGTAGCAAGGCTAATTTGTGCTCCCCAGGGTCGCCCTGTACATCTCAAATGCTGCCATGGGTTGTTCCTTCCTTCAAAATATCCCATTAATTCAGAATATCCCACACATCTCTGTTGCTGATGGGGCTTCAATTGCTTTGGCCTTGGTACTGCTGCTCAGCCATCAGGAACCTGCCCTGAATCTGCTGCCCCAAAACCCTTTCAGGGATCTGAACTGCCCGTGCCTCAAGAAGAGAGGCAAGCAGAAAGGCAGGGATTGCTCCAAGGAGGAGCAGAGGCTGCCCAGCCCCTCTGCACAGCCACTGTGTGTCCCAGGAGATGGGCACGCTGCGGGGAGCCAGAACACGTCACGGGAAACACGGAAACACCAAACCCCCGTTGCAAAAGGCTGGAAATTCTTCTCCGGGCTGATACATGGGAAATCCTTTCAATAGGAAACCACAGGAGTAGATTACTGTGATTACACTTCAAAAGCAAAGGCCCTGCCACAGAGAGACATAATTGAGAGAAAGTGTTGCTCCTTGATCACTGAAGTCCAGACCCCCTGCTTACACCTCCCTGCATTCATAGAAATTGCTTCCATTCTCCCTCAAGCCCACTGTCTCTGCTGTTGTGTAACACAGTGAGTACCAAAACTCGACAAAACATTGTCCTGCCACCAGCCAAACTTCCAAAACCAAAGTTGTGTGGTTTGGTGTGTAAAGACAGTGGCCATAAGCCGTGCTCCAGAGAAACTGCGGAGCTTTTGGGATAATTTAAGATATTTCTAGACCAAGAGTTTGTAACAGCAAGCCCAGAGTGAGCTTAAAATTGCAGAGTTCAAAAGCTCTTCAAATCACTTTGTGTGATGTGAAGGGTGTCAGGCCCCTATAATGAGGCAGTGCAGTGAAACCAGCTCTTCTTCCAAACAACACCGGCGTTCTCCGGGAGAAACAACAAAAGCTTTAAGCAGACAAGAGGATTCCATGAACAATTCTTTTCAGATTTTGTCCGGTGGAAGAGAAATTTGGCCTCTTGAATGAATAGCTTGGTTAAATTGGAGAGGACTTGCTCTTGGTCCTGTCAGGAAAATGAGTAAAGGGGAGAGGCAATTCCCACTTTGGAAGCAAGAGCCAAAGCCTCCACAGCTGCACAGAAAAATGGAATTCTGACTTCCCCCATCACCTTACTACATTTTTATATTTTGCTGGGCCAGAGGAAGAAAAGGAGGGAGAGTCATTTACTGAACTCTCCAGTTTCAAATCAGCATCATTCAGTTATTGGCAAACATGTTGTGTATCGGTGTTGGCCACAAGTGGTTTCTTCAGCTGCCCCCCGACTCCCTCCCAAAAAATAAGAAGGCTGAGAAAGTAAGAAAAAAGCCCTAAGCTCTCATGTCGGCTTTGAAATCTTTTCCTGACCAGCTTTGTTGTCCGTTTTTTGTGATAAAAAAAATAATAAAAAGCATTCCTGGCTGTTTAACCGAGAGAAGCCCTAATTGATTCCCACAGTCATTAACCTGCATTTTACCTCGGAGAGTGGTAGTTAAGGAAGTCGGCACTGCTATTTATAACTCATCTCAAATTGAGGGCAGACTGCCTAAAATCTAACACATCCCAGCTGTACTCCTGTTTGAACTGGGGCCAAGGGAATTTTTTAAAGCAATCTTGGCACGGAATGAATGACACCCAGAGTAGGAGCGCGTGTGGCTGTGTTGTGGTGACGTAGCGCTGGAGGTGGAAGGGGCCAGGGGGGGGCCGCTCTAATCCTCTCCCCAGCCCCGAGCCGGGGCCGCCCACCCACAACCAAACACAGGAAACGGCTTTTCCTCCGCGACGCCTTCCAGGGAGAAGCACATGGCTCATCTGCATAAAAGCAAAGGCACGCCGCTCCTGCCAGGAAGGTTGCGCTCTCGGAATCCCCCGGCCACGGAGCCGCTGCCTGCGAGCGCTTGGAGCCGCGCCGGGAATCCCGGGCAGGGCCGGGAGCACTCGGGGAGGAGCCGGCGGCAGCGGGCATTGTCCGGAACACACGGCAGCCTGCAGAAGGCACAGCGACGGGCCAGCTGCTCCCCGGCCGCCCCGGCCTGGCCGGAGAACGGGGGATGCCGAGCGGCGCCGGGGATGGTGACACCGGGGATGGGTGACACCGGGGATGGGCGACATCAGGGGATGGGCGACATCAGGGGATGGTCAGCACTGGGGAAACACCGGGGATGGGTGACATCGGGGAGAGGCGACACCGGGGAGGGGCGACGCCGGGGGATGGGTGACGGCACCGGGGATGGGTGACGGCACCGGGGATGGGTGACGGCACCGGGGATGGGTGACGGCACCGGGGATGGGTGACGGCACCGGGGATGGGTGACGGCACCGGGGATGGGTGACGGCACCGGGGATGGGTGACGGCACCGGGGATGGGTGACGGCACCGGGGATGGGTGACGGCACCGGGGATGGGTGACGGCACCGGGGATGGTCAGCACATCCCACAGCCCGGGGACAAACTGCTCCCCTCCCTGCCGGCATCCCCAGGACATCGCACTGCAGTGAAGCAAGTGGCTCTTGTAGAAGAGGCATGAGGGATTCCACCTCCCACCTTTAAAGCCTCAAGCTGCCCTTTCTCCACGTTCCAAGGGCAGCGCAAGAGCACCAAAGCCCTGAGCAAGACAAAGCCCACTGCCCGGGTGTATGGCACCAGCTCACCCAGCACAGGGCTCAGAACAGTGTGGAACACGGGGAGGCATTGCCAAAGCTGCACAAAGCCCTGGGGATCCACCAAAACCAGCCCGGCTGTGGTGATTCCACAGCTGACAGCAGCAGCTCCTCTCCTGCCAAATCACAATTATGGTGATCCACAGCATCACCAAACCAAAACTAATGGGGATGGGGACACAAACAGCGCCCAAGGGACAACACAGGAGGCTCCAGCAAACCCCAGTCTGAGCTGGTCACTGGTGTTTGCACATCAGCCACTCTCACACCCATCTGTGCCTTCCAAACCCCCCCAAAGGCGACTCCAGCTCCTGCACAAGCGGAGGAATGATCACAAACCAACAACCGTCCTCATTCAGGAGCAAACACAGCTCACCTTCCAGTGGGGAACTCTCCTCTGCTCTATTTAAGGTACAACTGCCTGTGCTGAGGTCAACACCCCGGCCTGAACTCGCTGCCTTTTATAGCCCGGGTCACGCTCCCAGGGCACTCTGCTTTTCAACAGGGACAGAAGGGGCTCGGGGAAGCTGAAGTTAAAATAAAGATCCTCCAGCAGGACGTGAAGATGCCCCCAAAAGAAAACATCTAGAAACCCCATGGTAATAAACACTCCATGAGGTGTATCCACCACCCCACTGGCATAGTTTAAACAAGGAGCCCGTCTCTCTGAGAATTATCGTCACAGAAACACACAGTTCCTTTTTCTGCTTTTCCTCTCCCTTTTTAAACCTGAGAAATCCACCAACTTCCTTCAGTCCCTCAGCAGAGGCAGGGCAGACACGGAGCCCGTGGCCTTCCCCCAGGGCAGCCCCAGCACTCTGGGAGCCCCACTCTGCCCAGGAAGCAGGTGGGATGCTCTGACTCACACCCATGGGCCTGGAGTGCCAAAACCTGACTTCTGGAACACAGCACAGGGTTACTTCCCTTGGAAACGTGCAGGACAAATCCATTTTCACATAAGCTACGGAAAAATAAACCTCCTCCCTCGCCCCCACAAATCCCAGAATCTAACTTGGATCTGGACACAACCAGGAGGTGATGGATCATCATCTCAATATCAATGGCCAATGCAGATTAAAGTTTGGCTGTCAAAACAAGTAACCTCTGCTCCACAGTTTCAGTTCTGCAACCAGAAGGAGCCTGTTTTTTTTCTGACTTTTCCCAGTAGGTCAGAGTTTGACCCAAGACACTTTCTATTCCTCTAAACCTCTGCTAACACCCCGACCTCAGAACAAGCTCATGACACCAGCACAGAAGGAGAACAGGACTCCTGCTTCAATCTGGAGCTCCTGCAAACCTAAAATCTGCCCTGTTCAATGTTTATCCCACCCCTGACCATTTATTACACCGCTGTCTTTGGGGAGATGTGCTGAAAATCCAGATCCTGAGTTGTTCCAGTGGAAGGAAGATG
Organism: Sylvia borin; assembly: GCA_014839755.1. Classification (NCBI taxonomy): domain Eukaryota; kingdom Metazoa; phylum Chordata; class Aves; order Passeriformes; family Sylviidae; genus Sylvia; species Sylvia borin. The sequence goes on along the minus strand of CM025981.1, from coordinate 5,965,983 downwards.
AGTGAGTTTCTCCCAGCAGCCATCCTGTGACCTGTATCTCCCTGCTAAACACAATCCAGTAATTACCCATTAACATTTCTCAGCAAGAGCCCAGTCCACACATCTCAGAGGACTTTCCAAAGCACAGCTCTTACTAATATTCTTCTAATTGATTAAAACTGACCAGAGTTTTGATTACAGGATGTATCATTATGGAACATCTCATTCCTGAAAGAAGTCAACCAGCAGAAGGTGATGTGGTGGGGAAGTGAAATGAGAGTCGCCCCTCAAAGCCTCACTGGAAATAACCCAGCAGCAGCCCAGTGCTCACGCCCAAGTACCAGCAGAGTTGTGTCATTTTTGATTTTATGAAGAAATAGAGGGTGGGAGGGTGCCAAGCCTGCAAGAAGCACCAGGATGGCTCCTCACAGACACCTCTCCTGTGTGCAGGCTCAGAGCACATCCCTGTGGGAACAGCACAAGGGATCCCCCACGCCTGAGCAACAACCAGAGCACTTTCCCTTTCCCTCCACCTCACCTGCTTACACCACGGCAGGACACTCTGGCAAACACCATTTACTGATTTAAAAGCAGTCAAAATTAACTAAGGATAACGATTACTGTAGAGTAGCTGATGACCAATGAAAATTTCAGGCATTTCCCAGGCAGTGGGGGTCAGGTGATGCAGTCTGTTACCCAGACTGTGTGATCCCTATACAATTTCTGTATCGTTTCCCCAATAATTTTAACTTCTGTCCAAAGAACTAGGTAACAAGCTATCTATCCCTCACTGTCAGCCTTCAATCCACTTTACAAGCACATTATTCAACCAGCTCGCCCCAGGATTCCCCAAGTGCCGCTGCTGACTCCACCCAAAACTCCAAGCAACACCGAGATGTAAAGAAAACTGTGCCTGAGCTCCATGGGAGATGATCCCAAGGAACATGTGATCCTTGTAATGAGGTGCTGCTCCTTTTAAGATGGAAAGAAACTTCCTTCCTGAATATTAAATCAGGCTTTAAGTTCAGCCAACCTCCTACTTCTGCTCTAATGAACTGGAGGCAAGTCAACAAAAAGACTTTAGCTCCAGTGTCTCATTACAGCCTGGCTTCCAGAGGAACCCAGCTCCTGCTGCACCACAGCAACGGGCCCCAGCCAGCAGCAGAAAAAGTGAAAAAAGCAGCAGGAGGAAGGGCTGGGGTGGGAGAGCAGAATTACACTCAGTGTCACCACTGCTTTAGTGATCTCACTCCAAGGAGCATGAGAGCAGCTGTTCCCCATCACCAGCCAGTCCCAAAATATTTGCTCCAAACAGCGCTGAAAACCTGAAAGGGCTCCAGATGCCCCGTAAATACATTCAGACACTGCAACCTGTGGCAGACTTCAGTCATGCAGCTAATTCCCTGTAACCCCTGTTTCCTTTAAACCAGGCCCTGCTGATCTCATGGACAGATGCCTTTTGCTACTGAACACGAGGGATGTTTTCCAAAGCTGGAGGTCTGAAGGAAGAGCCAAGGCAAGGGCTCACTGGAGTTGACTTTCTAGAATAAAGGTAGTTTCATCAATTCACTAAAAGCTTTTTCTGCACAGAAATCTGAGGGTGCTGGTGCACACTGGATTTGATAAGACACCTCCAGCACAGCCTCCTGGGTTCCTTTCTAAGAACACTTTCCTGATAAATCTTCATCTGTAAAATGCAGCAGCACAGGTTTCTACACACTTGTGTGTCTGAAAGCTCCATCTGTATTTGAATATCTCATCACTTTGCAAATTCATCTCATTTTACACAGAACAAGCAGTGGCTGAACAGCCTCGACTGGACAGGCAGACACTCCCATGACCCTTCCCACGCCGGGATGGGCATTCCTGGGGAGCCTCCAGGAGCAGCTCAGGGCTCTGAACAACCCCAGGCCCCCCCAGCCCCACCTCTCCTGGCACACACAGCACCTCCAGGGAGGAGGACACAGCCACACTGATCCCTGGAGAGCTGCAGATCCTGGAGGTGCCTCATCTTATCCACAGCTTCCCCAGGAGCTGCGTGCTGGAGCCTGCAGCTGCTCCAAGCCACGGCTCAGCACTGCACAGCCTCTGCCCTGCTCCTGCAGAATGACTGAATCCATCCAAAAGCACGTGTTATGGAAGACCAAAGTCATCCAAGAAGTCTGAGGGATGACTCTGTGGAAGACAGGCAGCCCCAGCTCGTGCCAACACACTCCAGCACACTGTCCTCTCCCAGCCCTCGGAGGGACGCTGGGGGCTCACAGGGACATCACCTGGGATGGGGTAACGGGGCCCAGGCAGCTCCAGCAGCCCCAAGGCACAGCCCTACCCCAGGCAGGAGGTCGGGATCAGCACCACTGATGGGCCCAGGAGTGCCTCAAACACACGCTGGGTACAGGAGCTGTCACCAGGAGTGTCACCAGACACACGGCGCCTGGCACTGCCACCAGCCGCTGTCACCTCCTCAGGAGGCAGCTGGGGAGAGCCCAAACCCGCTGCCACCACTCCTGACCCCTGGTGTTTTGTATCCAACACGAAACAAGGTAGCAAAGCTTTGTTTTGCTAATAGGAAACAGAAGAGTTACTGTATTTCCCTTGTCATTACAGCAGCTGACAAATTTGGGTGCTATTTTCGTGGATTTTAGTGAGCCTTCTCTTATTTTAGCCTTAAAATTCAACCTTCAAGCCTCCACTTCAAGTTCCACGGAACCAAAAATATTTCAAATTGCAGTAATGACAAGTTACCATCTGCATTTACTGAGGATGGGCTCGGTAACTTTACAGCAAAGCCACAACCAATCTCCAGTATTTACACCCAAAGGAGCTATTTGCATCCAGCAAAGCTGGGCTGTCGTGCCTGCCTGGGGGAGAGGAGATGGGGGAGATGGAAAGTCTACGTGGGCAAGGAACTTGGAGCTGCAGCCAAGGCAGCTCCAGACAGTGGGGAAGACACTCCTGGAGCCTTCACCAAGCCAAGGCTGCCGTCATGAGTGACACAAGGTCCTTTGCTACTCAAAAACACTAATTTCTGGGTTTTTTTAAAAGCCCACCAGGCCTTGCTCACATTAATTTTTGAAGTCTGGCTCTGTTGCCCCACGCTCACTTCTGTCCTTGGGCTTTTATTTCATCTCTATCCAGGAAAATCCAGATTTCTTTCCAGGCAGCATGAACAAGGTGGGGAGTTGCTCAGCGAGTTGAGAGGAGTGTGTGCTGGCAGCTGGGGAGAGGACACAAGAATTCCCAGCTGTGCCAATGCCATGGGGGCAGGAGGAACAGCCAACGCTGCAAAGTCTCCACTGGTTCCAGGAACAGGTAGAACAAGAAACTGTGAGACAACTCATATGGGGAAAGGAGGATGAGACATGACTGTGCCTTGACAGCAGTGACACCTCTGAACAGTTTATTGCCATTTGCAGAGTGATCAGTACAAAGCTCTCCCTAATTCCTGCCCCTCACTCCGTGGCCTTGGCACAGCGCACTCCCAGCACACTCAGAGCCATCTACAGCCAGGAGACCCATGCTCTGGGCTCAGCAGCACATCACACCTGCCTCTGCTGCCTTCCCACCCCTGCCTGAGTCATTCAGCTGGGCAGGGGCAGCAGGTTTGGCACCTCGCTCCAGGGAGGAGGCAGGGAAGGGTTAAGGGCCAGAGCACAGCTGAAAACCAAAGAGCACTCGACTGCTCTGGGATGTTTCATACAACACTAATCACTTCATCTGATTTTAATTCCTGACACCAAATCAGCATATAGCTTTTCAAAGGAAATCTTGTCCCCAGATTGCAAGGTAATCAATCACAATTAACGAGGAAAGCAGCTTTTGCAACACCATCATGGCCTGTGAACCGAGCAGGAAGGCCAGGGAAAGGGCTCAGGAACATCCTCCAAGTACAGGCAGACAGGATAATTTGGGATAGGACTGGTCTGTCAGTGTCCTCTGCACAGCAGCCAGTTGGGCTTTCTGCTTCTCCTCCAGAGCACGACCTGAGCAGGTTCCATGCCAACCCTCTCTGTCCCCAGCAGTGTGCCCTGTGCCAGGGGAGCCACGTTCTCCCCACAGCCTGCTGGAAACACAGGGCCACCAAAGTGACTCTTCCCTAAACCAGAGACAATGGTCAGGAGGACAGTGACAGGACAAAGAGCCACGGCCATAAAATAAAACACAAGTTCCACCTCAACAAAGGAAGAACTTTCCATAGGGCCCTGGAGGAGCTGCCCAGGGAGGGCTGGAGTCTCCCCATGTGGGGACATCCCAAACCCACCCGAGGTGTTCCTGTGTCCCCTGGCCCAGGTGACCCTGCCAGGGCATCTCCAGAGGTCCCTTCCAAGCTGTGACCCTGTGAAAACTGTTCCAGGTGTAGCCCCATGCCCAGAGAGCAATTGTGATGCAGCAGTGAGGGCATTCACCTGGAGCTATGGTTTAGAGCAGCTCTCTGCCACCTGCAGGGTCAGAGCCAGGGAAAGGCCTCAAACTGTGGAAAACTCCTGGTTCAAGCCTTGCTGCTCTGCCACAATAACCTGAAAGATACTTTGATACTTAAGTGCCTCCTATCAAAGCACTGTCCAATTATCCACATATAATTAAAAAAAAAAATTAATGTTCAACTTGGCCATATGCAGCAGCTGCCCCAAGTCCTTCCCAGGTGATCCAAAGCACTGCCGTCACCACAGGTGCCCCACAGAACAGTAAGTAAATGAGTCTGGGGTTTTTTATAATAAAATAATAACTCCCCCACCCACGCAGGGCGAGGGGCAGGGCTGCAGAGGCACCACGTGCAGCCACAGCACATAAAAAAGGCAGTTTCTGGACACGTGATCACACTCAGTAAACTGGCCTTGAATGGGAAGTCTTTTCCTTGATTAGCCATGCAAACCCCAAAGCCAAAGATAATTGAAAGAGGAAAGAAAATCAAGTTTTAACTAATCCCAGCACTTCCACCGTTTCACTGGATCTCCTGCACACAGGTAAGAAGTTTTGCTGAAAGCCTTTCACAAGGAGCAGGGTGGAGGGGAGACCACCTCTGCCTGGCACTGGTTTAATTATTTACACAGAGTTAATGAGTACCAGACTCTCCTCCTAAACTCGCACAGGGTGCATAGTCCTACAGTCATTTGGACTTTAAATCCACCCTCGGACTGTTATGAAGTACAAAACTCCAAACCAGGCTCCAGGAAGGATCCCACAGAGAGCAGAGGGAGCCCAGGACCCTGGCAGAGTTCAGGTGGCAAAGCAGGACAGTCCAACCCCTCCAACACAATTCCCACAGTAACCTGGAAGCAAAGGGAGACATTTTGCAACACAACCAGAGTTTCCCACAAGGAAACAGGGACAGGCACAAAGCCACAGTTTCAGGGCAGGTTCCTGTGCACTTTTGCCTCTGCTCTCCACACCTGGAGAGCCCAGGACAGGAGACACTCAATTCAGGTGATTTGAGCTGGAAGATTTTCCCCAGTGTCCACTGAGACATGGAGGGCTGTGCTCAGGGGTGGCTGATCCTGCCCTGGAGCAGGACAGGGGGCCTTGGTGACCTTCCCCATTCCCCCCCAGCCCTGTGCTCAACAGAGAAAACATCATCACCAAACAGACAAGGAGGGCAAGGAACCACCAGCGAGAGCACAGCCCACAGTGCCTGTCCTCCTCACCAAAACGACCCAACTGAGCCCTGAAACCCAAACCAGGATGGCATTTGCAGAGAGCCCTGCCTGTCCTGGTGCCCACCGGGGACAGTCCAGCCCTGAGCAGGGGCAGCAGGAGCCCAGGTTCTCCAGCCCCAGTGCTCACAGGTGACTGCCAGCACTGCTGACACCAGGAGGGAAAGAAAGGGTCATTTTCTGGCCTTGTCTCAGCCAAACCTGAATGAAACTTCACAAGTGAGTGGAGGGGAGGAAAGGACTTCTTTAACCCATTCACCCTCCCCGGGGTGGGAAGATCTCTCCCAACTTCAAGAATTTTTCTTTGAGAAGCCACAGGATGTCTAAGGATGGAAAGTCTTAAGTGGCAGAAAGTCAGGGCCACCTTTGGCCTCAGCCTCCTCCCAGCCCTGTCCCAGATATCCCCATCACATCCCACCAAAACAAAGTCCCCTCTGGCTCCACACAGGGCCAAGCACCCACAAAACCAGGACAAGGAGCAGGCTCTGCTCCCCCAGCTGCATCAGGGGTCCCAAAAACTACTGCCCACATCTAACCCTGAGCTTCCTGGACCAATTTAGGCTCAATGTTAATTATCCAGGAGAGAGAAGTTGTTAAAAAAAAATTTAAAAAGAGAAAAAGAAAGCAAGTTAATAGCAATTGAATTTGTCCTTGAAAGAGTTTCAATTACCAAAGCTGGCTTAAGGAAATAATGACATGCTGGTTATCACATGAAATGCCAATAACTGTAATGGAGCAGCACGTTTTTTGGAGTTATTTACACAAACTGATTTTTCATGGGAATTTCATAGGAATTAAGACACCAAATCCATCTCCAGTCTCTCAAAGATGTTTCTTTCCCCTATTAACAGAATTAACCAACCCCCTTATTTGATCCTACACACTTTTGCCCCTTTTTCCTCCCAGTAAAAAAAAGAAAAGAACATGATTAGAAATTAGACTCCAGCTACATTTTACTCTTAACACCTAAAGCAACAAGAAATATTTGCTAAGAAATTCTGAAGCAGCTTTTATTAAGTTTACCTGTCATCATGCATCATCCTCTACGTTTCACTACAGAGAACTCATGCCCACGTTGTGTAAATACTCACTGAGCTGTCACTGAAAACTCAGAAACACTCCAGAAAGACACTGGCAAAGCTGGAGATGCTCTTCTGGAGGCAGTGCAAGGACCCTGAGAAGTGCTGCAGGACTGAGCTGCTGGGTTACAACACTGAAGCTCAGGCAGGGAAGGGCCAGGGGTGGGAGCCCCTCCCTCACCCATGTGTTAATACACAATTAATCCATCCCTGATTAGGACATGGAACTGGTAAAATATGCACAGGAGCCGAGTCCTGGGAGAAGCAGCTGCAGCCCTGGGTGCTGCTTCAAGCACAGAGCTCCATTAAAAGGGTCTCAATGTATTCAGCTAATGCCGGGGAGGGGAGCTGGGGGCACACTCACAGCACAGGATGAGATTCAGAGGATCCATATTCCCCTCCCCACCCCTTCCCCTGGTGCCTCAGCTCTTCCCAAAGTTCCCACAGCTGCTGAGGAACAGGCACAGTGGGAATTCAGACCCCACGTTCCACCCCTGCTTAAAGGGGAGAAACAAAAGGCTGCCTGAACCCCAGCTCCTGCAGAACTTCAGCCCTAAAGCACCAGAAGCAGCCTCTCCAGACAGACAGACAGCAGAGAGGATGTTAAATTTGGGACTGGCATTTTCCTGGGCTCGACTGATGGGCACAGCGTGGTGCCCCCAAAAGGACACGAGGTTTATCTCCAGTGAGGACTCCCCTTTCCCAGGGAAACCAAGAAGCAGCTCCTCTGGTGCCCCCAGGAGCAGGAGGGACCCGGGCACAGCCCAAGCAGTTCTGTTCCAATCTGCCAAAAAACAGCTTTTTTTCTTCCCATCCCACTTGTCACTTCCAGCTGCAGATTTATGGCTCTGGCTAACAGACATCCAGTCCAGTTTTCCTCCTGCCCGTGCATAAATTAGAGGTTGAACTTTTTTCAGTCAGCACACAACAGAAAAAAAACTTTTGTAGGACTTCTAAAGAACATTTTTTCCCAGCAGGAAGGCATCCCTTCCTTTCTGTCCCACCAGAACAAAAGGGGAAATGTTGTTTTCCACCCTTGCTGATGGTTTAAGGACCATTCCAGAGGGAAAAAGCAAGTGGCTAAATATTGACAGGATTACTTTTCCATCCCCCCAACCACGTTTGCTGCCTTCGGTTTCTGTTTTGCTGCTGCTGCTCCTTGAGAGTTTCCAGCATTCCTGGCAGGAATTAGGAATGGCATTGCTGAGGAGCTGCTCCCCAGCAATCCATCACACAGGATTGCAATTCAAAGAGGAAGTCAGACTCACTAGCCAGAGAATTTATAACACACAGAGCAAGAACTGGAAAGGGCATTTTCTCCTCTCATATTTGAATTACCCAGAGCACAGATGCAGAGGGTAAAAGCTGGATTTCCAGTTGGTGGCGTTCCTTTGAAAAGAGCCAGGGAGAAAAGTGGTGGAAAAGTCGTGTATGAGGTAACAGATAAAACCAACAGCTGCACTATTAAGCCTAATTTTAGACATTATTTTCTCTCTGAAGGAAAGCTGCTGGGATTTTTAGCACAGCTCTCACGGAACGTGTGATACGTCTGTAACACAGGAACCACTGACCAGAGTTCTCAAATGAGACAACAGAAAAAACCCAAAGCATTATGAATACACCAAGCTCCTGAGAACAGTCAGGCACAGCTTTGGAACAGAACATTTGACTGTCCTGCCTCCCCCCAGCCCAGTTTCTAGTATTATTTAAGAACAGAGAAGCAGTTCTGCCTGCTTGTTGAGGGAAAACAGGAAGTTTTCCTGTTTTCAGAAACAGGAAACAGAAGTTGTAACAGGTAAAAGGAATAAAACTGGGCAGTTTCAGGAAACCACTAAGTATTCTAGCTGCCCCCTAAAAGGCCTGAAAGTCAAACATAAAACCTTTCAGAAACCAAATCTCTGCCTTGCAACCAACAACATCATTACAAGAGAGACACCATAGGGAGAAACCCTCCCCTAGCCCAGATAATAAATAAGGATCCACAGGGCAACTCAATTAAACTCCATAAAAAGCAGTAGGCAAGCCTTGCTAACCCCATTTCACCACAACGCTCGAGTGGTTTGTCCTGGGTTCCCCAGTAAACTGGTGCTGATAAGGGCAGCGAGAAATAAAAGCTCCAGCTGAGAGTGAGGATTGAGTTTTACTGTCCTGTCTCCCACACACACCCTGCCTGGAAATACTGGACACCTCCAAGGTGGGCATCAGGGAGATGGCACTGCAGAAAATGAGAGATTTTAAGAGAATCACACAACTCCTGGTCGACTTCAGACTGTTTAAAAAAGATAAAGCAGCAAAACCTCCTGTGTCCACACCAGGATTAACAAGATTTTACCAACAAAACCAAAGTAGCACAATTTTCCTGCTTTTTCCAAAGCGGCCAAGCCCTAAAATTGCTCATTCACAGAAAAGGAGATGCACCACTCTCCTTTTTGTTGGAAAGCTCCAGTGCACAGCACACAACTCCAGGGCTCCTGACATTACAATGCAAAGCAAGGAAAAAGCACGAGCCAAGAGGAGCCAGGTCCCAGTTTCCCATTCCAAGACATCGCAGCTCACTGGCAGCACGGAGCCTTTTGGTGCCAATTTCGTTTTAAACCATATTTCCAACAACGTCTTTCGTGCCTCACTCGCTACTAAAGTCGGAATCAAAGTCAACAAAAAATAGCTATTGTATGGCAAGAGGCCCAAAGGCTTTTTTTTTTTTTAATTATCATAAGATTTTAAACTGCTTTCACTGAACTAATAACAGAGGCCTTGAGACGCTGGGGCACCTGTGGGGAGGTTATCCAAGGTGTCAATGTTTAATGTGAGCCAAAGAGTTCCCCAATACAGGAGACACTTTCTTGTAGCCAAAGCCTGAGAAATGCCCATCTATTTATTAAAGGCAGGGAAGTCCTTTCTCTCAAGCAGTTTCCTTTAAACCCCAAGACCCTGGGAAAACTGGCTTATTACTAAGAGCTGCTCCATGCTCTGAGGAGGAGCAGGTGGAAACAGATCCACAGGAGAGCTGGAAAAGTTGAAAACCAGGACCCATGGCCTGGCTTCTTACAAGACATTCCCACAGCAAACCAAGGGGTTTTCATCCTGCAAATCAGCCACCCTGATCCTGTTCTGTGCTCCCCAGCCAGAAAGATCATCTGGAAAAAACTGCAAGTCCCCAAAACCACGGAGCACCCTCGTGTTCCCTGGGCTCCCAGTCAGCACCTCCTCCCTGGCTTGTGGCAGGGTGTCCCTCAAGGTTACACACAGGAGCCACCTCTGTGTAAGTCTGCTGTGCCCACACTGCTCCTCTCACTGCGGGGACATTCCACCCCAACAACTTTCACACCAGAAATTACTGGGCCTCTCCTGATGAGCAGAGTGACGACACCCTCGTGATGGCATCACCCGGAATTCCTGAAGAGTACCTGAAGAGGGATTAAGGGCATCACCCTGCTCCTCATCCCAAACTCGGGTCTGTGGCCCCCAGCAGATGTTTCCTGGGAGGTTTCTGGCACCCTCTGCTCTGCTCTCCCAGAGTTTTCTCAGGAGTTGGGTGGGAAGTACCTGCTCTGCTCATCGCTGTGTGAGACAAAGACACGAAGCCTTAAATTCTCCTAATCCAGGGAACTGAGGAGTACATAGCATAGAAGACTGTAATTCAGGGCTGGAGTATTATTATCAATCAACCTTTTCTTGTGGGCAGCACAGAGGACACGTGGAAGCTGCTCTCATTAGATATGTCTGCTCTTTGCTTTTTCCGGCAGGAAAAAAAGGAATTCTCAGTTAAAGTCCAATAATCCTCGGTACAAAAAGGACTGGGAGGGGAAAGTCATTCAGTTTTTGAGATGAGGGGGTTGCTGGTTTACCTTTTACATTCACTATTTGTCCTTCCTCAAGTCCAACCATTTCTCAGAACAACTATTCATTAATAATTCCAGCTGATGGGACTACTTACTCAGGTATTCCCAACTCACTGCATCAGCAGCTCGTGGAATTAAATGAAATTCATTTGCCAAGACAAAACAAGCTCCTTTTACAAATTTGCACCAGAGCACTGACAGAAGTGAACTGCAGGGAAATACCGGAGAAGTTCCATGGTTTAGGACACATTTTATCCAAATCGAGAATTTTCAGGATTTACAGAGTAAGCACTTTGTTCTTGCACCCATGGAACACACGACCATATTCCTGAGCAGCTGAAACCCTCCCTGAGATGCTCCAACACTCACTAGCAGTCACCCCTGGACGTTTGATGGCCCCAGCAGAGCAGACCTGCCCTCTGGGAGAGCAGAATTCCAGCCTGAAAGAAAAGCCAACCCAGTCACTCAGGGCACTGCAGCAGAGGGTGCCTTTGGTAATCAAGGAACAAACAACTGAGCAGTTCTCAGATGAGTGCAGGAGAAGTCCTGAGCAAGGAGGGAAGCTCTGGAGGCTGCAGGTCACCCTACGTGGTATCAAATGTCCCCGGGCCCGGCCTGAAGCTGGAGCAAAGCACACAGAATGAAAAGGGAAGTTTAGTCCTGCACGAGGCCACCACAGGCCTTGGAGATGCAGGTCTGAGCACAGAAAGGAACCTGCCTTTAGTCAAGCCTTTCAGATAGAGAGACCAGCACCTCTTTTCCCCATATCTAAAATGTCTGATGCTGTACTGCCTTCTCCTCTGCACGTTTCCTGGCCATTCCTATTCCAGCTCAGAGGGAATTCTGCACATACAACAATAAAGACAACCCTCAGGCCTTCTTTTCCTGGTTCCACTCCTCAGAAGACTGGTGACACTGCTGAGCCTGACCACAACCAGCACCTGAAGTCTTTAGGAAGTGCCTGTATTTATGGGGAGGAAGGAGACACATCAGTTCTCACCCAACATAGGTCAAAATGTGCCCTAGGACACCAGGCTAAAGACTCCTACCCTGTATCACAGTTCTGTTGAATATAAATTGATAATTCTTGGTGACCGACCAATTTCAGCATTTTGGCCACAAGTTTGGTTCCGATTGCTTGGGGTTTTTTTTTCTTCTCCTTCTTTAGGCTGTAACACACCCCAGAATCCCCCAACATGCTCCCATCTAATAAAGAACCCAAACAGCCCCAGTTTTGAAAAGGCCCAAAACCAGGCAGGAACAAACGCATCCTCAGACCCATCAAAGAAATCATTTATACCAAGGGGAAAGTCACATAACCAAAATAAACAGCAAGCCCATTGTGCGGAGCAGCCCTGCCACCCGTTCCGACAACACAGACTCTATTCCAGGCTGAATCCAACATCACAAGGAAAATAAAGCCAAGGTACAAACAACGCGCCCCGGCCTCCCGTTGGGTCCGGGGGCAGAGGGATGCGGGGCTCAAGGTCACGCCGGGGGATGCGGAGAGGGGCGCGGGGCTGCCCCGTCCCGGGGCTGGCGGAGGAGGCGAGCGTGGAAGTTTATGAGCTCATCAGGATGGTTGTACCATTACATCAGAGGCAATTATAAATGGCCAAGAGCAGGGGATGGGGAGCCAATCAGATCACAGATGGGATGTCAACCTAAGACCAACTGTCTCCTGGCTTTGACAGAAGGATTTTACCTCCATAATTCAAATCCCAAACCCAAGCGATCCGCACTCGCTGCTCCCGTCGCCCAGCTCCCCGCCAGCGCTTCCGCCCCGGCCCGCGGCCCCTCCGCCCTTCCCGCGGCCCCCGCGGCCCCGCCGGCCCCAGGCGGCCCTGCCCGCCCCTCCGGACCCCTCCGGAGCCCGCGGGACCCCTCCGGACCCCCCCGGGGCTGTGCCGGGGCCGGCGGGGCCGCGGGAAGGCGGCGGCGCTGCCGGGGCCACGCGTTGTCCCGGGCGCGCCCTTGGCCGCCCCGGGCCCCCGCACCGGCCCCGCCGGGCCCCGGGCACAGCCCCGGCCGCGGACCCCGGCACAGCCCCCCCGGGCCGGCGGGGAGCCGGGCGGCCAAGGGCCCGGGCGCCCCGCACAAAGGCCGGGGAGGAGGAGGAAGGGAAGGCGGCGAGGCAGCCATTTTAGAGCGAGCGAGCAGCACAGACAATGGCAGCGCCCCGGCAGCGCCGGGCCCGGCGGGGGGAAAGCCGCGGGAGAAGCGCCGCCGCCCCGAGCCCCCCGAGCCCCGCGCCCCCCGCCCGGCCCCGTGCCCGGGACTCTCTCCCCCCAGCCCGGCCCGCCCCGCGCCGCCCGGCCGGTACCTGCTGGCTCCTGCCGAGGCTCTGTCCCCCGCCGCCGCTGCTCCCGGGGCTCATGGGCGCGTGGTGGCTCCTCGGCGGGGCCCCGCCGGCCGCTGCCCAGCCCTGGCCGCTGCCCCCGCCGTACTGCGAGACCATGTCGGCGGCGCCCTTGGCGGCGGCCGCCCCGTCCTGCGGCCCGGCGCTATAGTCGCCCCCGGGGTAGCCCTGGTAGGCGCGGGCGGAGCTGGGGGAGGTGAGGAGCTGGTTGAGGGTGGGGGTGGCCGTGGGCTGCGGGGTGGTGCCCCCTCCTCCCGCGCCGCCGGCGGCCGAGGGACCCATGACCCCGAAGCGCTGCTGCTGCTGCTGGAAGGCGGCGGCGGCGGCGGCCGCGGGGGACTTGGCGGCCGGCGGCGCGGAGCCCCGGGGGGAGCTCAGGGCGTAGGCCTGGGGGGGAGGCGGGTAGGAGCCGGCGCTGCGCCCGGCCGCGTAGTAGGAGTTGTACTGGTGGTTGGGGAAGCCGTGCTCGGCCCCGGCGCCGTGCGAGTTCTGCGGAGGGGGCGGCCCCGCGGGGGCTCCCGCCGGCCCCGGGTAGTTCTGCTCCAGGCCCCCGCTCTGCAGCGCTGCCATGCCAGGGCTTTGTTGTCCGCCATGTTGGTGGAAGGCAGCGGCGGCGCCCCGGCCGTAGGGCTGCCCGAAGCCGTAGGCTGGCGGGGGCAAGGCGGCCGGGTGGGAAGGGGGCGGCTGCTGCTGCTGCTGCGGCGGCGGCTGCGGCGCCCCCACCCCGTCGCTGCCGCCGCCGCCGCCGCCGCCACCGGGCGGCTCCGGGAGGTTATTGTTCAGGGTGGCGGCGGCGGCGGGCCTGGGGCCCGGGTTCCCGTTCGAGCTCTTCAGGTCGGACTCGGCCCCTGCGCCCCCTCCGTTGCTCTCGGCCCCGTCCTGCAGCTCCTTCCCCGACGGGCCCTCGCTCTCCGCCTGCTTCTCGCCGCGCTCCGCCGCCGCCGCCTCACCCCCCGCCTCCTCCGGGGGACAATCCCGCTGCTGCGCCTCCGCTTTCTTCAGCTCGGATGGAGCCGGGGCGCCCAGGCTGCTGGCGGCGGCGGGGGCGACCTGAGCAGCCATGATCCCCCCCCTCCCCGCCCGGCCACCCCCCCGGCGCGGTCCCCCCGAGCTGCTCCCTGCCTGGCCGGCCGGCGTGAGGCCTCGCTGCTCTGCTCTCCCCGCTCAGGCGGCGGCGGGCGGCTCTTCAGGGCAGCGGGGGCTCATTCCCCCCCGGCCTGCTCGGCGAGGCGGGGAGGGCTCCGCTGGGCTGGGCTTCCCGGGGCCTGGCCCCGCTGTACCTCCTCGGTTGCAGCCGGCGGAGAAAGGGGAGGAGGAGGGAGTGGGGGGGAAGGAGGAGGAAAGGGGGGGTGGGGGGGGACCCGGGACGGGGCTCCCGGTGCGGGAGAGGCGGGAGGGAGGGAGGGGGGACACGGCGGGCGGGCGGGCGCCGTCCCCGGAGCGGGGCCGAGCGGCGGCGGGGCCGGGCTGGGCGAGCTCCGACTCTGCTCGGCCGAGCGGGCTCAGTCCGACACGAGGCTCAGCGCTGCCATTTTACCCAGCGCCGCGGCCGCCTGCCAAACCCGGAGCGGAGCGCAGCCCGGCCCGGAGCGGAGCCTCCCCCCCGTCACAAAGGAGGAGCGGGCCGGCCCCGGCCGCCGCCGGCGCGGAGCTGCCGCCCGCAAAACCCGCGGCGGATCGGCGGAGCCGGGGGCCGGGGGGCAGCGCTTCCCCCGCCGCGGCCGGAGCCGCCCGGGGCGATCCCCGGGGGCGGCGGGCGATGTCCCGCGGCCGGAGCCCTCCGGGGCCGTGCTGGCCGCTCGGCGGCCGCCGGCCCTGGGGTTTCTGCCCGTGGGTTACCGAAGCGCCTCTTCTTTGTCCCTAGAAATTCCATTTAGAATTAAGCCCTCTGCGAGCTGTTAGCGGTTGTCATTTCCTCTCCGCTTGGCCGTGTCCCTCTGGAAAAGGCGTTGGCGGCGCGCCAGGGCTGTGACTGCACGCGCGGACAATCCAAGAAAGTCCGGCTCCCCTGCCTCTCCTGCCAAGGCGAGGGCGGTGGGCACGGAACCAGGAATTCCCAGATCCAAAACCACCTGAGCGCATCTAGACACAACACGTTGGGCAATGGGACAGGATGTGCTGGCACTCAGAGCCCAACGCCGTGCCGGAGCTCCCCAGCTGTCAAGAGGTGAACTGGGAACTGGGCCATGCTCTTCTGCAACCCTTTCAGACCCAGATTCCCACCTCCTCCATCCCCGAGCCCTTGGCAGAGCGGTGCGAGGGAGGAGAGAAATGTACCTGGAGCTCCGTTCTGGACGTAGCCTGGCCTATGCCAGCGGGGTCTGAACCTTCCTACTTAACTTCAGGTGGTGCGGGGCTGCAGCAGGGCGTAGGAGGGCCAAAAAGATGAGTTATTTGGGTTATAAACACCAGGCTCTTAGAAATCAGGACATGGATGTCTGGTAAAAATGGCAGGCATGGTGTGTGTTAGGCCTGAGTGCCATGTATTGGTATTCCTCTGGAATATGAAAATACTTGGAAAAGTCGAGTTGAAGTAAATACAACTTTAAAATAAGAGAAAACATCCAAAAAGAGTGGGTGGGGAGCCGGAAGAGAGACTGAGGCTGCCATTTTAGAAGATCCCCACAGAACAGGTAACGTGGCAGAAGTGACCCCTGTGCAGTGACAACAAAGAGGGCTGAGCCCCAGCCCAGCACCCGGCAGGACACACCACGGGAATCCCACTGGAACTGAGCAAAGGCCAGTCCGGCGCAGGAGGCAGAGCCTTGGGCAGCAGGACTGGGCCCCTGCAGCACCCTGTGCGTGCTGGGGGTCGAGTGAAGGTGTCAGTGTCTACTGACAGCAACTCAGCCCTCACACCCGTTATAAAACTTACAATATGAAATATTTATCACCTAGAGTGCAGGTGGTGGAATAAAGGGGTTATTCCAAAGCTGGAAAGTGGGAGGGGAGGTGGGATATGGTGATAAATAGAAAAATTCTAGGTGTTTTCTAGAGCAACAAACTGCCCCTCAGGCTCCAGACAAAGCACCTTTGCTATTTCTCAGCCTGCACAGTTGACTCTGCAACATGGAGCAGAACCCATCCGGCAAATTGGGTGGCCAGCCTCTCTCCTCAGCTGTAAATAAACTGTTAGGGAAAAATGGGTAATGAATGATGATATTGGTATTGTGATAGTACTCAAGGCCTTCAGGAGGGTTGGAGGCCCAGTACAATGCTGAAATCTCACATGGGAGGCCCTGTGTATGGACAGGAGAGATGTGTATGGACTACAGAGAAGGAAAAACACCAAGATATTCTTCTTCAGAAGAGTTTGGAAACTGTGGAATGTGCTAGAACAAAAATTGATCTACATCCTCTATCAGAGGAGTTATTTGATGAAATCCTGGGTTCTGGAAAGAGAAAGGAGAAGAGAGGGAAAACTCCTCCAGTATCAGGCTAGACTTGCAAAAGTGAAGCCCAGTCTTCTATTAATGTCCCACAGCACCAAAACACTGCTCCTTGGGTGTTTCATTTGCACTAAAGTTTAAAAAGCACGAACTGGAGAGAATTCTGCCATTTAATCCCAGAACCATCTCAAGCACCCACCTTCCCAGCCCCAAAGATACATCTACTTCATGGGGCAAAGCCCCACCATGTCACCGAGCATCACCAAAAGTTTAACCACTTCACTTCAGGAGCCTGGGAGGCAGCTCAGGTGCATCCAGGCAAAGATCCCGAGCTCACACCTCTCTACCCGTGTCCCTCTCTTGGAACCCCCTCCAAGGCGCTCTATGTCAGACTATGAAACCCGGTGTTGATAGTAATGTGAAAAGCAGCCTGGATTCCCCAGCCACCCACACAATGAGGAGACACTCACTTTACCAAATGTTTGTGAAAGCTGCAGCAGATTTTGGAATACGCCTCATCAATGAGGCCCTGGCACTTTACTCGATACTGAGGCATTCAGTGAGTTCCCAGCCATGAGGACTGGGAAGCAGATGACAGCACAGTTCTCAACAACATTGCCACCTAAGAGTTGGAAATCCTGTCGCCAGTCTCGCTGTCCCGGGATGTCGCGACCATCCATCGGGCCCAGCAGCGACTTTTCCCTGCGGCACATCCTCACTTTTCCCAGGCGGAGCCGTCCCCGCTCGGCAGCGGCGGCCGTGTTCCCTTCCCCGTGTCCCCGAGAGCCGAGCACGCTTCCCTGAGCCCGGCCCGGCTCCTGGCGCTCAGATAGGCTGGGAATGTGCGCTCACATGGCACTGCAGGCCACCGCCACCGCGCTGCCTCCTCCTGACTGGAAGTCTCCTTCATGAAGGTGGCCGTGCCATTTAACCCAGCACTAAGGCAGTTTAGGAAACCTGGTCTAGATTAGAGTACTAGAAACAGGAGTAGTGTCTCCCCCCTCCACGAAAAAAAAAAATATCGGGCTCTGCCAACTGTGTGATGGCAAATATGGACTGAATCGTTGACATGGAAACCGGACTAAAGTCAGCGCTGCCTCGGCTCAGCTCGCATACACAAGTTATCATTATCCAGCCTTTCCCTGGCTACAAACACGGACTGGATCCGGCTGCCGGAGCCGGCTGCAGCTCCCGTGGTAAAGTCTGAGCGAGCAGGAATGGCCGGAGCTGTGTGGGGAAGGATGCTCTTCCCCTGCACCGAGAGGCACGGCGAGCGGGGATGTGCACGCTGGACCCGAGAACAAGAGACCCATCTATTATAATCCATGGGGCGCCCTGCAAAAGACGGAATGGAGCCGGGAGGGTTATTTGCTGTATATGGCTTCTCTTATAGGGTTTTTCCTAAAGAAAATCACATTTCCTGTCAGTGTTTATGTTCGCCCAGCCTATTCCTTGCAGTGTTTGAGCTGCTGTTGTATCTGGGTTAAGCACTCTCCTTGTGGCTCCATCACCACTAAGACTGATATTATTTGAATTATTTGTTTGCTGGGCATCATGTGAGACAAGGCTCACTTATCCACTTCAACATAATGCTAAAATATCGTATAATCTCGCTTTCTGGGGAGACACAATGGCTCTGCGCTGCGAGTGCCATTGTAACTGTCCCTTCGCTGAATGCAGCAGCTCAGCACAGGCAGGCGTGGATTTTCCAGGGGTTTTGCAGCTTCCCACGCCAGGTTCCCCCGGGCAGGGAGCGAGCCCCGGCTCGGCCGCCCCGCGAGAGCCCGCTGGTGACATCTGACAGCGAGCTGCGAAACTTTGGATGCATTTTAAGGCAGGAAAGTGGACTCGGCCTGACTCGAGGAAATGCATTATTTTAGCAGCGCTGGCGAGGAGGAGGAAAAAGCGAAGCGGAGTTCGCGGAGGGGAAGGGACGCGGGAGCGCAGCCCCCGCACATCCTGCACGACCCCCGCGGGCGGCCGGGGCCGGGGCCACGCGTGTCCCGCAGCCCGGCCACCCCACGGGGGAAGAAGGGCACAGCGCAGGGTTTGGGGACACACGTGTGCGGGGTCGGGGCTGAGCGAGGAGAACAGCGCTCACCCTGCAGTGGAAGTAAGGGTGGGGGTGGAATTTAGTAATTCCAGGGGAAAATGGGGGATATTGGGAAGGGGAGGAAAACAAGAATGAAGTGCGGGGAAAGACGAACCCCCTTGATTCGATACCCGGGGGTGCAGCCCGGCTGCCCTCAGACAGCAGCGCTCCGGTGCGCTCGGGGAAGGAAGAGTAAATCTGCTAAAAAAAAAAAAAAAAAAAAAAAAAAAAAAAAAAAAAAAAAAAAAAAAAAAAAAAAAAAGGGCAAAAAAGAAAATCAAAACACGGACCGGAGTTTACAAAAACCCCTGCACTGGATCCGGAGCCATCCGTCTGTTTTCCCCGAATCCCACCAGATTTGGGAGCTCTCGGGTGGGTTGGCAGAGCGACCGCTTTCTGCTGCGAACCCCACTGTGAAGAGTTAAAAAAGGGGGAAAAAAAGGCTTTTAAACCTGCGGAAAGAGAGAAAGATCTGAACTCTGGGCCTGGATTTTCCCACTGAAGGGAAACTTATTGTGTTCCAAATCCTTGGGACCTGGCGAAGCCGTGCGGGAGGGGTCAGCAGCAGGTTCTCCTGTCTGGAAAAAGCTGTCCCTCGGCCTTTCCCCCACCTCGGCGCCCCTTTTCAGTGGGCTGTAAAAAACACATCCCCTCGCGTGAAAACCTACCCTGCTAAAGTGTATTTTTAGAGAACTTTGAGTTCAGGCGTCACGACTGGGGACGGGGGGTGCTGCGGGAGAGGCGGGAGCTGAGAAAGAAGGGTTTTTTCCCCCCTTTTCATCAAGCTCTTGCACTGCCATTTTCCCGAGACAGGGAGGGAGCGAGGGAGGGAGAGCGGAGCGACAGACAGCGCTGGCGAGGAAGTTTCTCACGGCAACTGCGGGCTGGATCGGGAACGGAGCCTTTTGTTCCCGGCAAGTTCAGCAGGAGAGAGAGTTGGAGCCTGCTGGAGAGAAAAACCAGCGGAGAAATAAAATGGAGGGAAGTAGGAAGAGAGGAGAAAGAGCCGGTGCTGGGCTGAGATTAACTGCAGAGCACCGCGCTCGGGTGTGCGCGGCATTTATTTAGAAAGTTGGTGTGGTAGCCTGAGGCAGAAATCCCTCGTTAAGTGCATGGGAATGAGTGAGAGACCCAAGGACACGCAGCGCTGGGCAGGAAGTGGAATTTTCCAAGGGGTTCACATCCTTCGGTGCTCCTTTTGCCAAGATTTGCTCTCCTCGCTCGATGAAGGCTGCCTCCTAGAGACACCAGGGAAAAGGCCTGAAAAATGTGGCGTGCTCTAGGCCTGTTTAAACTGAATAATTAAAGGCTGAGGACAGCCGCCCTTGGAGGCTGCAGCGCGGTCTGAAGCCCAGACGCAATGTGGGGTACTGCCCTGCCTCCCCTCTGTGTCCCTTTCTCCCTGTGAGTGTTGAAACACGGCGCATGGTGACCATGATCTCGGAATGGGGTGAAAAGTCACCTAAAACCCAGCCCCCCCTCGATTTAATGCTTAGACACACACGCAGTACATCCCATATCCATAACCACAACTGGTTTTGTCGCCCTGCACACGCAGCTAATCCTTCACCCCAAACCACGCGTGCTCCTGGCATGTGTGCAGCCCCAGAATGTGACATAAACTTGTCTGAATTAACCCCCAAATCGCTGACAAACATCCATGCCTTTAGCTCGCACCCAGGAAGGGGGAGCAGAACTTTAATCCCCTCATTATTTGTACACTCGGTCCAGCTGGAATTAAAAAGCAAAAGCCTGATCTCGAGGAGAGCGAATTTTTCAGCACAAGTTTGGGATTTAGTGAGGTGTCCCGAAAATACCATCTGATTAAAAATGTTCATCACCTTGTGCCCTCCCGGCCGGGCAGAAGCTCGGGTGCCCTGTGAGAGCGCGGCGTGGCTGTGACAGCAGCTCGGCGAGACACCACGTGGGAGAGCCGAGTTCGGGATTTAAACGTGCTTTTCCACTCCGGCCATGAGGGAGGGAGAGCCTGAGTTGGGGGAAATAAATAAATAACTCATGGAAAAAAGGCTCCGCGTGGAGCTCAGAAGCGACCTCTGTGGCTGCCGGGGACTGAAGTTCAAGAGCCCCGGGCTGGCAGCGCGGAGCAGATGCGGCTCGGGAAAATCCAGCAGCAGCAGGAATGGAAAAGGGGGCTCGGGGCTGGTCCCCCCGGGAAGCGCCGTCCTGGCCGGGTGGGAGCGGCCCCAGCCCCCATCGGAGCTGGCTCCGTGTGGGAGCGCCCTGAGCTCCGCGGGGGACGCGGTGCCCGAGCCGTGCCCGCTCCCGGTGCCCCCCGGCCCCGGTGCCCCCCGGCCCCGCCGCAGCCCCGGGCACCGCTGCCCGAGCCCCGGGGCCGGCCCAGAGCGGCCCCCGGAGCGCTCCCGGCCCCACCGAGCTGCCGGCGGCTCGGGTCTGCCCTGCCCGGGCCGGGGGCACCGCGGGGCACCGGCGATCCCGGTCCTGCCCGGTGATCCCCGCCCTGCCCGGTGCCCGTCCTGCCCGGTGATCCCGGTCCTGCCCGGTGATCCCCGCCCTGCCCGGTGCCCGTCCTGTCCCCGGCGGGTCCCCGGGAGCCGCCCCGCGCCGGGACCTCTGCGGGCCTGGGAAAGTTTAACAGGGAAACGTCAGGAAGCATCGGGCAGGAATTTCAGCGCATCCCGTGTTTTATGGTGGCGTTAACTTTTACATATTGGGAGTAATTAGCAGCGAGGCTGTTAAAAGCAGATTTAAATAACCACTCCCCTCCCCCCTTTCTGTCCTTTCCCAAAATGGTCCAAATCCGGTTTACCTCTGACTCGACCCCCACCGGGGCAGAGGTGAGAGCACAAACCCCACAGTTTGTCCATGTAGGCAGGAAAACACATTAAAACCCGCATAGTAATTAACAGGTCAATTAAAATAAAAATATTTTTGCAATGGCTATTTGGGGTTCTGCCCCCCGTCCGCCCCCCAACTTTGTTTTAGTAAAGTGGGGAAACATATACAGAAACCTTCCTTGCAGTAGATGCTTTTTTTTTTTCAAACGGAGCCCAGATGCTGGTCAGGATTAAGGTTACACCAAACACATTCTACATTGCCATTTTCCAAACAGAATAAAGCAGATGGAAAAGATGGAAGAGGATAAAACAGGAACGGAGCAGCAGTGAAAACTGCAAGCCCTGCACTAACGCTGAGAGGAGTGAGCTGGGATGCCAGGAGAGGCAGAAAGAAAGAAAGCAGGCGTAGCGCCGCTGCATATCACATTCCTCGCAGTTAAAATGAGTATCTTTAATTAAACAGCTGTCAGAATTTGGGCTTTAAACCTTATATTTAAAACGGGAGAAGGAAATTGAGCTGCAGCTGATCACTGCGTCTCCTCAGGGCTCAGTCCTAGGAGATGTGAAAGCCACTGGCCGGGGGCCATCAGAGTACTTAAGTCTCTGCGTAATTTTAAACATCAGCAGCCCCGGTGATTTTAAGGATCTACTCCCTTAAAGTTAGCCGTGCACTCAGCACTTTGCGAGATCCGCCCAGCACACTCAGAGCAGCTCTGAGCTCCAGAACATGAGTATCTGCACATCTGAGAAACAAAGAAAATCCTCTTTTCAATAGGCCAAGCATATCTCCTTTATTTCTAAAAGACACCAGTTTGTCCATACTGGGAAATTGGATCAGACTGGGATAAAATCTCAAGGGGAAGTTAGCAGAATCTGTGTTTATTTGTAAAACACCACCATTTGGCAAATTCAGATTTTAGGTGAGATTCTACAATAGTGGTTTACTCAGCACTGTGACTCAGTTCCATGATGTGCTTTGAAAATCTCTTCCAAAAACTGACTTTAAGAGATTTTGTTGGTATTGTATAGGCACATACACGACACAGAGAAGGAATACACAAACTATTAAATATTCATGCTATGGGGAGAACACTTAGTAACGTCCCTTCATTCCAGCTGTACAAAAGCAGGCACAAATAACAGCTGAAAAAATGAATGACCCAAAACAAGCCCAATCTTCCACATAAACACGGCGCTGAGCAGCTTGCAAACATTGGCCAAGAAAGGGTCAAACAGAAATTGTCCTTATCTACCTTTCAGCAGTCTCACATAAACATGTAATTCCAATCTGAATTCTGTAATCAGCCCCCCCGGGAGCGTTGGCACTTCCCACACATTCAGGGTCTCTGTGTGGGGATGGGACTGATTTTCTGCTCCAGGCCTCCACCCCATCGAGCACAAACACCTTCTGAGCAGCACAGGTAGGGACCTCAGTGACATTTTCTCAGAAACAAAAATTCAAACACATTCTGACCAGCTCTGCTGGAACTTTCAGAGTTCAGCTGTGGGACTGTGAAATGAGGTCATTTTTATCTATCAGTTATCTCTGCCTTGAGAAAGGCCCGTGATCACACCTCAGCAACAGCACTGCTGGTAGGGGCTGGGATATCACACACATGTTCACTAAAACAAAGGCACTGGCCAGAGCTTCCTCTGTAAAACTGAGCTCCAGACAAACTGAAGAACCGTAAAAAAGACATAATTTTCGAATATTTATAAAAGTATTGAGTATATCTGGCAAAACAACAAAAAACCCACTCCACATCCAAACATGTAATGGTTGTTGCTTGCATCCCAAGCTTTAGAATTAGATACTGAGCGAAAGGTGAACAGAAAGAGTCCCAGTCCTTACTGCTGTCAGAAAAAGGTACAACTGATGGTATTATGAAACAAAGTATTTTAAAATATTACTTTTCCCAGCTTCAGGAAACATAGTTACTGACCTCGGGTTTTCCTGTGCCCGGGTTCAGGCAGTCAGGGAGGGCACTGCAGCAATCCCAACCCTCCTCAATCGCTGCCTTCCTGCTGTTTCACCTACCTGGTCTATTCTTAGAGAGGATTCTGTGCCTCATACACGTGTGCAGCCAGCCCAGCTTCATGTTCTGCTTAAACACAGGCCCGAGAGCAGTAAATAATGCTGAGGCAGCACGAGGAGCAGAACTTCTGCAGGGCAGTGATGAGCCACAGGCTGCAACCAGCCCCTGGCACTTATCAGCATCCCACAGGATAACGGAGCCCTGGATCCAGCTACCATTGCTCCAGAAACTGCTCATTATCATTATGCTTTAAAGATCTTTGCAAATACTTCAAAATTAATTTTTTAAACCTGTTTAATAGCCACAGCACAGCAACTTCCTTTAAAAATAAACAAAACCCAAACCAAAACACCAACCAACAAACAAAACCCAACCAAAACATGAAGCACTACAGCTGAGTTGTGATGCAAATGAATGGATTGATTTCCACCACTTCTAGAGGTACAAAAATAATCTAAATTTGACATCCTATTATGGGGAGAAAGGGCAAACCCCATCTCAAAATCAAGCCAAAGATAGTGAAAGTAATGTCCAGAAAATGAGGGACTAATTAACCTGACCACAGTGAGATGCAAAAGTTAAATTATTTTTCCTCAGGAGGGAAAAAAGTTGTAGAGGAAAGTAAAGAGATGAAATACAAGAAAGGCTGCAATCATGCCAGACAAAGCTGATGTCTTTGATAGTGCAGCAAATTTCTCTGGGTAGAGGAAGACACCCTCACCCATCCCCAAATCAATGAAGTGTTTGGTCTGGTGCATCCCATAAAAATACCAGTTAAATTGGAAAATATGAAGGTCAGTGCAAGAGAAGTTTTGTGGGTAAAAAATGACTAAAAATCCAGTGCTGGATTGTGCTGAAATGGAAAGTTTTGGGCTAGAGAGTGAGTGCTTTGAAAGCTCCTGCAGCTTTGGCCTCAGAACTGGTGCTATTGATGGGCTTTAAGTGACATGAGCACAAGGAACTGAAAAAGAGTGTAAATACAGGTGGTTACTGACAACATCCAAAGGCTTCAGTGCCGGAGACTGCAATATCCTAAATGAAGAACTGGATGAGGTTCTGGAACAGCACAGGAATCCTGAGGAATGGGCTGGTGGAATGCAGTAATAAGATTAATGCAAATCACAAGGCTGTTCACACGGGGACTGACAGCCAAAACTCTTGTAAACTGGGAATTCACCACAGTTAGCAGGGAAGGATGAAGACCCAGCAGTGTTATTCAGTCTCAGAAAGAAGATGACAAATGGGATCTAAAGACCAGGTAAGGCACATCCAGATGTTATGGCAACAGCTCTCTTACAGAATTTTGGGTACAGTTTCTGTTCAAGAATGACACATGGAAATTGGAATAATCACAGAAAAGCTCCCGGAGCTGGTTACAAGAGCAAGGAATCTGTCAGGAGAGAAGAGTGAAGCTTCCTTTCAGCAAACTCCAACAAAGAGAGGGGTGATCAGGTGAGTTTGTACACACAGACTACGGCTCGAAGACAGTGTTTGAACTCGAGGGTTGTGTTGGCAACAAATGCATATCTAAGGGCCTGAGTACAATTAAAATGATTGCTAGGGTAGGGTTATTATTAGAAAAACTAGATTTTAAAGAATCCCTCTTTCCTCAGGGGATCACAGACCCAGTGGAGAACTTCAACTGTTTTGTCATTATTTTCCCCACTTTTAATCAGTGAAATGAGAATAAAATCTCTGCAATATTGTGAAGATGCATTTATGATGGTTAAAAAGTATTAAGACACTGTAGTGATAAGTGTAACAAAAATCCATTACAATTAGTAATTCTGTATTTACTGCAGCACTTGAATTATGTGCAATAAATAAAATATGGAAGCAAACATCAAATAACAAGGATAAAAGAAAACTCTGAATGAGACAAGAGTTTCAGAAGGCATGTTGTATGATTTGACTTATAATTAGAGTTTGCATCGTGGTGCAAAGAACTGCATTAGGGTGGGCAAAAGTGTGAGAACTGCAGACAGGAGAACTGAACACCCTGCTCAGCTCCCTGGGAAATTCATCCGGGTCACAGGAGCGTGAAGAAGCACGGAACAGAGGGGGAATGAATGTGGGCCTGGAGCACACACCAGCTCAGCACATTCCCTGTGTCAGACAGTGCTTGGAGGACTCAGCACTGAGCCTTGTGTGGCCGAGCCTGCACACACTGTCACTGTCACCTCCTGCTCCTCTGCCCTGCAGGGGACTCTTTAAAGACAGAGATCCCCACGGGAACAGCTTCCAAAATCCCAGAGGACTGCAGCTCCCTCAAGACCATCAAGGCTCACACCACAGGTCTGGTTTTCCTGAAGCCTTTCTGTTCCCATCATAAGGAGCCACCAGGAACATGTATCACCCATTTCTTTCATCTCACATCTCTTCCCTCTCCACACAAAATTTACCTGCTCAAACCAGGGCTGCCCTTCTGGGATCTTCTGTCCTAGGTGCCTGCCCACTGGAGATGTTTTCTGTCCCACTGTTGGAGCTTCCTTGGATCTGCCACTTCTTCCCCTTCCTACAAACAATAACACACACAAGTATGGAGCCAAAAAGCAATCTTCAGTTGGGTTTTCCCCTCCCTTTTTTCTTTACCTCTTTGTTTTCTCAGTGTTCTCACCAGAGGACACCTCACAGCCCTGAGCTGAATTGTATCTCCACGCCATCAGTGTTTTGGGCCAAATGAGAACCCCAGAACTTATCTGTTGGTGTATTCTTCAAATGCCTTCCAGATTAAATTTTGGCTGGAATATTCTCAGCTGGAATATTCTGTCCTTTTTCAGGTTCCACATTAGAAAATAAAAGCAGATGCAAAGCAACTGGAAAGGGCACAAAGAATGCTGTGAGGCTGAGGAAATCTAACCCTCCAGAACAAACTGGAATGCTGGATTTGCTTAATTATTTGGAAGAAAGAAAAAGAGCAAATTAAAAGGAGAGAGCTCATGGTAGAATTGAGAGGGGACAAAATACCAATAGTCCACTTTATTAGAGGACAGGTCAGCAATCCAAAGTTCATGGGCACTGGAACAGAAGAGGAGATAGACCACGTTTATTCCTAGAAGCTCCACAACCCTCGGGACTGTACATGGGAAAAACTCCAGGTAATTTCCTAAGCCAAGCACAAAAGATCATATATATACATTAAAAGAAGATCCCATGACAATATTCTTGACATAAACCCCAGAGTTTTCAGTTAGAAATAATCAGAAATGTGCTCTTCCACAGGTGGCAATGGGCTTCTGCATGCTAAGGGATGTTTAATGGATTTACCACTTTCTTCTTCGTGAACCTTGCAGCCTTTCAGAAAAGAAGTTGCACAGGGAAAAAAAACAATGGATGTCAGGAGAAAAGGAGTCGTCTTTTGTCAGGTTGACCCACAGAATCCCCAAATTCCTGAGAATTCCCTGTCAACACATTGTGAAAAATAACATACAGCTGAGTAGCAGAACACCTCTCTGTGGGATAACTGCCCAGAATATCTTGAGAGGTAAATTAATAAAAGAAAGAACCAAGCACTGTGCACCGATTAACAGTGAAAATACCTGAAATCAGCATAACAAAGTGGGGTGAGTGCACTTGTGCTCAGGATGGTTAAACAGCTGTAATTAGATCAAACAAACTAGATTGATGTATCTTCCCTTTGTAGCTGTGGCCTCAGAAGGCAGGTCAGGAGCTAAGTTCAGTAAAACAGTTTTAGTGCTGCAGCTTTTATCTAACAAGGCACAGCCACACACTCACTCCAAAGTAAATACTACTCAGGAGAACTGCTGAATTCCAAAGAAAGAGAGTTTCTAGAGAAGATGCCATTCTTTAATAACAACCTTAACTTTTGGCAGTAATAAAAACTCTCCTAATTAATTCAATAATAGACCCTTTGGATAAACACTGCATAGAATTTTGGTTACAAATTCATTCAAGGCATTTGAAGGTCTTTATTGAGTTGCTCCTCATTCACTTAAAGTGTCTGCACGAAACGGGAGAATTCTAATTTGCTTTGTTCTTTCAGAACCTTTTAATTAAATTTGAAGAAAATCATGTAGAACAACATTTCATGAAATATGGTCACTACATTTCAGAGATGAGCAAAACATAAGGTAGCAGATGGTATGAAGAGGATAAATGTGAAGAAATGTAAATAGCAGGGAACCTCACCAAATCAAAGACATGAGGCAGAACTGAAAGCGCCTGCAGGACCCCAGGGAGAGCTGAGGAGATGATGCAAGCACTGAGCTCAAAGGTATCAGCCTTTCCTCGCTCACAAATGACACAACACCAACAGGAAGCTCTAATCTGGTAGAGGGACCCCTTGTTACTGAGGGAAGTGAGATTGTTGTGAAGGGCCCTGAGAGTGAATATGGGAGGAGCGGAGGGAAACCAGGACAGGTGCCAACAAATGTATTTATCAAACACTCTTGGAATCAAAAAGATACCAACTCTTCAGAATTGTAAGCAATGACGATATTATAAAGGGGCTAATAGTAGGAAGTGACCTTATATTGAACACAAATGAGATGGATTCTTTAAGTCAGGCAGGAGACCAAGCAAAAAGAAGCTTGGTGCCATCAGAAGAGTTGTGAGCAGCAGAAACAGGGTGACTGTGTGGTTGGGAGGGGATGTAAGCTGTGTGTTACCATTGTTGGTCCAGAACTTGCACTCCAGGTGTCTGAGCTGCTGTGGCTGCACTGACTGCAGCTGGGAGCCACCTTGGCCACAACAGGGCCAAAGAAATTAGTGAGTGGATTGTGCTGTGTCTGTGGATCAGAGCAGAGCCTGGTGAAGACCAAGCAGCTCTGTCTAACCTTCTGATTAAAAAAAAAAAATATCCATACCAGACCAATACTATTCAAAAGAAGCCACCAAATACTGCAGGATGTTTAAGGGTGAAGGGAGGCACCTTGAGGAGCAGGGCCCAGCTGATAACTGCAAATTCAGCTGAAGGAATAGCTGGAAAATGGTGACCATTCTAAACATTTGTATTTCAAATAGCTGGTAAGCACATTCCCACAGCAGAACTCCACAAACCTAAATCACAACTATTCCCATTTTGTATCTTCTTCTGCCCCAAGCTCCATTTGTCTGGGTGATTTATGAGGTGAGCTCTGGCTGTGCAAGGCTTCTCTCCTTCTGAATGGAGGAACAATTCAGATAAGGAACAAATCTCTTCTGAGTGAATAGAGGAAACTGGACTTAACTGCATTGACTGAGGTATTTATTGTACATCTAGGCCAGAGGAAGCTTAGCACTTTTAATACATATAAAACTGCAGAGAGCTGCTAGGAAGAGCAGAAACCAAACAAAACAGATTCACAAGTTCCTTAATAATTTAAATTAAGCCACTAAAGTAACAGGAAAGAAGGAGCAACAGATATTTATCAATTCCAGTGGCTGATTCCAGCCACCCACAAGAACTGAGAAGCAGTTGGCTCTTTGTCCCCTCAGGCACCCTCAGGCTGAGGGACAGCTAAACTGTAATCACATAACCTCCAACGGGCAGTGCTTTCGTGGCTGATTTCATAAATTGTCTTGAGGTTCCTTGTCATGGAAGGCATTGGATATAATTACAGACAAAAAAATATAACTCACAGGCTTGGTCCTGGGCAAGGTGCTTTGGCAACTCAGCAGCTCAGGGGATCATCAGCTCTTTGGAGACAGGAGCCCAGTGCTACGAGATAAACTGCAAGAAATAAATCTCTGTGGGACAACTCGAACTTACCAGTTTGGAGAAGAGCACATGCAGAACTCCTGAAAGGCAATGAAACTGCAGAATTAACAATTCTAAGTGCAACCCCCAATATTAAGTCATCCATTTACAATTGTTGGTGGTGAATCCATCTACTCCAGATGGGAAGAGGTCACACTCTTCTTTTTCCAGGGCAAGTCTATGAATAATTTGAGTGATTAAAGCTCAAATCAGGTGTGAAAACGAAAGACCAGAAAAGCACATGGAAAAGAAACCACACTCACAAAGAGAGACTGAGCTTTCATTCTGCAATCAGGAAAGGCCCCTTCTATTTCTGTCCTGCCACAAAACACAGGTGAACTCGTACATTTTTTCCCGAAGAGTTGTCACTTTTAAAGGCACATTGAAATCTTATTTTTACTTTTTAGGTCTCCCTTCCTCTATTGGAGATGACCTAAATTTTGAGCTGAAGCACTCACAGCATCCTCGCTTGGAATAGAAAACAACAGCAAAAAAACATCAGGCTGTGAAAAGAGGCAAAATAATAGGAGGGAAAATTACAGTGAAGTCCTCCCTGAATAAGAGGAGGTCACAAATGCTGCAGGAATAGAAGCTGAAGTGGTGCTACCCTGAGCCAGGGGACACGGAGTGGTTGCATTTACAGCCCAGGCAGAGGACAGGTGGGCAGGATGTGAACTGAAGCAAACGGCCGCAGTTCTGGGAATACCCAACAGCTCTCAGCATCCCCCTCCCAACACAGCGCTGCAACAAACGCCACAGATGCCAAAATACACCAGCCTCCTGGCACTAAACAGCCACCCTGCCAAAACCTGAACGCTTTCTAGGACT
This sequence comes from Sylvia borin, assembly GCA_014839755.1. Classification (NCBI taxonomy): domain Eukaryota; kingdom Metazoa; phylum Chordata; class Aves; order Passeriformes; family Sylviidae; genus Sylvia; species Sylvia borin. The sequence goes on along the minus strand of CM025981.1, from coordinate 5,936,214 downwards.
GCTGAAACGGAATTCGACAGCTACACAAATGGCTAGAGCCAACATTTTGTATGTTAAATAGAGAAAATGTATGGGAACACATAGAAAGCCCAGTTTGAGACTACTGAACATTCATGCAGCTCATCATTAACAAACCAACCCCAAAATACTGTACTTGCAGATACATTGATTTTGCTTTATTTTATCATCTTAAGCAGCAAACTAAGATTATAATCTGTGCCTTTTTAAAATTCCATTCAACAGATGTTCATAAACAGACTTGAGCCAAATTCCAGCTCGCCAAAAGGACATTCAGCCCCCAAGAACTTCTACAAATGGATGATAAAGTCCTGCTTTTCCCCTTGTAATCATTGCTTTCCTGAGACACCAAATCTTCTCTCAGCCTCCTTACAAGTTCCCACCAGCATAAAATGTATTTTTCATTTCCATTTCCTACAGTATTGTTTTCCAAAAATGGCATTTCCCAGCACAAGACAACTCTCCTTCACTCCTTTTTTATGTCATCTCCTCAATACGAAAGGATTGTCTCAGTGACAAGGCTCTGTTCTTCTAAAAAGATGAAAAAAAAAATCCAAGTGGTACTAATAAATATTTACTTAATGTAAAGAAAAGGGAATTCAACAGTTAAGGATGAAAATTACAGGGGGAAAAGGAAGGTGTTTGGAAAGGCAAGGCTGTAAGAAGTTCAGTGCTGTTTATGAGAACGACTGCTCAATGGCTCCTTCTGGGACACAGCGAGATGACTTCTTTAAAAGTATGGTCTAGAAATACCCCCAAATCACTGAAATTATAAGTCACCCGAGTATTTCAGCTGCAATACAAAATTAAGAAATATCAGGACACATAATGAAAATGGTGGAATGAAACCAGCATTGCACTGACTTCTCTATGTTAAAAGGGGAAGGGGGGGCTGAAGTGAAAGGTTTTATTTTTACTTAATTACTCTCAGTGCTCCCTGGGGACTCCTTCCAAAGCGTATCTTGTATTTGGACCTAAATGCAAGCAGGATTCAGCCTTGATCTTATTCCTTATGACAATACGTTTCTTAAATTAGAAGTCCCACAACTGGAATGTTGACACCACTGCTGGCTCCTCCAGCACCTCAGAGTCCCTCCTGTGTTATCAATCCATTAACCTGGGAAGCAGTGAGAACAGGGGAACACAGACTGTTCAAAATTAAAAAAATCCATCCACAAAACAGTACTTTGTAAGCTTACAGCATCTTTCATCCGTTTCTATGCATGTGGAAATGGGAAGTCTCAAAATACTTTAAAAAAACAACAACAACAAAACCAAACCCACCTAACTTCAAGGTATTCTGAAATGATAACATATTAATTGAGTGAGCATCCACCTGTGATGCGATTCAAGAGTCTCCTACTGCAGCATTTCACACATATTCAATCCACCTTCTGGTTACAGCGTGCAAGTTTATGGTATGTAGAAGGAACAGCAGAGCTGGTTAAAGATTTTCTCTTGCTTCACATACTCTGCAAGCTTCTCATTAACTCATACATGACTTTAATCAGTGCTGAAGCACACACTTCCTTCAGCATGCAGCAGGACTGGGCTGGGGAAAAAAAATTCTCCATAAAATATTATTGTAACCATGAATTAATAAAGAGAAGGGCAACGTTTTCCTAAAGTGGCTGCTGATTTTCATCTCTAAAGGGTTAAAACGACCTTCGCTGATCCAGAAGAGGCAATAAAATAGAACTTTAAGGACAAAAATGGAGCACTTCAAGAGATTATTATGAAGAGCCACATTCAAGAAGACAAAACCTTATTCTTAAAGCACAGATGCTTCTGAAACAAGAGATCGCACGTTTTTAACAGCACACTGCCAACCGCTTGTAATGAATAAGCAAAACGAGGGGAATCGGGGTGGTTTTTTCCCTTTTTCCTTGGAGCTCAGAGGGAAGGGGCATTCATGGATGTGGTAGCAGAGCCGGCTCCGCACTTCTGCAGGGCTGTGGAGCTGGTGCTGGTCGGTGTGTGGGGGGAGAAAACACAGTAAAGCCTGAGAAAAACCCATCAGAGCTCCTGTCCTCCCCTTCCAGCGTTAATGGGAGGGATACGAGTCCATGGGAGCTGCAGTGGGGGATGGTGCTGGCGGAGGGGGTGGGGAGAACCGAGCGAGGCCTTACAACCATCAGCAGCTCTTGTTCTTGTTCCTTTCAGCCTTAGCAGGAGGATGTGAAGCTCATGGAGCCGGCAGCGGGATGGGGAGGGGAGGGGGGAAAGCAGCGCAGGATCATAGTTTAGCTTTTGTCCCCTCTCCACAGGGTTAATAGGAGGACACGAGTGTCACCGGGATAAGGGCAGGGCCGGGGGGGCACGGCCGGCACCGCGGCTCCGCGCAGGGCTCCCGGCGGCGTGTGCTGGCATTTCTGGGGTCCCGTGCCAAGCCCCGACACCCGCGGGCGAGCTGTGGGGAGGCCAACGCGGGGCAAACTTCCCTCCAGGTGGCGGCCCCGCTTATCCCGCACGGCGAGGCCGCGGTGCCCCGCGGGGTGCGGCGAGCCCCGGCCTTATCTGTGGGGCGCAGCGAGCGCGGCTCCGCGGGCGGGGAGGCGGGAGGGAGGGAGAGCCCAGGTGCGCCGGCAGAAGGCAGGGGGGCACAGGCAGCCGCTCTGAGGGCGCTCCCTGCCCGCAGCGGCAGCGCGGGGCTGAGGCGCGGCCCCGGCCCCAAACCGGAGGAAAGTTTCCCCAAACTTTGGCGCGGGGGTCCCGTCCCCCCTCAGCGACCCCCTCACGGCGCCCCCACACACACAGCGGCGGCTGTTCCCGCCCCCGCCGCAGGGGGAGGGGGGCGCTGTTCCCGGCTCCGCGCCGCGTTTTCCCGCTCACCCCCCGCTCCCCGCGCCTCCTCACTCCTCCGCGCCTCCGGATCCCTCCGCCGCAGCCGGCGCTGGGGCTTTTTCACCTCCCCCACCCCCATCGCTTCATCCCGATTATCCCGCCCGAAGCTGCGGGGAGGATGCGGGAAAGGAAACGCTTCTCCCACTCCGTTCCTGTAACGGGGTCCCGGCTAAGGGGCCGCGGGACGGAGCCTTTTGACGAGTGAGGGAGAGAAGGCGGTTGGGACTACTTGGCGTTCCTGCCACGGCTTTGGCGGAAGGAGCGCGCTTGAGCGAGAGGCTGTGCGGTGCTGCGGCTCTCCTCAGCGCTTCCTGGAAACTCCCGCTTAGGAGCGAGGGGGGGCGGGAGCGAAAGAGTCCCAGGCCGGGAAGGGGAGGGGGGCAGGCCGCAGCCCCCTCCCCGTGCCCGGTGCCCCTCGAGCCCGCTGACACCCTCAGACCGACCCTCTTCCTGTGCAGATGGAGCAGGGAGAGGTGAGGGATAAACTCCCTCGTAACTGCCGTGCGGGGTGGTGGGGGCTGAACCTCATCCCCCCTCACAATCCGGAGGGTGAAAGGGCAAACTCTTTTCCTCTCACAACTCGGGGTCTGGAAGAGCAGACCGCCCATTCCCCCTCAGAATCCGGAGGGTGGAAAGGCAAACTCCTCTTTTCCCCTCACAACACGGGGTCCGGAAGAACAGACCCCCCTTTTCCCCTCACAACACGGGGGCTGGAAGAACAGACCCCCTTTTCCCCTCAAAACTGGGATCTGGAAGAACAGACCCCCCCTTTTCCCCTCACAACTCGGGGTGTGAAAGGGAGAACCCCCATTTTCCCCCTCACAAGCCTGGAGCGCCCCTCTACCCTCAAAACTGAGGAATGGAGAGGAGGGGAACGCAGCGGGGTGGGGTGGGGGGAAAGAGCCCGGCATGGCCAGGGGACAGGGGGAAGAGGCCGCCCCAAAAGTGCCCCTTTTCCCCCCCGAGTTCCTTGGGATGGGGGCGATCCCTGGAGCCGGGGGCTGGGAGCGGGCTGAGGCGGCGCGGGGGAGGGGAGGCCGGGCTGGTAAATGCAAAACGCTGGTACAGAAGCGTTTTAGCACAATCGGGCTGGAAAGCTCCGACTGCAACGGGCTGAGAACAAAAAAAAAAAAAAAAAAAAAAAAAAAAAAAAAAAAAAAAAAAAAAAAAAAAAGCCACCACGTGAAAAGGCTCCTTTGCTGCCCTCTGCCTGCCGAGGCTGCGGGGGAGCCCGGCCGCCTCCAAGGCCGGCGAAAGGCTGACATTGCCTCAGCGAAAGAACGGAAGAATCCGGGCCGGTTCGCACACCTGTGATGCTGCCACAGAATCAATTAGGTTGGAAAAGACCTCTGAGATCATCGAGTCCAACCTTTCCTGGGTCTGGATGCAGTGAGTTATCCTTTTTCCTACGTGTGGATTTGCTTCTCTGTTCATCTCACTTCCAAACAACTTCAGTAGAGGGTAAAACTCCTTCCCATTAGTCTAGGCTGAAGGATGTCTCCAGGCCGAGAGGGTTTTGGGGTCCGCACTTTAATACTTGAATTATTTAATGACACAACAGTACAAATGCCTAGCACATGCAAGCCACTGAAACAAAAAGGAAAAAAAAAAAAGTGGAGAAAACAGGAGAGTAGAGCAAATGTGCTGATAAATGCCTGTGATACACAAACAGGGGCAGTAAATACCGTGTGGTTCATTAGATAGGGGCTGGGGCGATCCTGCCCTGCAGTTAAAGGCCTCTCACTTCCTCTGCCTTCTCCAGAGTGGTCCTTGTACCAGCTTCTCTCTCCCGCTCTACCCGTTCCCAGTTTGCCACCCTTTAAATGTGGAGCTGTCGATCCTCTCTGGTGTTACAATGCAACTCTTTGATGCCACAAGCCGCTTCCTCCACTGAATCCACAAGTTTCAGGGATGCTAGGACTACACAGGAAAGGCAGGCAACACGTAATGAAATTATGTGGAAGAGAAAGATCCATTAGAGCTAGGAGATACCCGTAAATCCTGTTAGCAGCCAAGCATTTCCATAGAAATTTCCTGATCCTAGATGCCCAGCACCTTTCCTACGCTTCCATTTCCTTAACACCATTCCCAAATCCCTGCGTGGCTTCATTTACAAACCTAAACCCCAAATGTAAATTGAGGGGGGAGGATCTCTTTGAAGTCAGTCTCCTTGGATTTTAGCTCTAAATTCTGTAGTTCAGGGTCTACCAGAAAGGGCAGCCTCCAGCTCTTGGACCAGGAATCACTTCTTGGCTTTAGAGTTCTCCAGCACCACTCAGTTAAAGGTGAGCTGTGTTAATATCTTTTAGTTGCATGCTCTTTGTTGTATTTTTATTCCTTTGCTCTTTGTACCCCAGTCAGTGCAGAACAGCTTGTAAATACATGGATTTATTCTGTCAGCCTCACACTCTTCCCTTGAACATCAAAATATTAAAACACAAAAGCTCCCCGATTACTCATCAGTAGATCGGTGACTTTACACACAGGCAGCTTTCTGTGGAGTAAATTAAAACAACTCCTTGAAAGAATTTGGACTGAGATGGATTGTTTCCAGATTCCCAGGAACTGTGGGACAATGTGCCCAACACCAGATCCTCAGAGCAGCTGCGAAAGGTAAAGATACACCTTGAGAAATCTTGGCTCGTGCAATTAGGTCCAAATTAATTATTCTGGATGAATTTTGTTCAATTAATGATGTTAATTGCCTGCCTGGCAGGTTATTAAGAATTTGAAACCATTTAATGACTGGTACATAAAGATTTTGCAGTTGGGAGTGATAACAGACCCAATCCAAATCCCTGTCCGGCTTCCCAGCTGTGTTGGCTCCTCAGTGCCAGGTGGAAGGGCAGTCCTGCTTGGTTTGCAATTGTGTTTTAGGTGATTACCAGATCCAGAGCACTATTTACACCTGTGTTTTTAATGTTCTGGCTGACAACAGTTAGTATTTTTAAAGTTATTGAAGTAACTCAATCCTAACAGACATTCTGCTGAATCCAGACTATCAGAATCCAGTAAAAAGGGGGTTAGTTTTATAAAGCTGAGCCCATTTTGACCAGGGAAAGCTGAGTTTATGGGCCTGGAGTACTTGAGACTCACTGCATCTGAAGTGCTGTCACTGAAATATCATTGAAAGGCACTGCAGGAGACTCTGCTTTTCAGCTTCCCAGCCTTCTGCCAGGTCTCCGGCAGAGGATTAGGGAAGTTTACAGGAGCTTCCCAAATGGGAAAGGAAAAAAGGTAATTTAGATGGTGTATTTGTGAGTCAGAGGCTGAGGAAGCGTTGTCATGTGAGGGGAATCCCACTGTTAAGGACAGAAACGTTGCTGTGCCTCTGTGCTCAAGTGGAAGGCCCAAGAACGCTGCTGCCCAGCCCCAGCTCCCACGTCGTGAGGTGGAGATGCCTCGGGGATTATCCAGCCAAAGCAAACACTCTTCCAGAGTCAGGCAGGTGCTTCTGGAGGAGGAGGGTGTTTCAAACACACTCCTCAGCCCTCCACATGACCTGTCTGGCATCAGGCAAGGCTGAGTCGGTCCTGAGGCCAAAGCAGTAAAATGCAGGTAGAGGACAGAGGTGTCTCCTCTCCATGAGGAGGAGAGCACAAGACAGCACAGAAATTTCCTAGGCATCCTGCTCGTTTTTCATTAAACACCCATTAGTAAAATTGTTTTCTTTGCTTTTGACAAATCAGTCCAAGCCCACACACATCCTGCAGGATACATTACACTGAGGGCTTGAGCCTCTTTCATTTCCCAAACAGTTCTGTCACCCTGTTGGTGATCATCTACCAAAGCACTCCATTGCACATCCCTCATGGCACAATAATTCCCAATATTTACACCCTTTGTAGTGAATGGAAGATGCATTCATGGGTAATCCAGATACAGGTTAAGCATCAACAGAAGTGGCTGAACTTGATTCACATTTTCTGATGCTGTCAGTTACCCTTTTACAAATCTTTTTGGTGTTCTCCTGGCCTCAACAGATTTAGAATGGCATTTCAAAGACCACTGATGACACCATTCAGTAGCTGGCAAGACAAAGAATTCATGGATGGAGTTAATAAGGGGGATAAAAGCAGTCTGTGCCCCAAACCCAACATTTTCAGAGTGCACGTGGGCTGGTTGTGTGAGCCAGATGCAGAGAGCTCCAGGGATGCTACGCCGCAATCCTACAACCCTAATTCTTGCGCATTTGAGGCTGTATCTGATTAGGCATTTCTGTATTTTCCGAGTATGTAATTATCTAGCACAGTGCGTGCGAGTCATGGAGTAAACCCAGTTGGGAGTGGAGCACTGGGAAGGGGAGAAAAGGTCTGTACGTGGGTGGGTGGGTTTGTCCGTGTCGGTGATTGCAGCAACCGGGGAGTACAGTGTGGAAAAAGCCTTTCCTGGAAAGAAACTGAGATGAAATCCCGGTATTGTGCTGCGAGCAGTTATCACCTCCTGTAGACCACAAAGGAGGTGATAACTAGATCCCAGATCCTTGTAGGATTCTCATTAGGAAGCAATTCTTTACTGAGAAGGTGGGCACGCCCTGGCACAGGGTGCCCAGAGCAGCCGTGGCTGCCCCTGGATCCCTGGAAGTGTCTAAGGCTGGGGTGGACAGGCCTGGGAGTGCCCTGGGGCGGTGGAAGGTGTCCCTGCCCATGGCAGGGCGTGGGATGGGCTTTGAGGTCCCTTCCAGCCCAAACCACTCTGTGGTTCTGGTGGGCTGTGATCCAGAGCACCTCCTTGGGTACAGTCCCAAGCAGGTGACAGCTGAAGAAATAGAAGTTCCAGGCTTCTCAGAGTTGAAGAATTAAGGAAATCCAAGTGTCCTTGCTGCAAATACAAGGTAAATTATTCATTCTCTCTCTCTCCCCCCTCTTTCCTCCCTCTAGTTCAGTTTTTCTTTTCATGCTTTAATCGTTTTGACACCAAGCTGTACAAAAGTAATTTAAAATTAACATGACTGACACTTGGTAGATAGCAGGACCCAGTGCAGGGCTCCACCTTCTACTGGGAACTGCGGAGAGGGGCTCTGGATTGGCTGCAGGACCTGAGGCAGCTGACGGGGACTAAGGAAAAACACGGCAAACAATTAATTTGCTAATTTAGTTTTCTGTTTAATTTGAGACCAGAAAATTGTCAGGCACTCATCAGCCCACGAGCAAGGCTGAGTGGACTCAGGGCAGTGCTGCACTATTGGCAGCATGGAAGGGATGTGTTTGATTAGCCAGCAAAGCAATTTCTCCTGCGGTACCGGTGGCATTTCACAGCATGTTTGAGCTCTGAGGTTCTGTGGTGTGGCTTTTGTGTCACCTCTCCCGAGTTCGGTGCATTTAGCACATCTGACAATGGTCTTTTTTAACTGGGAAGGAGGTGACGTGGACACGTGTGCTGCAGAACAGCTGGGAAAAGTTGTCACGTCAAACAGAAGGCGCTGTGCATGGCCCGTCACTAGCCCGGGACTGCCGCGCGGTGCCTCGGTCAGCCGGAATGCTGACAGGGAAAACTGCCCACCGTGAGCGTAATGGACCTGGATCAGGGCTAATGTCCTCTGATGGGGAAAGAGATGCTCTAATTTGATTTCCTCCCTTCAGCTGCAGAGTGTGTAATTTCAGATCTGCGCAGAGCGGGCCCTTTACGCTTTGGTTTGGGCCTATTTTTGATTGATTAAATTGAATTGTGTCTATTTATTTCACGCATCCAATTCAGGATTTCACTAGTGGCTTGTCAGAGCGAGAACGTGCACATTTATCGGGAGTGAGAAACTCAGCACAGCCCTCGGTTTCCTCTGATACCTTTTGCCGGGATTTGGTGCTGTGCGGGCGAGTGGGTGTGCGAGGAGCTGGGAACGTGTGAAATCAAAGAGCTGGTTGCCAGCAGAGGGAGCGTGGGGCAGGGCCGGGTTCAGCGGGGAGTCAGGGGGATGGAAACGGGACCGGTTCCCGAGGAAGCATCACAGCTCTCTGATAGAAAATCTCGAGACTGTCGGAACATCAGCACGATTTGTTTCCTTCATCCAAATGAACTGAGAGATGGGATCTCGTTTGCAAATCTGAGACCTTCTTGGCCTCCCTAATTCACAGATTCCCTCTTCCCGGCTAAGTGATGCTCCCGGGAAGCCCAAGTCACTAGATGGTACTGTTGCTGTTCAATATTGACGCCTCCGCGGGCCAGCTCCTCGGGAAACTCGCGTTTCTGTCGGGAGGGAAGGACGGCAGTGTAATTTGTGAGGGAGACATGAGCGAGGAGCTGGGGAGAAGAAGTAGGTCAGAACTGCTTCCTGGGATTGGGCTGTGGGAGGGGGAGTGGAGGGGTGGCAAAGATTTTGTCACGGCTGGTTTACTTCCAGGTTTGCTGCCCAGAGGGGCACAGGGTCAGGCCCTCATGTAAACTCTGTAAAAGCTGGGTTTTGGTCAGCCTCACTCGTGGTTAAACCCAAGCAGAAGGACGAGCCTTCTTTGGCCACAGCCTGGGGAAGTTTTGTCACTCTCTGACCTCAGGGCACACAGAGTCACCTCCTGGCAGGAGGCAACACAGCAAATCATAGGATCATAGAAAGGCTGATTTGGCTTGGAGGGAACTAAAGCTCATCCCATCCCACCCCCTGCCACGGGTAGAGACACCTTCCACTGTCCCAGCTTGCTCCAAGCCCCATCCAGCCTGGCCTTGCACAATTCCACGGATCTCCATCTCTCCCCTAAAAGCCAACCCGCAGCGAGGGACTGGTCACACAAACTCCTGGAGCGCTCTGAAATCCCCCCGAGCTTCCCAATGACATCACTGCTGGGTGCCATCCCCGTGAGGAGGTCAGCACGCTCTCGCTGGCGAGGGTAACAAACAGGTTATTGTGCTCTGCGCTGCAAACGAGCCCCGGCCCGCCCGGCCCCAGCCCCGGCCGAGAGCAGAGCAGCCGCTGCCTGCCCGGCCTGCGCCCGGCTTTCTGTTCGAGGAGAAAGTCAGGCCAATTAAATCAGGCAGCATTGAATCTCTAATTGACATAAATGAGACAGACAGACAGCTGGGAAGACTGGGAGGAGGGGAGGGGAAGGGGAGCAGGTGCCTTGGATGAGAAAGAGATGGAAATACACCCTAATAGGACCACAGCTTTTCTTATTCTGTGTGTTTACATTAGCCAGCAACATCATGGGAAGTGTCTGAGCCCCTGCTGGAGAGAAATTAGTGAAATAAATACAAGTTACAACCATTGTGGAGTTGATTAGAATGTTTCTAAAAATCTCCAAACAAATCCAAAGGAAAAAAAAAATCACCCTCAAAAAGACGTTTGAATTTGTGTAGTTAAATTAAGAAATCTGGTTTTTCCCATGCAGTTTGAACATGAGGCCTTGCAGCTGAACAATTACAAAATCATTTAAAATCACATTTGTTTAATTTTCCACATCTAAGCAGTGCTTGCCAGGTATTTCCCCCTCTCCTTTTACCAGGGAGTGCTCTTTTGTCTTTAATAGACCTTTCAAACACTAATTTATACAGAAATAAGTTATTTAAATTCATACATTTCAGAAGGATGAGGCACAAAGAGGAGGAACTCACCCAGGTCCCACTCGGCCTGCAGAAGGAACCAGAATTACCAGCCCTGCTCTGCCTCGCCCAGGGTGTGCCCTGGTGGAAACAAACTGTTGGACATTTTCTCCAAACACACCTCTGCCGCTGCACAGGTGAGAAGCGAAGGTGGAAAAGCATTCCCGAGTGGATGCAGGTAACATGGGGGGGGGAAATACAGTTTTGTGGTGCTGGTGAGTCCTCCAGTAGCACAGCAGAACAGCAATTTGGGATCATCTCTTACAAACCAACCATATCCTACTTTTAAAATAATCAAGATTTGCACATTGTGATGTAAGAACCAGAAATGTTTTTAATTTACATTTCCAGAAACTTTGCGATCTCTTTCCGAATATTTCAACACATTCTCCTTCCCCATTTTCCCAGCTGGGATAATTTTTTGCCAGCACAGGCAATTCTTCTCGGTATCCATGGGAATTGCCTCCATAATTAGACGTGCACCCAGTGCACAGATCAGAGCGCTCCAACCCAGCAGCTGGAACTAGGAGGCAGGTCTGATTAAATCTGCTCTGCCACGAGGAGAAAAGCCAGCTTTAATGAAACATCACAGGACTCCCTACCCCGTCTTTAAACAGGGCAGGAAAAGGGACTCTGGGATTACTTTGAGAGTGGCTGCTTGTGGTGTGCTCACAATTCACAGAGCAGAAAGCGAGCACTGAGGGATCCAGGGCCTTGAAACTGGGGATCTGCCTCATTAAAAAGGGGCTGATTGCCAGCAGCTTATTAGAGGGGCTCACAGTCTGCCTTTAGAACGGCAGTGAAGGTTGGAGGGGTCAGCAGGTGCAGATGGAGGGTTTCTCCTTAGGAGTTCTCCTCAAGCCAGTGAGATCAGAGTCAGCTTGCAGGGGAACAGCTTGTCTGGGTTTCCTGCCCTGCCCAGCAGTGATTGTTTGTGTGGATCCACCAAAAGACACAGAGCCAGCCAGCAGCTTTTTTTTTTTTAATCAAATCCCAGAAGGGTTTGGGTTGGAAGGACCTTAAAGCCCACTCAGTCCCACCCCCTGCCATGGGCAGGGACACTTCCCACTGTCCCAGGCTGCTCCAAGCCCCGTCCGGCCTGGCCTGGGACACCTCCAGGGATGGGGCAGCCACAGCTGCTCTGGACAATTTTCATGGAAAGTAAATGATTTCTATTCCTGCACACCCAGTTCTGCAGGTACAGTGTGCTCTTCAGGAAGGGGAGCTGGAGAAAGAGGCAGATGGTCGGATAGAAATTATTAATCCCATACAAGTTTTTTATCTTTAGTTGCTGCCTCCACTTGGTGTCACAAACCCCACGACTCCTGGGGGCTTCCCCTGTTTAAAAACAGAGCTGGGAGTTGGGGTGGAGCAGGCATGTTAAAATTCCAAGTGGTTTGGTGGGTGGGAAAATAGTGACTTTTAACAAATATGCCGGGGCTGGGGGATCAAACAGGGCTCTGGTCTAGACAGAACCGCACTCCCCGCCTGCCTCAGAAGTTCATACCCCACCAGCTGACAGAATTTAGCATCTCGTTTCCCTAACACGATTAAAATGCAGCTCCGTGTCCCGGGGTTCTGCCAGCCCCTCAGATCTCCGCGTTCCAAGGCACGTCTCCATTGCCCCTGCTGGAGTCGCTCCCTTTGGAAGCGCGGCCCCGCGGACGGGCGGCGCTCGCGGAGCCCCGCAGTGCAGGTCGCTTCAGCTGGGGTTTGAACTCAGCCCTTCCTGTACTTCTGTGGTTTGAATATCATTTTCACAGCCCTCGCAAGCAGCAGATGAATGAGAGATTCCTGGCTTCGAGTCAAAAGCTGCCGTAATTAAATGTTTATAAAACACTTTAAGCATGCGAAGTGCTGTTATAGACAAGGAACCAACAGATCTGGCAGATTGGAGCCGGATTTTAAGGCACACCAGCAAACAGAGCCCATTTCCCCCACTAACATCTCTCTTTTAGAGCTGCTAGCAGAGGGTTATAGAGGCCATCACCAGGATCCTTTTATTATAACCAGAATAAGTGAAATCAGAATCACTTTCTTTCATACGAATATGTGTAATTCAGGAGGTTTCCCCTCTATAAGAACTCTCTGAGCAAAGGGCCAGCTTGCTGTTCAGCTCGGGAAGGAACTGCCCCGTGGGAAACAGAAATTACTGCTACTTCTGATCTCTCACATAAAACTGGAGAGCTTCCACCTGTTACAGGTTTCTAACACCATCTGCTGTTTAAAAGGAAGATGGCATTGGAGCTCAGCAGCACCGAGAGCTTGTTTGATAAACCGTGCGCGACACCAGCAAGTGTGGAACGTTTCTGTAATTGCCACAATTCCTTTTTTTTTTTCTTATTTCAAGCCCTGAACATATTTTGACTTGATCTTCATTATGAGATGAATTATTTCTTCGCCAGATGAAGCAGAATCCCAGTGAGCAGCAGCTGAATGTCAGGTCTCCAACACTTCAGTTTTCGTTCCCAGCCATGGGGCTGTGTCATTTCAGCACCAACACAAATTTCAAGCAGTGTCACTCTCCAAAGCTTGGCCCAAAGAACCGAGTTAAAAACGTTTTCATAGGAGAGAGCCATGGTCTCCATGGGGCATGAGGAGCTCAAAGCTAATCATTCTTTCTATTAAAAATAAAAATATTGACCTTTTGCTGGCTCACACTGCTGCCTGTAGGACAGAATAAACATTCTAACCAAGGATTCTTCTGGTGCTTCCTAATTGAAAGAGATACAAACTTTTGTCCCAGGAGAAACATCAGAACCCAGGAGCTTAAATTGAAGGGCTCACAACTACTGCTCTTAGTTTTGGTTGCAGATATTTGTAATAACAATTTTTTTTCTAAAACAAAAAGACTTTTCTCCAAAGGGGTCCCTGGCCATTCACCCTGAGACAAGCAGGGTTTAGACAAAACCCACCCAAAATCTCAAAATCTAACACCAAACAGCTCTGGGATTCTTCTCCAGTCTGATCCCATCAGCCCAGTTACAGCGTCACCCCCACCTCTCGCATTTCTCACCCCTCCACACATCATTTAAAGTCAGTGGCTCCTTTTGTGAGCGGTCGGCTCCTCACCCCGGCACTTTCCCTGCACTTCGACAAAAGAGACCTTTTACATGTCAATTTATTTTCAGACAAGCATATCTGAAAGGGAGTTTCCCTCCGGAGTCGAATTAGTATTAATGGCAGGTGTTCAGTGGCACACAAAGGGAGGGAGGCAGCGCCTCGGCTGAGCTGAGGCACTAAGACAGCTTGATGTTTTAATAACCAGAGGCAAGGAATGGAGTGGCAGCGGACCTGCGGCTTCCCCGGCGTGAGTGAAGGTTTTATTCAGAGCCCCCATGTACTGCCGAAAGAAGATCTTGAAACATTTTAAATGTTTTCTTTGCCTTGAAAGAGGGATTAAATTGTTGAATATGCCATGAAAGCGCAGCATCCACCCCACATCCCGTGGAACTCCCTCGCAGTCACCGAGTACTTCCGAAGCCTCCCGCGGCCTTGGGAAGCGGCCGCGGCCACCACGAGGAGGTGGTGGCACCAGGAGGCCTCCAGCTGCACGGTTCACCATCCCCCAGTGCCTAGAGACACTGAAAGAAGAATTGCATGGACTAACTCAAAGGTGGGAACTTGGAGAGGGATTTGCATTAAAGTGTAAAAAGTTAAAACCACAGATCTGTGGCTCGGTGAAGTTCCACTATGAAAAAAAAAAAAGAGAAGATGATTGCTGGGAAAGCTACTGGCCTTCAGTTTTAAACTGAATCTGGATGGGAATATTTCCCAAGCCAAAAGACATTTATTGATGCCCTGATGAATTTCACACAGGTCAGCAAGGGAAAGGCACAGCTACACAGTGGGAAGAAGGGAAACCTCCTCTCAGCTGGGTCAGCCCCTTACAACAGAAAAATGGCTGATTTATGCCTCAAAATAGGAAAACTTAACCTGTATTATACAGAAACAATACTATATAGAGCTGTTCAATATTACTTTTGGGCTCCTTGACTTTGGATCAATATGCTCTTTCTGCACAGGTTATTTCTAGGTAAACTCCACAATTTGAGGCTGGATTCCAGGCTTTCTGCTCCCTTGAGCTTTCATTTAGACCTCAAGGACAAGAGCTTAAAGATCAAATCCACTATTAAGTACCTAAACTAATAGAAGTAGCTTTCCTTGTAAAGATGTCCTTATGTATGGAAGTTAAATCCATTTTCACCCCTTTTAAAACCAAGACAATTTCTGATATCCTCCATATCCTCTTTGTCCCACGTTAAAGCTGAATGACCCCAAGCTCCTGTAAGAGCAAATCACTTGGTCTCTTACCCCCAAACAGGCACTGGATACCCAACTTTCACCTCAAATAGTGCAATTTCAGTTAATATGACAGCAGTATTTTGGCAAAGGTCAGGACAAAACCAGAAAAGGAAGGAAAGAGCCCAACCCATCACAAACACCTACAGCTCTCATATACAGAAAATTCACAAGTCCATTTTTATTGAGCACTGGAATTAAAAAAGTAACAGCACTTGGTTGATCCCGAACTAAAAATCAAGGGTTATTTTTACTTATGGATCACTCAGAACAACGTGGTTAAAAGCCCCCTGGAGAGGAAAGTGTAGCCCTTCTGGTTCTCTCTGTTCTCCAAAGGGATGGAGATTTCAGAAGCTCCAGCTGCACCAAGCACAAAGTTCTTCTGATTGGAGACCCCAGGGTGGCAGAGGGCTCCCAGTTTGGGGTCTGACACCCCAGTTTTGGGGTCTGACACCCCAGGCATGGTCTCGTGGCCAGGCAGAACCTGCAGCAGCTGAGGGCTGCTCTCCCCCTGCCCACACTGATCTGCACCTGGTTGTCCCCCACACCTCTGAGTTGTCCCCAGCTGGCCTCACACCAGCACATCACAGGGAGGATTTAGCAAAGGCTGTCATGTTTTTCCTGATATTTGAAAACATTTGCAATTTCATACAAATAACCAGTTATCCCCCAAACCAGGACAAGTATTTGGTTTAAGACCCCCCCTAAACCCCAGGGTTTAAGAGCACTGATACCCACCCACCCACAGTGGGTTGACATCCAACCCCATCCACCACTCCAGACCTTCCCTCAAAACACAAGGTAGGAAATATTCTGAAAATCTGTGGAGTTTCCTGCAGCACCCAAAAGTACCTAAGGGACTGAGACCAGCTCCAGAAGAATGTTTGTGATTATTGTATTGGTTGCAGTACCTAAAATTTGCACAGCACTGGCACAAGAGTCACTGTGGAGTTGTAGGGAACATCATGCCACAAGTATTTTTAGGGAAGGCATTTTGAGTGGTGGAGTGTCCCCTTCCCCAAATCTCAGCAACACATTAAATCCCTTTCTGCTGGGGGTGGTGGCAATACCAGTAAGAAGATCCACTGTGGACTGGTGCTGGCCTCCTCCTCTCAGAAGCACTGGACATTCAGGCTGCACTTGGAATTGTGACTGTTTCAGCTTTTCACTGGCTGCTCACAGGACCTGCTTGGATGAGGACAGAGGAGAAGAGCACTGAGCATCTCACATAATTATTTTTATGGAATTCTCCATTTTAAAGCCAACTGGGACTGAACAAAAAAGCAAGATTCCTCTCTAGTGACATGATCTGCTAAAAGTAGCAGAAATTCACGTGAGAACCTTTGCTGGCTCCAGTCACATACTTGAGCTCTGTTTGCAGCCCTTGTATTAATCCTGCTGCTCCCAGAAACTGCCACCATGGAACCATGGAGCTCCAGCAATTCCCTGCAGGTCAGAATGGGCTGGGAATTTATTTCAAACACTTTGTCTCCAAGTGTTGGTTTCTATAAGCCCAGAAGTGTCCTGAGAGTAAGAAATTGCCCATTCCTGTTGGTTCTTGCCTCATTCCAGGACTGGTGTCTGGTCACCTCCCCCTGAGAGAAGGTATGAGAGGCTGCCCTAAGCAGCACTGCTGGTTTTCAGGGCCTGATCAGAAGCTCTGCAGCTTTTCCAGAAGGCAGACAAGGAGCACTGTCCCTGCACGGCACGGAGCAGCGACCTGGGAACGAGCAGGAACCACCCGGGGTCGCTGGTTCTGCAGCTCGGTCAGAAACAGGACGGCCCCCGGATGACGTGTATTGGACGAGTCAGAAAAAAACCCTGAGTTACCGGCTGGAGAACGAAGTTAAATTAAAAAACAAAGGGTGGTTTGGTTCAGAGGTTCCTGCTGAGGGGAAGGAAAACCCCAAATGGTAAAAGCAGCAGGCAGAGCCAGCCCAAAGCCTCGGCTTGGCAAGGGACGAGGTTCTGTCCTCCCCCAGGTGACAAACTGCCCAGTGAGGGGAGAACACGGAGATGGGAGGGCAGAGGGAAGGGATGAGCCAAGCCCAGCAGGTTTCCTGGCCTGCTGAGCATCTGTGGGAGGGCTTGGAAAAAACGTGGTTTACTTTTTTCGGCGATCTGAGCTGGGGGAGCACGGGAGAGAAGGAGAAATGCAGGCTGCAAAATCCACCTTGCCTGGAACAAACACACAGGACTTGGAGGGGAGGGAGGTGCCTGTGGACATGAGTGCTGCAGGGCTGGCTTTGGGAAATACATCCAAAGGTTTGAGGGAGGAAAAGCCCCAAGGCCCAAACCCCAAGTCTTCCGGCTGCTGTGGAGTTGGAGAGGATCAGTTCCAAGAAATCCTGTAGCAACAACAAATACCTGGCCCTACACAGGGAAGGGTGAATCAGAGCTGCATTTTAGTGCCACTTGACATCAGTATACATTCTAGTTCTCATATACACAGATGGATTTCTTTAAAAATTGACAATTTACATGTCAAAAAAGTTTTACAGTGAAGTTCTCTCAGCAAAGATCAGTCCACACAAGGAGGAGCCAGTCTTTCAGGAGCAGGAAGGCACTTGGCCTTTTGAGAGCAAGTCCCCAGGGGAGCCCCTGTGCAGACCCTGCCCGTCCCCTGTCCCCCTCTTCCATAGGTGTGCAAATTCTGGGCTGTTCCTGCTCCGTGGGGCCTCACAGGGTGGTGGAGGGGAGCTTCTTCACCCTCCTCTGTGCCAGGATGGAGGATTCAATGGGCTTCAGCTGGGGGCTTGGCTTGGAGCTGTTGAGGGCCGAGTATGTGGCAGCCATGGCACCCTGGAGAGAGGCAAAGGGGAGTCACTCAGGTGCAGGGGAGCTGCTTCAGACTCCTGGCTTCATGAGACAGTGGACCAGAGCAGCCACACCCACAAACAAAGCCAGAAGCATCTTTCTTATTTCTGTAACTCTCCCTCCTGCACTGACATGCTGTTAAAGAATCTCCCCTTCCTTTTCTCCCAAAGCCCCCTGTCTGTACTGCCTGCCCTGACTCACACCTCTCCAAACTTCCATCCAGCTTTCCCTCTGCAGGTTTTGTACCTTTACAAGCTGAATGTCCTGGTGATTGAGCTGGCTCTGGGGTAAACTGTCCTTCTGGGTTATCCAAGGATGCTGCAGGACCTGCTTGGCTGTGAGACGCTGGTGAGGATCTACATGGAGCATCTTTGATACCAGATCCTACAGGCACCGTTTGGAAAGTCAGACTTTAGAAGATTTCATAATTTAAATGCAAAAACCCCACCTGTGTACACCCCCAGATTAGGATTTACATGCAGAGGCCAAATTTAAAGTCCCCAGACATCAATGTCTTTTTGTATGAAATATGTTTTTGGCAGGCCTGGGGGGTATAATAGAGCAAACCCCACCAGGGTCAAACACGAGGTTGGTTTTCCATGCAAATATCCACAGCCAGAGCTAAAACAAAGCTGCTGTGGAAGGACATGTGTGGGGTAGAAGCTGCAGTGCTGGTTTTCTTTTCTCTCTGGTGTGCTGCCTCCCCAGCCTGCTCTAAATTTGCCTCACAGCAACCCCAACCCGAGTGTAACAAATATCAAAGCCTACCTTGGCCATGTCAGAAATAGTATCCCAATTTCCCCCACTGATGGAGAACTTCCCTCCTCCTATCCGTGTCAGGATCTCTTCTGGAGTGTCATTGGGGCCATTTGCAAAGGGAGTGCAGCTGGGGAGAGAGGAGAGAGCCCTGGATTTACTGACCCAGGCAGGAGGAGAGGCACAGCTGTCCCCACAGGGCACACTGGGGACAGGGGGTCACAGCCCCAGCCCTGCCTTACCCTGCCAGCATCGTGTACAGCAGGACCCCCAGGCTCCAGATGTCACAGCCCTCGTCGTAGCCTTGGCGTTTCAGGACCTGAACACAACAAGCAAAGGAAAAAAACTGTGTTTAGTTCCTGTTGTTGAACTTATTTCAGAGGAGGGGCTTGACCTGGGTGCAGTCCATATGCAAAGCTTCCAGAGCTGGACAGAACAGCAAAATCTGGCACCGAAAGATCAGGATTCAGAATAGATTCATTACTACAAGTGGTATTTCTGTAATTCCCCTTCCAGGGCAGGCTGGAGAAGGGAACAGGGCAGACCCACTGTACCCTGTGGGAGCACAGGTTAGGGGAGGGACAAGGGGACTGCTGGAGAGTCTCAGGTTAGTAAGGCGCTCACCTCGGGTGCCACAAAGTTTGCTGTGTAGCAGGGGGTCATGAGGAGCCCATTCTCAGCCCTGAGCTGCTTGGCAAAGCCAAAGTCACAAATTCGGATGCTCTCGGGGTTCCCTGATTTATCCACGTAGAGGATATTGCTGGGCTTCAGGTCCCTGTGAACCACCTGCGGAGCAAGGAAAGGGCTGTGCTCATACCCCAGGCAGATAAAGGTCTGAGAGCTGCCTGAGGTCACTCATCCCCTGCTCTGGCCCCACATCTGCTTTGCCAAGAGGGCAACACCAGCATGAAATAATTGTCACGATGGGAAGAGTTACTCCCTGGAGGAGAGGGAGTGCAGTGTAGTGCCAGGGAGCTTCCCAGGAAAATAGTCATAACCACACTCACCCCTTGGGAATGCAGATACTCCACTGTTTTACAGATCATGTGCAGGACTGAACTGGCTTCTCTCTCTGAGAAAAACTTCTGTCTGAGGATTTTATCCAGCAGCTCCCCTCCCCTCATGAGCTCGGTCACCAGGTACACGTACTTCCCGTCATCGTACACCTGCCAAAGAAAACATGGGTGGGGTAATCAAAATGTGCTTCCAGAGCTTCCCTTTTGTACTTCCATCACCAAGGAGCAGACAGGGATCAGCAGAGGTGGCTCTGGGGATGCTTCCCCACCCCAGAATTGTGGAATATCCCAGCCTGGAAGGGATCCACAGGGATCATTGATCCAGCTCCTGGCCCTGCCCAGACACCCCAACAATCCCACCCTGGGCACCCCTGGGAGCTGTCCAAGAGCTCCTGGAGCTCTGGCACCTGTGGGGCTGTGCCCATTCCCTGGGGAGCCTGGGCAGTGCCCAGCACCCTCTGGGGAAGAGCCTTCTCCTGACAGAAACAGCAACATGTGGAGCTGGGTCATGGGGCTGCCCCTGCTGCGGCTGAGCTCTGCCCCTGCCAGCCTGCACTTCCAACCCAGAGCACAGGGACGTCTCCCAAGCCACACTCACATCTTTCAGGGTGATGATGTTTGGGTGCTGCCCGTACCGCAGCAGGATCTCAATCTCCTCAGAAGGGTCTCGCTTGCTCTTGTCAATCACCTGCAAGAGTAGGGACACACTTCAGCCACTGTGGATGGGGAAGGGCAGGACAAAGCACACAAGCTGAGTTTGGAGCCCTGCAGAGCTCGTGTGCTGTATCCACTCTCTGTCCCCTCATCTCTTTAGCTCTAGAAATCCTTAAGGTGCTTCATCAGTTCTGTGTCCCCAGCCCACAAAATTTTATGTGTTAAGATCTGATGTAGCCACAGCTTTGCACAGGAAGATGAGATGCTCTCCCTCCTCTGAGGGAGGAGGACACTGCTTCCCTGCTGTTCCTAGGGAAGTGCAGGTACCTGCAGGGCAGCATAGAAATTGTCCTTTTACATCCTAGAAGAGCCTAAAGCTCATCCAGCTCCACCCCCTGCCATGGGCAGGGACACCTCCCACTATCCCGGGCTGCTTCAAGCCCAGTCCAGCCCAGCCTTGGACACTGCCAGGGATCCAGGGGCAGCCACAGCTGCTCTGGGCAAAGATGTAAGAGGGGAGCTCAGCTGGGAGGGCAGATCCCAGACCTTGACTGCGTACTCCATGTTGGTGGCCTTGTGGATGCAGCGCTTGCAGACGGAGTAGGAGCCGACGCCGATGGCCTCCTTCACCACGTACCCATCGCTGAACTGGACGTTCTTGCCATGCAGCTGCTGCCAGGGCACAAAGGAGAGCTCAGCTGGGAGGGTTCAGGGAAGGGTTTGTGCAACGTGATGAGTTAACTGCAGCACAGAGAGAGCTGTCAGACTGTCTGCTACATCCCACAGCTTCTCCTCCCAGCGGGGAGCAGGAGCAGAGGAGAACAAGGCAGATATAGGTCAGTGGGCCAGCACTGCCTGCACTTAGCACAGTGCCTTTGCCTTTGGCTGCCCAAGCCGTGGGCATTACAGACCCCCTGCCAGCACAGATCCACCTGGGGACAGGAAAGCCACAGCCCCACACTGCCCTGACAGCCTGATGTGACAGTCAGTGGTGATGAAAGAACAGGAGACAAGAATTACAAAGAGAACTGTAATTCCCAGGCTCCAGGTGGTGCAGAGTCCTGGAGCATCCCTGCCTCCTCTGTCCCCCTTCCTTACCTGCACAACTGAATGCAGGGGTGGCTGGGCAGGTTTCACTTTGCCATCCTCCATTAACCCGGTGGCCACGAAACTGAAGCCTCGGAAGAGCTGATGGGCCCCTGCACTCGGGGGGACACCCGGGGAATCTGCAGCAGGAGTTGAGAGACAGCTGGGGAATGGCCTGAGGAGCAGAAGCCTCCCCCTCGCTCCCAGGAGCTACAGCTCCTGTAGTTTATTTGAGACAGGAGCCACACCAGCAGCACTGAGCTTGCCCCTAACATCCCACAGAGAATCACGGAATTGTCCAGCTTGGAAAAGCTCTCTAAGATCAGTGAGTCCAACAATTCCCCCAGCAGTGCCAGTGTCCCCAAGTGCCACATTCACATGGCTTTTAAACCCCTGCAGGAATGGTGACTCCACCACTGCCCTGGGCAGCCTGTGCCATGGACTGACAACCCTTCTGGGAGAAGAAATTTCCCTGATATCCCACCTAAATCTTCCCTGTGTAGAAACCTCATCCTGCTGGTGCCGGATACTCCTTGGTATGAAGCCACAGAGTGACATCTCACAGGAAACTTGGGCTTTGCCTCAAGTCATACAAACCTTTTGGTGTCCGTGACGTGAATTCTGTGTCAAAATAAAAGGTGTCATCTGGCTGGCCCACTGCAGGCTTGAAAGGGGGTTTGATTTCCCTGCGGTACAGCTTCTGCAAAACACACAAACCCCAAAAAACAGCTGCAAAAACAGCTCAAAAGTGTTCCCACAGGCACCTTCTCCCAAAGGGTGCAAAGGCTGGTGAGGA
This sequence comes from Sylvia borin, assembly GCA_014839755.1. Lineage (NCBI taxonomy): Eukaryota > Metazoa > Chordata > Aves > Passeriformes > Sylviidae > Sylvia > Sylvia borin. Next base: position 5,914,398 of record CM025981.1, on the reverse strand, counting down.
TAGAGGGCCAGGAAGAGATTTTGTGGAACTCTGTGTCTTAGCATTTTGCTAGAGCTCAGTGAGGTGGCAGGCAGCCCAGGTATGAGACAGTTACATGACAGAATTTTGGTTTTGGGAAGGGTTATTGGAATGGATGGGGACAGGGGCTGGTGGCTCTCCCATAGCTGGCCAAGCATCAGGGCTGTGCTATTCCTGCTGCCAGAGCTGTGTTACTGGTGCTGAGTGCTGCAGAAATTTCCTCCTCCTGATACTCACATTCCAGTCGATGGTGGAGTAGAAGGGGTGGCGCTTGATCTCCTCTGCCCCATCTGGCCCAGACCCTGCAAGAGACACCCCAGGTCAGGCTGTACCAAACCCCCAACAAAGCAAAGGGGACAGCCAGGGAGGCAGCACGGCCAGATGTCACAGAGAACCTGGCTGGGGTCACCCAGTGCCCTGAGCCAACGCTGCTGACCCAGGGGGATGTGAGAGGCCCCCATACAGCATCAGGAGCATTCAGAAACAAACAAGCAAAAAACCTTACCTAATCTGTTGGCTGGATTCCTTTTGAAAAGGGCTCGGAGGAGGCTCTGAGCCTCAGTGCTCAGGAACTGTGGCATGCCCAGTTTTGCTCTGGGGAAGAAGTTATGCAATCAGCTCCAGGTTTGAAGAAGCCAACCCACAAGGCAACTGCAGCACCTCCACCCCAAAAACGCACAATCATCTCTCTGGCATTTACACTGCACCCTTTAAAAGGGTGGCTGATATGGCACCACTTGCCAAATAATGCCACAAAATTGCAAGAGCCCCCAGTTGCAACAGCCCTGCTGTGCAGACAGGAGAGAGAAACTCTTACTTGAGGATGAGGTTCATGGTGTCCTTTCGGTCCTTCCCCTGGAAGGGCAGTGCCCCCGTGAGCATTTCAAACTGGGAGAGAAAGAGAAGAAGGGAGGGTCATGTCTGAGCAAGGCTCAGGGTTGCACAGGTCCCACTGCCCCTTCCTGCTTGTGAGGGGTCCCAAGCCTGGCTGTGACAGAGCTCCCGGCACAGCTCCCAGCAGCTGCTCGGCTCTCGGGGTTTGCACGGGAACGTGTCCAGGCAGCGCCGCTGCTGCCGGAGCCCCGGGATCCAGCAGCTGCCAGACGGTGGCACCAGATCCGCACCGACAGCCATGGCCCGGCGCCAGGGCGGACACGGACACCCCCACGCCCCCCACACACAGCCCACAGAGAGCCCCGTGCATCCCACATCCCCCACGGACACCCCCACGGACACCCCCACGCACCCCACAGCCCCCTCACACCCCAGTGACACAACAGCACCCAGTGGCACAGCAGCCTCGAGGCACCAGCGCTCCTGGCTGGAGGCCTGGACAGCCCCTTAGGGAGCTCTTTGGGGGCTGTGGGGAGCCCCGTCCCCGGCCAGCGGCTCTGGAGGACACACAGAGCCCTGTCTGGTGCTCCAGAGCTGCCGTTCCCAGCCTGGACAGGGCACCCACCATGAGGACCCCGTAGGACCACCAGTCAGCGCTGTGTGAGTGGCCCTGGCGGTTCACCACCTCTGGGGCCATGTACTCCACGGTGCCACAGAACGAGTAGGCTTTCTTCTCGTGGTCTATGGCCTCCTTACTCAAGCCAAAATCTGCACAAGAGAAAGCTGTCAGCACACAGCCACTGCTCCAAACAGCTCAAGCAGCTCTGCATTTCAGGGGCCAACCTTGCTGGAGCCCCAGGCTCTTTGGGGCACCTTACCTGTGAGTTTGATGTGCCCCTCTTCATCCAAGAGGATGCTACAGCAGGAATGGAAAAACAACTTGTTACTGTCTGTGGTAAGGGCTGGTGAGAACAAGCACAGCAAGGGATGGTCTGAGATCATCCTTTGGCTCCCAGAATCCAAAGGAAAAGTTACCTGCCCCTTCTCCCAGTGCTTTAAGCTCCACCAACCAAGACAGGAGTGAGACCAGAGCAGCTCTCTCCTCCCCACCCCCTCGGCTTCCCAGTAAACCAATGGCCCCAGAGGTTACCCCCCTCTGATCCCCACAGACCCCAGGCAAGGATAACCAAGCTGCATGGGCTCTGCAGAGCCCAGCCTGGTCCCTTGGCCCTCTGAAGGCTCCCAGCTGCCTAAAGCTGGAGCCTGGAGGCTGCCAGGGGTCTCTGCTCTGCCCTGTGGCACACACAGCTCCTGGCTGGAAGCACCAACGTGAGGAGCATCAGCCTTGGACTGGCAGCACCACCTCCCATGTGTGCAGCCCCTCTGGAAGGCAGGAGCTGTTCCCTGGCTCCAGAGGCTGGGCTCCTGCCTCAGCTGCCCACACGTACTTCTCTGGCTTGAGGTCCCTATAGATGATCCCCAGGCTGTGCAAGTGGTCGAGTCCCAGTGCCAGCTCTGCCAGGTAGAACTTCACGTCCTCCTCGGTGAACATGACCTGCAGGCAGGGGACAAAGCAGAGAGGTGCTGGGTTCCACTGCCAGCAGCTCCCCTGCCCCCAGCCAACACCTTCCACATCCATGTTGTTCCCTCTTGCCCTAAGTTTTCCAGACTTCACCCACCCTTCATGGCTTGGATCAGAATGGACCTTAATGGATCCAGTGCCATGGCAGGGACACCTCCCACTGTCCCAGGCTGCTCCAAGCCCTGTCCAGCCTGGCCTTGGGCACTGCCAGGGCTCCAGGGGCAGCCCCAGCTGCTCTGGGCACCCTGTGCCAGGGCCTCAGTACCCTCACAGGGAACAATTCCTTCCTTAATTCTAAAACAAACTGACCCTCTTTTAGTTCTTGTTCTTTAGGAGATGCTCATCTGAAGCTGTTGCAGAGGTGCAGCTGCCACCTGTGCTGCTGCTTTTCTGCTGGAGCACAGGGCTCCCACAACACCCTCTCCTGGTGCCAGCTCTGGACTAGCAGCAGGTTGGAGGCTGTTTTCACCCTTTCAAGGACTGCAAGGGTCAGTTCCTTCTCCAGGCCATAAGCAGAGATGAGCTGAGCAGCCCACCGAGATGCCAGAGCATACCCACCTCTTTGGAAAGGCGAGTGAAAAGGTCACCTCCTCTGAGGAAATCCAAGATGAGGTACAGCTTCCCCTCTGTCTGGAATGCTGAAACACAAGCCAGAGCAGGAATCAGACCCCTGTGCTGAGGAGAGGCTCCGTGGTGTTCCATTAATCACTTAAATCCCAGTGGCTCCAGCTGGGCACATGCCCTGCATGCTTCCTGGGTTAAATGCAGGTAGGGCTGATGGGGTAAAGGAGATGGGCTGTCTCTGCTGCTGAAATGGGAGCTCCCCACAGCACTCTGGCACTGCAGAAAATCCTTATTTTATGGTCTGGTTCCCTTTCTGCCAGTGATACCCTCCTGAAAGGGCTGTTTTCCCGGGAGAGGTGCTGGTCACCTTACAGGGAACAAATCTGTCCTTGCCTTGCCCAAAGTCAGAGCATTAACCCTGCCAAACCCAGCTTGGCTAGTTAGCTCTGCTTTCTCAGTTTCTCATGGTTTAATGTTTTAATCCCAGGGATTTGATGTTTAAACCTCCTCTCCCAGTCCATGCTCAGTTCCCCATTCCTTAGCAAGAGCAGGCAGTGGGACCACAGATCCTTCCAGGAAAGGATTTGTATTCAGGGGATTGTGTTTAAAGGCAGCCAGAGTCTGCTGGAGCTGCAGCCCCTCTCCCAGCACCCCAAAGAGCTCCACTCACCATAGTGGAGTTTCACCACAAAGGGATGGTTGACATCAGCCAGGATGTCCCTTTCTATCTTTGTCCTCAGTCGATCCCGCACTGTGAGAAGAGAGGAGCAGCTCAGACACAGAAAAAGGCCCCTGGGCAGTGTCCAGCCCCACTGTCCAGCCCCATCCCAGCCTTAAGCACTGAGCTTCTTGAGCCAGGTGTTTTCCCACCTCCATCATAATGCTCTTAAACAGATGAAAGAAAAGGAGGATGTTTTGCTGAGATAAAGATGCTTTTCTTTCACCCAGCCCACCCCAGAGCCAGCAGTGACTGCTGTGACATTTCCCCAGTGCTGTTGAAGTCCCAGAGGATCAGAGCACTGCAGGAGGAATCTCCTTCCTACCTTTCAGTGTTGCCTTCTTGAGCACTTTCATGGCATAGAGGTGGTTGCTGTCTGGGGGTGTTATTTTTCTCACCAAGAAAACCTGAGGCAGAAGAACACCACATTCACCAAGTACTAACCACTGGCAGCAGAAGCTGGATGCTTCCCAAAATGGCAAACCCCAGAGTGTCCCAAAGAAGCTCAAGCTTTCCCGTGGGGTTTCCAGGGAAGTGTGGACTCCTCTCACCCCTCGGTCTCATGCTGCACTTTCCTCCTTTCCAGCCTTCCACCCCTCCTGACTGCTGCAGCTCCCCTGGGGCTGGGGCTGTGACTGGGGGCATTGATGCTTCACTGTACCACTGAAGCCTCCTGGTTTGTCAGTCACATCAACTCAGGGACACTTACTCAGGTCCTGCATCCTCTGGATTTTCATCTCCTTCCTTTCCCTGATGTCTCATTCTACCTGGTTTTAGGCAGCATCAAAAGGACACCACCTGCAGGTGTGGTGGGCTTGGAGGTGCTGCTCTTGGACTGGATAATCCCAGAGGTCTTTTCCAACTTTCCTCTGATTGTACAAAGCCACTGCTGCATTTGCAGCACACAGTCCTGTCCAAGCCCCACTGTCAGCTGGTACCTGACTGACCCCGAGCTGATTTCATGTGCCAGCAGATGTCTGTAAAACCTGGGTTATTGAAACAGATAAGGGCTACAGGCTACTTCCTTCCTTCCTTCTTCTCAGAAGGGAAACTGGACCGTAAACAGGGGCCAAACCCAGCCTGGGGCACACAGCAGCAGTTCTGAGAAGGGAGGAACATGCCCAGGAACATTCCTGGGAGTCAGGAAAGTGGTTTTGTAGGGGATGGTTCCTTTCATCACCAGAATCATTCCCCTGGCATGGCACATAGGAAGAAGTGATCTCACCTTGCCAAAAGAGCCTTGTCCCAGCACCTTCAGGAGCTCAAACTGTGAGGGATCAGCCTTCTCAGAGCCCTCCTTCACATGGTGTGTGATGTTGATTTCCTGCACACCTTCCCCCTGAAACAGAGGGCACATGGTTGGCAGGGACTCCTGAGCCAGGGAAAGCAGCCTGATGGGACTGTGGAACAAGGACTGCAGCTCCAGACTCACAGGAGCCACAGCTGACAGAACCTAAAGGTTGATGCTTGTCACAGGTATCAGCATCTGCAATCAATAAGTCAGGGTAGGGAGGACCAGGTAAATACAGAACCCTCCCTCCCAACCACAGGAGCTGCTTTGAACTACATTTCAGAAGAGTGCTTGAGAAGCACCTTCCTTTTTGAGGCACTGGTAGCAAAAACAGGAGTGTTTATGCCACTAAAAATCCCACAACACAAAAAATACGGCACTGTTGTCAAAACAGGGCCAGGGCTGGCAAAAACCAGACATGTTGGAGCCCATCTGCTCGGCAATCTGAGCAACTCTGCAACATAAGTCTAAGTGCATCTTCAGCACATACAGATGATGCTTTAACAGACTCCAGCCTTCAAGAAGATTGAGGGGAAGCCAAGGTCTCTGGCACATGCTTTGTTTAAAACACATTATTTTACTTCAAAAAAAAAAATAAAGAAGAAAAAATAGATTTAATCAGCATAAACAGAATAAACTCACCAAGGGAGCTGGGCCAGCACAGCCACAGACCATGAGGTGATGCTGAAACACCTCCTATTCCCAGCAAAACTTTTGGACCCAAAGGACAGCAATTATGCTCAAAAATGCATCAAACTCTGCTGTCCCCAGCTCTGGGGAAGCTGTGGCTAGCAGAGGCTGCAGAAAGCTGGAACTGTGATTTATTTTTTTTTCCCTTGCAGAGTTGGGGAAAAAAATTACACTTTGTTTTCTAGACCTGTTCAGACATTTGGTCTGGAACCAGCTCATCAAAGCAGCTTTTAATGCCAGCCAGAGCCAGGTGCCAGCCCTGCCTGTCCTGCTGCCCAGCCCACTCCCACCCTGCCGTGCCCATGGATGTGGTTTCCTGCACCGAGCTCCCTTCCCCTCTCTCAGGCTGGGTTTGTCCCACTTTAGGAAGTGGCTCTGTTTCCATGGTGGGAGCTCTGCTCTCTCCTGTGCTGCTCAGGCACTCAGGGCAGGGGCACAGGAGCTCCCTGTGTTGTCCTGCCTTTCCCTGGGCTCGGTGATCACAGGCAAGAAAGATCCCATAATCCCTTAAACAACACATTTTCATGTTCCAGATTATCTCCCAGCTCAAGCCACTTTGCACTTCTGGGGCCATCTGAAGGCTTAGTCCCTGCAGACAGCTGCTGTGAGGAACAGCTTCCCACCTCCAGAGCTGGAGCAGAAGCCAGCCACGTTCACCTCCTCCTGCCAGCTCAGCTCTCTGGGGAGAGAGCCCACAGCACGGAGAGATCCAAAAATGGACCCATTAGGAAGAAATTCTTCCTTGTGAGGGTGGGCAGGCCCTGGCAAAGGTGCCCAGAGCAGCTGTGGCTGCCCCTGGATCCCTGGAATTGTCCAAGGCCAGCCTGGATGGGGCTTGGAGCAGCCTGGGACAGTGGGAGGTGTCCCTGCTGTGGCAGGGGTGGCACTGGAGGGGCTTTAAGGTCCCCTCCAGCCCAGCCCATCCTGAGATCCTCCTATCACAGAAACACTTTGAGAAGCCATTTGGTATCTTACTGCCACAAGGACTCATCCACTAACTTGGAATTCAACTCTGAGGATTTGTGTGACCAGCTCCTACAGCCTGGCTGGCAGCACACACACGTCTCCAGCACAGAAGCACCTGTGTGCCACCGAGGTCGGCTTCTCCCAGTGTCACCACAACGAACCATCCCAGGAGGCAGAGAAAGAAAAGCAGACCCGAGTGCCCTCAACATCCACGGGAAGCATCAGCCAGCGGCAGGAAGGGAAGCAGCGGGAGTGGCAGCGGGAGGTGGCAGCGCTACTGACCGGGCTGGTGAGCTGGCCGGGGGCAGGCAGCTGCAGGCTGCAGGGCTTGGCTCGCTGCTTCCTCTGCAGCCAGAGCGTCAGGAACGCCCACACACGGGGAAGTTTAGGGTCCCTCTCCATTGTCCCATCCCGGTAACAGGAACGGCGGCCCCGCTGCGGGCTCGGGGCCGGGCCGGGAGCTCAGGCGGCTGCGGCAGATGCACGGATGCGGCTTGGCACGGAGAGAGCCTCACGCTCCCCCTCCCCAGCAGCAGCAGCACTTGTGGTTGGGGCGCTTTTTTTTTTTTTTTTTTTTTTTTTTTTTTTTTTTTTTTTTTTCTCTCAGGTTTGCTTTTTAAAGAAAAAACGTCAGAGCTCCTCGCTGGCATTTGGGTTCCCTGGCTCAGATAAAGACACTGATAGAAAACACACACTGTCTCCCTACAATGATTTCCAATAATACTAATACTGCCTGAAGTTCTCGTCAGGCTGGGAGCTTGGGGGTATTTCCACAACAGGGGAAATTGTGAGAAGCCACTTTCCTCTCTAAAACAGAAGAGAAAAACTCACAAGAACACACCCAGAAGTGTGACAACACCTTGGAGAGCTGCACGTCTCTGCTCTCCCAGTGGCACAGGGCTGAGGGGTCACCCACGATGGGATTCCTCCAGGAATGTCGGGATTTGCATTCAGCCCTTCGTTTGCCTTGTGCTGCACAGTCCTTGCTGTGGAGTCTGGGGTTTTTTATCTGAGAGCCACCCTGAAGGTCCATGTGAGGTGTTTTTAAGGGCATTTCTTGTTTCTGAACCCACCATGGCTCAGATTACTGGCAGGACAGAGCAGAGGTATTGAGAGGGCTTGTTTTGCCTCCTTCCCCATCCAAACCTGTTCCCCTTTGACCTTTCCATCAGGACAGACAGACGTTTCCTGCAGCAAGACCCCAGAGGGTGCAGGTAAGAGAGAAACCCCTTGAAATGAGTCAAAAGACACCCACACGAAAGGAAATATCTCCGTGTCAGTGCTGATTTCTGAATCTCTCCTGAGAGTGCAGAGGATGGAACCAGAGACACAAATTATTATGACTGTCTTGTCCCCTCTGCCCCCACCACGTGCTCTTGGAGAACTGATAACGAAAGAAACAAATGACTGAGGCAGCTGGGCCCAGCCCCACCTCGGTGCCCGCTGGGCTCCAGGGGCTGGGCGAGGGCAGGAAAAGCACCTGCAGCTGCTCAGCACAGCAGGAGCCTGTTCACACCGACACCTCCTGCCTTCTGACACAGCCGGGGGAGGAGAAACCCTGTCCAGCCTGTGCTGCCCGAGATAAGCACCCATTCCACGGCAGCCCCACGTTCCCAGTGCGGGGAGCACTGAACTCCCCGTGCGTGGGCCTGGCAGGAGCTGATAAATCTCATCCTTACCCAGACAATCTTTCATGTCGTGTTACCAGCGTGGGAGAGGAGCCTCAGAAAGGCAATAAAATCTCCCCTGTACATCCACGCACCCAAAAGTGCCCGTCCTGCCTCACTGACAAGATCAGAAAGCCACAGGAGACACGAATGAGAGCACGGAAAGGGGGTTGGTGTGGGGAGGAAGGAGGAGGAGGAGGATGAAATCAAGTCCAGGATGTCACGTGAGCAATGAGCAATAGCTGCTCTCTGCAGCAGCAGTCCCACAGAGCTGAGGGGCTGCAGGGGTGGGAGGCAGAAAAGGGTTTGGTTTTCAGAGAGGTCCCTGCGAGCTCTGCTCGTGCCCTGGCGTGTGGGACAGAACGCAAATGAAATGGGTGAGTCTCCCTGAGGTGCCCACTGCAGCTCTCCTACCTTGTCTGCCGAGTCCACCAGGTCTTTCTCTATCCAAGTGATGTCAGATTTTGCCTGTGGGACAATAAATAAACGTCAGCACAGAGAGGCTGTGATTCTCTGCTAAAGTTTTCCCAAAGAACGTGTTCAGCGAGACCAGGTGAGCTGTTCACAGCCCCTGTGGGTGTCTCAGCAGCCAGCGCTCCTCGGGATGAGATTCTGAGCCATGTGCTGGCTCCAGGAGAGCAGCTGGAGGCAGATCCCAGTAAATAAATTTATATTTATTTGATTTGATAGACTCAGGGTGACTTGGAGGTGGGACAGGAGCTACAGAGGGGAGAAGGAAAAGCAAGTCCTGAGGGGAGGGAGGAGCCACATGAGAACAGTGACATTAGAGCTGAGAATTAACTGATTTTCAGCTCCAGAAGGACGGAATCAGATCGGAGAGGCCCCTGCAGTCACCTCTTCCCGTTCCTCCTCTGCACTGCTGTGCCCTTGCAGGGGGAGCAGCTGGAGAGGGTGACTGTCCCACTGCTCCAGGAGCAGCAGGGTGACAAATCTGCCAGAGCCACAGCTGAACCCTTTCCTGAGCGAAAAGTGATCACAAGACCCTCAGCAGCCCCTGGCCCAGGGATCCCTCCCACCCACCGGGAGCAGCTCCATCCCGGCTCCCTCAGAGCACACCCCAGCCCCTGCCTGCGATGGGATGGGAGCAGGATTCCCACAAGCACACGTCTCTGCAGGGCCAGCACTCCCTGCTGCTGGGGACTGCCAGCACCTGCTGTCACCCACAACCTCCAGATCCCACAGATTCCTGCTCTGCTGGGAAACGAGATGGGCTTCTCCTGGGAAATAAAAGCCCAGGAGGACGCTCCAGCCAGAGGAGGAGACAAGTTCTGAACCTCCCTGAGCTGCCTTCACAGGGCACAGAGGGCTGAGTCACCCCAGAGCAGGGCTGGGGACAGACAACAGGGGCTTTTCCCAAGTTCAAATTACAAGTCCTGTTTTCTACTTTCCCCCTTTTTTGAGGGAGGATTTTACAAGCCAGAAGCCAAGAGACAGGTTTGTTTTTGCTCGCGTTTTGTCACTTTGCCGGTTGAGACCGTCACATCTAAATGCAAGAAAAAAAAAACCACCCTGGAAAAGCTCGAAACAGATTCTGCTCTTGGCATTTTGCTTCCTATTCATCAACAACTAACCAGAAGCTGTTTTAATTTCTGTTGCTTCAACACATGCTCTGGTCCCAAAACACTCCCAAAATCTGGCAGCACCTAGGAAAGACACTTCTTAGAAAGCAGTCATACCCTCCAAAATGCCTTTTCCAAAAGGGTGCTTAATTAAACCCGGATAAGGCCTGGCTCTCTAGGATCAGGAATTCCCTGATTCCTTGTGTCCTGCAGCAGGGACAGAGCCCAGCAGCGCAGGCAGAGCAGGTATTTTATCAGACACTTGCCTCCTGGATCCTTGGCTTGCTGCGGAAGAGGAGCCTCAGCATCTCCAAAGCTTTGGGCTGTTATCCTCCCATCCTTCCCCACTGGATCCTGAGCTGGGAGCCCGGAGCAGCGCCCGGAGCAGCACGAGAGCCCCGGCGCCGTGGTTGTGTCACTGGGATGTATTTTGGGAGTTTTACTGAAAGGAAGCGGCGGTTTCGTATGGGGAAATGGCTTTGTGTGGCCATGGCTGCACAATGCAGCGGCCAAACCAGAACACTGGGCGGCTTTACGGGTGCTTAGGGGTGGAAAGAGCCATCAGCAAATCTCAGCGGCCTTTTCAGGGGGATCAGTTCAGCCCCCGTGTCATACACATGAAAACAGGCACAAAAAGAACCACTTTAGGCACTGCCCGAGGCAGCAGAAGGGAAAGGGCCAGGAGGGAGCAGCAGCTTCTGGTCCTGCTGGTCCACCATGAAGATGTTCCAGGGACTGGAGCCCCTCTGTTCTGGAGCCAGGCTGGGAGAGCTGGGGGTGTTCACCTGGAGAAGGCTCCAGGGAGAGCTCAGAGCCCCTTCCAGTGCCTAAAGGAAAGCTGAGGACAGTTTTTAGCAGGGCCTGTTGTGATAGGACAAGGAGCAATGGTTTTATGCTAAAAGAAGGGAGATTTAGGTCAGATAAAGGGAAGAATTCTTTTACAAGAGGCTGGTAAAACCCATGGCTGAAAGCAACTGATCTCCTGAGGGAACTGGAGTGCACATGTGGCTCCCCATTTTCCTTGCACAGAGAAATTGGGAGAGAACTGGTTCAGAATGATCCAGCTGCAAACTTCCCTCTCACTCCCTGTGTCTGCACCGCCTGCCTTGGCCATTCCCATCTCTGTCCCTGTTGGGAGGGATCTCAAAGCCCATCTCATTCCACCCTGCCATGGCAGGGACACCTCCCACTGTTCCAGGTGCTCCAAGCCCCATCCAGCCTGGCCTTGGACACTGCCAGGGATCCAGGGGCAGCCACAGCTGCTCTGGGCACCCTGTGCCAGGGCTTAGCACCCTCACGGGGAAGAATTTCTTCTTATATCTGATCTAATTCTCTCCTCTTTTAGCTTAAAAGCATTCCCTGTTAACCTGTCCCTGTGTGCTGTGTGAGAGGTGACCCTGTCACTGGGGTGGTGGCTCAGATGCTGGCACTGAAGTGTGACCTCTGTGGCTGTAAACTCTGTGTGAACCTGCTGCCAGGGGCACCTCGGCCCCAGGAAAGACGATCCCCAAACCCAGCACTGCCAGACACAAACGGCTCCCAGTGCACACATTAAAGGTGCTGCAATCCAATTCTGGGGAGGACCAACCTCCAGCCATTCCCAGCATCAGCTCCATAAAACAGGCCACTGGCTGGCCCCACAGATTTCAATCAGAATATCCAGGGACTGCCTTTGCCTCCTGCCAGGATCCAGTTACAGCCCCGAGCTCCGGGAGGGAAGGATCAGGCTTCCACAAACAGGAAGGTGACGGTGTGAGGAACTGCTCCTTGAGGAGGGACAGCTGCTGGCACAGCCACAGCTTCCCAAGGGGATGTCTTGGCAGAGGGTTCAGCTGCTGCCCAGGAAGGACTGGATGAAGACAACCTCAGAGCCCTCCTTCCCTGAGTGTCAGCATCGGGAAGGAATGTGGGAGCTTCACAATCCTGAACTTCTGCATGAAGTTATTTTACGTGACCTGTTCTGGAGCAACAACTCCCCTGTGGAGCAGCAGCTCCTGCTCTGGGGGAGCCTGGAGTCAGTGGGAAGCATGAGGTGCTGCAGCTCTGTGGAGGAAGAGAGGCTGAAGTTTGTGGAGAGCAAAGGCTGCTCTGTCTGGAGCTTTTTTTTCAAGTGGTGGTTCTCAAAAAGGGGAACAAACAAACCAAAGAAACCTCCCCAGTCACTGCCTGCCCTCCTGCAAAGGCCTTTTTTGGGCAGGGCTGGCCCTTGGCCTCATTTGCAACGAAAGAATTGGCCAGAACCTCCTACTTTCGACTGTACCTCAGTGCTGGATCCTCTTCAGTGCTCCGGGGAGTCCCAGCCTGAGAAACGCCCAGGGACACTGAGCAGAGACACGGCCCAGGCTGGGGAGGGAAGGGCTCAGCTTGGGGCACCTGTGCCTTGGGGCCACGGACCCTCTTAAAGAAGAGGGAGACTCTTGGAGCAGTCCAAGAGGATGTGCAGGGAGAGGCTTCCTTAGCCCTCTAACTCCCACTGAACCCTCCGGTGACAGACAGAGGCCTCGGGGGCCCCAGGAGGAAGGGACACGGCTCTGAAGGTGGAAGTCCTGCACAAAGTCACTGCCACAGCACGGGAACACGGGGACCTGCCAAGGAGGGGCTAAGGACAGGGGCGGATCCCTGGCAGGAGGTTTGCAGGGAGGGATTACTGAGAGGGAGCAGAGCTGCACGTTTCACCCCACACCACCTCCAAGGACTGCTGCTGGTCTCCTGAAAAACAAAACCAACCAAAAATGGGAAAGGGAGGAGAAACCCAGAGGACACAGTCGGGCCTCTGCCCAATTGGGGTAACGTGGTGTCCAGAAATCCTCAAATCATCAAAGCCCTTGTGCCCAAACCCTTACACAGCCACGGCAGCTGAAGAAGAGAATGACCAGCTCCATCCTGGCATGGAAAACATCAGGAGCCTCCCCACACACACACATGGTTTAAACAAAAGCCTGGCTCCTGGAAATGCTCTGCCATCCTCCTGGGGGCAATTCCCACTGACAGAGGGAACCAAACTGTGTAAAATGAACCTGGCGACTCCTGGCAAGGGCTCTGCTGCTCCTCCAGTGATCCTGGCTCCCCACAACGGGTTACAGCAGATCCCTAAAGAGGGAACACTGCCACGGGACAGGCAGTGTCACACTGGCACCCCTCGAGCACATTCCAGCAGGTGGCACTCAGAGCATCTTCAACGTCCAAAACGTGTTTCTCATCTCAAACGGGATGGGGGGAGCCCAAAGCTCATTTCATAAACACCCAGGTCATAAACACCCCTCTGGGAAGAGTCAGCACCCAGAAACAGAGAGATCTTGGAAGTTATTAAGGGATGAGGGGTTTTCCCAAGCAAAGCCTGAGGCTGAGGAAGGGAGAAGGCAGATGGTGGCTCACACAGCTGAGCCCCTGTCCTGGTGCTTCACGACGTCCTTTTTGATCTGCTCAGTTTTTAAACAACTCAATTCACAGGGAAACCAAAATATCTGCTTTCTGCCAGAGGGGTCAGGTCGGTTTTGGGATGGAGAGAGCAGAGAGGCTCCAGCACAGGCTCCCCCTCACACTCCCTGGGCTCCTCCTGCTCCTGGTTCTCTCCAGGGCGATGCTGGCAGCAGATCCTCAAAGCTTCTTAAAAAAATAAATTAATTAATACAATGTCTCCACCCTTTCCAGGCACCACAAGCTGCAACTGGCCAGGGTCAGCTGACAGTGAGCTGCTTGGGCTAAAGACACAAGCTCAGGCAAAAGATGTTCCCAGACTCCACAGAGACTTCCCGATGGCTCCGTGCTGCAGTCCCAGGGCTGTGAGAGGAGCACGGGGAGCCAGCAGGACTTTGCACCCAATGAAACGTGACACTGGCGAGGAAAACACCTGTAACAGCCAGGAGACAGGGAATTACTCAGTTCTGCAGCTTCTACAGAGCAAATCAGCCTCCAGTGCAAGAGAAAAAGGATGCAGCCTCCCCTTCCTGCACACACCTCCCAGCAGGGAGGAAAGCTCTGCTCAGAGCAGATTCCCATCAGCTCGTGCTTTGATGGTGCTAAAACCAGGGGACCCCGTCCCAGGCTGCTCCAAACACAGAATGCCACAGGAGCCAGCAGTAAAGGCCCACCTTCCATCAGGGCACGGGGCACTTCTGCTGCTTTCAGCAGAAAAGCTGAAAACTCTTTCTAGCTGAATTATAAAATACAACGCTGGTTTCACAACAAGAACCAAGACTTTTTTGCTGTCCTTGGAGTAATCGTGGGATGTGGAAACTATTCTGTATCGCAGGAACGCCAGAATTCCACACTCCTCCCACAGCACACGGGCTGCCCTCCCCCTGCAAGGCACACAGAAAGGGGTCTCAGGACCTGGAAAAGCCTTTGCTTGGTACGTGCCAGGGCTGCTCTGTGCAGGTGGGGAGAACCCGGCTCTCTGCCACCCCCTGAGAAGGTCACACGTGTGGGACACAGTGAGAGGAAAAGGATTGTCACGTGCTGGGGGTGGCTGTGAAGTGCAGCAGGGTTAAAAGCAAAAAAAAACCCGTGTCCAAAACACACCCTGAGCTGTGCATTACCAACACCCCGGTGAGAGCACACAGGATGAGTGCTGGAGCAAAGCTCTATTTTATCTTTAAATGTTCAGAAAACCGTGGATGCAGCCAGCAGCCTCCATGGCTCAGCTGCTCCGTGTGCCAGGGACAGGACCACAGCATGGAGATCACATCCATCCCCTCTCCAAACATGGAGATCACACCCATCCCCTCCCCAAACATGGATATAACCTCCATCCCCTTCCCAAAATATGGAGATCACACCCATCCCCTCCCCAAACATGGAGATCACCTCCATCCCCTCCCCAAACATGGATATAACCTCCATCCCCTCCCCAAACATGGAGATCACCTCCATCCCCTCCCCAAACATGGAGATCACCTCCATCCCCTTCCCAAACATGGAGATCACATCCATCCCTTCCCAATCATCACACCACAGGGATTGCAGCCACCCCCCACACTGGGAATACCACATTTTGTCCTGTTCCCCTCAGACGCTGTTTGTAAGGAACTTTTCCCTCCTCACTTTGTCCCTGTGGAGTCCCCAGGGGTCCCCTCCTGGATCCCAAAGATGACCACTGACCCCAGGGCTGGTGCAGAGCCATCACCTCCCCCTGTGACAGCAGTCATGGCACATGCCCAATTCCCGGGCTGTCCAGTAAATCCACCTCTCTGACAGGAGGGGATCACTTCAGCCACATCTCAGGAGCAGCTCTGCCCTCACCGAGGCTGCAGGCACAAACAGGGATAAACACTCTCCTTCCCCGTGGCCAAAGGGGGACGTTTCCCAGCTGTGCTCTCCAGGACTGCCAAGGGAAGGACCTGGATTTCACGCTGCAGTTGGGAAACCCTCCCTGCCTCAGAGCTGCAATGAGATCAGCAGGAGTGTTGCAATGCCTCTGCTCCCAGTGCTCGGAGGCTGCCCCAGGCACACACACAGGGGATTCCCTAAGGGAGAAGGAAAAGGGCTCCAGGCAAGGCAGGAATTCTTGGATAGCTGGGACAACCCTCCCTGGATGGTCCTCACCCCGTGGCAGCTCTGCCAGGCAGCACAGTGCAACCAGAGGGAAAACAGCTTTTGCAGCTTCACCTGGAGCTAGGGAAGGAATTTACTGCTCATGTCCAAACCAGGCTTCACTTCCAAATAAAGCTGAGACCGGTGAAGCTGCAGGAGCTTCAGGCAGATTTGCCTTTGTGTGCAGGGAAAATCCCAACCAGCATCTTGGCCAGCAAACCCAGCCAAGGGCACCGAGCTCCCAGTTGCTGGGGTGGATGACCCAGTGACCCAAACCCACTCTGCCTCCTTCAAAAATCAAAAGTGAATGAGTTCTTTGGGGTCCCCTCCAAGTACAACACAGTAACAGATTTTCAGGGTTTCCTTTCCTTCAATAAAAGAGGATTTCTGGAGACAGAACATGAGGCAGCTTCTATGAACTCACCGGGGGATGGAAATGGCAGAGAAGAAACTGGAGTGGTTGGGATGGCTCGGGGACCATGTGGGAGGGCTGCTGGAGCAGACTCTGCTACATTCCTCGTGTGCAAGTCCTGTAAACTGACCCCTCTTCAATTATTCATTAGAGCCCGCAGCTCATCAGAGACTCTGCTCCTCAAACAGGCATTTATTTGTGTTTTTTAAGAGCTCAGAAGCTGCTGCTCGCCATAGCCCAGCCCTGCCAAGGACACAGAGCAAAGGCTCTGCCAGGAACAGGCCAGGCAGCTGTCAGGCACTGCTGGAGCAGCAAACCCCCTCCATTCCTTCAGCTGACAAGGCAGAGCAGCCAGTTTGAACTCAGAGCTTTACCAGTGACAGGCTGGAAAAGCCAAATGTTAAGAGTGGCCAAGCTGCTGCCCAGTCCCTGCAGCGTCAGGGAAATTTCCAGGCAGCACCACAGCTCACTGGAGATGTCCTGCCCAGCCACGGGGGCCAGTGTGGCCAGAACACCAGGCTGGGAAGCACAGGAGAGGGGCAGTGGGCTGAGAAGGGATTTCCTGAGGGATTTACCTGCCCCTTGCCACAGCTCCACAGCTCTCCAGGTCCTGGAGGAACCAGCAGCAGCTGTGCAAACACGCACAGAGCAGAGCACTCACTTGTTTGTTTTGAAACCCTTCACGTTAAGAGGCTGTGATTAGTGGTGTCCAGCACTGAGCAGGATCACACACTGGATGTGGGTCCTGTCCTGCTCTCAGCCTGGAGCTCAAGGGCAGAGCTGGCCAGAGAGCCCTCCCTCACCTGGATCCTCACTGCACACACGGGCCACCTGGAGCAGCCTGGGATGGTGGAAGATGTCCCTGCCCAGGATTCCTTCATGCCCTTGGCAAGATACTGCAGGGAAGGACCTGCCTCAAGCGTTACCTGGTCAGGATAAACCAACAGGAGCTACACAGATCTGGGGAAAAGCCTCATCTGTGCCTCTCCTGCAGTGCCACAGCCAGGCTCAGCCTGGAGCACCTCCTGCCTGGTGTCTGTGGCAGAGCACAGCCCTTGCTCCAGTCTCAAAGGTCCCTTTTATGGTGCAGAGCTGGGAGAGCTCAGTTCTTCCCTTCCCCAGTTCTCCCTGTGCTCTGTGATTATCACCCCAGAACAAGCTGATCAGCACCCTCAGCCCGTTCCCCAGAGAGAGTGTGGGCACACTCAGCACTGCAATTCCACTCCTCTGCTTTTCATGATGAAGTGATTTCACTAATTGGGTGTTGTACTTCCATGTATAATTCCTCATGCTTGGCACCCTCAGGGAGCACAGGCTCACCCCTCAGCCAAGCTGGCTGCAGAGCAGGCTGAAAAACCCCAATTATAAGAGGTTCCATTCTTCCACCGAATTCAGTTGCTGTTCCCCAGCTGAATAAGGACCAATTTCACCCAACCTGGCAATTAAAACTTGGAGAACACAGGAGAGAATGAAGTTCTGTACCCAGAGAGGCTTTCAACCACCACCACCAAAGAGGATGAGAAAGAAATCCATCCTTGTGCCCATCCTGCATTGGATCAGCAGCCTGGTGTTAGAGATGTGGCCATGATTAACCCTGTTTTCAGTGCAAATTCAAAACACAGCCTCATCCCATCCAGTGTGACCATTGACTCTTCCCCAGCACTAGGATCTTGCAGACATTCCCAAGGAAAACACAGTGAGGAATGGGGCCTGCAGGGACTTGTGCACCACAACTGCTCTTGAAAGGTAAAAAACACAAGAGGCTGTGAAATGCACCACCTGTCCTTGGTAGGGAGCTGAGCTGGAGCTACAACAGCAGCAAGCAAGTACCAGAACAGGGCCAAGCCTGGCCCCAAACAGCCCCTTGCTGCCCCTCAGTGACCACATCCTCGTGTTTCAGGTGAGACGGTGACGGAGGCACCACACTCCAGCATCAATCTCACAGCACCAACTGGGAACTCCCCGACTCTTTTGAGGAACTCTTGGATTTCCTCCTTTTCAGAGAGCCTTTGGTCATGGCCCAGGCACACGAGGGCTGTGCTTTGGCAGCATCCTGCTGACAGGGCCGGGGAGGGACAGGGCTGACGCGTGGGCGTTGAGTAATCGCCGCTGTCGCCACTCCGGGTTATTTTTAGCAGAGATCACAGAAAGAGCTGCAAAAGGATAGCACAAACCTGGAAGAAAGGTGCCTCTTCCCCTTGCAGCTCTCCACACATGGCACAGAAGGGTGTGGGAGGGAGCCTGAGCAACCTTCAGTGTGAGAACAGTCACCTGGCATGGTGACGGCCGCTTGCTTCTCCTGCTGGAGGGAGAGCCACGGGCAGGAGCTGCTGCTGCTGTCTAACCACAGAAAGAACTGAAACTCTCAGATATTCTGGGTGCTGCTTGTTCCCCCATCCACAGCATCTCAGGGCAGAGCTTGCCCTCAAGTTGAAGGTATGTGTTTACAGGAGGGATTTCATTTGTGCTGGTAGCAAACATACCTTGTACAAACTTGGAAAACGCCACCGAGGTTATTTCAGGAGCGTGCAGCAGAGCTTTGGGTGCTCAAAAGTTACCCAAAATGGGATTGTCAGACACTGCTCACAGGCATTTTGGCCATGGGGCCTCAGAAAAAGTGGAAAGCAGGACACCTGAAGCAGCACAGGGCTCTTGTGACTTCCCTGCTCTGGGATGCTGGAGAACTTGCCCACTGCTCTGCTCCAGCCTGGACTGCATGTCCATGTCCCACAGAGCAGCAAAGGGAACCTCAAGTCCTTTTTGGCCTCTAGCTCATGATCTTTCTGTGGAATGGCACCTACAGATGGAATCAGCCAAGGTTTGTCTCGGTGATGTCCTTCAAAGAGAAAAAAAACCCTAAATGATTTTTACAGCGACGTCCATCAGCCTCATTTAGGGAAGGGCAGTTTAGCCAAGTGTTTGAAGATGAAAGAGGCAAAGTCTCAAACCTTAGAAACCCAGCTGGAATCCAGCCAGAAGACACAGATTCCTTTTTTTCCCCATGCCAGAGATACAGGCACAGTGAAGAGTCATAAACCCACTGTTCTCAGGGGAGGAAAGTGCAAATTTCATTGACCTGAATTCATTTGACCCAAAGATTTCTTTACAAGGCAATGAAGAAGTGCCAGGCCAGCTCCAGAGTGGGACAGAGAGGGAGAACAGGTAGAAGAGATGCACTGGCACTGCTAGAAATCCACAAACGTCCCAGGGCAAAAAAAAAAAACTGGCTGAAATGTTGACAACTGGGGTTTAGGTTTAAATGTCTTTTGCTAAAAATACAGAGTAACCAGCTGGAAAAACAACCCAACAAGCCCCCAGAGCCCTCAGCAGGGCGATGATTCAGAGGGGGAAGCTGCCACAGGGCCCTTGCTGAGGGCACAGAGCTCCTGACAGCCTGCTCGGGAAGGATGCCCAGGGCAAATCCAATGTGTTGTGTCATTCTCCACGCTCAGAGCATGGCTGGATCAGGAAAGGAAATCCTGAAGGGATTATGATTTCACGGTGCTGACATGGCTCTTCTGCTCTGCACCGAGTGCAGGACAGGAATGGGCACAATCAGGAAATGGCCATGGTGACAGCATCGTGCTGTCCTGTACCTGGGGAGGGCTCACAGCAGACAAATCAAGTCCTTCCACACCACACTGCTCATGTGTGGAGCACGGTGAGCTTGAGCTGCCTCAAGAAGGACTAGCAGGTTCAGATCCCTGCCCAAAACACGGGAGACAGCCTCAGTTCTTTCTGTCAATCCCAGTGATGCTAACAGGGATGCAGAGGGCAATTTGGCAGAAGTGGAACTTCTCCCAGCCCCACCAAGGCAAGAGAATAAATAGATACCAGACTCTCAGCAAGGGCAGCTGTGCCAAAACCATCAAATACTCTTGTACTTCTCATCCCAGCTGGCAAGATCACACCCCAGAGAAAGGCATAAACACAGCACCGAAACAGCCCAGGGGCGTTCACTTCTCACCTCGGCCACAGCCTCCACACCAGCTCCTGTGTGCTGGGCAGGGGTGGCCCTCTGGAAAACCTTCAGGCATGTTTGGATGACCAAAGGGACAGGAAGACAGGGGTTTATCTTTGCTCTTCCCCGTCCGCAGTCCCCTCGCACTCCCACGTGCACTCCTGCAGATTTACATAGCAGCAGCTTTGCAGGGTTTAAAAATAACCGGAGTCAGCTCACACCCCCCACGCTCACAAGGACTCACAGACGTAACCCCGGGGCATTTTTTACCTTGGATGGAGGATTCCCACCTTCTTCTGGAGCTGCCTGCCCGTTCTGCAAAGGAAGAGAACCCTCTGTTAGCACATGCTAGGCATGGGATTGTTCCTCACGGCCCTCACAAAAGCTGGTGGCTTTGGGAGCCCCTCAGGTGGGACAAACAGGGCAGGGTGGCACCCTGGACATGGTACAAGATGGCTGAACATTTCCCTATACACCAGACTCTCGTCTTTTAACTTGTTTAAAATAAAGTCTCTAGCCCAGAGAGTCTCTCCACACATCCCCCAAATGAAATTGAGGCTCCTAATGCACCCAGAATTGCTCGTGGGGCGAGCAGCAGCAGCGAGGATCCCTGGGGTGGTCGGTGCAGATCCCCCCGGGCAGCACAGTGCTCCATCCCACCCCTCCTGCCCCACTCCCTGCCTGCTGCTGGGGACTGCTGGCAGCAGCAGCAGCAAGAGTTAACAACCATTGTGCTTTAATTGGAGCGTTTATCAGTTATTTATTACCCTATCGCAGCTGATAGCTGCGGGAAATCTGCCCCGCCTGGCTCCAGGTCCAGCTCCCACAAAGTCACAGCAGGTGACCTGAAGCACCTGCAGTGGCACCAGGCGGGTGTCACCGCGGGCGCCCGACCGAGGAGGGATCAGGTTCAGCACGGCACCGCCCGGGGAAGCCGGGGGAGCAAAAGTGGGTGGGATTTCATCGAGACACAGATACTGAGAGCGGGGTAAGCGCGTACAGGAGGCTTTCTGCAGACTCTGGAGAAAAACAAGGGCAAGAAGAACTTTGCTTTGACATCTGTTTGTACTGCAGTCTCAGGCTCCAAAAATCATGGCGTTCCTCTCCTCCTCTGAAAGTACAAGGGCAGTTTATTCCCTCCTTTTCAGAAGTTAGAGGCCGAGTGAAGAGTTGCAATGCCAACAGATTCGAGCCTCAGGTCCTCAGTGGAATGACTGGGTTCTAGAGCCTTTCAGAACTGACAGAAACGATGCCAACTCCTTCCCTGGAGCAGCAAGGATCCATTGACATGATCAACCTGACTTCCTCCTCAGGTCTCCACTATACTGCAACATTTACATCTCTGTGGACCCGACCTGAGCTCCACAGCTCACCTTAGTCCCAGCTTAACTTCAAGTCCCAAAGTAGTTTCAGCCAACGACTGAAAAAAAGCCGCAGCAGCAGCACGAGTTCTCCCGGAGGAATGCACCCTGGTGTTTACACGGAGCTCTCAGTGCCATTAGCACAGAGAACAGCTGAGCAGTGAAGTAAGAACTTGTGTTTATGAGCAGCCCCCACAAGGCAGGGGGAGACACGGCACTGGAGATAACCAGACTTGGAACAGGCTGATGTTTACTGGCTCAGCTGTCACCCATCCACAGCTCATAACTGGCTGCTAATCCAAACCACAGCTCGGCAAGGGCTGCTTTTCTCTCCAACAGTTAAGAAGCAGAATTTCAGTGTGGGACAGAGAGAAGCAGTGCCTGGCTCTTGGTCTGGAGAACAGATCCACAAGGCATGTGTCAGGAGAGGGGTGAGTGGATGCAGGGGGTGTCCAAGCCCTCAGCTTCAAGGGTGAGCTGGGAGACACCAGGTGATACCTCCAGAACCACCAGACTTTCGAGGGCTGGGTTTTATCAGCTCCCTGCTCTGAGGAAAACTTGTCCTTCTGCTGCTGCTAGAAACCCATCCTACCCGGGATGGAAGGGATGGGGAAAGAAAGAGAGCAGTGTCCATGCCAGGGAGGTTTCCTGGGCATGCAGGTCCTGGTCTTAGAGGGATGAAGCTCCTGATGAGACAGTTGCTTTCTCAGGCTGACGTAAGTCAGATGTGTGAGCAGAGGATTGCAGTGTTTAGAGCCAAGTGCTCTCCTTCCACCCCAGAGCAAAACCAGTCCTTATTCCCTCATATGGAATTGGAGGGCCATTTGTAAATGTTCCAGATGGAAACACAGCTCCAGACTCATCACCTCCCGAGATAAAATATGGCCATTCAGCACGTCATGAGCAGAGCTGAAATAGTTTGTGGGTTTCTTGGGCTGACATTTGCCTCTTTAAAATGATTTAATTCTGCCCTGGCCCTGCACACCACACACAGGGGGGAGCAGGTGCAGCTGCCCTCTCACAGCACACTGGGGCTGCAAAGGAGCCTCCCAAATGTCCTGCTCTGAGAGAACTCCCAAGATCTCCCTCCTGCAGCAACCAGGCAACGTCTGCTGCAGGAGGGAGGCACAGCTCCTCCCTGGGGTGCCCAGGGCAGTGAGGAGCTCATCCAGGCTGTGTCAGAGCAGGGCTTGGACTACTGCTGAGGCAGCCACACGAGCCTCACCGGGAGCCCACAGCCTGTCCTTGCAGCTGCCCTGCTCCGGGGGGAGCGGCAGTGGGGATTACAGAGCTAATCTGATGGGCACGTGGAGCAGCAGCCAGGGCACCTCTGGGTGACTGACCCCTCCAGCTGCCCCAGAGGTGACACAGACCCCTCCTGAGCACAGGCAGGGCAGTTTCCTTAATAGCACACAGAAAAGTATCCTGGAAAACAAGTGCACTCAGTTACGCAACTGCCAGCCTGGCTGAACTTGGGAGATATTTATCTTAGGACATCTTGCGCTTTAAATCCTTTTAATTCCACATAATCCACAGCACAGGGAGCAATTTCCAGACCAGGCCAGTGTGCTCTGATGTGAAACCAGGACGAGGCACATCCTGGCAGGACCGTGGGGACAGTGCCCAGTCCTGCTCTGTGGTTACACCACCAGCTCAAGCCATCCCGGGTTATCTACAGCTCTGCCTGCAAAAGCAGCTGCTGCTGTTCCTGCATCCTTATGTTTTGAGGTGCCTCAAAACTCCTCACAAATCCCAGGTACCCAGAGATACTCTTTTAACCAACTCTGATGAGCCATAAAACACTCAGGGAAGGAGCAGGGGAAGAAACCTTCACCCCAGAGCTCCTGCTGGTTTGACACAAGAACAAGGCATGTTTAAATTATCACCATTAAAAAGGATTTATGGATCTTTCCTATTGCAGTTCAGAGCAAGGAAATAATTCTACAAAAATAGAGATCTCCAAAGGAACTCTGGTAGCCCAAACAGAGGAGCCTCTGCACAAGGCACATCAGAGATGACAGCTACTCAGCTCCCTTGTCTCTCGATCAGAGTTTGCACAGCTCAAGCTACCATGCTTGAGAAAAGAGTTATTCACGAGCAGCTCCTGCTCAATAAAGGGTGATACATATATACAGGTAAAAATAATTAGCTTGAAGTGGTGGAGTTTGGCATAATCTCACGTCAGTTGCAATGTTGTAGGGTTGTGTAATGAAAGAAGAATTTGAAGCAAAGTGGAGCCCTGATGACAGATCCATTGCAATGGGGATGAAGTAATGGAATCAAAGAAACACAGGATGGTTTGGGATGGAAAGGACCTTAAAGCCCATCTCATTCCCTCTGCCATGGGCAGGGACACCTCCCACAGTCCCAGGCTGCTCCAAGCCCTGTCCAGCCTGGCCTGGGACATTCCCAGGGATGGAGCAGCCACAGCTGCTCTGGGCACCCTGTGCCAGGGCCTGCCCACCCTCACAGGGAAGGATTTCTGTGTCACTCAACTCCACTCTCTAGAATTTATACTCCAACCCAGCCACGTTTCCCTGCTACATAAGCAATATTGGAATAATAGAAACAGAAGAGAGGATGGCAAGGGTAAAAAGAAAGCAGGAGAAATGATTCTGAAGCTCAGCCTCCAGGACAGAGGGACTTGGCTCCTGGCAGGGAGCAGTTCAAGCTCCCAGTGCCACCCACTCCCACGCATTTCCCTGGCATGGTTGAGCTCTGGTGGGCCGGGACAAGGGGCACCACAGGGCAAATTCTCCCGGAGCACAGTGGAAAAACCCCAAATCCCTCAACAATAGGACTGATGCCTCCACCAGCGCGGTGACAGCACCTCTGCTCCATGACTCAGAAAGCAAAGGTCGGAGGAAGCCGGTTTCTAACCTGGATGGCAGCGATCCCAGGGCAATTTACGTAACCGGTGTTCCAGAAATGTCTCCTTGCCTTCTCAGTGGTGCCACCTCTCCCAGGAGCGGTGAAAACTTCCCCCTTGGGCCCCTGCCCTTGGCGATTGTAGCCTCAAAGTGGAAAACTCCTTCCAAACCCCATTGCCGGACCTCAGGGAACTCTCTAACGTCTGACCCAGGTGTAAAGGTGAAGAACACCTGAACTATCTTCCTCGTTGTAATTAAGAGTGTGTACTTATCACTTAAAACCAAAGAGAGGCAAATTGCTAAGTCCCGCTTGAGATCCTGAGACGCAAAAATCCTGATCTGCTGAAATCCCACCTGCACGTGGTGCCTGACTCTGACCCCGAGCTGTGGCCAAGGTGAGGCGGGGGAAGGGGAGGGCCAGAGGCTCCCTCCAGTTTCACTTTACGATTAACACACCCGCTCCGAATGCAATGAGGAAAAGAGTCGCTGCCGCTGCCCTGAGCCCGCGGCTGACCCGGGCTGACGAAGAGCCCGGACCCCGGCCCATTTCCTCTCGGAAGCGATCCCGTGGCGCTGACACAGCGCCCGCCCGGCACCTGGGATTAGGCTCTGAATGGAGCCTCGCCCGCGGCTCCCACTGCCCTGGGCACCGGCGTTAGTTTCCTCCCATTATGAGCCCAGTGGCGTTCTCTGGCCTCTCAGGCATCTCCCTTCTTAGGAAGGGAGGAACCACAAATAAAAAGCCCTGTCTCGCAGCAGTAACCTACGGCCTGGCTCTGGGCACATGACATGATTTGGGAAGTGCCGCAGGACTTCCCTCCTCTCCCAGCCTGGAGCACAAACTCCTCCTCATGGCTCCGGCGATGTTTCTGGGGCTCTTCACCCCTCGCACCTTCGTGCCAGGTGTTGGGCCCAGGCAGAGCCTCCCCACCTCACTGGGGACTCCAGGAGAAGCTGTGCCATACCTGGCTGATGAAAATTAGGAAACCTCACCCTGAACGGCCAGTACCTCCCTGCTGTGCCTGCAGCGGGGCTGAAACGCTGCCCTGCTCAAAGCACAGACCTCTGCAGAGGTGATTTTAAACAGGAATGAGCAAATCTGACCAATTAACCATGGAGACATCCCCAGGTATGATAACAGTGTGACACCATCGAATCCAGACAGAGTGACAGGAAAGCACCAAGGTCTGTGACACACCTGGGACAAAGTCCCCAGCTCCCCTCTGCTTTCTCCAGGAGAGCTGCTGGTTCCAGTTGGAGTGAGAAGATGTTTAACTGGAGAGTGCCAGAGCACAGTGCCTCAGCCGGCTGCTCTGCCGTGGGTGACAACTGCTGCAAGCTGTTCCCTTCCTTCGGAAATGGCTGTGGTGCCAGCCTGCAGATGTGGACAGGGGATGGGCTCCATCCCGCACATCTGGCTTGGGGGTCTTAATGAGGAGGAAAAGAGCTAAGTGAGAGGGAAGAGCAGACGTCCAGCAAAGTGACACAGGAGCGTGAATGGAGTTGGTGGCACAGGCCTTTGCGAGAAGACGGCGCTGGGAGGGCGAGGGAGAAAACCCCCAAAATTGACATTTTTATTCCCTGGGCCTTCAGCCGGGTCCGCTTTCCTCCGTGCCCGGGAGATTTGGGAGCGCTGCCTGCATTCCCCGAACGAACACAGCCGCACGGGCAGCAGCGAGCCCGGCAGCCCCCGGTGCCCCGACCACAGCCCCGGGCGCGCACACCGAGCCCCGGAGCGGCCCCGGAGCGGCCCCGGAGCGGCCCCGGAGCGGCCCCGGAGCGGCCCCGGCAGCGCAGGGCTCCGGCGGCCGCGTTCCCCCGCCGCGGGGAGCGGCTCGGGGCGGGCGGCACCGCGGCCGCCGCTCCGCGGGGTCCCGCCGGGCGCTCCTTTGTTCGGCGGAGCCCCCCGCCCCGGAGCCCCCCCGGCCGTGCCCGCTCACCTCCGTGTCCAGATGCACCAGCTCCATGTCGGGCCAGGGCTCGGGCAGCTGGGCGAGCGGCATCGCTGCCGGCGGGTGCCCGCGGCGGGCTGGCTCCGAGCGCCGCCGGGCTGGGCACCCACCGGCTCCGGGCCGGGCCGGGGCGGGGCGCGGGGCGGGCGGGAGGCACCGGGGAGGGGCTGCGGGGATCCTCCGCCCGGAGCATCCGGCAAACCCAGCCCGGCGTGGGATCGCGGAATCGCCCGGCTTGGGAAAGCTCCCCCCGAGAGCATCGAGCCCGGCTGCTCCCCCAGCACTGGCCCGAGGCCACCGCTAACCCGTGTCGCCAAGTGCCACATCCGCACGGCTTTTAAATCCCTCCAGGGATGGTGACTCAACCTGGGCAGCGTGTTTCAATGCCTGACCACCCTCTTGGTGAAGAAATATTTCCCGGTATCCAACCTAAACCTCCCCCGAGGCAGCTTGAAGCTGTTTACTCTCCTCCTGTCCCTGGAGCAGAGCCCGACCCCCCTGGCTGTCCCCTCCTGTCAGGGAGTTGTACAGAGCCAGGAATTCCCCCTGAGCCTCCTTTTCTCCATGCTGAGTCCTTTCCTCAGCTCCCTTCCCTTCCCTGGACACCCCAGTCCCTGAATGTCTCTGAGCCCACAGTTTGAGGAGCCTCAGCAGTGCCAGCAGAGAGAACAGGCACTGCTCTGGGCCGGTGGCCACACCATAGCTGGGACAGCCCAGAAGATTTTCACTGGCAGAGTGAAACCTTGGGAAATGCTGCCTGGATGCACCATGAAATACCTGTTCTGGGGGACTTGGGAGCCTCTGCCAGCGAGAGCTGTGGCTGAGCCAGTGAAAGATGTCCCTGCCCATGGTAGGATAAGATGGTCTTTAAAAATCCGTTCCAACCTCAGCCATTCTGTGGCTCTGCACAATCCTCACAGCACCACAAACAGCTGAAACTTACTCACAAGTACCTGACACTGAGCTCTGCTCTTCTGTGGCTTGGGAAGATTTTTCCTCTGGGAGTGTCCAGCTGTTTCCCTGTGTGCACAATCTGCACGGCTGCACCAGGGGAGGTGCTGAGGACAAACATGGTGACACGGCTCAGATCACTGCTGAACTCAGGAAACTGCTCCAGGAAATCCGGATTCCAGGTTTGAGATGTGCCATGAATCACTGCCCATCACCTGCAGTGCCCCTGGAATTCCCTAAAAAATGTGGATAAAGAACACACCCACCTTAAAAACAGGTGTTCAGAATTCCTGGCTATTCTCACCTATCAGGTTCTCAAATAGGAAAAAGTTTTCTTCTACTCACATTTTTCCAAACCCCAGTGCACCGTGTTTTCATGTTTCATTATAAAGCTAATCGTTAAAAAATGAAACTAAACCTTTTTAAAAGATGCATCAGTAAGGGTTGACTTCATCAAGGTGTGGCTGGAAATATTTAACGAGGCTGAGTGGCAGCCTGCAGAGCTGGGACTGAGCATTCTGAGGGCAGGTGTCCCAGGTTACAGCCCTGGGCTCTTTACCTGTTCCAAGTGGGCAGCAAACTCTGAAAAAGCCAAACTGGGACAGAGCTCAGCGCTTTGAAAAATTCCAATTAATCTCCACAGCACGTGAAGCTGCTCTGTGAGTCATCACCAGGACCTGCCTGTGATTTAGGATAGAGCTGTCATCTTTTGTGCTCATGGGGAAATGGAGTGTAGAAAATTCCCAGGGTGGCTGTTTGAGCTGGGAATCGCTGTCACAGCCCTGTGCCCCGAGCCCCATCTGTGCCATGAGCATTGCAGCCCCAGGTGAGGGCTTTAAATAACACAAATCCACCCAGCTGTACTGACTGAGGTCCTGTTAGAGCCAATTAAACTCAGGGCACTTGCTGCGGGAGCAAGTTGGAGCAGATCTTGTGGAGGATTATTCACTTAGCTCCAAAGGCACCCCGAACGTCCCCCCATTGCCTGGAACACGGAGTGCCAGCTCCAGCCTCCAGCTGCTGCAACCTGCTCCACCTGGCACCAGTAACACAGTGATGTCAGTACCACGAGCCCATTTACCTCCTTCCTCGGTTTTCCAGAGCCTTCTCCTTTCCCTCTGCTCTGCAGGAATGCTGAGGGAGGGGAGTGCAGGACAATGGTCTCTGCTCCTTGTTTAGAGGGAGAATGAGACACTTGCTGGTACTTCCAGAGGGTTGTCCATGGAAGGGAGACAGGGTCAGACACTGAGCAGGAACCTGGAGCAGCTGAGGGGGGATCTCAGGCTGATCATGAACTCCAGGGAAATTTCTCATTCTCAAATCACAACTGTGATTGCAACTGATTATTTTTTTTAAAGTTACAAATAAATAATTTTTGAATTGTTGAAAGGCTACAGTAGGAAACCTTCTTTAAGGCCACAGTGAAAGGTTCATGGGCAATACCCAGACCAAGGCCTATGGAGAGCATGGAGACAGAAATGCTGCTGCTTCCACCCCTGGCTGGTCTGTTGGGATGCAGGAAATCCATCACATTTCATAACAGAGAGACAGACAGGCTGCCCCAGGACTTGACAAAGATAGAAATCATGAAGCTTCACCTAAATAAAACTGCCAGATTATCCTGTCCACTCCTTTCAGCAAACCAGCAAATTAAAAGCTTTGGGGGGACCACAAATGACTTGTGTGTGATTATTCTCTGCATGTCTGCAGCTACTTTTGTAAAAGGAGAGGATTTTGCTGAGGTAGCTCTACAGTATCTCAAAAGTATAACAACACCCCAAAAAGGGTTGTGGTGACACCACAGTGATGCTGGGGACAATGCTCCAGCCTCTCCATGGCCAGCTCCAGGACTCCAAGAGAATCCATCTGTCTGCTGATGGAAGGTGTTCTCAGACTGACCTTCCCTCCACTCCTGCACCAGGTAATGCTGAACCCTAGCTGGATTAACAGAAGGTGGAATGTGCCACAGGAGATTGCTGCTAAGTTCAGGGCAGGATGTCAATGTAAGAGGAAAGGAGGTAGTGGTGTCCCCCAGGATTTATTTCCAGTCAAAGAACAGCTATAAAAAGCATCCTTGATCCTGGAAGCAGGGTGTAAAAAAGCAAAATCTGCTGTTTGGGTGACTGTCATGGCTAAATACAGTGATTAAAACATATAGCCTGGCATTTTTCTGAGACAGTTGCAGGCTGGGAAGAGCTGCTGCTGTGGTAAACAGAGACTTGGGATCAGCTGGATCCTTTGTCAGTGCTGCATTTGCTGAAAATTCAAAATACTGCGGGTTTAGTTTGGTTTTAAAATCATCAAATCCTCCTCAAATACAGTTGTAGATATTTTTGCCTCTGCAGCTGGCTGGCTGTGTAGCATTTTTCCTTTGCAGAAAGGCTGACAACATTCGTTAAGCCAGTTAAGAGAAAATTAACTCTACCCCAGCCGAAACCAGGACATCCCCAAAGCACTTCCAGAGCAGATGGAGACTGATCTGTATCATCACCACCAGATCAAATTTTGACTCACTGTTCCAAAAGCTGGCCAAGTGATTCTCCCCATGACCACACAGTAACCCCGAGCTCCCGTGGCTCACTGCATCCTTTCCTTTTTCTGAATCCATCCCATCCCCTGCCTGCTTCGTGTGATGCTGCTTTTACACACACAAGGAAATGCAAAAAAGCTCACAGGCACAAGACCTTGCAAAGCCAAGTGCCAAATATCTGCTACAATTTACAGACTCATCTAATTTGCTAAGACAGACAATTAATTAGCGCTTGCAGCAACCCTCTTTGTACTTTTAATATTGACCAATCAGGTCCAGAGCTCATTGTCCTCACGGGGAAACTGAGTCAGGTTTTCAGTGTCAGGACAGAACTTGAGCTCCACATCCTGTCTTCTAATCCCCAGCTCTCCATTCACCATCTCATTTCTTTGCCTCTTCTGCTTTGTTTTGCCACTCTGGAGGAAGAGATGATGGATCACCTTGTTTTGATCCCGGGAACATTTTTCCTTAGCGTGGTACAAACCATGGTGAAGATATAAAGCAAGAGTCCTGGAAATGAGAAAAACTGGCTGCCTTTAAGAGCTTTTTGCTTTTCTGACAGATTTCTTTCTGTTCCTCCTCGCTGGGTGTGATTGCAGCTGCTCCAAATGCCAGCGTTTTCCAAGGCAGGTCCAGGCAGTGGTCGGAATGCAGGAATTGCACCACAGCAGGCAGTGGGATGCAGAGCTCTCGGGGAAGCACAGCCAGGCAGTTCCTGTTCCCTGCACAGGGATTGTGGATTCTGCAGACTGAGGCTCACCCACGGAGCAAACACCTGAACCTCTGCCGACATTCCCCCACAGGTGAGCACCACATTCCCTTGCTCAGCTCAGATGCATTTCTGAAGGTGTCCAGCACAACTAAACCCCCTAATTATTTTTTTTTTTGGCAGAATAAGCTGCATTTTGCCTGCTGCCTCCACAGACTCTCAAGGTGTGCCAGGCCCACCCTGCTCCTGTGTGGAATTTCTGTAAACCCACACGGCCCCTGCCCCCGGATCTCCCACAGCCCCCGGTGAGGCACACTCAGCTCCAGCCGGGGAGATCTGCTGCAGAATGGATTGAGCTGTTGGCTCCAGGAAATGTGCTGAATCTGTGGATTTTGCATCTTTCTCTGAGGAACACTGAACCGCAGCCGAGGGGGCCGCCTGAGCCGGGATGTGGCCCGGGAGGGCACTGGGGAAGGGAGGGAAGGGAGGGAAGGAAGGAGCAGCGAGGCAGCGAGGCCATATCTGCCCGTTGTCATGGATACAATCGCTGCCCGTCTCCTGTATCAGTTACCTTCCCTTTCCTGGATGCAAATAAACGAGTGCTGGCCTGGCTCCTGCGCAGGACACAGCCCTCGACACCCCAACAGAAGGAGAAAAACAGTTGTTTCAAACCCACACATCTCCTCACAGCATCTGAGGGGAAGAGTGGGAGGTGACTCGGGCTTTTGGTATTCAAACTATGCGGGGCCGATAATGCTTTGCCCAGTTCCGTGTGGTTCTGTCCTAACCTTTGGCCATTTCCTGGGACCTCAGAGGAGCCGTTTCACCTCCCGTCCATCCCTCTGGATTCCCGAGGAACTGCTGAGGACTCGGGATCTGCTGGGCACACACACCCCCAGGGCTCTGCAGCCCCCACGGACCAGCTCTGCCTCCAAACACCGGGAGCCCATGGCTCAAACTACACCCGGAATCGTGGATTTTTGGGGCTGGAAGGGATCTTGAAGCCCATCCAATTCAATGGCCAGGGACACCTCCCACTGTCCCAGGTGCTCCCAGCCCTGTCCAGCCTGGCCTTGGGCACTGCCAGGGATCAGGGGCAGCCACAGCTGCTCTGGGCACCCGTGTGCCAGGGCCTCACTCCCTCTGAATAAAGAATTTCTTTTGCAAAAGATTCCTTTTTTTCTACCTGAAAAAAGCTTTTTCAGAACCCCATGTAAAATACAAGCATTTCCTCACCTTTTCTTTTTTAACTTAATTTTTAAAACAGGTTTGCAGCCCAGGTGGGAAGTTATTTAGAGCAAGTTATCCATCAAATTTTGTCTTTAATGAGAGCACACAGCTATGTTTGTAGCTTATTTCAGTGTAGGGCTTTGTGAGGGAGTGAAAACATGAAAGAGAAAACTATCAGAAACTGTAAACAGAAGTGAAGCTGCCAGGGCTGTTTGCACTGTCCCCCAGGAGGGAGAAACCTGAGTAAACACACAGCACTAAGTACAGTCAGGGTTTATGGTTCTTTTACGTTTAAGAACTTGTAAACAAACGATGGGGCTTTTAAGAGGATACAAAAAGATACCCTGGGTTTTGTGGTGCTTCCAGAGCACACAGGTCCCACTTTCTCCAGACAGAGGAGGGGAAAACAAAAGCACATTTCAACAGAATTCCAGCTCCAGGGAGAGGAAAATGTCATTCCAGGGTTTGTGGTCTCGAGCTGACATCCTGCAGCTGCACAAGTCTGGTCCTGCTTGCAGGAGGCACACACAGATACCTGCTCCTAATTACCCCCTTCCAGAGTTTGGGATGCCACCATCCCACAGAAAAAATGAAGAAACCATTTCAGAACTGGAAGCAAATTTCAGAAATCCCGATGAGAAGCCCAAACACCACAGAAATCAATTTTCCTTTTAGGAGGACCCCAAAGTTTCTTTCTGATTTCAGATCAATATATGGCTGAAATAGATAAATTTCACTTCTCAGTCCCTTTACTAAACAGAGATCACTGCACACATCTAGCCTTGAAAAGTTACATCCCAAAAAAACCTCATAAAAATAAACTTCTAAAATATAAGAAATGATCCTGGCCAGGAATATTTTGACCTAATGAGTGATTGTATCAGGTAGGAAGGCAGAACACAAACACAGGTTTTGGGAGAGGTGGGGAAAAGAGGTGCCTTTATCATTCAAGGAGAGAGAAACAGGTCTCCTCTAATAACAATTGTTTCTGTATTTTCTAAGTGCTTCAGGCAGTGCAGAGCACAGGGATGACTCAGGTGGCTTCAGGGCCAGGTAGGAGATACATCCAAAGAGTGCTCAATGGGTTCCTTGTTGGGAACTGAACAAAAGGCACAACAGGTTCAGTGATGGCAGAAACTTGATTCCCTGCAAAAAGAAAATCTATCTGTCCCTCATCAGCATCCCAAAAAACCCCCAAACAAACAGACTCTGGACTTAGGGAGGCTCTGGGACTTCTGCAGCATTGCATATCTCATAGCACATACAAAATGGGTCAGAAATGCAAGGGTTTGCTGCTTGACTATTAAATTGCTCCTTCCTTCATGAGCAAGTATCAGGACTGTCCAGCTGGGCCTTTTCTGGCTCTCTGAGGAGAGGCTTGGTGCATTTCTGGGAGCTTTACCAGGAGTCCTCACACCTCTGCTGATGAGGGAGGACACACTTGATCCTCCATGAGAAAAATCCTCTTGCAGAGTCATTTTTCAGAGCCCCTCCAGGCACTCCAAGCTCAGCCCAAAGAGTCTTCCAGTAACATTCAAATCCACCTGCCTGATTCTCGTGTGCTGCTCTCATTTCACTGCCATACAGCAGGACTGCTCAGAGAAGATAATTTCTAGCAACAAAAGCAAGAACTTACTTTTATCTTTCTTCCTCTGTACTTTGTGGGCACCCTTGTGGTGGGTGTTAATATGCTGTGGCTGTGCCTTTCCTCTGTCACGGTGCAGAGGGGAGGGTTGCTCAGATGGTGATGTTTTACCACTGAGAATTAAAGATCTTTTATACAGAAATGTGTCCCCAAGCTCATGTCCCCTCTGGCTTGCCTCTGCTTTGCTGTCCCTGCATCCCCAGCCACTGAGAAACACTAATTCACAAAGTAACAACTTGATTAAACAGGTATTTTGTCACCCAATGGGTAAATAAAACCTTCAGAGGATGTTATTTTATGCCAAGAAAGATTTGGCCAGAGGCAGTGGGCAGTTTTAAACAGCTCCAGCCCTGGAAGGTGGTTTGGATTTGCCACTGACTTCAGTGACAGCAAAACTAGGACTTGCATGGCAGGAAACAACTCCTTTCACCCTTTCCTCCCAGCCCAGAGTCAGAAATTGCTGGCCAGACCTGCCATCTCATTTTTCTATTTGCAGTCTGCACAGAATCATTTTCCCCCTCAACCTAAGCAGCCACTGACATAATGTTGGAGATAAATGTCCTGTGGCAGTGGCCCAGCCCAAGATGGGATGGAAAAAGGGTCAGTGTGTCAGAAATGGATAATAAATAACATCAGATGTAACATTATTTAACTCGAAACTCATATATTAGATATAAGGACTCTGAGATATGCTACAGTCCTTAAAACAGGATAAGAACCATAGTGCTATTAGCTGTTAACACTCTGCAACACCAGATACTTGTTGAAAGGGACTATTGATCAACAGAGATGGAAAACAGTTTTTTGGCAGCTGTTTGCCAGTTGGAAGTTAATATGGGAGTCAATTACCACCAGATAAATGTCCCTTCTACAAGATCACCAGCAGAAGCTTTCAGAAGAGGAAGATACAGGCATGGCTTTAAATACCATCACTGTTCAGACAAAACCAGATGGGTTTAAATGTCAACATTACGGTCCTAGAAATTAATTTTTCAGTGAAGGGAAAGGGTTAGGGTGGAAAGCAAAGCAGCTCAAGAACAAGGCACAAGAGTGTGTGTTACCCCTCATGGTCCTGCACCAGCCAGGGGGAAAATAAAGTGATTTTTCCTCCCCGTGTAAGATGGGGGGGACTGTGACTACAGTCAAGAACCTGCAGAAGCCGCGATGGGAGAGGTGGAGCTGCAGAACGATTCCCTCTGGTGAGGAGAGGCCGGCACTGCACAGGGAATTTCACAAGGCACGGCAACTGCTGGAGGGCTGCTCAGCAGCTCGAGGAAGCCACGGCTCTGTCCTCACCTCTGTACATCACCTGCTCAGACACTGCTTCCTCTGGCCGGCAGGAACCCAAGGGATCTGAGTCTCAAACCAAACCCGTGCCCGGGGCTGGGAATGCTCAGCCCCAGTTCCGGGCACGCAGCATGTGACAAGGACCTTGGGCTGACATTGGGGAGGTTTATCTTGAACAATCTGTTTGCTCCTGTGTGCAGGGCAGGCTCACAGGAGATCACGTAGCTGGGGCCAGCACACACCAGTCCCTGCAGTGGGGGCTGCCAGCCCCACCTCCCCCAGGGGCAGGAGGGGTTTATCAGCACTCCCAGTTTGGGCTAAACCAGCCTGGTGTTTTCAGAGAATCCCAGAATTCCATAGAATGCCAGGTTTGGGTTGGGAGGGACCTTAAAATCCATCTCCTTTCCCCCTTGGCAGGGGCAGGAACACCTTCCACTGTCCCAAGCCCCATCCAGCCTGGCCTTTTCTCCCCAAACACAACCCAGCAGCTGAAGGCTGCCTCATCCCGGCTTTGTTGCTGGAAGTTGTTCACTCACTAAGTTAATCACTAAACCAAACTCCCAACAATTCACTGCAGATGGGTGGAACCTTGGCCTGCTCATTTCCCTGATCACAGAACAATCACTGCAGGTTTGTTATCTGCAGCTACCAGGGCATGGTGACAGGGCCTGGTCAGTGGAGATGTGAATAAAATGTACTGAGTGTTTTTCAGCACACTCAGGTGCCCCTGAAACACTCAGTTTCAACGTTTGCTACATCTTCCTGCCACAGCATTTGCACTTGTGACTGGAAATCTCTGCCTTCTGCATCTTCCCTATAATTCTGGGTGGAGTTTTGCCCACTTTATCCAACAAATCCCCACCCCAATAAATGCATAAATCCCTGCCCCAAGCAGGCACTGGGAACTGAGTGAGAGGAATGAGTTTGGCTTACCAGGAGCTCATCTTTCTCTTTTGCATCCATTTCAAGGAAGTGTCATGAAGGTGTCAAGTGCTTTCCCCGCAATCTCGCCAGCTCTGGGAAGCAGCCACTTCCTTCCCAGCTTTCAACACCATCCTTGGAAAAGATAAACATGGAAAGCATGTGCTAGAAGGAGATAACCCAACCACTCAGGCTTTTGGGAATGGGAGGGGTGAAGGAAAACCAGCAACTGGTGGCATTGCTTCAGCACAAGGCCGGTCACAGGATATCAAAAGCAAATTGGAATAACAAAAAAAAGCACAGGAAACTTTTCAATAACTAAAGTGTTATTTCTTTGAACATCACTATTTATTCTGTGATCTCAGGTTGAAGATTCAGCAAGTCTGGTGTAAGTAGTTTGTGCCAACAAGCCTAAAAGAGATCAGGCTTACAGGCTACCTACTTCAATCTGGGTTTAGGATAAAGTATCCCTCCCCAAGCTGAGGACAGATGAGATGGAGAGTGACAGCTCTAGTTTTAGGCTCAAACTTTCAGGACATGTGCCACAGCAGCTGCAATAATGGCCTGAGGAGGAAAAGGAATGGTCCAGTGATTCTTAAAATAGAATATGGGAAGCCTGAGTTCAAAGGCTTGATATAACATGGATAAATTCCTCTGCAATGTCAGCTATGCCTGTAAACCCATGAGGAATTGAGCACTCAGCCTGGATTTGGGGTAAAATCATAAGAAAAACTTTAAAGAGAGGCCCAGAGGGGGCTCACACTGCCCGGGTGAGTGCAGTTTGTCTAACACTGACCTCTGAAGGGGGCAGAGGATGGAGGCTGCTGGGGCTGGGGGCTGCTTCTGCTTTGCAGCAGCAAGTAACACTCATCAGACTGCCACAACCCGGGCTCAGCCTGCCCAGGTTCGCCGAGCTGCCTTTGGAGTTACCTGCCTCTTGTCGGCCTCCCAGCCCCATTCCGTGTTTCCTGGTACCACCGTGTGGCGAAGGGAAGGAACAGGCTGTTAATCACGGCGTGTTAATGAGCTAAACGGCCCTGCACAAATCCCTGCGTCCAGCGGGCTGTGGCAAGGAGGCACCGGGAGGCTGCCAAATTCAGCCTTCCCCTGCCAAGGAGCCTCAGATCCAGCTTGCCCCTGGAATCTTTTTTTTTTTTTTTTTTTTGCAAGAGCAATTAATTCAGTATCAAGGGAATTTTTCTCTGTGGGGCTTGGCAGCAGGGAAGTTAATTGGATCATGGTATGGCAGGGAAAACCTGGGCACCTCCAACCAGGCTGCAGGCCAACAAAACCCATCCAGCAAACACCCCCCAGCACAGGAATCACCTCGGCTATTATCCCTGGTAAGAAGGAAATGATGAGAAAAGCTAATTGAATTGCCCAAGTTTACAGTCAGTCCTCAGGCTAAACTCAAACCCCCGAGTACAGGAACGTTCAGCTCTTGTGCTGAGGTAAGACTGAATTCCATCAAGAAGCACCAAGACACCACTTCACTGGGATAAAAGCAAACAAAGTCTGTGTGGGCAATGCTAAAAGAGTAATCCAGAGGAACCAGATTAATAGTAATCTAACAGTAACACCTCCCCAGGAGGAGGCTGCCACATACACCCACCTCTGCACAGCGAGAGCAGGGGAGAGCTGCTGCTGCAGGGAAATCTGTTCAAAATCCAAAAGTAGCCTCAGTGGGATAACTGAGTGAGAAAAGATTAAATCTACTATCAAATCTCTTCAGAAGGGGAAAAGCAGAAATTTCATTTGGGGGTTTGTGTGTCCAGCAAAATGCAGAGAACTGTGGTACCTACCTGGGCCACCTGCAGCCACCCTGGGACTGCTCCCAAATTCTCCAAGCACTTTCTCCAGGCTGGTTTGTTGTACATAAGGCAATCAAGTGTTTTTGTTTGGAGATTTTCATGCATTTTTAAAGGTCTCACAATTAGGAAGTTTTCCCTGAAACTTTCTACTCCTGTTTCTTCTGCCACAGCATTAATTTTTCTGGCTCCCTTTGTAAGGAAATGGTTAAAATGCCAAAAAAAAAAAAAAAAAAGAAGAAAATACAAAACAGTTTTTAATAAAAGGTCTTTAAAAAGCCCAGTCTTTCACATCAGAAATCTTCTAAAGCCAACTTACTAAAGATCCTTATTAGCCTCAATCAACTTTACTCAACCACAGCTCCCCCTGTGCCATCTCCTTCCCATCCCTTACAAATGATGGGCTCACTGTAAATTGTGAGAGTTTAACTCAAACTCCATTTCATCTCCACCAACTGCAGAAGGTGCCATTTCTCAGGAATTATAGTCAGCAATATTAGTCCCTGGGTATGGTATTACCATATCTGGGATGATTTAGGGACAATGAAATCCCTGTGCCATCAAGCTGTGTGATTCTTCTGACACAAATGATCCTGCAACTCAATATCCTCTGGATGCACTCACTGAATTCAGTCCATTTTCCTTCCTTGTTCCCTTTCAGCCCACCCGTGGCAGGGCTCTGGGGTGGGAGGAGGATACTGTTGCCTCTTCCAAACAGAACTGAGCTCTGTGAAGGCAAAAGGAAAACTGCTGCAGAGGGAAAGGATTCTGAAACTCTAAACTGTTAATCCTAGGGCACTGTACTAGGAGAAACAGGGACTTGGGGAGTCCTCCTGACATGGCCCAGTTCACCTGTTCTCATGGTTTTTAGCCCAGTCCACCTTCAGTTTAACATAAACCCATGGCTGAGGGAAAGGTGGTTCTCTAGGATATTGGGAAGTGACTGCTGGCTGGCAACTTGCTCAGTTAACTTCTGCTTCTGCTCAGTTAATTGAGCTTCTGCTCAATTAACTTCTGCTCAGTTTAATTGTTGCTGCTTTGGGAGGAGTCCAGAGACTTTGATAATTTAGAGAGCACTAATTTCACTGTTCTTAAAACCCCAGA
Organism: Sylvia borin; assembly: GCA_014839755.1. Lineage (NCBI taxonomy): Eukaryota > Metazoa > Chordata > Aves > Passeriformes > Sylviidae > Sylvia > Sylvia borin. The sequence goes on along the minus strand of CM025981.1, from coordinate 5,876,215 downwards.
AAAATCCTGAAGCGTTGGGATAACAAGGATCATTCCCAGTATCCACTTCCAGCACCCCAAAGGCTCCAGCCCCGTGCAGAACTTGGCCATTCTTTGCAACTTCACCTATTAAGAGACAAATAAATGACAGCAGCAGTTTGGGCCTATTTCCCAGGCAACTTGTGCTGAAATTAATAAATGGGGAAACAATTTAGTGGCAGAGCCCTAATATTGCATGGACTTAACCCACACTGGACGTGATGTTTCCCAAAGCTCCAGCAGGACATAATCCCTGCTGCTGCAGAGCTCAGCCAACAGAGCAGCCTGTTAACTGCACGTGGCAGCACCAGTGCCATTCCCAACAGCTACACAAGAGACAATTTTCCATGTAAAATGATTACAATTTAGCAGGAAAATGTCTGTTCAGCTTCAGGCATTCTGGCAGGCGGCGAGGCAGATTTGTGGTGCCTCTAAGCATGAACCAGGCACGGGCTGCAGCTCACGCTTGCTCCCCAGCTTTAATTTACACAGCTAATTAGTTGGATTTACTGGCTTCGGCATCCCTCACCCTCTATTTGCTTAAGGAGAAATAGATGAGCCCTGCCTGTCGAGTCAAGCCCAACAGGCCCATAACTCCAGCAGTGCAGGGCACATCCAGTGGGAAGCACATCAGATGCAGCAAGCCCTGGAACCTCAGCACCAAAAATATCCATTGCTTTCAGAGGAATTCAGGTGGCAGACACTGATTAAAATGACTATTTTTGTGCTTGGCTGGAGAAAACACCCTTCAAGGAACCACACAGGTCAGCACAGGCTGCTGGGGGGTGAGAAGATGGAAAAGTTAAAGATTTACTTCTTCAACAAAGAGCAACCCTGAGATCCCCCTTCATTAGCAGCACTTTGTTTAATGAGTGGGGGTGAAGAGGTCACCCGGGCAGGGATGGACACAGGGAACACAGCATTCCAGCTGGCAGCTTGGCCACTGGCAACCCCTCCAAACCCAGCTCCTTTGGAAGTGCTTGTCCATTTGTAGATGCCCAGCAAGGCAAGACTCTACAAAAGCAGGGCAGGCTGTATTTCAAACTTTCTGATTTTAAAAGATTGAACTATTCTTTTCCTTTCTGCAGCCACGTGCCAATGCCCGGCTGCTCCAGAGACTGCTCAGGAGGTTTGGTGGCTGTTTCTGGGTGGGGTTTAATGAAGATTATTAAACAGGATTATTATTTCTTTTCTGTTAGACATACCAGCTATGGGAACACAGGATGGAGCAGTTCCTGGGGGTACATCCCAAACTGCCTTTTGCACGTGCAGCTGCTCCAGAGCACCTCCAGCACTCTCGACATCGGAAATTTCCGGATGTGAAACTCTGCCCTGCTCGTTTTCACTGGATCCCCTCTGAAATCAGCACAGGTTGAAACAGGTCACTGAACCTAATCACAAACAGACACTGAAATCCCAGGGAAAGCCAAGCAGAGATGGAAAAAATACTCCATCTGACAGTCACTGAAGGAGACGTTTGCACAGGGGAGTTTGGGTTTGGCTCTGCTCTGGAGTCTAAGTAGCAACTATAAAAATGGTGCATTTTTACTCAAAAAAATCTCGTCTCCTGCTTAGTCACTACCCCAGCCAGGTCTGGATTCGATTAGCAGGAGCAACAATATTCAAGTTTAAGTGCAGAAATGTAACACATCATCAGTTTTATGGAGCCAGTTCTGGTTTCACTCCCAAGAAAAGCTCACCAGAGTTCACTTTTCTCTGCAGCAAGATCACTGTATTCCTCCCCATTTTGTACAGTGCTACATTTTAGAAAATAATCTATCTCAGTAGATTCACTTACATGTTCCATTTTCAGCCTCCATGTAAGCCAAGGCTTTAAAAACATCCTGCAGTAATCTAGCTTTTAGGCAAGGAAACCTCTCTTTTAGGTAACGAAATCTTGCTTTTCAGGTGTGAATTACAACAATTAATTATCTGAATGAAAACACAAACACAGACATGCACACAGCAAATGTTCTTAAACCACATGAAGCGAACTAAAGGCAAGAGAAATTACAGAGCATTAAGAACAGTCCAAGCCAAACCGTATCCAGCTTTATTAAAGGTACATTTTATGAACAATCATGGTAATTTAGGCAGGACATGGGCTACAATCTGCAACATTTTACAACAACTGTCAAACTCCCCTCCCTTTGTGGACTACTGAAATGGAGAAGTTGCTAAAAACCGTAACAATCTTCAGCTCACACTTGTAAGAGGTCAAAGTTTAGAGTGAGGGTGGACACTAAACGTTTGTCCACGCGTTGTCTGACAACTCTGCACAAACCCACCCTGACTTGGAGAGGAAAATAACGTCTCAAAGCAGATTTCTGTATCTGAGGATCCACAATAGAAAAGAGGAAGTGCAGCTCCTGTTTGAGCCAGTATATCCCAGACTGGACACCAGGAACCTGGACCATCTGACAGTGGACCTGTGGAACACCCCACAATGCCAGTTCTGCTGTGGTTTGGAGTGAGGGGCTCTGGGTGAACAAGGAGACACCAAAGGAGAACTGATGGCATTGGGATCTGGAGTAAGAAACAGCATTTAGGAGCTTTGATGTTCACTTGGACATAACTGACACGCAGCATGGGGGAATCCCTTCTTTCTCCCTTGCAGGAAGGGCCCTTCTTCCAAAAACTGGGGGACTGGCAAAAGCTTTTCTTATTAAAATTTAGGTTTTGAGAAATAGACTAAATGACATTTGTCCCCATTGCCCCCCACCCCCCAGAACACAACAACGAAGCGGTCTGTGTGCTAACAACATAGCTTAAAAAAAAGTAAACCAAAATTCTGCATTGTTATAAAACTTGATAAAAAATAGTATTTCAAACTGTACAGTCACCAGAAGTACACAGTTATCAAAAATTCACACGTTTCACTTGGCTTCACCAGCACCTTCAGCTTTCTGTGCCTGAAAAGGAAAAGGGGAACAAGTCAACACATGAAAGAAATGGACACTCGTGTTTCTATAGAGCAAAACCTGAGCAGAACAAATCCTCTCTGAGCTGCACAGCTCCGATTTTTAATAAAACTAAACTTCACATCTGTGGCACCCTAAAACACAACTCAGAAGCTGCTTTGAGAACTTTACAGAAGAACTTCCATGTGGCAACATCCTCTGGCAAACAGACAACTTTAACTCTTTACCAACACTTAATCTGCATTAAGTGTTGTAAGCAGCACTCGTCCTTGCCACAAGCCAAGACCTGTCCCGGTCTGAGAGGGAAAGGAATCAATCCTGCTGCACAACAGGCTGCTGGGATACCTGGTCTGTTTTGGCATCTCCGTTTTCTGCAGGGTTGTTTCCCTCCTTGCCAGCATCAGCTTTTCCCTTCTTCCCCTTGGGCACCTTCTCACTCTTCTGCAAATGCAAGAGAACATTTGCTGTCAGCTCCAGACACGAGCCATAACCCCTGAGTGAGGGGTGCTGGCCCCAAAACAACCAAAACAGCACACCACTGTTTGTTTCTTAAGGGATTGACAGAAAACATCAAGTCTTCCCTTCGGTATTTTTTATGCAAATTCTGTAAAATCTGCAAGTTTTCAGTTCAGCTTTATGCAGCGATGATGCAGCTCCATTTCCTCACTGCACAGCTGTTATTCAAAGGTTTGTTAGTTGTTATTATTGCCAGGCAGTGCCAAACCTCATCACTCATTTGCCTTTCCAAACAGCCCTGACCCAACTCACCTTTGGAGCTGCTTTTTTAGGTTTGGGCTCTGGCTTTGGAGGAGCGGGTTTCTGCAAGGGAGAGAAAACCTGTGTTAGAGACTCGTGGAATGGTTTGGCTTGGGAGGACCTTAAAGCCCCTCCAGTGTCCCCCCCCTTGACATGGCAGGGACACCTCCCACTGTCCCAGGCTGCTGCAAGCCCCATCCAGCCTGGCCTTGGGCACTGCCAGGGATCCAGGGGCAGCCTGGGGCTGCTCTGGGCACCTGTGCCAGGGCCTCCCAACCCTCACAGCCAGGAATTCCTTCCCCACATCCCAGTCCTCTGGCAGTGGGAAGCCATTCCCCCTTGTCCTGGCACTCCAGGCCTTTGTGACAAGTCCTGCTCCAGAGAAACAAACTACTTTTATTTTTTTTAAACATTCAGGCCAAATAGCTTAGTCTTAGGAAAGCAAATAGAACCACTTGAAACTGCAGCAGTTATTTGGTTTGTCCATTATTTTACCACTCCCATAGCACCACACAATAGGGCAGGTCCTTAAGGCAGGAACTTAATTTTCACCTCCAGCTCTGAGATGCATTTACACACCCAGTGGTCATGTGTAAAACCACCCAGTGTTGTGACATCTCTGCCCAGCAAGAGGATACTCACAGCAGATAACCTCGCTGATCTCCGCTGTGGCTGGGGGAAAAGGAAAACAGTTCTATTGAAATGACATGGAACATGAACTCTCAAAATCTTACAAGCTTGCCCTCTTCCCAAAGTAGCAAACTCTCAGAAATTATGTTTATATGTCTTTAGTTTTTAGAAATTAAGGTGGTAGTTCCCTTTTTTTGTGTTCTCAAGAAACATGAGGCTATGCTGATGAAATTACTAATAGCTAATGATAATTGAGTAATTTTTCATAGTTTAAAGTATATTTCTCATGGTTAAATAACAGTTCAGACTTTGAAAAGTCAGAGTCAGTTGAGACCAACCCTCCCCCCCACTCCCCATTTATTCTGCTGACGTTAAACCTCATCTTCCAACGGAAACACTTGATGATCCAACTTTCTCAAAACACTGAACTTCTTACCTCATCCTTAACTTTGGCCTTATCGCCCTTGGTCTCTCCTTCAGCCTGGGGACACGGACACAGGTTGTAACAGGCGATGGAGAGGATTCTCAGTCACCAGCCGTTATTTTACCCTCCCTCCCCAAATCCCGAAGGGAACATCCCCATCCCACCCCCGGCGGCTGCCGGCCCCTCCCCGCGGGGCCGGGGCGGGGGATGCCGGGGCACAAGCCCGCACCGACGCAGGCCACGCGGGGCGGGAGCCGCGGCCTCCCCGGGCTGTGTGCGGGCTGTGTGCGGGCTGTGTGCGGGGGCGTCGCTGCCCCCTCAGGGCGGCCTCCCCCCTCCCGCCGCCGCCGTTTTGGCGGCAAAGCTCCGCCGCCGCTTCCCGCCCTTTCCCGCCCCACACCGGCGCTTCCCCTCCCCCGCTCCCCTCACACCGACCTCCCGCCAAAACCAACCGGTTCGGACCGGCGGGCACCGCCGGCCCCTCCCGCAGCCCCGGGCCCCTCGGGCCTCGCCGGTAACGGGCCCGCGCCGCCCCCGGTGAGGCCTCGCTGCTCCGTTACCGCCCCGAAAGCGGGGCGGGGGGGGAACGCGTAGTCCCGCCCCCCCTCCCACAGGCGGCTCCGTGAGGGGGGGGGAAGGACACCGTGAGGGGGGAGAGGACACCGGGAGTGGGGGGGCGGCAGCTCCACGTACCTTTCTCTTCGGCATGGCTCCGTGTGCGTGTGTGCGAGTGCGAGTGTGTGTGTGTGTGTGTATGTGTGAAGGAGAGCGGAGCGCGCTGGGCGGCGTGAGGGGGCGGAGGGAGCGGGCGGAGGGAGGCGGGGGTGCGGGAGCCGGGCGCGCTGGGCGCGGGGGGCTGCGGGCGCGGTGCGGGGAGCGGTGCGCGGGGCTGCACCCGGCGGGCTGCGCTGGTCCCGACCCCACTAATTGGAATCGGGTGTTTATAAAGTTTTATATAGAGCCGGACGCGGCCCAACCGGTTCCAGCCGGATCCCCGCCGCCCCGCGCGCCCATTGGCCCGCGGGGGTCACGTGGGCTGGGGCCAAGGCGGGGAGGGAGGGGATGGGGGGGGCGCGCGGAGGGGGCGGCGCGCGCGCCATTCCCCCCCCCTCCCCTCACACCCCCCGCCCCGTGCGCGCGCGCGGGAAACCCGCGAGGGGGGGCAAGGGGAAAATGGGGGGAAAAAAGGTAAAAAAAAACCACCTAAAAATTGGGGATGATGTGAAAGGGATAAAAAGGGGGACACCCACGCCCCGCGCCGCCCCGCGCGCAGGTGAGCGGAGCTGTTCGTTCAGCACCTCGGGCCCCCCGCGCCGGGAGGGGCTCCCGGGGAACCACCGAGAGCCTTTTTTCCCCTCTGAGAACATGGGAGGTGTATCCGAAGGAGGAGGCGGCAGTGCTGGAAGAAGAGAGGAAAAAAAATGTTAAAAAAGCAATAAAATGACGTTAAATCGATTCACACAGGTGCCTGCTGCTTGTGCCAAGTGTCTCGGGAAGTTGGGCTCCTTCCAAGAGGGGACATTCCTCACACCTGGCACAGCCACAGCCCATCTGCCACGGATCCAACTAAAGATCTTCATTGCCACTTCACTGTGCCCCGAACTTCCCACTTTTTAGCTGAACCTCGTTCAGAAAAGCACCCCAAGGAAGGACCTTTCCCCCCTTCCCTGCCCAGGTAAACTCAGGTTGTTTCAGACCTCAGCCACACTGATTTTTCCCAGCCAGGCTGATTTCTGCCATCTCCAACCCATACAAATTAAAGATGGAGGTTCAGTTCACACTGACAGAAGCCTGTGGCTCTATGCCCACAGATTCACTGGAAAGATGCACTCCTGAAACTCTCGAGTTTGCCCAGGTAACTCATCCCCACCCTCCAACCTCCAACAGTTATTTCATGGGGGAAATAACTGGAATTGCATTTACTGGAATAACTGATGCAGGTGAAACGTACAAAGTCAGGTAACAGGAACCTTTTGCCACTGTTTGAAGGACTCTTCCTCCTCCCCTATTCCAGTGACACCTTTTATAAAATGGATTGAAACTTTCCAGACAAGCATTTTATAAACCACTTCACTTACCTGCAATAGGGCCAGTACTCTGTGGAAAGCCACCACTGTGGCTTTCGTTACCTGTAGAGTCACAACAAAAATGGAAAACCTTTTTTTTTTTTTTTTTTTTTAAGGCAAAAATACATTTTTTTGAGTAGAAGAGTCTCCCCATCAGCCTGGCAAAGCAGACTGAAGAGTTTCCATCTCATGGACAGTACACTGTTTCCACAGTTTTCTGAAACATGGAGAAAATAAAATACAGCCAAAGAAGTTTAAAATCAACAGCTCTCATCATCTCAGCACATTTTTATCCAAATTTTCTTTGCTACTTACACAGAGGTGGTACCTGCACACAGCTCCACTTGGGCAGGCTTTGGGGTATCAGCAAACTGCTCACACTACCCTGTAAAACCAACCTTCAAATCATTCCCAGGCTAACAGGAATCACATGAGGAGTCTGTCACAGATAAAATATTATTATATTAAACCTGGATTCCAGCTTCATCACACCTTAAAATAAGCAGCTCTACATACTTTAAAACATTCAGGTTATTTTTTAAATAACTTTGGTATGAATATACTTTATTCCCAGTTTGACTACACAGTTCTCCTCTTCACAATCACAGGCCAAGTGCTCAGTGTGCAGCACTTACAAGGCTTTTAAATCTGCATTTTGTGGTTTTCACCTGGAGGTAAGAAGAAACACTTCAAACCCAGCAACAGCTGGTACTGTCACATCTGTGTGTGCATCAGGAACAAAAATCAACACATTTTCAGTTCTTTTCATCATGGGGACGGAAACCAGGAGGAACCCGAGACGGAAACAATCTTGGAAATCAGCTTGTCCATCTCCCTGCCAATGGAAAACTGAGAACAAGTAATACTCCACAGCTGCTCTGGCCACTCCCATTAGTATCAGCCAAACAGCTCCTCTGAAACATTTTGGCTGGGGTCAGAGGCTGGTTTTGGCTACTGTATTCCTGAATTAAGCCCACCCTCATTCCCTGGAATTCCCTCAGAGGGTTTGGCATATGGTAGCCATCACCTGTGTTTAGCCAGTTTCCTTCCCTTCCTGAGAAGGTTCATTCCCAACCAATCCTTTTTCCCTGCCTGCTCAGAGCCTTTCCCAAGGTCAGTGTGGTCCAACACCAGCACCTTCTGCACCTGCCTTTTCCCCACATACACTGCTCAGGAGAGATCTCAGAACCTGCTGAAACTTTGGAGCAGCTTTTCTTTACAGCAAGGCTGAGAACCCTTCCTTCAGCTCTCTGGAAACCAGGAGTGGATACATCCAGCAGAGTCAGGTGGGGAAAAGACAAGATGCTCTCACCAAGTAGGCAGTGGGGAATGTCCCTGACCCCAGGGATAATCCCCTCCCTGCAGAAAGCAGGGCTCTCTTGATGGGCCAGCAAAGGACATCTCAATAAAAGATTCCCTAGTGCAAAGCCATGGAAAGAATCCAGACTGATTTAAAAGGACTGAACTGGTTTGGCTGGGCCAGTTCAGGAGGAATCAGAGAACTGGAGGAGGCTCACTGCAGTTAACTTCTTGTCACCGGAACGCCTGGTCTGTCAAGGACCCAGCAGCAGAGACCCAGCAGGGTGCAGGTATCTGTCACCAGGGCAGGGAGGTGACACAGGACGGCACCACCTTCCTCAGCAGCATCACAGACCAGGAGAGTTCACAGCAGCCACCGGGGCAGGGCCAGGGGGATGGGAGCTCCTGGAGCAGCCCTGGACGCCCACGGCAGGACCCCGCTGAGCCAGTCCCTCAGGGCAGCAGCTGCTCCCTCTGAACACTGTGTTCCCCAGGGCCCAGCACCTGTGTCATGCAGACACCGGACACAATCTCTCAAAGAAGTCTGCTCTCTTGTGCTCCAGGGCCTGCAGGAAGCCCTGGATCCTCTCCTCCCTCAGGGCTGTGCATTTCTGCAGCAGCGTGCGCCGGCGCCGCGAGTCTCCGTGGGACGTGCACCCCTCCTGCTGCAGCTTCTTGGTCACGTAAGCCTGGTCCCTCTCCAGCTGCTGTCGCCTCCTCTCCTCCAGGTAGGAGTCTCTGGCCTTCTGGAGGGAAAAGCAGAGTGTCAGCACCTTAGCAGGGCTCTCAGCTCACCTGAGACACAGCCTCTGCCTGCCCTTCGCTCTCCAGGTTCACTCACGGCTGGCTCTGGGTCTGCCTCTTCCACCTTGAGGCAGCTTCTTGACTGGCTACAAAAAATACAGGGGTATCCTCCTGGGCCTTCCCTCCAAGACAGGACTCTGCTCAGAGCATTAACTCCTAGTTAGAACAGATAAAAGCCAGGACAAATTGTGGGAAAACCCTCAGATATTGGAATCAGAGAGGAACAGCTACAGGAGAACTTTGAACCTCAGACATGCACACTCTTATCCTCACCGGTGCTATTACAGCATTTTTGATCTTATTCCCCTGGTTGCTGAAAGGTTTTAGGGGATTGCAAACCACGACTTACAGGGCAATTCTTTGAGATGATCCAGTATTGAGTTAATCAGCTTTAAAACAAAAGCAGGAATAAGCTCAGCATTCCCAAATTTCTGTCATCTAAGAGTGTACTGGCTTGAGACACAGCAGGAGAAAGGCAAAGGCAGGAGCCATTCTTGTCTATGCTTCAAGTATTTGAAATATATTGTTGTAGAACATCACTTTTAGATTTCTCCTTATTGCACATGTCCTGGCCTGCAGCTTCCAACAGCAAAAACACATCAGCAGGCAGGAATATTAAGGTTCTATTTTTAAAAACTGTAAAACTGGTCACTGTGACATAAACTGACACACACACACTTGGGAAGTGCTGGTCTTTCAAACAAGCAAGAATAATAATTACTCTAATGAGAGCCTGACTCACTCATCCCCACACTTTTCCTGAGCCCAAGGCAGCTATGGCTCTGGAAATTAGTTTTTGTTGTGCTGGCAATGTGAACAGAAATATCCCCAGCAAACCCACTGAATGGATGCACTCCAGGGCTGCCTTCAACTGCAAGGATCTGTTGAACAGAACACTTCCACCCTCAAAGTGGAATTCTCTTTATGGCCCAGACAGACTCAGCTCACCACTGCAGGGGCAGCCAACACCTGCACTCCTTCCTGAGATCTACCAGGTACCAAAAGCAGGATCTAGCTGATTCTAGGTCTAGCAGGGTCCAGCTGATCCTTTGCACAGTTGTGAGGGTTGCTGGAGGAAAAGGGCAGCCTCAGACACTGCAAAGTGGCTCTTACAGGGAGAAAACTGACCAGAGAACAAATGTGGACAATGGGAAACCTTGATAATGGCATGGCATGAACACATCCAGCCACCAACCAGAACTAAGGAAAGATGAGAATAGCTGGGAACAGAAGCTGCATTTGTTGCCTGTCAGAAACTAGCACCAGGAGCAAAGTCAGAACAGTGACCTTACTGTTCCAGACAGAAGCCAAGCTCGTGGCAATGACAAACACTACTGCCTTTTTTGCTTCCCTCCTCATGCAGAAGGTGAACTGCCATTAGTTGTACTAATACAATGAATTGCTGGTAGGAAAAGGGCAGACTTGGGCCAGAAATAGGAACAAAAGAGGTTAAGGACGTGGAGAGTTTAGATGCTGCCAGACTGGCTGCACTTGATTAAATTCAGCCATAACCACAACTGACTATAATCTCTTTGACAACTCTCAGAGGTGAGCAAGGTCCCTGAAGGTAGAAAAGGGCAATGTAATGCCTGCCTTTAAAAAGAGGACACAAATAATTAAGGAGCAGACACATTCAGCAGCGAGATATGGTGGAGATTAAGAGCTGCCATACTGAGGCTCTCCTGCCATCACTGCTGGCTCTGTGTCACCAGCTGCTGCCCCACACATTTCTCCATCAGGAGTTCCAGCTCCTACACTTGTTTTGCTTAAAAATAGCCAAACTACTATCTCACTACTGATAAGAGAATCAGAACCAGGTCAGTGAGGTTCACAGCAACAGACCTAAAAGGAGAGGAACAATGTCAGTGAGCAGTAGGAACAATCCCCTCAGCAGGTACATCTGGGCCCACCAGAAAGGGGACACTTGTCCACAGACCCACAGCTCAGGCAGCCTCATTTCAGCTCCCAGAAAGGAAACTCTAAACCCACTTGTTACAATGCTAAAGCCAACAGTGGAGTTAGAGGAAGAGCATGTGAGTACTCCCTGCTTGCTCCAGTGTGAATGCAGCACGTGCTTACAGCACTGATGAAGGCAGATCTCACCCTGGGGCAGACCAGGAGTGTTCACTTGGTGTGTGAGGTCTGGGACAGATGCTCCAGCTGCTGGAATGAGCAGTGAGTAACAGAGACAGTGCTGACTTGGGGTATTTTGCTGAGAGTAGAGGGGTCTGGCCACACACCAAGACTGAAACAAGCCCCAGGGGCACAGGAGAAGCAACACATGAGCTGCTACTGAAACAAGATCTGAGCCAACAATCACTGCTCCCACTTTGCAGCCTCTCACCTGATCTCCAGCTGCTGTGCAGGCAACACATGGGGCTGGGCTTTCCACTGCCCCGAGGCTCCCTTACCTGTAAAGCACTGTAGTTCATCTGGAACTGAAGGATAGCTTCACACAAGTTCCAAAAGGAATATTCAGGCCACAAGACTGACTGAAACACCAGGCATGAATGGGATGTCTGCAGAAAGCAAGATCACCAACACTTCAGTCAATGAGCAAGAGAAAAAGTCATTAAGATGCAACTCTGTTGGGCAAACTATGCCACTTTCCCCACAAAGGTTTTACCTAGGCTGTGTTATCAGATTCTGCTTAAAGGGAGGCAAAAACCATCTAAGAGAGCCTGAAATTGCACAGTGTAAAGTCCTTCTAATTAATTTTTAATGCTGGGACACCAGTCATCCACTCCTGTAAAGGCATCAGCAGAATTCTTTCTAATACTGTGTTGGTCTTCAGAGAGGTATTTTTAATAGCTTAAGCATCACAGACTTATAAAAAACTAAAATAGCAACACTGGAGTACCAAAGGCTAAGGGAGTAACAGTTGAACTGAGGATCAGGACATGACATTTAAGCCATTCTTCAAATGACATCTCATGATATTCCTTACTGCCCACTCATGAAATTTAAACTGCTTAATGAAGCCAAGAATTGTGGTGCCCTGAAGATATCCTTGAGATGGATGATGAAAGACTTCAAGTCAAAACCTATTTTTGCCACCAAGTTCCTCAGAGTTTCAGGTAAATACATTCCTATGGTGGCTGCTAAAGCAATCCAACACTAAACAGGACTCCTGTACCACAGAGAGGAGCAGGCAAAGGGTTATTTCATAGCATCAACACCCACCCAGGGTACAGGTGTGCCCAAAAATAAGGGGAGGAGAGGGGATGTCTTGGTAGGCAAGCACAGCTCAGGCCAGACAACTTCTGAGAACCTGCCAATTAAGTAACTTGGAATGGGAACATTTGATGTGGTTGCCTAAAGGCAATTGGGTTTTGGCTCCAAACTCTACATGTAAAATAACACGTGAGCTCCAGCTGAAGGAAGGATGAGAATTCATGATTTTAGGCAAACACAGATCTGCAAGAAACAGATTGCCCAGAGGTGCCCCAGCACTCAGTCCATCCTGGGAGTTACCTAACCCCAGCAGAAGGAGTTCCAGAGCCCTCACATCTGCTTGTACCTGAAGCCAGTGGAACACCAGCACTCTCTGAGGCGAAGATGGAATATCCCAAGGAGAAAACAGAGACTTTACCTGCCAGAGCAAGAAATCACTGAGGCGAACCTCTCCAGAGGTTCTTATCAGCAGGTCTGGGTCAGGGGAGTTGCTGGTGTACAGACATTTATCCAGCAGCGATTCAGACACATCACTAAAAGACAGACACAGTTTATTAGACCCCTCTCCTCACCTGGTGGATGTGTCACAAACCAGAATTAAGGGATTTTATGCAAACTCAGGGCTGCAGATCAAAACTGGGTGGTGGAGCTGAACCACAAAGTCATCAACTTGCTTCTGACAGACATTGCTGTCTGCTCCACAGGCTATTCCAAATGCTATTTCAGCCCCCAGAGCATCCCACTCCATGCTCTTTGAAACATAACACAGTGGTGGAAGCAGACTGTGAAGGCTTCCATCTGGAGCAGGGAGCAGAGTGTAACTACTCCTTCTCCTTCAGGGTGGAGGAACAGTGCAGCATTCATGATTCATCTGTTGTTTGACCTCATAGCTAAGACTGTCAGCCAAGCAGCCAATTGTTGTGGCATGAAATCTGCCTTCACATTTAAACTAACTTAAGACACAGACCTAATTTCTCTTCTGTCTTGGTTGTGTATCTATCACCATGGTAACTGAAATAATAAAAGCCAAACATTGCATAGTAACTTTAAGTCATTTGTTCCAGTCACACTGGTTTAATGACATCTATTTAAAAGCCACTTGGCTTCTGAGAGGTTTTTCATGCAGTGAGAGTGGCAAGGCAGGCAGGATTCATCCAAAAGCCTGACACAGAAAGCCCTGGGTTACCTGGGTTCCAGCAGTCCTTGTTCCACCCCCCAGGCCATCTCCCTGACAGCATTGCTGATCTCATGTCTCGAGGTGTACGCAAAGCAGACATTCAGAAAGCACCTGCAAAGAGGAAAAGATGTGAAAGGCTCATCCTGGGAAGGTCCAGCAGATGACAGGGATGTGTGCTTGTAGGACCATTAAGAGAAAAGAGATGCAGCATGCCCGACAAGTCCCAGCCCTCAGGAAGAGGAGGAAGACGTGAGGTATCAGCTCTTTAGACTGAGTGTCTCTTACTTGTTGTAGTTCCTGGTTGCCAGCACAGCTTGGGCAATCAGCTCCTGGATGTCCACGGGCAGCAGGGGCAGGTCCCCGAGGACACGGATGCACACCCCGTGCTTCTTCAGGTTCTCCCTGCACCCAGCCACAGTGGGGACACAGAAAACACATCAGTCACTCTGCACAAGTGCCAACATCCACCCACAGCTTCAGCAAAACTGGGAGAGAGGCAAACCCACCAAACAGTGCAAAACTGGCTGAGATGTGATCATCCCAAACCATCCCAAAAAGGCACAGTGATCACTCCCCACGCCAGCTCCTGAGGTACAGACATAACCAAAGGGCCAGGAAAGGATCACAGATTAGGCATAGAATAAACCATAGACTGTGGGCACCTCTAACTAACCAAAAATTAAGACAAAGCTTTGATATTTGTGAAAACATCTGGTGCTCTGTGTTTATCTGGAAGCTGTCCTTGTCCCCATGGTTTGGATAGCACAGCTGTCACAAATCTGATGTGCAGGGGGAGTGTGCATGCACAGAGCTCTACACCCCACCCAGGCACAGCCCCTCCAATCTCTGACTGCAGGTGGGGAAGGTTCTCCTCACTCAGTCCATTCTCTCACTGTAACATCCCTGCAGCTCCTCGTGTCCTGCTCCAGCTCCACCCTGGGACAGGACACAGACACTTACTGCTCCTCCAGGAGGCGGCTGAACTTCTGTCTGGCGAGGTCCATGAGCCCATCCACCTCCTCCTTGGAGCGTTTGAAGTTCTCAATGCTGAAGGCATAAACTGTCACCTCCCGAATGCCCAGGTTCAAGCACCACCGCAGTGTCTGCAAGATGACAAAATGTAACAATCAGGCCAGCAAGACACAACTCCTCCATCTACAACCTCCCTGTGGTTTCCCAAGAGGGCAGGACTGGACCAAAAGAAACAGCTATCAAAAATATGAAACCCTTAGACGTGAATTTCAGATTCATTTTAAAGAACAGGAGGGAAATATCACTAGCTGAGGATGAGAATCCATCACAGGGAACTCATCCAGCCAGGGAAAGCACCACTGGTTTATAAATGATATAATAGTGTACCTTTCAAAACCTTTTCAAAGATACTCAACCTGTTTCCAAGAAATAAAAGCCTTGAGATCTGTAAGGCAGATATTTTAATTGAGTGCCAAACAGAAGAAAAAACAGCTGAATAGAACCACTCTGCAAGATAATACAGAGAGGGAGGAGCAGAAGTTGTGAATCCTGATGATGAACATCAGCCCCAAGCACAGGCCTCGCTCCAGTGAGAAGGAACACAGGACACCAGCCCAGCAGCAAACGCAGCTCAAACTCCCACCACACAAAGGCACAAAACATCCTCCTCACCTGTGCCAGCTTATCAAAGCCTTGGGAATGTCCCTGCTGTCTCTCCACGTGACACTTCTGGGCGTAGCGGCGATTGCCGTCCATGATGAAGGCGACGTGCCTGGGCATTGGGCCTGCCTGGAGAACAGGGGAGGCACAGGAGAGCACCAGCTGGGTTCTGCCCACCCCAGAGACCCCAGCCCCTGTCCCTGGGCCTGCCTGGAGAACAGGGGAGGCACAGGGGACCACCAGGTGGGTTCTGCCCACCACAGAGACCCCAGCCCCTGTCCCTGGGCATTGGGCCTGCCTGGAGAACAGGGGAGGCACAGGAGAGCAGCACGTGGGTTCTGCCCACCACAGAGACCCCAGCCCCTGTCCCTGGGCATTGGGCCTGCCTGGAGAACAGGGGAGGCACAGGGGACCACCAGGTGGGTTCTGCCCACCCCAGAGACCCCAGCCCCTGTCCCTGGGCCTGCCTGGAGAACAGGGGAGGCACAGGGGACCACCAGCTGGGTTCTGCCCACCACAGAGACCCCAGCCCCTGTCCCCAGCAGCCCTGAGTGCTCCCAGGAGGGCTGGCCTATCTCCCAGCAGGAAACCTGCAGCTGGAACCAGCAAGATGCTCGTTTCCTCTCTGTCAGCACACTTTAGGGTCTCCAAAGAAACAGCTCAGTGTTGACAACTGCCTAAACTGAAAAGCAGCTTTGCCCTCTCCATTTCTCTCATGAGAGAGAGCTGTGGTGCTCAGGAGCCCAGTGCTGCAGCAGCTGCAGCCATGGAGGAGGGCACACAGGGGTTTATGCTGCATTTTTTTATTTCAAAGACAGAAATTTCACAGGCACAGTTAACTTCAGAGGAAACCAGAAAAGGCCATAAGATTTCCCCCACAAAGAAAACTTCGTTTCCTGACCTCACTGGGCCTCTCAAGGGCAGTGCCATCAGTCTCAAGCCTGAGCAAGGAGAGAATTCTCCTGGAACTGGTGGGGTTTTCTTCCAATACTCAGTTTCATTCCTTAAACTCCCAATGTGAGGATCTCTCTTCCCTCCCTCCTTCCCATGCCCTGCCTTCATCAGCAAGGGCACAAACCCTTATTGGCAAGCACTGCTGCAGCCTTGCTCATTTGCAAGGCTAAGCCTAAGTAATCTCCCACCCTGGGATGCAGTTCAGGGATGCACATCCAGTGCCAGCACTGAATGTACCCTTGCCAACAACACTCCCTTTCCAGAGCACTGCAGCCACAAAGACAGTTCCACCCTGAAGAACCTGCCAGCTCTTCACCACAAAGTCCACCCAAATTCATCCCTTACCTTAATGATGTTGGCACAGAACCTCTCTATGATGGTCAGCTCGCCCTCTCTGATCCACGACATTTTTTACTGAGAGCTCCTTTCCTTTTTCAAAAGGAAGATGAAGAGGTTAAAGATGATTGTTTGACCCCAAAGCAAACAAACCACCTGGGAAAAATCAGCTCTGACTTGCTGCTCTGGAGCCCTTTACATTGTTTGTGCAAGTCCTTTGATAAGCAGGCAGTGGGGAAGCTCAGAAACAGGCTCTGGAATTTTCCAGCTGTGTCATCAAGAGTTGGTTCTGCACTGGCTGGTGCAAGGAAAATCACCCCTGAGTCCTCCAGCCTGCAGGACTGGTTCGTACCGAGCCACGGTTTGGGTGCCACCAGCACAAACAGCCCAGACCCAACCACCTGGACTTCATCCCACCCTCCAGGGACAGCAGCGCATCGAGTTACACTGACGAGCTCATTCTCCGTGTGGGCTTTCTCTGCCTCCCCCTCAGGAAGGGATCCCTACCCACAGCTGCAGCCACAAAACATTAAGGCAAGGAACTGCCGAACCTCAGGCTGCTCCTGAAGCTTTTAATGCTTCCCTTGCAAGGCTCGGCCTGAGCACACCCAACGCCATCGCTGGCTGTTAATGGTCAGCTAATGGCAATCAACCCTTTACAGGCGGTTTTACACAGTCATCCTAAAGAAGGACCCTCACAGAGGGCTGCAGGCCCGGGGCAGGGCAGGGAGGGCCGCGCCTCGCTCCCCGGGCCGGGTGGGCGCAGCCGGGAGGCTCCAGCCCCGGGACCCCGGCAGCGAGCGGGGCCGGCGGAGAGCGGGCCGCACACCCGGACCCTGCGGGAGCCTCCGCTGCCGGCAGCCGCACCGCCCTCCCAGGCGGGAAGCGCACGGTGGGGACGGGGCGTCCCTTAGGCCTCCGCCGGTTCCGTGAGGGAAGGGACACGGCCGCCGGCGGGAAAGACACGGCGGAAGGAGACACACGCGGCCCGCAACGCTCCCGCCGCGCCGGGCGAGGGCCGGCTCTGCCCCTGGTCGCCCCCGGTCCCTCCCGGTCCCTGCCCCGGTACCTGCCCCGGTACCTGCCCCGGCCCCGGTACCTGCCCCGGCCCCGGTACCTGCCCCGGCCCCGGTACCTGCCCCGGCCCCGGTACCTGCCCCGGCTGCGCCGCCTCAGCCTCCGCCGGAGGGTGACGTGCCCTTCCGCTTACGTCACACGGCGGGGGGCGCGCGGCGCAGGGGGCGGGGCCGCGCGTGCGGCCGGGCCGGGAGGGCGGGGCGGGGGGCGGGGCTGTGAGGGGAGATGGCGGGGGGACACTGAGAGGGGAGATGGCGATGGGAGCTCTGTGAGGGGAGATGGCGGGGGGACACTGAGAGGGGAGATGGCGATGGGAGCTCTGTGAGGGCAGAGGGAGATGGCGGGGGGACAATGAGAGCAGGAGGAGATGGCGATGGGAGCTCAGTGAGGGGAGAGGGAGATGGCGGGGGGGGACTCTGTGAGGGCAGGGGGAGATGGCGGGGGTACACTGTGAAGGGAAGGGGAGATGGCGACCCCTCGCCTGCTCAGTGAGGACAGGGGGAGACAGTGAGGGACAGGACACAGGGAATGGCTTCAAAGGGACAAGAGGGCAGGGGTAGATTGTCAAGAGATTCTCCTCTTGTGAGGGTGGCAGGCCCTGGCACAGGGTGCCCAGAGCAGCCGTGGCTGCCCCTGACCCCTGGCAGTGCCCAAGGCCAGGTTGGACAGGGTTTGGAGCAGCCTGGGACAGTGGAAGTGTCCCTGCCATGACAGGAGTGGGATTATTGGATGGGCTTTGATGTCCCTTCCACCCAAGGCAGTCGGTTTTTCTGTGACAGGGCTGGGGCACTTTTGGGGGGCTGCAGGGGTCTGGTGCCCCCCTGCCCTGGTACCCCCCATCGGGGCTCCTCAACCCTAGGGGAGAAAAACAAACTTAACCCCACACACAGAACATCACCAGCAGCCATTGCCCATGGTCTTTATTCATTTTTTTTTTCCAGAAAAGAAAAACCCCACATTTTACATAGTTGGTACAAAAACAGTAAAATGAACAGAGGAGGGGAAACCTGCAGCAGCAGGAACTGAGGATCTCGCTGCAGGGACTCCAGCAGGAAATGTCTTTGGGAAGTGTGAGTAACTCACTCAGGGGTCACCCTGAGCCCCACACACTCGCAGAGCCACCCCAGTTATCCCCTCCCCCCCACCCACTCCATAAAACTTCACGGGTTTGACACGAACGCTTTGGTTGCTAGCAGTAAACATGGGTTACATTCTTCCGTCTCCTCCTGGACATTTCTGGGACTCGAGGCTTTCGCCCCAGGGCAGATCCCCCCTCGTGAGGGACATCTTTGTTTTATTTCTCATACATTCAAACACTCCCGTGTCACAGCAGGACCCTGAGGTGCCCCATCCTCCCCGGCTGTCCCCTCATGCATAGTGCCCGTGGGCAGGGTGGGCCATGATGCAGCAATTTAGTTAATTATTGTCAACATAAGGGAAGAACCACAATGGCCAGCACAAGGAGATGCGAATCAATCCCATCTCCTCCACTGTGGCTTCCCAGCACAGATAAAAATCCCTGTTTTTCTTAGATCCCAGCGCCCCGGGGGAAACCTGAGTGATTCCCTATTTGCTTCAGCCCAGGACAGGGGTGGGTACAGAGCTCCCACCTGGCAGCTCTGAGTGGGAGAACAGATCCATCTCCCTGCTCCATAACCTATTAGATGCTTTGAATATTTCTTTGTAATTTTTTTCCTTTTTTTTTTCTTCTTTTTTTTTCTTTTTTTTTTCTTTTTCCTCTTATTTTTGTAAACAATAATCAAGGAGAATACTGAGAGAAAGTGGAAAGATTTACAGAGGTATTTACACACACTAGACATCTGGCAGAGAAATCACCAAACCATTAAAGTGGGAGCAGGGGAAAAGGTCCTACACGATTCTGGAGGACAGAAAGGGGTGAGGGGGGCAGAGACAGGGATTGAGGGGGGCAGAGACAGGAATAGGGGGGCAGAGACAGGGATTGAAGGGGGCAGAGACAGGGATTGAAGGGGGCAGCAGTTTCCCTGGCACAGCCGAGGTGCTGGGGGGAGGCCAAGAGCCACCCCCCCAAGGCTCTATTGCATTTTCCCAGTCAGACTAAAGCTGTTTTCCTGAAGCAGTTTTGTACAGATCCCATGGCTAGCCAAGAACTAAAAGTCCTCCCCCCCTCTCCCAAGAAGAGACCACCACCTCACCCTAAACTACTGGGGCAGGGCAGGGAGCAGCTCTCCATCCCCCTCAATGCCCACGTGCTGGGGGTCACTGGGCTCCAGCAGCCTCAGTGAGTCCCCCCAGAGTCCCCCATCCCTGGGGATGTACTCGGTGCTCCTGCTGATCCAGCCCTGCCCCACATCTAAACCTATTGCTACTAAAAACCTGCAGAAAATGGCCAAACGCCCTCCCGGGGAAGGCTCCAGCCACCCCCTGGGCTGCAAGAGGAGTGTTCATACCCCAAAACCTGGGATCCAGACCTTCCCCCAGCCGTGGTGAGTCAGCATTCGAGGGAAGCCAGGAAGGAGAAAAAGATGGAGCAGTTGCACTTCCCTCAGACTTGGGATCAGGTCCCTGGTCCCAGGAGGTCATGGACAGCCAGCCCTGAGCTCGGGGGTGAGAAAGGGCAGGGACTGAGGGTAACCCTGTCTCCCAACACTCCCTGGTCACTGTCTGCTCTTCCTCTGTCCCCCTGCATGGGGCTGGGACCCCCATCCTGAGCCCCAGCCTGCTGGGAGCCTGTGTGACACCCCAGCCCATGGGCAGCAGGAGGACTCGGGTGCACTGCAGTGTCCCCATCAGGTGCCAGAGTAAACAGGAGAGAGAAACAGAGGACAGTCCTCAAAAGCCACCAGGCTGGGAGAAATTCAGGAGTTGGGGAGCCAACAGGGGCTGTAGCACCTCTTCCCTGCCCATGGCTTCTCCATCCCCACGCACGGATTCACAGACCCAAATGCTTCTGTCAGTGCATGGGGAAGGGAAGGAGACCATTACAATACAGGTAAAAAGAAAACAAATCCCAAACATACCAAAAAACACATTTGAAAAGCTCAACAACACGTCAGCCCACCTAGCAAACATCCAGTGAGGTAGATCTACACTTCCAGTACAAACTTCTTCATTTCTTTGTGCTGTTAGAAAAAACCCTCCTCTCTGTCCAGCACTGGGCTACAGAGGCATTTTATCCCTGAGATTGCTCGAATACCTGAGAATAAGTTGCAGGAATTACGTCCTTTCTCTCTCTCTTTTTTTTTTTCTTTTTCCTTTTCTTTTCTTAAAGATTAAAATATACAAAAATACAAAACCAGAATATTTATATTAAAAAAAACAAAAAAAAACAAAACAAAACAAAAAAAAAAACCCCAAAACAAACCCCAAAACCCAACAAACCCAGAACAAAGACGACAAACAAACCCAAAGATACGTCATTCACGCACGTCCTAGTGCAGCTTTCACTTGGCCTTGGCTTGGCTCGGCCGGGGGTGCCCCGGGAGAAGGGGGGGTCCACCAGGGCCAATAAATAAAGGCAAGACTTGGGGAGGGCCGTGGGGAGGGGGGACAGCAGCCACTGACCCGGGACAGCCTCGGCCCCTGTCCCTGGGGAGGCTCAGCCCCAGAGGCAGCGGGTTCTGCAGCGTGGGCTGGGCAGGAGGAGCAGAGGGCTTTCCCCAGCTCCACGTTCCCGAGGCTGGGAGAAGCCTGAGAGGGGAAGAGCTGGCTGCGTAAAACACCTCGTGCTCTCTGGGCTGGCACCTGGGGAGGATTGGGGGAGAAAAAAGTGGTTTTCCTTTGACTTGCTCTCTCCCAGGCTGCAGCTCGCAGCCCACAAACAGGTGGTGTTAGTCCAGCCCCGAGAGATGATCCATTTTCTCCCAGACTGAGCCCAAATCTGGGCCCTGCTGCTGTCAGCAACGGAGCAACCATGGAAAAACCATAAATCCTCACACCTCCCCGAAAGTGAGAAGGCCCGGGGAGCAGAGGGACCCACGGGGCCGGCCCACGGGTGTCTCCCTGGTGCTCCACAGGCAGCCTTTCCCTCAGCCTCCCTCCCGGGCCGGGTCCCCTGCAGCTCCTCCAGGCTGTGCCGGAGCCTCAGGAGAACAGGAGCCATGAGCTCCTCCCTGGGATGTTTCCCCTCTGCTCCTCCTCCCCAAGACACGACTGCTTGGCTTAACTCGGGAAAAGAATAAAGATTAATCAAATACCTTCGGGGTTTTTAGCAGGTAGAAGTGTGTTGGGTTCTGCCTTCCCCTGTTTTGAACAAGCCATCCTGATGCTAAGAGGGCTTTTCCCAGCCTGGGCATGGGGAGAGGTCTGTGCAGGGACACCAGGTCCCCACTGCCACCTGCCCTCCCCAGTCCCTCCCCTCCGAGCCCCGTGGCTGTCCCTTGCCTTGCCAAAGCCTTCTCATCCCGGTGGAAGCCCCTGTCCCCGCCACCCACCATCATTCCCGGGGCTCGGGGAGGAGGGCCGAGCTGTGCATGTCCTCCTCCTCTCGGAAGTAGGCGGGCTTTCCCTGCGAGCTGGGCGACTGCTGTGCTTTCACGGGGCAGTTGGCGACCATGTGGCTGATGCTCTGGCAGAAGTGGCACTTCTTGGGCTGCGGAGGGAGCTTGCACTCCTTGGCGTGGTGGTCCAGCCCCCCGCAGTTGTAGCACCTGTGCGAGGGCAGGAGAAATAAAATGAGGCGGGAGGATGCTGTGACCATGCCTGGGACCCATCTGGCTTCAAAGCCATTGCTGGGCTCGGCGTTTGGGGTGAGTGGTGGCCCCAGGGCTGGTCCCTGCAGAGCCCCAGCTCCAGCACGGCCAGCTGGGGCTCACTGGTGCTGCTGGTACCCAGGAGATGGCAGCAAACCACTGCACTGAAGCCACAGACCGGGGACAAAACCGGGATGTTGGGGGTTCTCCATCCGTGTCCTGGCTCCTGTGTCTCCAGACCCCACTCCCGGGGTGACACTGCCCCAGGAACAGGAACCGCTGACATCCCTAGCTGTCATCGTGTGGGGACAACCCCAAGGGTGGCTTCTCACCGGGCTGTGCCTTCCAGCACCGTCCCATGGGTGCCACCCTCACAGCAGGGCAGGAGGAGCTGCCTTGTGTCCATTTTAAATCCTGCACCCACGTAGGACAGCCAGAGCCCTTTTCTCTTTCCTTTTCCTTCACAATTCCTTTCTGATTAATTAAAAAACCTGTTCATGAGAACAACTGAGTGGGGTGGACAGCATTCACTGGGAAAACTGAGATGAGGCATCCCCAGGCAGCCGGGATGGAGAGAATGGAAGAGGGGGATGAAGGGCTGGGCAGAAATTTGCCCCGGAGTTCCCATCCCACCGAAGGACACACTGTCGGGATGTCCAGCTATTTCCACAAGGAAAGGCTTCTCCTGGAGAAAATTCCCCCAGCCCAGCACGGCTCGGGGTGCTGCCCGGGCTGCCCCTGACCTCTGCCCCTTCCCTGCTGCTTCCCTGCCCTTTCCCCACGGAGCTGCAGCAGCCCCTCATTAACCCCGCAGGAAGGCGCTTTCCTGCCCTGCCCAGCCCCGGGGTGCTCCCGGTGCCCGCAGGGCTCAGCCCCGGCCCTCACCGGTCTCCTTTGGACCTGCGCTTCTGCAGGCTCTTCCCTTTGGGCCTCCTCTCGCTGCCGATGCAGAACACGCCCCCGGGGCCGGTCACCCGGATGGACTCCAAACCTTTGGATGATTTCTTGAAGGTGAATTCGACGGCTTCTCCCTCCTTCAGGCTGCGGAAACCCTCCATGTGGAGCTTGCTCTGGGCGGGCACAGGGAGAGGATGGGGGTCAGCACAGAGCTGGGCTGTTCTCCAGGCACGGCTCAAAGCCCTCCTGTGGCACAAGAGCTGCAAATGTCCCTCTCTGCCTGTCCTTTGATTTTGGGTTGGTTTTTTTTTTTAATACAAAAGAATCTCGAGGCCCTGCAGCAAGGCCAGGAGGCTGCAAGCTCACCTCAGCTCAAGCCCTTTAACAGCCTGCAGTAATTAATTAAGCAGCCATTTGGCGGAGGATTATCACTGCTGGGAGCTTCTCCCATTCCTTCCAGGAACACCACATCGGTTATCAGCACATTATCAAACTAGGGGAGCCAAGAAAAACCCAGGCTGGGGAGGGGGGTTGTGAGGTGACAGCAAAACCCGCTCCACTCTCAGGGGCTCTGTCCATTTTAGCAGAACAAATCCCCAAGGAGCAGAGCTGGGTGAGGCAGGCGGCAATTCCCAAGGCGCTGTGCCGAGAGCATCCCTGCCTGCTCTGCCCGGGGGCAGCAATTCCAGCCCGGCATTCCCGCAGCTCTGCTGGCGGAGCCAACACGAGCACGAGCAAACGAATTAAGGGGAATTTGCTGGCAGAGGGAGGAGCAGCTCCTGCCGGCTGGGGATTCCCAACGCCTGCGCGGCTGCAGCGCGACCCTGCATTTATGAATGGAGCGTCTCCCCCATTCATGGCCCGGAGAGTTCCCATCACGTGGGCCGTGCTCTCCCGTTCCTCCCGCACCCAGCCTCGGTACGGGACAGGCAGGCTCGGGATGCTCCATCTCCGCTCCAGACCTCACCGGGAGCCGCCAGGAAACGCCCCGCGGGAAGCAGAGAGGGAAGAAACGGGGTTGTTGGGTTATAGGAGTGGGTTTTCCTTAGTGGGGTTTTGAGGGGTGTCCGCGTGTCCGTGGGCATGAGAGAAGTGGGAACAGAGCAGAGCTCGAGGAACAACTTTTGAGAGCCTTTTTCCTGCTGCTTTCCCCTCCGTTTCTGGGCCTGGGGTCCAGCTCAGGGTGGGACAGACCCCATGTGCTGGGCCAAGCCACCTCCTGGCCCTGGATCCCCTTGACTGCTGGTACAGGACCCCCAGTGGCCCCACAGGATCCTCCTTTGCTCTCTGACCTGCTCCTGCTGCCTAAAAGGAGAGCCCAACCTTACACTCTGAGGTCCCAAACGACAACAAGGACATGGCAGAGTGTCACAGCCACCTCTGCCCACCCAGGGCAGTTCTGGCACCACCTGCCCCTGGCAAAGGCCCCCGGTGACCAAACGCTGCTCCCCACCACCAACCGAGCATCCCCCATGCAGGAGCTCTGTGCCCAAAGCACCAGCACACCCCAGAGGGGCCTCAGCACCGGGGGTCAGCCACCCCCTGCCCTGTCCCCAGCCCATGAGGGGACCTGGGCAAGGGGAGCTCCCCTGGATGGGGGATTTACCCCATTCCCACAGCAGCCCCAGGGCTCGGAGGGGATGAGCATCACTCCCTGGCACAGGAGGCAGCCGGCGACGAGGCCAAGCACCTCCCGTGGCTCCTCTCAGGGCGTTTACAGCCCCAGCTGGCCCAGCTGTGTTTACACTGCGGGGATGAAAACTCCCAGGCGCTCAGCCCTGAGCTCCGGGATAAAGCTGAGCCGGGCCAGGGGGGACCCCAGAGCACGGGCTGGGCCCCCCCAGCTCGGCCACACCTCGGGCACCCCCGCCCCACTGCCAGCGCCCAGCCCCGGCCATCCCTCACCCCGCTCCGAGGAAGAGGAGGGATGAGGCAGAAGCTGCCACAATATGATGGGGAAGCGATTTATTTTCCAGGAGCGGGTGAGGATGACAAGCGCCCCCCCAGCCCCCTCCGCCAAAAGGCCGAAGGAAACGCCCTCTCCCCGGGGAAGGAAAGGGGGGGACAGAGGCTGGGGCGCCCCAGCTCTTCCCCCCCCCGCCCCGCCCGCAGCCTTTTGATGTGAGCTGCAGAGTGGCTGGTGGTCCCTGCGCATCCCCCCTGCCCCCTTCCCAAAACACACACATTGCTGGCATTCCTCTGTTATCAGATAGGTAATCAAACTGCAGCCCATTGAATTAGCTGCATACCTCCTGCATGTGAAAGGAAGGGGCCCAGAGCCCCTGTCCCACACCACACACAAAGCCGGAGCCTTCCCAGGCCTCCACACCCCCACACCCTCCCCAAAAATAAAGAGAGGAAGGGGGGGATTGGAGCGAGCCGGGGATGCTGGGGATGAGGGGGAGCGCAGGGGAGGGCCAGGCCCGGGAGCCACCGGCCAGCGAGAACAAAGGGCCGGCGGCGGCCGCGCTCCCGCTGCCCAAATTCCAGGAGTTCCAGGCCCTGGCGGGGGGAGGAAGGGTGGCGGCATGGCCGCGGGCCTCTGACCCCCTGCAGCCCCTCCACACAGCAGCGCTGTGCCCAGCTCGCCCCCGGGCCCTGGGCTTCGGGCTCTGGGTCCCTCGGGGGAGCCGCGGGGTCACTGATTTGGGTACGGGGGACTGGTTTGGGTACGGGGGCTGTAGGGTGGCCCTGGGCTCGGGGTCACAGAGCGTTGCCATCCCAGAAGAAGCGTAGCCTGACGCGAGGATTTCCTTGTGGTCCCGGGGCCCGGAGTGACCCGGTGGGACAGGGACAGGGAGGGACAGAGCAGGGCTGGGACAGCCTCACCCTGCGGCCCCCCGGGCATCACAGCGCGCACCTCTCCCATCTCCACCCTCCCTTGGCCCCGTCCCGCATCCCCGGGGATTTACGGCACACAAAGACACAGCACGTGAGCGCTGCCCACCCCCCGCACACGGGCGCCTTCATCCCTCCTCTTCCTCCCACCCAGCGAACCCCTCCTCACACAGCCCGCATTCAGACCCGTTTCCCGTCCTGAAGGGATGACACCGGGGGTGCCCCAAAGCCCAGCGCTGCCCCCCGAGCTGCCGGGCCCCGGCTCAGCCCCACCCCGGAGGGGCTCGGCCGGCCCCGGGGTCACCATTGTCCCCGCGGCCTCCCCAGCGCGACACAAGGGGACGTTTATTCCCAGCCAGCTCCGGCCACTCAATCAAACCATCTTTGTGTGCAGCGGGGCCTGGGGCGGAGCAGCCGCCGCACCTCGGCTCTCCGGAGCCCTTTAAACCGAAATCCCTCGGAAAAGGAGCCGCGCTGGGATGCTGGGGTGAGGCCGGCTGCAGGAACGCTGCTGGCAGTGCCAGGCTGTGCCAGGGGCACGGCTGAGCTCTGCCCGGAGCATTTCGGGCAGCCCAGCCCCACTGCAGGCACTTCCAGTGCCTCAGTTTCCCTCACTCTGCAGGGCAGGCTCAGGAAGAGCAGCCCAGGGATTGCTGAGCCCGGGGGGGACAGGCCCCCATCACTGGGGGTACCCTGTCCCTGGTGACCTCTGGCTCAGCTGGCACCCACAGCAGTGCCCCAGCCACCATCTTCTGCACCCCTCTGTCCCCAGAGCCACCGTGTCCCTGTCCCCCCTCGTTCTGCCCATCAGACCCCCGGGTGGGGGTGCAGGGCAGCCCCCCAACATGTCCCGGCCCCCTTCACCCCAGCAGGAGCCCCCAGGGCCCACCCCAGGGGCAGCAGCCCCCGCCCGGGGCTCAGGTTTGGCACAGCCCCGCTGTAGGTGTGTGCAGGGGCTGACACCGGCCCGGTTCTGGAGGCACGGCTCCTCCTGTCACCGCGGTCACCGCGGGGAGCAGCGGCCTCAGCCCGGCCGGGCACAGCACTTCTCCCCTCAGCCGGGCCCTGCCGCACGGCGAACAGCCCCCGAAGGAGGTTTGGGCAGCGCTGGGCTCTGCCAGCACGGAGCAGTGCCCCGAGCCCCCAGTGACAGCGGGGAAATGTCCCTTTGCCTTCGCAGCCTGCGCCTGGATCTGTCCCTGTCCCCAAAGGCAAAGCGTGCCCTGTCCCCGAATCACACCGCAAATCTTTTCCCGGTGCCAGAAGCTCCGGGGACTCTGCTGGTGCTGGGTTGGGCTCAGGAGTGAAGGGCCTGGAGCAGGAATCCCCCCGGGTCCCCTCCTGCAGCTCCGAGCCCCCACAAACGGGGGGATGCTTGGGAAAGGGGGTCCCGCCTCAGCTCCGGCGGTGCTGCCGAGAGAAGGAGGGCGATGCCTTTGGAGCCCTCGGGAGAGCACAGAGGATTTAACAAAACATTGCCGAGGCTTTCCCCGGGCTCCCTCACCGTCATCTGGTGCAGCATCCCTAAGGACCCCCACCGATTTCAACTAAAATCAAAATAAAGGCACTTCCCTGCCGAAGTAACTGTGTTTGCTCTTCATTTTCCAACATAAGTCAGTAAAACTAAACTCTCGATACCAATTCCTGAGGGAAAGAAAAAAAAAAATCTACCACAGAGTTTAATCCATCAGTTTCCTGTCCTAAATCCTTTTAGCTCCTTTGGTTGTATTTTTTCCCCCACCAAAACCCTCTTGCACTTCCCAGGGGCAGCTAATTGGGATCAGCGGCTGAGTATTAATTTTGTGCTCCCGTCTTAAAGCGGGAACACGGCCCGGAGCAGCCGACAACGATTTCAACTCCATCCCGCTTATTCTTGGGGGTAAGGGAGCAGGGAAAAGGGAACGGCGGAGCCGGGAGCGGGGCGGCAGTGACGGGGCAGCGGCTCCATCGCAGCCCTCCCCACTGCGGCCCGGGAGAAATCCCATTCATTTGGGCCATATTATCTGGGAGACCATTCCAGGGTGTTTTCTCTCCCTGGGGCAGGGAGGGGGAGCTGGGGGAAGGGATGTGCCTGCGGCCATCAGTTAATCTTTAGACAGAGACAGGAGGCTTTTTTTTTTGTGTGTGTGAGCTTCTTGAGGGAGTTTCAGGGGTGGAATAAAGCCACTCTCTTTCAGTATTTCCCATCGGGACGCGGCGCACAAGCGACGCAATACAATTTCATTCCAGCGGTTATTTAAAAAAAAAAAACCCAAACCATAAAACAAACAAAACCAAAGAAATTGCTACTACCCCTCTCTCCCTAAAAAAAAAAAAAAAAAAAAAAAAAAAAAAAAAAAAAAAAAAAAAAAAAAAAAAAAAAGGAGCAGAGATTCCAACGAGCATTTCTGCCCCAGCGGATCTCTGCGGGGGTTCCCTGCTCCTTGCTGGGGGCTTGGACTAAATGACCTTTAAAGGTCCCTTCCACCCCAAACTGATCTGCGATGCCCCGATCCGTGTCCCCGGGGATGAGCCGCTCTGGCGCTGCCGGTGCCGAGGGTGGCCGCGCTCCTGCCGAGCGGCAGCGCTGCACAGGGCGAGCACGAAAAGCCGAATATCGCACGTGTGTCCCTCCAGGAGCGCCCCGAGCAGCTGCTCCCAGAGGATCCCGCTCCCCTCGCTGCCCCCAGCTCAACAACCCAAACTCCTCTCGGATCCTGCCCGGCCCAGGGGGAAGGCGGCGGGGAAAGGCTGGGTCCTGCTCCCTGACAGAGAAACCCTCCCCGGAGCCTTTCCTGCACGCTCAGGGATGGAGCTGCCTCCAAACGCGATATTTTTTTTTTCCCCTCAAGCCCTCACGTCATGCTCACGTGGGTGATTATTTTTATTATCCTGACCGCATGCACGGGGTGCCACAGGCGGGTGACAGCCCAGGTGGGCTCAGCCCAAACCCGTGTCCAAACGGGGACTTCCACCCCCCTCATCCCATCCCATCCCTGCTCTGCCGGGTGGGATGGAGCTGCTCCGACCCCCCCGCGGCTCCCGGGGCATCGCAGGGCACAGGAGCCCCCCCGGGCCGGGATGTGCCCAAAAGAGCCTGCCCTGGGCACTCAGGGAGGCCGGAGTGCCACATCCCAGCCCAGCAGGTCCCAGTCACGGGCACAGCCTCATGTCCCTGCAAGGACACGCAGGACCAAGTCGGGGAGACACCAGTGATCAAACACAGCAGCCACGGGTACCCACGGTGCCCAGAATTCCTTGCTAAAATCATGAGAAGGATTAAAAAACCCAACTAACTGCATTTATCAAGGATTTAAACCTGCTGGCTTGGAGAAACGCTTGGAAATGCAGAACCAAGCTGTGGAGAGCAACGATTTCCAGGCACTGGCCATCCTCTTCCCCTCTGCTCTCGGCCAGACCCCAGCCCCAAATCCCAGCCCCAAATGCCAGCACTGCTCCTCCAGCTCCAACCAGTGGCACCCAGCCTTGGTTTTCTCCTTTCCCTCTTTCCATGTTCCTTCCCAGGCAGCTCCTGTCAGGGATGCTCAGAGCCCGGGAGCCGCATCCCGAGGGGATCTCTGCACCGTCGGGGTCTTCACCATCACCAGCCCAATTTCCGCCACCTCGAGATCCCCAGTTCCTCAGGGGTGCTGCTCAGCCTTTCACCTCCCCGGGACGATCTGCTGTGCTCCCCTCTGCTTCATCCCTCCTGTCTCCTCACAGCCCCCAAATGAATCCATCTCCAGTGTCCAGGGGAGGCATTTGAACCCAAATGCCTCATTTTTAGCTCACAATGCGAGGGAAAGGCAGCCCCAAGGAGCCCTGTTAGTCTCCTGTCCTGCCGAGATTTTAATCTCTTTGTGATCAGATAAAGGCAGAGGGAGATGGAGACGCGCTCCCTGCAGAGAGGGGCCATTCAGACCTGGTTCCTGTAATAAAGTGATTTAATAGATCTAAAGAGGCCAATTCCCTTCTTTCTCCCACAATTACTTCCTGTGGGTCATCATTCACATATGTAAATGAAGAGGGGAAGGAGCGGGTTTTGAGGGGCTCTGGAGTGTTAAGCCCAAAAGCTGGTTTGGGACGCTGGGCACAGCGAGCCCTGAGCGTTGCCTCCCCGGCTTTTGGTGGCTTTTGGTGGCCTTTGGTGGCCTTTGGTGGCTTTTGCCCTGGCAGCCCTGACTCCCTCCCCGGGAGCGGAGCCGACACGGGCCCTTGGGAAGCGCCCAAATGTCGGGATTGGGACAAGGAGCCGATTCCCCGCCAGGCACCCAAAACAGCGAGGGGCGGTGGGAGCAGGAGCTGATCCTCGCCAGGGAGAGGCCACTGCCGGGATGTTCTGCTGGGAGAGACACCGGGAGCTCCTCCGGCTCTTTCCGCAGGAGAGCAGAGACTTTGTGCCACCAGTGAGAGGAGCAGGAGGAGAAACCCGACCCGGAGGAGAATTCTCCATCAGCCCGAAGCTTCTGGTGGTGCAAAGCCCTTTGCTGCAGCAGAGGAACCCCCGGGCCCTCTGCTACCCCCCAAAAAAAGCCACTTTTCCCCAGAGCTCCCTGTATTTCCCTAACGCTGCGATCTCTGGGACCCCACGGTTCCCCGACCTTAGAAATCGGGGGGCACCGGGAGGCTGCAGGTCTCTCCGGGCGGTGGGATGCTCCCGACAGAGACACCCCAGCTAATTCCCTTCCCCTGCAGGAATGTGAGCAAGAGCAATCAGGAAACCAGACTGTCTGGGGGCAATAAACCCCCACGAGAAGGGCGGGAGGTTCTCCCCAGGAGCGCTGGGTCCCGCTGTGCTACATTGAGATGCAAAGGCCCATTTGCTCTCCGGAGAACACCGGGATCTGTTTTCCCCCGGCCGATTTGGAGCCCTTGACTCCAAACCCAGCTGTGCCTGGCATAGGAGCTCCTCCCAAGGCACTTTGCCCACGCCACAGCCAAGGGGGAAGGGGTTTGGCTCTCCCCCGGTCATCATTACCCAACGCCAGGTTGCCAGTCCTGCCTGGAGCCCCCACTCGTGGGCCGGGAGTGAGAGACCCCTGGGAGCTCCAGGAGCTCCTCACAGCCCCGGGGCTCGGTCCTGCACCCCCAGCCCGCAGGATGGACCCACTTTGGGAGGCTTTGGGCCCGTGGGGAGCAGCAGCCACTGAAGGCGGCTGGTCCAGGGACTCCGCAGAGCCAGCGCCCGGTGCTGCTCCCAATCCCGCACACAAACCCCCGCGTTTGCTGCAGAGACAGCCGGGCCCCCTCGGTCCGTGCTCGCTCTGCCCCCAGCCCCGCGGCACCGCACAGAGCCCCAGAGCCCCGTCCACAGGAGCCGGTGCCGAGCCCCACGTCCCCTCCCAGCGCTGGCCCCGTTTGGGGCACCGTCTCCAAACCCTTTCCCCGGCCCCCGGGGGGATCTCCGGGCAGAGCCTTCCCCCAGACCCGGGCGGTTCGGGGAACTTCAGCCCCTAACCCACGGCTTCCCTCGGTGCAGGGCCCCCGACACGCGTGGGGCTCCCCCCTCAGCAAGGTCAGATCCGGACACGGGGCTGTCACTGTCACACGCCATCCGCAGGGACACGAACCCGAGCCCTTTGTGCCCCCCGCGAGCGGGACAAAGGGCTCGGGCAGAGATCCCCAGCGCCGGGATGGGCTCCAGCGGAGAGCTGCCGATGCCTCAGCCCGGCCCGGGGCTCCCGGGAGCGGTACCGGCCTCAGCCCGTGTCCCCCGAGGAGAAGCGGAGTCCCCGCCCGGGCCCGCGGGCACCTGCTCCCGGGGGCTCCTCGGGGAACAACCGCGGCCAAACGGAATCGCTGGGCATCAGCTCACAGCGCCGGGCCCCGGGGAACGGCCTCGGCCGTGCCTGCCCCTCCACGGCCCGGGAACCCCGGCCGGAGCCCGGGCTGGGGCTGGGGGAGCCACCGGGGGGGTCCCGTCCCACCCTCACCCCCGGAGGGTTCACCCCTTCCTCCGCAGGGCCCGTACCTGGTGCACGAAGACATCGACGGGGGAGTCCAGGGTCGCGCCGCCCTTGGCGGTCATGGAGAGGAAGCCGAAGCCCATGCGGACGTTGAACCATTTACAGATGCCGGAGCCGTGCAGGGGCTGCGACTCGTTCTCGGCCTTGGGCGAGTCCCCGGCCGGCTCCTCGCCCGGCTTCGCACCTGGCGAGAGACCCACGGAGCCGCTGAGCCGCGGGGCTGGGACCCCCCCGGCCCGGCCGCCCCGCCCGCACGGGAACCCCAAATCCTGCTCGGGCTGCCCGGCCTGGAAAATCCCCCAAAATCCCCAAGCCTCCCCAAAAAATCAACAGGGAGGCGAGCTCTGCCTCCACGTGTGCATGGGGATCACCCCTGGAAACGAAGGCAGCTCCTGCCGGCACGACCCAGGCAGTGCGTGGGGTGGGAGCCCGAAATCCGTTTCCCCCTCAAAAACGTTTAAAACGAAAAAAAAAAAAAAAAAATTAAAAATCGCAAACAAACACACAAAAAAAGACCAAAGGAGCAACGAAAAAATACCCAAATCATTTTTTCTAAAATTAAAATATTAAAACAAAATTTTAAAAAATAAGAAAAAGGGGGGAAAACTCTCCCAAAACACCCACCCGAAACCCCCCTGCCCCCAGCAAACCATGCTGGAGAGACTCTCCCCTGCGGTCAGATTCCCCCCTTTGCACCGTCCCAGCCCCGCTCCCGAACACCCCCAGCAGCCGCCAGCGGCCCCAAACTTCTGGGGTCATCCCGGGGCTGGAGGGGGGATGAAACCCCCCGATAAATGCCCCCCTGCGAGCCCCCCAGCGCTGCGCGGGGCAGAGCGGCCCGGCCGCGCCGCCGGGGCTCCGCGGGACTGGGTGGGCCGGCCTCGGGGGGGTCCCTGCGCCCCCCAGCCGGCCTCTGCCCTCGTTATTAATAATCGCGGAGCCGAGGCGGGCTGCGACAATAATATAACTTAACCTGCAAACTGCTGGTTGGAAACAGACCCCATCCCGACACTCGCTTGCAAATTCCGAGTTGTGGCTGTTACCGCCTCCTCCCTCCTCCTCCTCGGCCAGCTTTGAGGGTATCAGGCCAGCCAAAAAAAAAAGGAAAAAAAAAAAAAAAGAAGAGGAAAAAAACCAAAAAACAACAAAAAACCCCAGCTTAGACCCCGCCGGGAGGGAGCCGGGAGAGGTTTGACTCCATCTTCACTCCAACAATAGGGGTGGGAGGGAGCGGGAGGGTTTTTTCAAAGGCTCCCAAATTCTCGCAGACAATGGCAGCCCCCGCCCCCCCCAGGACCCACCCGCGGGGCCGGGGGGCGCCGGGCCCTGCTCCGCCAGCCCGTCCCCACGTGATCCTAATTAACCCCCCCGCTAATAGCCACACATTCCGCCAGGGATTTGCCCGGGGGGGGGTGGGGGTCGACCCCCCCACACTTAGGGCACTCAGGGGCGAGGCCACCTGTCAAGGGAAGAGGTGACACCGGCCCAGGGGGGGCTGGAGGTGGCACCCCCCGGACATCGGGGGCAGTTTCCACGTCCTTCCTCCGCGCCCCCTCCCCACGAGCGGAGCCACCTGCGGTGGGCCGGGGCCACGGCACCGAGGCGGGGGCGACTCTCGGGTCCCCGGGCCCCAGCCCGTGTCCCGCCAGCCCGGCACCGTGCCACCCCCGCGGGCGCGCTGCCCCCGGCCCGGCGGCGGCGGGGAGCGGGGCAGGGCCGGGCTCGGGGCCTGTCGCCCCCCGGGCCGGGCTCGGGGCCTGTCGCCCCCCGGCCGGGCGGGGACAAAGGGCGAGTGACCAGCGGCTCCATTTCCGGCGGCGGACAATGGCCCGGCCGTGGGGGCACAGCGCCGCCCGCCGCCCCGCCCGGGCCGTGCCCGGGGCTCCCCCCGCGCCTCCCCGAACCGGGCCCGGCCCACGGAGCCCCCCACAGGGGACCTGCCGCTGGGGCCTCGTGTCTGTGCCCACCGCGGCCGCCCCACGCGGGGCCGGTCCCGCGTGGTGTCACCGAGCGGAGAATCGGGGCGGGGGTGCCGCGGGGTCACCGGGCACGGCGGGACCTCGGGGGGACCCGCGGGGGGAGCCTCGGGCCGGGCCGGGCCCGGGGGGGAAATCCCGCGTGGGGAATCCCCGCGCGAGCGCTCCGCCGGCCGCGGCCGCTGATCGTGGTGCTGAAGCGCCGGCCCTGTCCAGGGTCCTGGCGCTGCCCTTCGGCCTCCTGCCCTTCCTCCTCCTCCTCCCGCTCCTCCTCCTCCTCCTCCCCACACCCGGGCACCCCCCACAGAGCCGAGCAGCCCCGCGGGGCCCCGCGGACGGACGGCAAAGGAGGAGGAAGAGGAGGAAGATGAGGAAGAGGATGGTTTTTCTCTGTGAAGGCGCCCAACGGGAGAGCGGCTGGCAGCTCCCCAGCCCGCCAGGACTCTGTCATCCCGTGGGGAGGGACACGGGGGCAGCGGGAGGCGCCACGAGTCCCCCACGCACGGTGTCACAGTGTCACAGTGTCACAGTGTCCCAGTGTCCCCTGCCCTGCCCTGCTCTGAACGGGCACAGAGCGGGCTGGGCAGGAAAGGCCCCTGGCCCCTCCTCGTCACTGCTGAGCCGATCGCCCAAAGCCAAGGGACGGAAAGGTCCGGCCAGTGCTTGCTGAGGGATCCCCACTCCCATCCCGGATCCCCGGGCGGGCTCTGGCAGAACTCCCGGCCCAGGACGGGGCTGGGGACAGCCCTGGCGAGAAGGAACCACGGTGTCTGCCCGTGCCCACGTTCCCCTCTCTGCTGGCGCTCCCAGGCGGCGGGCCGGGATCCTCCCGGGAGCAGGAGAGCGTCTGGCCCCCTCTCCTGGCTGCAAGGGTTGCACATCTATCCTCCTTTTCCTCTCGGCTCTGGGATAACCAAGGCAAGAGGGGAGAGAATAACCCACCCTCCACACGGCTCCAGCCTCTCAGCTCATCCCTGCTGCCATCCCATCTCCTTCCCAGTTCTCCCCGTTCCCTCGGGGTTTGGGGAGGGCGCAGCCCGCGTGTTCTGCTGCCCTGCAGGGGTGTGAGGGCACGGGGGAAGGATGTGGTGAGGAATGAGCTCCTGCTTCCTCCACAACGAATCCTTCAGGAAACAATCCACAGCCCGCACCAGCTTCCCCCTCCAGCCCCTTCCTGACGGGCAGGAGTGACCGGCAGCCCCAGGGGCATTTTTCTGTAACTATTTACGGGCAGCAGCAACTTCCTCAGCACCTCCCGCTTTCTGCCCATCCTCAGTGACTCTCCAGCCACGAGATGCAGCCACATCCCGGATCCCGGCACTTCCAGGGACCGTCCCTTCCCATCCCATCCCATCCCATCCCATCCCACCCCACCCCATCCCATCCCATCCCATCCCATCCCATCCCATCCCATCCCATCCCATCCCATCCCATCCCATCCTTCCCCGGTGCCGCTGGCCCAGCCCACGGCGGACCCGTGTCACATTTCTGTGTGTGGTGTATTTGTTTTCGGGGCCTGTTGAATGGCAAATGGCGAAGGGAAGGGGACTTCTTCCTGTTCTTTCAGAGCCGGGCACTGTGCCCTGCTCGGCTTCAAGGGACTCGCCGGCCCAGCGGCCGCTTTCACAAATAATGGCTTCATTAGATTGAAAGAAGTGGACAGTGACCTCACTGAAATGGACTTTCTGACCCCTGCTGACCTCTGGCCCCGGCTCTGACAGCCTGTAAATCTTCCCCCTCGGCACGGCCGGGCGAGGGCAGGAGCCCTGTGAGCCCGGTGCTGGCCCTGGGCCGGAGCCAGGAGCTGCCCCGGGGCTCCAGCCCGGCCCTGACCCGGCAGGACGAGCGCTGGGGATGGCACGAGGGTCACAGCCCTGGCAGAGATGGGCACCGGTGTCCCCACGGCGCTGCAAGCCCCTCCAGGCTCCTGGGGACTGAGGGGCCGTGGAAAATGGTGTTATCTGGGCCGAGGCTCCAGCGCCATCTCCCAGCGCTGTCACTGTCACCACGGACCAGCTCTAAAGCAGCCTCAGAGCTCCTGCCGAGGAAAACGGAGCCCTCTCCCTGCCCATCCCGCAGGCACGGCCCTGCTGCCTGCACACAGAGGCACAAACCTCCTCCAAGCCTCGCTGAGCCCACCTCCCACCGCTCCCGTGGGCACAGACCCTTCCCTCAGCCCCCAGCGCCTCCTTCCCCACACACCCACCCTGCTGCCCGCTGCCCCGTCCTGCCAGCCCAGCTGCTGCTGGGGAAACTGAGGCACGAGGGGGAGCAGTGGGTGTCTGTGCAATGGGAGCCCACGCTGGGCACTCCACCCTGCCCTGCCCAAGGCTGGCACTTGCCCCCCGTGGCACAGCCCCGGGGCTGGCAGCGAGCCCCCCACGCCCCAGCTCCCTCCTCCCCACCCTTCCACGCTCGCCGCTGACCTTTGGCTACGAGGCGATCAATAAAGGAGCCACGGAGCTGCTCCTCCCCCTCACTGCCCCACACACCCCCTGCTCACCCCGTGCCTCCAACAGCCCCGGCCGGGGCTGAGGGATGCGGGGACATTGGCACAAGTGTGCTCCCCGGGGTGCCCCGACCAGGCAGCACCTTCCCAACACTCCAAAAATCCTCCCGGGGGCTTCTCCCCGCCTGTGGGTGCCCCCCAGCTCTGGGGATGGAGCGTGGCCTCCCGAGGGGTGCCCTGGGGCCAGGCCTCCCCCCTTCCTGCCCTCCCTAAGGCACGGGGGTAGAGGCGGATAGAGACAATCCTGTTCCCCGGCCTGCGGCGATGGGTTGTGCCCAAATTCGGCAGCTCCCTTTGATAAGAGCCCCGGGGCAGCAGCTGATTGATCGGCGGCAGAGCGGGGATTGATCAGGATCCCAGCCCATACATATTCCTGCTCGCTGATAAGGGCAATCGATAGCTGAAGGATATTCCTCGGAGGCTGCAGGTGCCCCCAGAGCAGAGCTCACCAGTCTGCCCCTTAAATCCCCCCAGCCCTGTTCAATCCTCACTCCCCCCGACAGCAAACCCAGGCAGTGGGGGAGAAAATTGCCTTGAGGGAGCCAGGAGGGCACCGCAGGATATTGAGGACAGGCAGAGCCTCTCCTCCAGCAGCTGAATCTCACCTCCCAAAGCATCGGCCCGTCCTGCATCTTCCTCCTCTCACTGGTGACCTGGCAAACAGGGTTTTTATCCTTCTTGGGGTGCTGGAGACGCCCCCTTCAGAGTCCCGGTCAGGGTGGTCCCAAGGACGCTGAGCTGGCTGATGCATCCAGAGCCCATGGCCCTCATTGCCTCCAAACACCAGCAACGGCTGAGCCCCCGCCCAGAGCTGAGCTGGAGCCTCGCTGCAGCTGTGGCCAGAGCACAGCCCTCCACATCCCACCTGGAACAGGGCACAGACACCCCGGGTTCACCCAGGGGAGGGGATACGCCGCATGGGGGTGTCCTTTTCCTTTTCCACTCCTACCTTCCCATTTCCCCGCGCAGCCCCGGCAGGACTCGGGGTGCTCTGGGGCTCCCTCCGGCCCCGTCTCGCTGCCGGGAGCTGCGGCTGAGCCCGACCCCGCCCGTCGCCAGCGTGCCCCGTTCCGTGTCCCTCCCTTCGCACACAGTGACTCAAAGGCCAGGCTCGCCCCGGTGTCCCTCCAGTTTCTCCAGTGCCCGGGGACAGTGGCTGGCTGCGGGGGGAGCGCTCCCCGGCCGGCGAGGGCGTTCTGCAAGGGGAGCTCCCGCCGGAGGCGCAGCCGAGCTCGGCTGGCTGGGCACGGGGAGCCGCTCCTGGCACACGTTTGTACGCGCTGAACACACTCGTGCACACGCAGTGACACAGCCCCAGCACCCAGCCGGGCCGGGCCGGGGCTGCCGGGACCCCACCGCTGCCCCTCCTGCCTCCTCCAGGGGCAGATCCCGCCGCAGGGACCGGCAGTGGGTCCCCGCGTGGGTGCTCAGCCACCCTTGGGGTCCGGAGAAGGGCACGGGAGGGGACCAGAGACCTGCCAAAACCCGGCAGCATTCGGCCCTGCCTCAGTTTCCCCAGCACTGAGCGGTGTCACCCAGAGCTGGGTGGCCCCGGGGGCCGCGGCCGGAGCTGAACCGTGGCCACCTGCGCCGGGCCGGCGGTGGCCGGGGAGGCTCCCGGGCTGGGCCGGGAGTGGTGGCCCCGGGCTGAGGCTGGCACCGCCGCGGGCCGGGGCGGAGCGGGAGGGCAGGGCGAGGGCACGGGCCGGGTGCTGGCCCTGCTGCGCCCCCAGCCCTGCGGGGATGGGGCCCTGCGCCCCGGGGTCAGCTCTCCCGCGGTGGCCCGGGGCTGCTGTGACATCCGCTCCCTCCCCAAGGCCGTGTGAAGCCCCCCGAGAGCCCTGGGAGATCCCCCCGCATTCGGCGCCCCTCGGGCTGGGGGCTGCAGCGCTGGGGGCTCGGCGTGGGACCCCCGGGACGCTGATGAACGCGGGGCACCCACAGCCCCGGGGACCCCCAGCCCCTCCCCACGCCGCGCTGGGACCTGCCAGCCCCACGGGCGGCTGCCGTGGGAGCACCGCGCTGTCCGCAGGCGCGGGGACAAAAGGGGTCACTGATGTCCCAGCCGAGGTCACCACTGCCCTTGGCTCGGCTCGGGGCTCGGCTGGAGGTCCGGGGGGCCCAGAGCCACCCAGGCCGGCCGGGCTCCCTGCCGGCGCTGCTGAGTCGGAGGAAACGGGGGAGCCGGGTCTGGAACCAGCCTGACCGGCTCCCCGGCTGTCAGCACCTGAGGAATGCCAAACCTCCGCTGCGCCAGGGCTGGGTGCTCAGGGCTGGGTGCTCAGGGCTGGGTGCTCAGGGTGACTCTGCCGGTCCGCCCAGCTGTGCGGTGTGCACAGAGCAGCACCGCCAGCCCGCTCGGCGCGGCGCGGCACGGCACGGCACAGAGCCCGCTGGCCCGGGCCGGCACGGCGGGACCCTCGGCCGGCAGGTACGCGGGGGTCCGGGGAGGGCTCCGGGGCACAGGGCGCTGCCCGGGCTGGGGGGCAGCAGCAGGGGAGGGTTCAATGCTGCTGCCGGAGCCGGGCACCGGCGCTCCCGTCCCGCCGCCACCCACGGGGGCTGCCCGGTGCCCGGAGCCGAGCCCCGGCCTGGCAGCGGCTGGGAACGGGTCCCTCCTTCCCCAGGAGCAGCGCTGGCCGGGGAGGGGGGATGGGGCCGGGAGGTGGGGGCTGAGCACAGCTCTGACCCTCTCACCTTCAGCCCCTGAATTTTGGGGGCTGCTGGGGGTGTAATCCAGCTCCTGCCGCCACAGAGCATCCCAGGAGCTGCCAGAGTCAGCTGCGGCTCTTCCACCTCTGCTGGCCTCACGGCCCGGGCCGAGGGGACAGCGGGGCTCCCATGTCACCCCTGTCCCCTCCTGGGCACGTGGCTGCCCATGACCCGGCTCGGGCGGCGAGGGGGGACTGGGCTCCCCTGCCCTCCCCATGAACCTCAGCCTGCGCAGCAGCCACCCAACCCAGGTCCCTGATTTTCCTGAAGGTGGCAGGTCCGCTCTCACCCCGCGGTAACAGAGCTCAGCCCAACGTGACCGCAGGCTCAGCTTAATCCGTGGTCACCGGCTCAAAGGCAGCCGCAGCTGCTGCCCTCGGCCCCTCCGTCCCTCCTGAATATTAAACAGCACCTCGTGCCTTTGACTTGGGTGCTGGGAGACCCTTTGAGGTGACAGAGGCAGCGAACGAGGTCAGCGGGTTGGCTCGGCTTGGCCGAAGGGGGTTAATTAGAGCCGTGCTGGGTGTCCCGGTGTGGCAACACCGCTGCATCCAGCCGGGCACGCCCGGGCAGGCGGGGATGGCCGGCAGGGGCAGCCGGGGAGCTGCAGGCTCTTGTCCTGTCCTTGCCTCCTCGTGTCCTCACGGCCTTGACCCACTCCTGCAGTGGGAACTGTTTCAGCAGAAAACGGGGTGCTGGGGCAGAGCGGGGCTCTGGGTCAGCTCCTTTCCCGGGGTGGCACCGGGTGCTGGATCCAGCTGCAGGGGTGGGATGGGAAAGGCAGACCTGGAGTTCTTTGGAAATGCAGCTCCAGGTGAGAGGAGGATGCTGAGTCAGCGGGTGCCACCTCCCCCCAGCACCCCGGTGCTGCACGGAGCCAGTGTCCCTGTCCCTGTCCCTGTGCTGTCCTGGAGCCACGGGCACGGCCAGGACATCCATCCCTTTTCCACTAATGGATGCCATGACCCTGGGGACCCAGCTGTGGCCCTGGGGATCCAGCTGTGGCCCTGGGGATCCAGCTGTGCCCATGTGGCTGTTCAGCCCCACCCAGGGAGGTCCCAGCCTGGAGCAGTGCTCGCTGTCCCAGACAAGGTCTCATCGCCTTCCGGGAAAATGACACAAACTCTTCCTATCTGCTCTGGAAAGACCTGCTGGGCCGGGGAGAGCAGGCTCTGGAGGGCGCGTGGCAGGCTGGCAGAAGGGGCAGGCAGCTGCCTGTACCCGGCACTTCCCTGCCTGCCCCGGCCCCCTGATCCCCTCAGGGACTGGGAACACCCAACCTGGAGTGCGGGATTCATCCCACCCGGCTGCTGCAGGATGAGGTCCTCTCCCGAGGTGTCCCTCAGGGAAAGCAGCGCTGGGACTTGTGCAGGGACGTGTCCTAGATGGGGACCTCAATCCCAGCCTGTCCTCGGGCTGACCTCACGTCCCCGTCCCTGCCACTGTCCCCAAAGCTGGGCTGTGACACTGAACAGCTCCTGACTGGGAGATACTGGGACGTGGGTGCACTTCCAGCTCCCTCCCCAGCACCTGCTGTGTCAGCTGCTTTCCAATCCCAGCAATAAAACCCTTCTGGGGCAGGCACGTGGCCACAGCACAGGCTCTGCTGGCATCCCCCCAAGCCGAGGTGGCACAGGTGTCCCTGTCCCCTGCCCTGAGCCCTGGGGCCCACAGCGATGCCCACCCTGCAGCACCCAACACCAGGACATGGAGTGGGGCAATCTCAGATCAGGGGATGAGCTCTGGATGATTATTCCAGCTCCTTTCCTCGTGCCAGCGGAGCTGCAGAGGTGGACGGAGCAATCTCACCTTTGCCACACAGGCACAGGGAAGGGTCAAGGGATGATGCTGCTGCTCAGGTCTCCGCCTCCTCCTGCTCACCCCACGGCTGCCCCAGCCCTGCTCCCGATCCCAACCAGGCCCCTTCCCCCATGGAGCAGCTTCCCTGTTGTTTTCTGGCCTTGTTTGTTTGCTGCATTTGCTGACTCGGCGCAGCCCTTGCTGCCCGCCTGACTCATCCCACAGTTTGGGGCACGGCACAGCTCGGGGCACGGCACGGCCCAGCTGCATTCTGCACACTCACCTGTGCTGTGTCAGGCTCACCTGTGCCCTACCGAGCTCCCCTGTGCTCCACCAGGCTCATCTGTGCCCTACCACACTCCCCTGTGCCCTGCCGGGCTCTGCCACAGCCCTCAGCCCACCTCGGCGTGTGGCACAGCTCCCACCGGCCCCGCCGGGCGCAGCAGCGCTGGCATGGACAGGCAGAGGGGCCCACGGTGCCCCCCACACCCCGCATGTGCCAGGAGGGATGGCACAAGCACCACCAGAAGCCCCAAAGCCACCTCCTGTGCTCATGTGCTCCTCTCGAAATGTCCCGCAGCATCACAGGGAGGTCTGTGGGGTTTGAAGGCCGGGTTTTGGGGCTGTTCCCCGCGGGATGGTCGCTCTCGGCTGTCCCAGAGACTCCTTCTCTCCCTGCAGCTCTGCCAGCCCCAGCGGGGAGTTCCGGGAGCACGGCGCTCCCTGCCCGGTCCCCGGCATGGATCCGCCGTTCCGGCACGCCAAGAGCAGGGGCTTCATCTCCAGCGCCGAGCTCAGCATGAAGCAGGGAGCCGCGGGAGCTCCCGAGGGCAGGTCTCGCTTCCAGAAGGTCTCGCTGGTGTCGCGGCGCCTGGAGAGCGCCGGCAGCGCTCGGGGCAGGGACGGGAGCCCCTCCCGGGTGTCCCTGCTGCTGCAGGCCTGGGAGAGGGAGATCGTGGAGAAGACGGGCTCCAGCCCCGCCGCCCCGACCCACCGCGAGCACTCGTCCTCGGTCAGCCTCCTCAAGAACTTCACGGCGCACGGCCCCATCTTCTCGCAGGTCTATTCCCCGGCGCAGAGGCCCCGGCGCCAGGACGAGCGGGGGAAGGGGGGGCCCGGCGGTGACGGCTCCTCTTCCCCGGCGGGTTCCCCCCGCGAGGTGCCCGTGCACAGGGAGAGTTACGTGCACGGCACCCTCCTGCCCACCCGCCCCGCCGAGCGCCCCGCCGGGGCTCCCGGGGCCGGTGCCGAGGCCCCGAGCGCCGCCAAGGCCGGCCCCGTCCCCGCCGTGCCCAGGGCCAGGCAGGTCACCGTGCTGCGGACGGGCAGGGACGCGGCCGGGCTCGGAACGCGGCCGGCGGAGGGTCGGGGGGCTCCGAACGGGACGCACGACACTGCCGGGGCCACCGCGGCCTCGCCGCAGCGGGACAGCCCCGGGCGGGACGGCAGGGAGAATTCTCCGGGCACCACAGAGGCCGCTGGGCTCCCGGCCGAGGGATGCCCCGAGGAGAAGGACTCAGCACAAGCCGAGCCCACGCCGCTGAGCGCAGCTGCGGGAGCCGGCGACAGGCCCGGGGAGGCACAAAGCGGCCCGACCTGCTCCCCGCAGGGTCCCGCCGCTGGCCGCGCTGACCCGGGCGGCGCAGGTGAGGGAAGCGTGGCAGACGTGGACGGCGCCATCTCAGCCACACCTCCCAGGACAGAGAGCCCCCCGGCAGCCGGCAGCACCCCCCAGAACCCCTCAGAGGTGAGCGATGGGCCAGAGCCTTCATCCGAAACAGCGGCACCAGCCAAGGCCGAGATTGAGCTGGAGGGGGATGAGACGACAGGAGATCCCC
This sequence comes from Sylvia borin, assembly GCA_014839755.1. Taxonomy (NCBI): domain Eukaryota; kingdom Metazoa; phylum Chordata; class Aves; order Passeriformes; family Sylviidae; genus Sylvia; species Sylvia borin. The sequence goes on along the minus strand of CM025981.1, from coordinate 5,833,762 downwards.
AGGGCACAGCCCAAGAGCCTGAGAGCACCCCGGAGCCCCCCAGCGAGCCCCCAGCCCCCGAGCCCCCAGCTGAGAGCCCCCCGGACAGCACCGAGGAGGACCCCGAGCTGCTGGTGGACATGGAGATCCTGGTGGACACGCTGCGCAACATGGAGCCGTCGGAGATGCGGAAGGCGCCCAAGGCCCCGCGGCAGCCCCGGCCGTCGGCGCTGGGCCGCTGTGCAGCTCTGCCCCCCATCCACGAGGACCGAGTGGCGCCCCGGGCCGCCGTGTCCCTGCCCGAGGCCCTGCGGGAGCTGCTGGCGCGGGGCCCGGCGGGGCGGCCGCAGGACACCCCCGAGGACGAGGAGGAGGAGGAGGAGATTGAGAACCCGTACCTGAGCCCCGAGGAGCGGGCGGCCGCGGGGACCCTCCGTGGGGTGCCCAGGGACAGCGAGGGGTGGGTGGAGGGGGGCTCACTCCTGGGGACACTGGGAGAGGAGGAAAAAGCCAAACTGGCGGCCGGGGGCCCGGCCGAGCGGAGCGTGCTCTTCCGAGGGAACGTGCTCAAGGGCATGGCGCTGCTCTCCCACTTCCTGGAGCAGCGGGCAGCTGGGGCTGACGAGGGCAAGCCCTACTCCCGCCTGGACAAGAGCGTGCTCTACAGCCGCTTCGTGTCCCCCAGCGCCGCCCTGCTCGAGCTGCCCGACAGCGACGGGGGCACAGACCCACCCTGCCCCAGGGACCACAACGGGCTGGGCCCTGGTGGCCATTCGGGCCCCGAGGTGGCCATGCTGGAAGCCCTGAGCTCTGGCTCTGCCGCTGCTGTCACCGAGGAGCCAGAGAGCACCGTGACCCTGAGCCTCAGCCGTGTCCTGGTGAGTGAATCCAACAAACCCTGGGAAATGTTCTCCTTTCCCGGGAGTGTGGGAAGGGGGTAGGGGCTGGACCCTGGAGCACCATTCCCTGTCCCCAGCATTTGGCTCGTGCTCCCCGTCAGAGAGGCCATGGGGTGAAAGTGCAGGCACTGGGATAAGTGATGGGAGGGCACTGGGAAGGGTCATGGGAGGATACTGGGATAGGTGATGGGAGGATACTGGGATGGGTGATGGGAGGATACTGGGATAGGTGATGGGAGGATACTGGGATAGGTGATGAGAGGATACTGGGATGGGTGATGGGAGGTTACTGGGATGGGTGATGGGAGGTTACTGGGGAGATGGGTGGATACGAGGTCAAGCGATGGGAGGTGACAGGAGGGTCGGGGGCAGACGCGAGGCTGATCCCCAGCAGTGCAGGAATGCTCGAGGTGTGGCTGCTCGGGGCGGTGGGAGGACCTGGCAGACGCCAGACGCGAGGCTGCGGCTGCGGCTCCCTTGGGCTGCAGGGAGATGGCTGCTGCAGCCGATGTCCCTCCGTGCTCCTCACCCGCCCGTCCCCTCGGCTCTTCACAGCAGGAGGACGAGGAGGGCTCGCAGAAGATCAACACAAGGCCTGGCAAGGTACCGGCAGGGCGGTGCGGCTGGGCCGGGCTGGGCGGCCGGGCCACGGGGCGGTGTGGCAGCACCTTCCCCGCCGTGTCACCCCTTCCCAGATCATCCTCTACTCCGACGCCGGCTTCGCGGGGCAGAAACGGGAGATCTGGGACGACGTCCCCGACGCCACGTCCTGGGAGCTCTCACACACCATCTCCATCCGAGTCATCCGAGGCGGGTAGGGACAGCGGCGGGGCCAGGACCCCGAGGGAGAGCTCGGCTGCGACTGGCGCGCTCCCCGTGCCGGGGATGTCGCAGCCCGGGGTTCAGGAGCGACCGTCCTGCCAGTGCTAATTACGGCGGGCGCAGCATCGCGGCGGCGGCAGCGCGTCCCCACCCACCCTCTGCCCCGGGGGTAACGCTGCATTTCCCCCCGCCCCGCTCCCAGGTGGGTGATGTACGAGAAGCCGCGGTTCCGCGGGCGCAAGTGCGTCCTGGCCGAGGGGGACGTGGAGATCGACAACCCCTGGACGGCGTACGGGGACAACGGGGACATCGGGGACAACGGGGACAACGGGCGGCCCCGCGGGAGCCGCCCCTTCCGCATCGGCTCCTTCAAGAGGGTGGTGCGGGTGAGTGCGGGGAGCCCCCGGAGCCCCCCGGAGCCCCCCAGGCAGAGGAGCGGGGGCCCGAACGCCGCTGTTCCCGCAGGATTACCGCACCCCCGAGATCAGCCTGTTCGCGGAGGAGAACGGCGAAGGCGCCCGCCTCAGGTTCAGCGGCTCGGCCGAGGACACCCGCAGCCGGGGACAGGCGCTGGCTGCCGCCTCCATCATCGTCCACTCGGGCCTGTGAGCGGCACCCTGCGGCTGGGGGGGCTGCCAGGGGGCTCCAGCACAGACCACGGCAAGGTGTGATGCCTTTCACCTGTTCCACAGGTGGCTGGTTTACTCCAAGCCTTTCTTCGATGATGATCCCTACGTTCTGGAGCCGGGAGGGTATCCCAATTTAAAGGCTTGGGGAGCAAAGGACCCATCCATCTGCTCCATGCATCCCATCAGGCTGGTGAGTGCTGGCTCCTGGCACTTGGTTCCAGAGGTGCTGGGGCTGAATCCAGGTGTGAGTGAGTTCTGGCAGCTCCCGGTTGCCATCAAGGAGATCAAGGTGTGGAAACAGGCCAAGAGTGGCTTTGGAAAGTGCTCCTGTGGGATAGGGGTGAGGGAAAGCTTCAAAAGAGCTTCTTGAATGAAAATGACCCAAAACCCAGCCCAGGCTTTAAAGGGTTGGCAGCAGATGTCCCTGCAACGTGCCCTCCCACCAGCACAGCCTCACTGGGGCTCCTTCTCCTTCCAGGGCTGCCCCGTCGTGGAGAGACCTGGTGAGCCACAGGTGAGCTCTGGGGCAGCTCCCAGGAATCATGGGCTGGGATGGCCGTGGGACCATCCCCACCTCGCTTTCTCCCTTTTGTCTCCTTTCTCACCTGTCCCCAGGTGCTGATCTATGAGGCTGCAGCTTTCCAGGGCCGCAGCTTCACCATCAGCAGAGACATCTACGACCTGAAGCGCCTGCCCGAGCCAGGGCTGCCCACCGTGGGTTCCCTGCGTGTCCTGGGAGGCTGGTGAGTGGCACGGGGAGGGCAGGGCTGGCACCCCGGCTGGAGCAGGCTGGGAAGGTGACGGTCACCCCTGGGAAGGGCTGTGGAATGGCTGTGGGTCACTTGGGAGGGACGGTATGGGTGGTGTCCCCGTGCCCCAGCATGTGGAAATCCTCTGAGATCCTCACTGGCTGTGTCTGCCTGTGCCACAGCTGGGTTGGCTACGAGAAGGAAGGTTTCCGCGGCCACCAGTACCTGCTGGAGGAAGGGGAGTACCAGGACTGGAGGCAGTGGGGTGGCTACAGCAAGGAGCTGGTGTCCCTGCGGCTGATCCGGACGGTGAGGGCAGGGATGGGAATGCCCTGGGAATGGACTTAGGGTGGGCAGAGAGAGCCAGGCACCCTCATCCCATCCTCACCCCCAAAAGGAGCCTTCCCTGCCTGTGTCAGGCAGCTGGGCACGGCCTGAGATCCCCCAAACTCATCCAAGCAAAGGTTTGGCAGCTGCTCCCACCCTCCGTCCCCAGGTGCCTGAGGCCAGGCAGGAGCCCGGCTGTGTGTGTGCCCAGCCCTCAGCCCCTTCCCCTGACAGACCATGGGGCTTGGGGGGGCTCCTTCTCCCCACAGGACTTCTCTGACCCAGCCCTGGTGCTCTTTGAGGCCATGGACTTCGAGGAGGGCCCGAGTGTGGAGCTGAGCGAGGCGCTCCCCGACACGCAGCTGGCCGGCTACGGCACGGTCACCCAGTCCATCCACGTGCTGAGCGGAGTGTGAGTGTGGGCACGGCCAGGGGGGCTGCGGGGGGGAAACGGGCCAGCACTCACCTCCTCCCCGCAGGTGGGTGGCCTACGAGGGCCCCAACTACTCCGGTGAGCAGTACATCCTGGAGAAGGGGGTGTACCGCAACTGCGAGGACTGGGGGGCCACCGACTGTCACATCGCCTCGGCACAGCCCATCCTGCAGGTGAGGGACACCCCCTGCTCATGGGATCCCCCCGAGCCGGTGGGTGCCATGGCCAGACACCCACCAGCCCCGCTCTGTTTGCTTCCAGGTCAGGGAACACAACCTCCACTTCGTCTCCAAGGTCAGGGGTGGTGGCTGGGGAGGGGGACACAGCCCCTCGTGGGGTGGTGGTGATGCTTTGCCCCCTCACCGAGCCCCTCTGTTCCCCCTCCCCAGATCCTGCTTTTCTCAGAGCCTGATTTCTTGGGGGACCACGTTGCCTTTGAGGAGGACCAGGAGGCCCTTCCCGAAGCCTTCATCCCACGCTCCTGCAGAGTCCGTGGGGGCAGGTGGGGTGTCCCGGGGCCATGTGGGATGGGGACAGGGCAGGGGTGCTGTGGGCCACAGGAGGGATGGATACCTGCTGTGATGGCTCTGTCAGCCTGGGAATGCTCCTCTGCACCAGCTGGATCCTGTTTGACGGGCAGCAGTTTGCTGGGGAGCAGCACGTGCTGTCTGAGGGCGAGTACCCCACGCTCAGTGCCATGGGCTGCCTCTGCTCCACCGCCATCCGCTCCTTGAAGAAAGTTCCACTGGTGAGTTCCCCTTCCCCTTCCTTCCCAAATGTTTTTCCCCTCTCACGGGCACCTCCAGTTCTGGCTCTCCAGCCCTGGAACTCTCACTGCTCCCCCCTTGCCCCTCTCACCCTGTCTCTGCCCCGACCCCACAGTTTTTCTCGGAGCCCTCCATCTTCCTGCACGGCCTGGAGTGTTTCGAGGGGAAGGAGATTGAGCTGAACTCTGAGGTGCGGAGTCTGCAGGCAGAGGGTTTCAACAACCACGTGCTGTCAGTGCGGGTCAAAGGAGGGATGTAAGTGAGCCCTGGTCCCCCAGCACCCAGTGGGTGTCCCCTGCCAGCCCGGGGTGACATGTGCTGTGCCATGCTGTCCCCACAGCTGGGTGCTGTGTGAGCACGGTGACTTCCGAGGGCGGCAGTGGCTGCTGGACTGCACGGAGATCACCAACTGGCTGACCTACAGCGGGCTCCAGCACGTGGGCTCCCTCTACCCCATCCGCCAGGTCCGTGTCACCTTTGGGAGGGGACAGGGTGCTGGCACCCAGCGGGGTGAACCCCAAAACCCCGGGACAAGAGGCTCACGTGGAGACAGAGCTGCCAGCCCGCTCGGGGTGGGCTGGGGGAGCCGGAGAGCAGCAGCCTGCAGCTGACAGCTCTGACGTGGGAAAGGTGCCACCAGCTCAGCCCTGCCACCCCAGATTCCTGTCCCCCACCCTGGGAGTGGCTGCCTTTGTGGTGAAACGCTCCCTGTGGGCAAGTGCCTTGTAAAACCCATGGCATCCCAGCCTGCTGAGCCGTGCCTGTGCCAGGGGACAGGTCACGGTCACAGCCATCGCCCTGGGGAGACGTGGGGAGCCCCTGGGGGGAGCACAATGGGGGAACCCCCTAAGGGTCCAGGATCCTCCCTTCCCAAAGCCCCCGAAGGCAGGAGAGGTCCTGGAGGTGCAGGCAGAAGGGCTTTTGGGTGCAAACACCAGGTTCCTCTCGTTGCAGAGACGGATCTATTTCCGCATCAGGAGCAGGAAGCTGGAGCTCTTCCTCTCGGTCCCCGACGACGTGGAGGAGATGAAGGCAGGGCGGGTGGTGGTCTCCAGCCTGAGTGAGCAGAGCAGCTCTGTCTGGTACTACGAGGACGGGCTGATCAAAAACCAGGTCAGGGCTCAGGTGTGACAGCCAGCACCGCCGAGGGGACCAGGGCAGCCCCTGGCAGGACTCCTGCTGGGCACTCCCCACCCCACAGCCATTTTCCAGGGTTTATAACAGCTTTTCCCAGCCTCTGATCCCAGCCTTGTCCCCAAACATATGGTGATTCTCCTCCCTGAGCCTCACCTGGAGACGTGAAGCCATCTCTGCCCTCCTCGTGGAGTTTTTGTCACCCTCCAGGGTGAAGAGCAGGGTCTTCCTGCTCACCCCACATTCCACCACAGAACCAGCTGTGCCTCCAGGGAAATCCCTGCCCATGTCCCTTGCAGGTGGCCCCCACCATGAGCCTGCAGGTCATTGGGCCGGCCGGGAAGGGCGCCAAGGCCGTGCTGTGGTCCGAGACACGGCTGCCACGTCAGACCTGGAGCGTCGACTCTCAGGGACGGATCCGCAGCCAGATGTTCGAGGACATGATTCTTGATGTCAAGGGTGAGGCCTCAGCCTTGTACAGAGGCTGTTTTCCCAGGGATGCCCAAAATTGGGGTGTTTAGTCCCTTCAGCACCATCAGGAGTGGGGTTTGCCCTCCCCAAACCTTCCCCTTGCTCTGCAGGCGGCCGAAGCTATGACCAGGACCATGCCATCGTTTGGGACATGGCTGATGAAAGACCCACGCAGACCTGGGACATCCAGGTGCTGTGAGGGGCAGAGGTGCCATGGGGAGACTCTGCCAGCATCCCCACACTGGGGCAGGAGGCCTCAGACCCCGGTCACAACTGCATCCCAAGCACTTCTCTGCCCCAGCCTCTGGTGTGAAGGATGACCATCAGCCTCTCCATCACGGGGGGACCACCCCACCTCCCTTCCAAGGAGGCCTGAACAAGGTCCACCAAGGATCCCATGGACACAACCAGCGTGGGACCCTCTGGAGAGCAGCAGAGCCCTTCCTTACAAGAGTTTCTTCCCCCTGAACTGTATTTATGTACCTGTGTAAAGATACAGCCCTGCTTGTCTGGGCCAGCTCTGCCCGGGTGGGGTCCTTGTCCTTGTCCTGCCCACAGCCTGGCAGTACCCCCCACCCCAGCACCTCTCCCGTGCCAGTCCCAGACCCGATCCTGGTGCCAGGATGGGATCCCAGTGCCCTCTAGTGCCCGCGGGCACAGGCAGCTCCGTGGCCATGGAGCTTGAGGTGGGAGGCACTGGCCAAGCCGTGCCCTGGGAGCACCGGGGGGCTGCAGGACCCCACCCGCTCCAGCTCGGGGGACCCCAGCCTGGGGCCTTGGGGGTCCCTGTCGTGACACCCCGGGCTGAGCTCAGAGCCAGCAGCGTCCCTGAGCAGGGCTGCATCGTGGCTCAGGTCACCCATCTTCCAAGCGCCCAGGGCAGAGGTTTTGCCCATCTGGGTCGAGAGCAGGAGCTCCCCGGGGATGTGGCTCGGAGCCAGGGGGACATGGGGCAAGAAATAGAGACAAGCGCTTCTGTCCTTGCTACTGGGAAGAGGACACGGCTGCCACACGACAGACCTTGCTAATCTGGTCACTGCAGGGCGGCAGCGACCACTCATCACCCTCGCCGGTGACAGCCTGGTGTGCGCCAGGTGACATCGGGCTGGGGACTGCCGGGACTCCCAGCAACAGCCACCAACAAACGCCCATCTTGTACGTGTCTCACATTGCCCCAGTACCCGCTCGGGCAGGAGGACAGGCAGCCACACGAGGGACTTAAATGTTAAGATCAACGCGGCAGGAAGGGACGCTGAAGAAAGTAAAACTTCCCCAATATTGCAGAGCTCGCAGCACACAGCAGCTCCGCTCCGAGCAGCGCCCGCGCCCGACAGAAAATGCCGCGCATCAGTTCACGGTTTTATATTAACGCCGCCGGGCTGTGATTGGCTGAGGGCGGGAGCTGGCGGCACCGGATTGGCGGCGAGCAGCAGCCCCTGCCGCGGGATTGGCCGGGGCTGAGCGCGGGCTGCCCCGCCCGGCCTGAGGGGGCATGAGGGGGTCCCGCCCGAAGCCGCGGGACCTGAGGGGTCTGAGGGGTCTGAGGGGACACCCGGGGGTCTGAGGGGACCTGAGGGGACACCCGGGGATCCCGGCCCTGGCTCCCCGCACCCGGCCCCTCCTTGAGCGTTGAAGCCCCCGGTAAAAGGCCGGTGCTGCGCTCCCACACCCCCGTCAACCCCGCTACCGAACCGGGAGAAGGCAGAGACTAGCCCGAGGTCTCGGCACCAGCGCGTTTATTGCTCCGCTCCCCAAGGCCGGGGGGATGACTCGGAGGCCTGGCGGACGAGGCGAGCGCGGGGCGGCAGGGTGCGGCGGCGGAGGATCCTGGAGAGAGTACGCGGGAGCGGGGCCGCGCCGGGGCCGTCGGGCTCAGCGCAGGTGCAGCAGCAGCGCCGCCGCCACCCCCAGCGCCATGGAGAGCAGCGGCGGGCTGCCGCAGGCCGGGCTCAGGCCGCTGCTGGTCGTGCTGTTGCTCGGGGGAGGACCTTTCGGAGGAGATGGCACCTCGTCAGCCTGGCTGAGGGACTGGGGAAAAAAAAAAAAAAAAAAAAAAAAAAAAAAAAAAAGTGTTTCAGACATCCCTCCCGGCAGGACAAACAGCCTCCTGACCCCTGGCAGGTTCCCCTTCACACTCCAGCTCTTGGCTTTGGGCTTGTCCCAACGCAGGGAGGGAAGCGAGCTCTCCCTGGAATTACTACTCTGCTTCTAACCACGGGGACTTTTACAAATTAGGGGGGAAGTGGAAGGCAGAGAGAGGTCTCTGCTTCTCCCGCTGCTGCGAGGAAGTGGTGACGAGCGACGGCCGTGTGGGTGCAGAGGAGGTGGGGTGTGGGAAATGCCCGTGCTAGAAGCCAGGGGCAGGGGAGGAAGGGACCCCAACCCCGGCTGCCGCAAACAGGGCGGGTGCAAGCGGTTCCAGGGCGCTTTTTTCCCTCTCTAACGCTGCCCTGGCTGCTGGAAAAGTGATGCCATTCCCCGCTGTGGAACACGCTGGCTTACACCTCTCCTCAGGGTCCCTCTGGAGATGGGAAAGGACCAGGAACGGAGCCCAAAACTCTGCTCTTTGTGTGCCCCTTTGCCACACTCTTGTCCTTTCTGCCTGGTTTACGGAGGGGGAATCCCAAAATGTAAATGCATCCTGTGGAGCCAGCAGCAGGTCGCAGTTGTGTGGAACTTCATGAGTGAAGTAAGCACGGACAGATCTAGCCCTGTTACCAACACGTAGGGAAAAAAAATCATCCCAAAAGCTGCCCCAAAGTGCATCGTGCTCCCCAAAAGCACTGGCGGGTTCACCCCTAACCACCCTGGAGAGCCCTGACATCCCTCAGCATGGCTCTTGGACCGAGCCCCCAGCAGGAAGGAAAATAGCATCCACTGTGGAGAGGTGAGAGGAAAGCACAGCCCTGTGTCCCCTCCGTCAGCCACGCTCAGCACCCCACTGCAGGCACGGGCTGGGGCCAGCGGCCAAGGAGAGCCTGGAAGACGGGCTGGAGAGCTCCGTGTGAGGGTTACAGAGGTCTCTGGGACTCTCAAGCTAAAGAAACGCTTTCAAAAAGCACCACATGGAAATGTTTGGACCTTCCACACCACAGCACGAAGCTCTGGGTAAGATCACGGCGGTTAAAATCAAAGAGAAACCCAAAAACCTGATTTTTTTTTCAGCTGAAAGCAGAATCTCCCCCCTGCCTGAACCCTCCCCAGCCCTGGGCGGAGGCGGCTGGACCCCGGCCCTGTCCTTACCAGGCACAGGCCGAGCAGGGCGAGCAGCAGGAGCGGGCAGGCGCGCTGCAGGGGCGGCATGGCCATGGCTGGGCGGCTGCTGTGACACTTCCTCGTCACCTCCCGGCCTTTTAGCTCAGCAAGAGCCGCCAGAGCACCAATCACACCTCACTCCCCAACGAGCAGCTCAGTTTGGGGAAGTCGTTTATACGCTGCCTGTGCGGCGAGGAAAAAGGTGCCAGACGTGAGGTGGGAATGTCCGGCCCCTGGAGCGGTTTCTCGACAGTCCCTGACACCGGAGCAGCTCCCGCTCCCTGGTCCCTGGCGTGGCAGTGATAAGTAACAGAATATAGAAATTTTCAGTTGTCCTGGTGTCGCTGAATAGAGCTTAAAGACTAAGTGGCAAAATAAGATAAAATGATGTAAAGGGATGAACACAGGATGATAAACATGAATGGAAGCAGTGGAGAAACAGATAAGGACTACAGTTGGCTTTTTTGTGTGTACAAAGACGCAATGGTGCATGCACAAAGAAAAAGTTCGAGGAAAGGCTGAAACCCCTCAGGCTCTGCTTCTCCCTGGGGGTCTCTCTGTCCTCACAGCCACCAGGACCAAGAGTGACTGAAACCCTCCCTGGATCACCGGGACAGTCCAAATTGCAGCCAAAATTGGAAGAAACAAACCTCCTTCCCTCCAGGTGGAGCTGGAGCCAAGGTGTCCATTGGGATTTCAGTCACAGATCCTAAATAAAGGATCAGGGAAATGCTTCCTTTAACCCCCCAAATCCATCTCCTCACAGCAGATCTCTGAGCTCCCTCACCCTGCAGCAGCAAGAAACAAAAGGCATCTGGTTATTTTAATATGGTTTGAAATGAATAAAGTCACTGGAGCGTGCTGAGAATACACACCTGCTGTCTGGGTTTGTGGTGGCGAAGCACATCATGGTGAATTCCCTGTCGGCTTCTGCCCAGAGCTGAGGGCTCTTCTGCAGAAAAGCTTCACCAAATTTAGCTCGGTTTTGCTCTTTGGGCAAATGGAAACAGAAGTCTCTTAAACACAGCCAACATCCCTGGAAGTGTCCAAGGCCAGGTTGGACAGGGTTTGGAGCAACCTGGGATAGTGGAAAGTTCCTGTCCATGGCAGGGGGTGGGAATGAGATCCCTTTGAGATCCCTTGTGCCCAAACCAATCTGTGGTTCTGTGAACGCCCCATCAAAGGAGGTAAAACTGGGGGGATAATTGGCCTGTCCTGCTCATCCCCAGCTGGCGAGGCCGAGCTCCCTGGAGAGCAGCCCAGAGGCAGCAGGTGGCACGGAGGACACCCAGGAAAGGCTCCCGGGATGGTGACAATGCTGGCTGGAGTTCAGAGCATCAGCGAGGCCAAGAGCGGTGCCCAGGTGAAAAAACAGAGACTGAGGAAGCAGGTGAGAGAACCGGGAGGAGCTGCACGGCGTGAGGTGCCTCAGGCCAGGCTGATGTGTATGGCCGGAGTGGGGCTGAGGAGAAAAACGGGACCCCCTCCCGGTCCTGTCCCTGTCCCCGTCCCCGCATCCCGGGAGAACGCGCGCGGTGCATGCTGGGAGTGGTAGTTCCCGGGAACTACAGCGCCCACCACGTGACCAGCATCGGACCAATCGCAGCGGCCCCAGCGTCGCCGTGGCAACCGTCCTCAAACAAGATGGCGGCGGGGGGGTGAGTGAGGGCCTAGGGACGGCGGGGACCCCCCCGGGCTCGGACCACCCCCAAATTTGGGTATCCCCCTCCGAGGGGCTCCCCACCACACCCCGGGTACGTGCAGGGCTGCCACCTGTGTCAGGTTCCCCCCTCCCAGGGCTCTTCTCCCCCATCACCCCCTGGTTATCGCCGTTATTTTGAGCCCCTTTTTGCCCCTCCATGCCTCAAACTGCCCGTTCTGCATGGAAAACGAGGCTGTATGGGCCGGGAGGATGGGCTGATCACAAAAACGTATAGTTTGGGATTTTTTTTTCCCAGCTTTTTCAATTATATTTAGAAAATTAATCCACTGAACAAATGAAGCTGTGCTTTATTCCCTATGTTATCCCCTCGTATTCTTGCTCAAAAGGCAGAGCCGTCCAAGGTCATTACCTTCACAGGGAAGGCTGTTCTTACCCTTTACACAACAGATGCAGCTCTCTCCCTCACAAGTGTCCAAAACCAGACAAATAACAAGATATTTCCACATCCTGAAGCAGCCCTAGAACACTGGCTATTTTTACAGTTCCATTTAACGTCACATCCTCCCTGCTTGATTTCAGAGCAAAATCTCCCATTTTGCTCCCAGAGAAGTTTGCTGCTTCTGATAATTGCAGAGCACTGTGAGCTTTTTTTTTTTTTCCACTAAAATAACTCGATTATACCACTTTATGCCTCTCTGTGCAAGTGTTGTGGTCTCTTTCTGCAAACTCCACTTCGTGCTCACTCTTGCAGCTGCTGGGATTTTGCCTTCCCCTGGTCCTGGCTCCTGAGGAGCACCACACCCCTAGAAATTTGGGAATACTGATGGCATTGATGGACCACCTGCTCTCTCCTGCCCTCTCTTTCCCTCAGCACAACCTTGATATTTCCTTACCTGCTTTTGGAGAAGCTGTGTCCAAACACTTGACCTGTTTTCTTCCTTTTTCAGGAGATGCCAGGCTCTCTCCTAGGACAAAGGCACTCTCCACTCCTGCTCCAGGGGACAACACTGAAAAAGGACATGGAGGGTAAAGCCCCTTTGTGATTTGGGGGTTCTGGGCCATCAGTTTTTTGGTGCCAGACCCATTCCTGTGGCCCCCCTCACACAACGAGTTGGTGACACCAGGAACCAAGGGATTCCTACCCCAAAAATCCTCCCTGCTGTGGCAGAGTAGGAATTCTGGTGTGGGATGCTCTGTGCACCCCAGCCCTGCTCACAGGTGTTTGTGCTTTCAGGTCACACTGACGTGGGGCTCGTGTCCTCTCTGCAAGAAAAAATCTCTCTGTTGGAACAAAAAATAGAGAAACAAGCACAGGAAATCCAGCTGAAAGTAAGAGTTAGCCTCTTTCTGAGCCTGCTCTGTGCCCTGCCATGTGAGTTCCACCTCTCAGACCTGTGTGGGCTCAGAAGTTCATATGTGGCCTGCTGTTAATTACCCAAATGAGCCCTTCACAAAGCAACAGAGCAGTGGGATCAGGCCTTGGGGTGGCAGAGGGGACAGTCCCTGCTGGGACTTCCTGCAGCAGTGACTCTCAGCACCCTGTCACTAAGATCAGCAGCTCTTTGGCTTCAGAAGTTTTCTTTTTCCCTCTGTGATGGTGCATTCCCCCTTTTGTTTTCTGAAACAGCCCCTGCTCACACAGCAGAGTCATCCTCTCTGCATCACTGACTAGAATAAATATCTTTTTAAAGCTTAGGACAAATACCATTTTTTTTGTTTGGTTTGGGAGGTTTTTTTCAGAAGAGGCTGCAGAGATGCTGGTTTAGTTTCTAGATCAGCCCCTCCCCGTGGGTCTGAGCAGGAGTGTCTGGTGCAGATGGAGGACTGGGAGATGGGTCACCTATTCCTGGAGTTCTCTATTTATCCCATCCCTCATCTGAGTCTAATTAAGGTGTTTGTGAGGTGATTCAGTCCCTGGCTGGGGTGACAGGACCTGCACCAGCCTTGACTAATTGTGCAAACTGTGCCTGGAGGTGCTGAGGCCCAGGAACTGACCCAGGTCATTGTTTGTTCTGCCCCTGAAGGACAGGAGGATTGCTGAACTCGAGGAGAGGATAAAGACTCTTCAAGGAGAAGGAGAAGGTAAAAATTGTTCTACCTTTGGCACCTTGTGGGAGAGCTACAGAGCTCTGGGCAGGGCAGCAGAGCAGGCTTGGGGACCTCTCTGAGCTGTCCTTGGCTCCAAAACCCAGGAGCCTCCATGGTGAGAGGTCACAGCTACACAGAGGGACCATTTCCCAAAGCAGACCTGCACTTCAACTTGTATCTGTTATTCTGATGTGGTGCAAAATGCATTTCCTGACCTATTTTCTAAGTTACACGAATGTGAAGCCAACAACAGACACCCGAGGACAGTGAGGAAACCAAAGAGCAGTAAACAGTGCAGAGTTCAAACAGGCAGGAAAGCTGCTCCTCACAGCTCAGAGAAACCACAAACCCGCGTGGAGTCTCCCACAGAATTCCAGGTCCAGCCTAGCTCTAAATTGAACCCAGCTTTCAGTGAGTCACTGGAGGTCTTTTCCCCTCTTCAGTCCCTGAATCCAGCAGCTTTCCAGCCGCAGCTGGAGCCCACACACATTTCCTGCAAGGCTGAGCTGCGTGAGTTCTCCATTTCCTGAGCACAAAACACAACGAACCTGTGAAACCACAAACACGTGACTTCCCCGTGCTGCCATCCCGCCAAGACTTCAGCATCCAGCCTCAGCAGACACACTTGTCACGTTCAGCCCCTGTGTCCTGTGGGTGTGGGCTCACGGAGCACGGGCAGGTGCTGCTGGGGCTCTGCCCTGTGTGACACAGGTCATCCACAGCTCTTCTTTGAGGATCTACAAAGAAACATCACGTTTTCTCTTACAGATGCTCCTGAAACATACACCATAGGAGAACTGGAAATGAGGTGCATTAAGCTGCAGAGCCAGGTCTTGGAGATGGAGGTGAGGCTGCTCTGCTTGCCCTGAGCCAGCTGCTCCTTTGGTTTGAGATCACTGCAGTCCCAGTTTGGCCTTTTTCAAGCTGCCCCTTTGATCATCACAACCCTTCACCTCTGAAAAGAAGGAGCAGGCTGGATGTGAGCAGGAGGGCAGGAGAAAGTTTTAAACACACAAACATCTGTGCCTCCTGCAAGCTTCATTCTGATTTCCAGGGCTGTAGAAATGCTCAGCTCCTGCAGTCTTTGGGCAGTTCCTCTGCCACTAGAAATCTTTCCTCCTCCCTTTTCCCTGCAGCTGATAGAGCTGCTATCACTGCCCTGCCAGAGTCTGTCTGCCTGCCAGGGCCAAGGAGCCCCAAGACAAATCTCTTCCACCTCCCTCTGCCTCTCACAGCCACAGCTGAGCACTCTCAGGTTCCCGTTTCCAGTTTTCTGAAGCTCTGCTCAGCAAAACTGACCTGACTTTCCTCTTCCAGTGGTTCCTGAATGACTATGGTCTGATCTGGGTTGGAGAGACACGGCTCCAGCTGGAAGATGCAGAATCAGTCCAGGATGAAGAGGAGCAGCCAGCAGGGAACCTCTGCAAGGGTAAAGCACCAGCACTCTTGGCTGAAGCTGCTGCTCCAGCTCCCGCTGCATGCTCAGAGAAGGGAGAGTAGATAAGCACCAACACCTCAGGATTTGGGTCTTCAGGATTTGAGATCCTGTGCCAAAGTGTTCACATCAATCCCTCTCAGGGACACAGACACGGAGCAATCTAACAGGAGCTCAGCAGAAGGTTTAATTTTATATTCCTGTATTTTGTACACCCTTCTGGGGGAAGAACCTGGTGAGTCAGCCTTTCAGGAGGACACCTCACATCAGCTGTTTCCTGCAGAATTCACAAACCCTGCACATTTGACTGCTCTAATGACATTGACACAGAGTGGGTGGAAAAGGGAATCAGGTGCTTTGTGTACACAGGAGCTGTAGTAACCTACCCACAGAGCCTGGCTCCATCAGGGAGTATTGTTTGCCTTTCCTCCCAGCCTCCACCTGACTCTGCTGTCTGGGGTCCAAACAGCTTTGGCAGGGGCTCCTTAGGAAGTGGTAACTGAAGAAAAAAAAGAAAATTATTTGGATTGTAGAGCCAATGCTGCTTTCTCACCACCATGCAAATGTTAGACTAGACCTTCCCTTAGATGCAGGAGGGGACAGACAGAGGGAAATCAGCAGGAACAGTTTTGGTTTCAGCTCACTGCCCCTTTTCAAGTGTATTTCCGCATTGTCCTTTAGCAACTCATAAGAAAAGCAGAACCATGGACTTTAACTCAATTTAGATATTTTCTTTAGTTTCTTCTTCTGACTTCATTCATCTGTCCCATCACAACCCTTTTACTGCTTCACCCCACCACCCTCAAACAGCCAGACAAACATCCTGGCAGAGTCCCTGCCCTGCTGCAGGCAGCTGCCTCTGTTTACACTGGCACCTGCTCAGCACCTGTGCCCTGATCCATTGATCCAATCTGGTTAATCCAACTCGTGCAGTTCCTCCTCCTGCACGGCACAGGGACAGCACAACACTCCTGAGAGGATCAGCAAGGCCAGGGGCCGAGTGTGGGCTCCAGGAGCTGCCCCTGGAGCTCTCTGGAGCCCTGAGTTTGCAGCCCCAGCTCGGCATCCTCTGCCCTGCCCTTGTGGTTTAGCACACGCCTGCCTGGACCTGGCACTGCTGCTCCACACCAAAAAGGCTGCACCACATTCTGTAAACGTGTGAAGGGCAAGGCACAGGCAGCCTGCAAATGTCAGGGCTCAAACACACCTCAAATTCATACAGATAAATCTGCCTGGCCACCAGCCCTGCCCCGCTCACCCTGGTCCCTCTGCCACAGGTGAAGCCGTTGGTTGCCAACACCAGATTGATTTTGATTCAATCTTGGAGAACATTAAGTATCTGAACTCGCTGGTCGGAGAGGGCATCTCTGAGATCGAGCACATGCCCTGGGGGGCTCGGCTGAGGCGGCCCGAGCACCTCCTCCTCACCCTGTACCAAAATGGGATCGTCATGGGGCACGGAGCCTTCCGGCCCTACCAGCACCCAGCCACGCAGGTATGGAACGGGCTGCAGAGGAGCCAGAGTCACCCTGCCAGCACCCGCTGAGCCCCAGGAAAGGGGATAAGGCTTCTGAGCTCATCTCAGTCCTGCAAAGCAGCCCAGCTGCACACTCACATCCCCGCAGTGCCTTCAGAGCCTTGTATGTCTCGTGCAGTAATTTTTAGAGAGGGAGATCCTGTGTCTTTGATGCAGACCTTTCTGCCTGGCCACAATATCACAAACGGGAGCAGCCCAGCAGAAAGATCGGCCCTGAGCTCAACAGAAAGCCTGAGGTGTGACCATGAGCTCTCCTGTTGTTTCAGCAATACCTGCAGGACATCATGGATGGTTACTTCCCCTCAGAGCTGCAGCCACGCTACCCCGACGGTGTCCCCTTGCAGGCAAGTGCCACGCCCAGCTTTTGGGCACAAATCGCTCTCCTGCTTCCCAGGACAGCTCAGGTTTTCTTTGAGCACTATTCTGGATGGTCCCCGCAGCAAGGGGAGGCTGAGGTCTGTGGTGCTGTGCAGGTGTGTCTGGGGAAAAAGGAGGCACGGAGGGCACCTGCAGCAGCCGTTACAGGAACTGTTTCAGCATCAAGGGTCAAGGGTTTCTGTGCCTCAATGAACCTGCCTTGGAACAGGGCTTCTGAGAGGACAGCAGGCTCTGTAAGAGAAGCAGCACATGCAGGAAGTTAAGAGCTGTGTCACAGAAAGGAGGGGGGAAAGTTCTCAAATAGTTCCCCTGGAAAAGCTTTTAACGTGAGATTGAACAAGTACCTTTTAAAGAGGATGTAATGAGAGTTTATTTTGCCACAGTTTAAATGGATTTGGCCACCTGAGGTTCTCCTGGGTCCCAGTTTTTGATTTCTCAGAAATGGCAAAGAGTCAAGGCCGCATTTGCAGGCAGAGAGCCTCAGAGGACTCAAATCTAGGTCTTGGAGTGCACCAGAAATGTCAGCAGGCACAAGCAGAGGCTGGACTTCCCCTCTGCCACGGAGAAACCAGGGCACAACTACATGAACAGGGCAAGGTCAGGGCAGCTGGAGTGAGCTGGGAGCTGGAGAGGTTAGAAAGTCACACGGAAGGGGAATTGTGCAAAGCTCTGGGGGCTGAGGTTCCCTAGAACCTGTGCATCATTGGTTTCGTTTGGGGTTTACAACTGCTGCTTGCCATTACTGTGGTTTATTGGGCTCTGATGCAGCAAGAGGAGCTTGTGCAACAGCCAGATTTGCTTACAGGTCATTGACAAGAGGGACGAGGTGTTTCAGAAGCCAGACCTTCCAGGGAGTTTTCCTGGCCTTGGCCAAGTGGTGGGTACTTCAGAATCCAACAAAGTGCAGGAAACCTCCGAGATCCCAGGTAAAGTCTTAAACCTGCCCCAAAAATGCAACTCGTTCTTGAGGAGGAGGATTCTTAAACCTTACCGGGGCAGTGCAGGTGGTAGGAGGGGAATGTGAGGGTCTCACCAAGGAAAGCAACACTTCTGGGTCAGAGGCTGGTGTTGCCTCAGGAGCTGGGAGCCAGCAGCACACACAGGATCCTCTCAGCATTAGTCCTGCTTGAGAATGAGACGTGGCAAGTAATAAAAGAACAGAAATTCAGCAGGTTTCCAAAAGCCATAGCTGCCCTGTGCCTTCCTGAAAGGCCAAGCTCCTTCCACCTTCACCACATCAAAGGATGCTGAGGTAACCCTGCAGGCCTGGGGGGAGGGTTGCTGGCAAACACTGCTCCTTTCTCCTACAAGCTCATTCCAAAAACGTAGATATTGTCAAGCCAAATCAACCGTAACTGTACTGAACATGGGACAGTTTCTCTTCAGACTTTCACAACAGAAAATGGGACATCAAAAGGCCACAGATTCCTCATTTTGCTTCTAGACACTTGCAGTCTGTGTAAGCAATATCTGACAGGATTGGGAAGTCAAACGGAGAGACAGGAATCAGTGGGTCTGTGGGTGCATCACTAAGTCAGCCATCATGTGTATCACCCATGAGAAAACAGCAGCCTGGTTACACACAGCTATGCTCAGTCACTTCGATGCTAAAGCTAAATATCCCCTTTAGCCAAGCAGTAAAAAAAATAAATTGTCCAAGCAAAAAGGAATGGACACCTACAAATACACCCTTACAAAGTGAAAAAATGTCCAAGTCTGTAGAAATGATGGTAAGAGCTGCCTGCCTGCTGTGCATCCCAGCTGTGCACTGAGCAGGCTGTGCTCTTCTCACTGTTGCTGTTGACAATCAAACATTTAGTGGGGCAGAAAGTGGGACAGTTGAAGGGAGGAACCCGAGAGCTGCTCTCAGGGATGTCGAGAGCTCTCCCTGTCGGCTGCTGTGCTCTCTCCTTTCACCAAATCAGCCTCTTCTGGGGCAAAAACCTTTGTCACAAAGGTCATACACGGACAGATCTCCCCTCTGCTCTGGTAGGTCCCAAAGCCTCCTCGGAGCAGGTTCCCCAGAGGCCCCTGAAGCACAGAGGGAGTGCAGGCAGTGCCCAAGGCATGGCTGGAGCAGCAGCACAGGTATGAGTGGACCCCTAGACCCCCCCAGGAGGGGACCAGGGGCGATTCTCTGGACTCAGCTCCCTGCAGAGCACCAACAGCCCCTCCTTGGGCCTCTCCCAGCTCCGTGTAACCTCCCAGAGAGGCTGCACCAGAGCACACGTGGCACTTGGCACTGGCTGCTCTCCCTGCAGCCCAGGCAGGGCTGACACTCACCTGCTTTCCTTGCAGGGCTCTGATGAGCAGCAGAGCAGCAAAGAATTCCTGGTGGAAGCAGCTGGGCTGGCTGCCCTGGAGAGGTACAGCCCCCCACCCCCTGCCCTGGCAGGATCTCCTCTTCCTCCTATTTCATCTCTACAGGTTTAGTTCAGGGAGTTCCACTGAGGAAGTAAATGGGCTCTCCCCTTTTAGACCTTAGAAACAGTTAGACAAAAGGCCAATTTTGGTCCTTTGGGAAAACCACTGAATTTTTCGTGGCACATTTTTCATCTCTAACAAAAAGCTTCAGTTGTTCAAAATGTCACTTATTTACGTGAAAGTTTTCCCAACAGCCAGCCAAGGCCTAAGAGTTTGAAACCACTGAAGGAGCTCTTTGCAGTCATATTAAATGGGAGAACCCCTCCAGGAAAGTGATGCCCAGGTGGGAGGTCTCACTAACAGCACTTTTCCACTCAGTCTTCTGGCAAGCCAAGACCCAAATAGCTGATGAAAAAAAAACCCAAGCAGATTATTTTTAATCAAAGAAGTAGGGCGAAGTACTTACCAGACAGCCCTGGTTTAAAATGAAAAAGCTAAAAAAGGTCCATAACCCTCTTCAAGACACCTTCAGGCTGGGAAAGCACAGCAGCAGTTTGGGCAGTGGGTTGGTCTGGCTGCCCATGGTCAGACAGGGCCTCATCCACCTCAAGGACATTCCCAAACATGAATTTCTCTCCCCTGGTCCGGTCATGGAGGCTGTGCCTGCTGAGTGGAGCTCCCTGCTGTGCTGACAGGGTTTGTGGTCCCCAGGGTGAAGCTTGAGGAGGCTGGAGCTCCTGGCCCTGAGTTCTGCACTCTGCGTGTCAGATCCGAGAGCGGGGAGCAGACGTACGAGGTGAGGCTGCAGCTCACAGACACCATCGGGGACCTGCGCCAGCACCTCGCCCACATCAGGTACTCCACCACTCCCTCCCCTCCTTGCCTGACCCTGTGGGACCCCAGACAAAGGGTTCTGGAGGTCCTGGAGCTTCAAACATCAGCCTGAGCTGGGTCACAGCCCCAGCCCCGTGCCCACCTGACACCCTCCAGGCAGCAGTGCCAGGGCCCTGAGAAACTCAGAGCATTTCACACCCACCTTTGCCACACAGCAGAAGATAAACTTCTTCTGTCCTTCCAAAATTGCCATCAGATCCAGGCCATGGCTGCCTTTGCCTCCTTCCAGCACTCACCCACCTTGTGCCACCCTTCCCAGGGTGCTGGCAGCTGAGCTGCAGCCTTTGCTTGGCTCAGCCAGCTCCATGTCCCAGCACACTGAACGCTGCACAAGGGCTCCCTCAGCCTGCTGGGGACAGTTCCAGATGGCTGAGGGCCCCCTTTGCTCTCCCCTCTTCCCACTCCTGCTGCAGGCCGTGGCCCTGGCCTCGGTGTGAGCCCAGGATGAGCTCAGTGCTGCTGGGATGCATGAGCCTCCTTCCTCCCCACTGCAGCTGGACAGGCTGCTCCGTGCCTGGACGGCTGCAATTTGGGCTGGAAGCCCTTTTTTCTGCTCTTGCATAACCACAGCTGGATCAAAGCATCTCAGCAAAACCTTTGGGGGATCCTGTGAGTAGGAGAAGATTGTGCTGTTCTTTCCTAGGGGTGGAAACTCGGACTCGTATGAGATCATCAGCACCTTTCCCCAGAGGGTGTACAGGGACAACTCCAGGAGCCTGCAGGAATGTGGGCTGGGCCGCAGTGCCTCCCTGCTGCTCCGGAGGACAGAGCCCTCCCAGCAGGAGGGGAGAGGGCTGCAAACGGCCTAAGAGCTCCTCAGCCCCAGCCCTGCACAGGGAGGGAGCTGCCTCTCACCTTACCCAACCTGCCCTGGCTGGGAAAAAGGGAGAGGTTTTCTTTCCAGATTTAGTTTCACTGTGCCATTACCTGGGATGGAGAAGAGCTGGGAGCAGCCATTTGGCCTCTCCCTTTGGCAGAGAGGGCCAGGCCCTGTCCTGCTGCCTCACAGGGGCTGCTGTTCCCCAGGACAGGTGGGTCCCAACGCAGGGACACTCCCAGCAGCTCACCTGGGCTCCAGGCCTGGCTCCTCACCTCTGTGCAGGTTACACAGGCTGACCCCTGCCCAGGGGAGCCTGCCAGCTTCACTGCAGTTCCTTAGCTGTGCTCAGGGACTCTGGAGCAGCAGGATGGACACATGGACACACGGCCAGGGGCAGTTTGCTTCCTACACACAGCTGCTGCCCACAGATTTCACCTGCACTGACACCAGGGGACAAAAGGCTCAGCTCCATGGTCTCTGCTGGAGCTAAACCTGAAGGCCTTGAGCCATTGCAGTGCTGGGGCTGAGCCAGGCTCGGCTCAGCCGGGAGATCCTGCTGCTGGGTTTCCTGTACGTGCACGGCTCCTTCCCTTGGACAGCCCCCAGCTGCAGCGGGGCCCAGGCTCAGCCTGCCCGGAGGAACCCGCCCTCCTCCTCCTCCTCCCTGCCGGCGCTGGATGCTGCAACAGGACACCGTGTCATTGGAGACGAGCACAATCCCTCCGCGGCGTCTCTGCCGAGCCCTGAATAAAGCATCTTCCTCCCTCTCCCGTGGGCTGGGGCTGCACTTTTCCCTTTCCCTTTCCCCAGCACATTCTTCCCATTCCAGCTGTGACAAGCTCTCACTTGACTCCCAGCTGACAACACTCCCACTCATGCGAGGCAGGCCCTTCTGGCAGCCTCCCTCCTCGCAGAGACCCAGCCCTCATTAAAGGCTCCCAATAAAACCCTTTATCTCAGCTGCAATTTCCACTTTAGATTTCAAAGGCACGGTTGCCGTGGGAGCTCGGGGCACCCAGAGCTCTTCCCGGACACCTCTGACCAGAGCTGCACTACTCAAACACTGGAAGCAAACCAGCTGCTTCCACAGCAGTGACTCAAGCCACACAGCTCTCCCTCAACTTCCTCCTTTTCCCACCTGTAGCAGAGTCAGGGGCAGCTGTTTTCCCTGCCCCTCTGTACCCGGCCTAGGCAATCTTTGTGCCAGGGGTTTGTTTTTCATTCCCACATCGGGCTGAGGCTGTCCCTGCCCCAGGCTGTCCCTGTCACCACGCAGAGGAGAGGAATGCTCTGGTACCTGTCACTGCTGTGCCTTGGGACATTCAGACACGTCCTGTGAGCCTTTGATTAGCAGCAGCAATCTAAGGTGTTAAGATCTTTCTGTCAGGCTGCAACAGCATGTACAACCCACTCAGCTTCTCAGCTGGAAATGACTCACCATCCTTAGGTAGGGTGATGTTTAACCTGTAGCCAAAATAAAACTGAATTTAAAAGAAATGCAGGAGCAGTGCCGTGAAAGGTACAGTAACATTTAATAGCATCTCGGAAGACAACACTGGTTATAAACTTGCTTTTTGGCAGGAAAACAAAATGCACTTGGTCCAGGATTGCAAAAAAGCCAACTCAAAGAGGAAAGATTGGACAGCTGGAGCATCAGCTGTTCTGGGGCAGCCCTGAGCCATTAATGCTCACAAGGGAGCCTGCTCAGGGTGGAGGGCGGCCAGAGCAGCACAGATCCTGCTGCCTGCCCCACCCATTTTCCCAGGACAGCCTTTGCCCCCAGCTCCACCGTGGTGGGCACTCAGGCCCCCAAATTCTGTGCAGTATTTTTGCATTAAATTAAGACAAAAAAACCCCAAAAAACAACACAAACCCAACCCATTACTTAGTTGCCATAATCTCTGCAGTTGAGATGAAGAGGAGGGGGAAAAAGAGGGGAAAAAAAAAGGAAGTGAGGCAGCAGAATTTACAATTTTAACAGCAACTGGGAGAAGTGGGAAGTACCATGCAGCCCTAAGCCCTTCCCTCCCGAGGCAGAGGAGGGGGCTGAGGGCCAGGGACACCTCGCACAGCCCCGGAGGCTTTGCTGTTTACAGAGGCACTGGAAGCTGCCGTGAGCCAGGCCCAGCTCTGCTCACAGGCCAAGCGAGCATCACACGTTTCTTTGGATCCCTCTGAGATGATTTCGGGGTTAGGCAGGAGGGAGTCGGAGGCAGCTGCAATGAGGAGTTTTGGTCATGGGTTTTTCCCTGTGCTGGGACACGAGTCACGGTGCCAGGACAGCACTGACAGGAGGAGGTGAAGGTGGTGGGAGATGAGGGCGCCCAGGAATGCAGGTAGAGTCCAGGATGGGAGGGGAAGCAGGGCTCAGGCCAACTTCAGGAACTCCTGCAGAGTGTTTTGCTCCACCGCTTCCACGAAGAGCTCGTAATCCTGCAGGGAAACGCCACACGCTGCTCACGGGGCAGGAGGGACCCTGAGCCCACGGCACAAACGGCTCCACAGCCCTGGCACCACCCGAGGATGACAGGACAAAGTGGCACAGCCCCACTGCCACCCAAAGGCCCCTCCCTGCCTGGTCCCCTTTTCCCAAGGCAAACAGCCGTGAATCCTGGCAGCGCCTGCCCCTGCACCTCACAAGAAATAACTTACAAGACGTACAAGTCACATCTCGCACATCTGCAGCAAAGCCAAGGACAGGAGGACATCACCCACCACCCAAACCCAGGTGCCACCCCCGGGGCAGTGCCCTCACCCCGCAGTACTGGTCCCCGTTGACGATCTGGGGTGGGATGGCTTTGGGGTTTCCTGCCTTCGCCCTCATCTCCTCCCGGAGAGCGTTGTCCTGGGAGATATCCACCAGCTCGTACTTGATGTTCTTCCCATCCAGGATTCGGGTTACTTCGCTCTGTTGGGATTTGATCTGGAACGCGGGTGGGAGAGGCAGGTTACGGGGAGATGGAGAGGAGCTCCAGGGGCGGGCACACACCCAGCCAGGCTCAGCACAGCGCCCGCGGTGCGGACCCCGCCTGCGTGGGGGGACACCCAGCACGGAGGGGTGGCTTTGGGGACAGACGGGGACGCTACAGAGCCAGCAGGGGAGGGGACACCGAGGATGGGGCGGAGGGGCTTCGCTGCTCCCCGGGAAGAAAGACGCCCACCCCCGGGAAGAAGGGCCCCGGAGCACCCCGCCCTGCCCGCCGGCGCTCACCTCCCGGGAGCCGGTCACCGAGGTGCTGTAGACCTTGAGGGTGCTCATGGTGCGATCGCGGCCGCTCCCAGCGCTCAGCCCGGCGGAGGGAGGCAGCGACGGAGCGATGGAGGGAGGAGCGGCAGCCCCGCCGCCGCCCGGCATGTGACTGCGGGGGCCAATGGGGCCGGCGGGCCCGGGCATGCGGCCTCGGCGGGGCCGGCCCCGGGACACCGCCCCGACCGCGCCGCTACCGCTCCCGCCGGGCACCCACCGGTACCGGTACCGCTCCCGCCGGGCACCGGGGTGTCACCGGTACCGCTCCCACCGGGCACCCACCGGTACCGGTACCGCTCCCGCCGGGCACGGGGTGTCACCGGTACCGGTACCGCTCCCACTGGGCACCGGGCACCCACCGGGCAGTCACCGGTACCGCTCCCGCCGGGCACCCACCGGGCAGTCACCGGTACCGCTCCCACTGGGCACCGGGCACCCTCCGGTACCGGTACCGCTCTCGCCGGGCACCCACCGGTACCGGTACCGCTCCCACTGGGCACCGGGCACCCACCGGTACCGGTACCGCTCCCGCCGGGCACCCACCGGGCAGTCACCGGTACCGCTCCCACCGGGCACCGGGCACCCACCGGTACCGGTACCGGCCCCCGGAGCTTCTCCCTCCCCACGCAGGACGGCCTCGCACGAGTGGGTCAGAGCAGCTTTATTCGATACTCCAAATACTCGACACAAACAAGCGCTGAGACGGAGTTTGGTACAAAGACACGGAGCCCGGCGGGACCGGGCACAACACGGGGGACCCGCGGGGGACATGCGTGGCACGAGGAGGGGGGACAGGGAGGGGACACCGTCCTGTGGCCCTGGCCCGGGGTGTTGTGCAGCAAAGGGCCCAAGGTTTCCCCAGCACCAGCAGCAAACAGCACGGGGGTCACCCTCTGGGCCAGGGGGCTCAGCTGTGCAGGAGGATGAGGAGAGGACACGCGGCCTGGGACAGCCCCAGGCAGCAGCTGAGGTGGCTTCAGCCACAATAATCTCATCTCAGAACCACCTCTGCAAGGGCAGAGGGCAAACCTGTCCCCTCACAGCACCCATGAATGAGATCTTGCACCCCCAAAGCAAAGGGGAGAAGGAGATGGTGCCCATGCCCCCTAAGAACCTGCAGGAGCCAGCAGAGCTCCTGGCAGTCAGGACAAACCGCTTCAAAAATAGCCCTGGAAATGTGTTGTGCTCAGTACACAGCCCCAGCAGCCTGGGGACAGCCACGGCCAGGAACAGAACACCCAGGGAGAGCAGGACAGACAGACAGACACTGCCAGGCACACACTGCTGCATGCTCCCCGTGTGGGACAAACCAACCAGTTCCTTGCCACCATCCCCCATGGCGGCCAAACACCGAGAACAAAACAGATTTGGTCTTAAAATTTTAACACAAAGGAACAACAAATGCATTTCTGCCAAACCCAGGGCTCTCAGCCCCAACATGAACCAAGAGCAGCCGAACAACACGAGTGCCAGCAAGGATCTTTCCCTGTCATAACCTGGCATCTTGCTCGTAACTCCAGATGAAAACCAAAGTTCCACCCTCAGACTCAGCACTGTGAAGCTGTCACTGGGCTTAGGGAGGGCTGTGGTACAGTGAATCTGATCCCACAGTGATTCATTTAGAAATCCCATTACTTGCAGAGGAGCAGGGAAGGAGGGACAGGGCTGTGGCAGAGCCCAAGTGGCCACTGCCTTGCAGGAAGAGCTCCCTGTGCCACTCCCTCCACGTGAGGACCAGTATGGCTTTCTCCCAGTAAAGCAGAGGTGTGTCCCCAGGGGCACAGAGGCTCCTGGAGGCTCTGGCAGGGGCCACAGACACTTGGGGCTCCCCAGGACTGTTTGTGATGGCTCTAAAAGGCTGTGAGAGGGAAGAGCAGCTCCTCACCTGCCAGTGGATGCATTAGGCACAGAGCAGAGTGAGGGCAAAGGGTTCTTCCAGCTCATTAAGGCACTTCAGCATCAATCCACTTCCTCTGCAGTCTGAATCACAGCCCTCTCCCAGTGCTATTTCAGGGGGACACAAGGCTTAAGGCTTCTGGGGTAACAGTGCCCAGGAGGAGCATTTTTAGAGTCTTTTAGTGTTGCTTTATTCCTCAAGTCATGCTGACTGCTGAAGGACACTGCTTGCATTTACCTGAGGAAAGCAGACCCTGCTCCATCAATCCAAGGCAGTAAGTAAATGCCAGCAGTGTGACTGGCACACCTGCCTGCCTGTGGAATCCAGCTCTCCCACAAACACTGTGATAACCCTCTGGTCCCACTGGTCACACAGGACCTGCACAGGGAGGTTTATCAGCAAGACCAGGGCATACATTTCCTTTTAGCCACGATTTTAACTGTCACATTTGCACGTTCAGCATTTGACATGCCTGGAAGGCGAGTCAGAATTCATCTCCCAGCATCAGAGACCACAGCAGCTCCAGCAAACACAGCATAAAACACATTCCACAAGATCAAAGCTACTGCAAAGCCTGACACCGAAGCCCTGAATTATCCCAGTTAGCCAGTCAGCAGCTGAACACTTCTGGCAAATAAACCCCCTGATTCCTCACAGATCAGATAAGTCACACTTCCTGTACCCGAGCAGAGGGATGGTAAAGTGCTGAATAGGTTTAGGGTTGTAGGAGCACAAGACTCCTGAGAGTTTCAAGTCTTCATTCCCTGTCTTACTTTGGGAGTGTTCTTTACTGGGTGATGCAGTTGTCTCCCATGTCCTGAGCGTATCTGTCAGAAATTGCAGTCCTCAAGTCCTCCACCTCCTTGTGAAGCTGTTTCACCTCCACCAGTTTCTTGGCCAGTCCATCAGGGCTCAGCAGGTCATCCTTCTCCTTCACAGGGTACTGCACAGCTGTGGGGTCAGAGCAGGGAGTTTCCTCACATGCAGTTCTCAGCAAGGATCACACACATTTGCAAGTCAGCCAGAAAAACCAACTCACATTTGCAAAAGAGGTTCTACTTAACATTCAGTTATTACAACATGCACCTTTGAAGCAAGCCAACCACAGAAAGAGTATTCAGAAGCCCAGAAAGAGGAGAACTTTCCATGCTGTATATGAGTTATTTAATTCTGCCACAGCATGGAAACAGAAGGGTTTGTTCTGCCGTCACTCCAAAGAAAATGTACTTACAGTGAATGCCCAGGAGCAGAGAGAGGTTGGGGTCCTTGCCCTGAGCCCTCTGGGTGACAATGCTGTAGACAGACTGCAGATCCTGCAGGCAGCTGGCCAGCTCCCCGTGCAGCTCCTGGGCCAGGTGGGCTGTGTCGGGCAGGGGCTGCGCTGTCACCTGCCGCAGCCGCTCCTGCAGCGTCAGGTTCTTCTCGATCAGGTCCTGGTTCTGCACAGACAGCTGGACACAGGGACACGCCAATCAGGGGCACTGCTGCCACTGCCACTGCTCTGCGATGGCAGCACTGAGGGCAGGAGCTGCTTTGCACCCAGCCCCTCCACAGGAGTGAATGTCACTCCACACAGCGACTGGATCCAAAGGGAAGTGCCCCATGAAACTGCACTGTCCCTGCAGAGGTTTCTGCAGTGAGAGCTTCCAGGGGCTTGTGCACCCGAGCAGTGGCTGTGCCTTGTCCCCAGGGCTGGCCCCGAGGGTGGGCTCTGGCCAGTCCTTCAGCCAGGCTCTGCTTGGACTCCAGTTCTCCCATCCCATCCCCATCCCCATCAAGCTCCCGAGGCACAGCCTGCTTCTCTCCTGCTTCCCAGCAGGGCACGGCTCCTCTCACAGCCCTGACAGGACCACTGACAGCAGGAAGCAGGAGAGAGTGAGCTGCTGACTGAGCTCGGGGCTTTGCTAAAAGACATTCCACTGTTCATTCCAAACACCCCCTGACCTCTTTCACGGCAGCCCGGAGCTGCTGCAGAGCGTTTTCCCTTCTCATGCCCTCCTCCTTCAGAGCTTGGCTTGTCCCCTCTTCCTGGGCCACCTGTTCTTCCAGGTTCTGGAACAGACCATGGGAACACAGTAGGTCTAACTCATTCCACAGCATATTCTCAGGTCCTCAGTTCCTCCCTGTCACCTCTCACCTTGACTTGCAAGGATAACTGCTCCATCTTCTTCTGCTTTTTGTCCACAATCTGGAATTAAAAGCAGAGGCGTCAGAACTGGCCACACAGATCCAATAATGCCACCAGGAATTCTCCTTCAGCAAGACAGCATTTCCTTCTCTTTCCTGCCCATTTACTGCTCCAATCACAGAGGCTCCTAGGAGTGGACTTGGATAAAAGGCACCATTAGATTTATCAGCTAAAACCAGACCAGAGGCATTTTATTCTTGTGGTTTTCCTCTCCCCTCTTCTGCATTTTGCAGCTTCTCCCCAGCATTACTGGAGAAGCGTGTGGTTATCACATAAGAACATCTTTTACAACCCTGCAGTCTGGACTTCCAGGAACTGCTGCTTCAGTGCAATTTAAAAATCCCCCATTTCATCTGCATGCCTGGTGTGACTCAGTGGAAGGAAAAACGTGTGATTCCTGACTGGGACAGCCCCTCACCTTCCTGAGGCAGTCACACTCCTTCTTCAGAGAGTCATGTTCCATTTTCTGCCTCTCCCCATCCTGGACAGGGGGTCCTCTCTCTGCATTCTTTGCATACTGCTGCAGCTTGTCCTGCAAGCTGCAATTAGAGAACAACATGGGGAAAACCAGTTTTATTTACAATCTCTCCTTTTACATCAAGGAGGGAAACAATATGAGAAGTGAAATTCATTTCAAATCAACTGTCAGGATTGCCCTGTTTGCATCCCAGCCCACCCCCTGCCAGGGCTGTGCATCCCCTTCCTTGTGCAGCAGCTCCTGCAGTGCCCAGATGAAGCTGATTCCTGGTTCCCACCTGTGCACAGTGGACAGAAGCTCCATCTCTTTGTGTTTTTGGGTCTCCAGCTGCAGCTCTTGCTCCCTGAAAGCAGCCTGGACATCTCCAAGCTCTCTTTCCAGTGCCAGCACTGTTTCCTGCAGGGCAGCAGTCTTCAGTTCAGAGTCCTTCAGCTGCAACAAAAGGGGAGGAAATGTAACTACAGAAAAGTCACCTGAGCAAGTATGTGAAGAGCCACCACTGCAGCTCAGAGGGGTTTTACCTTCTGACTCTGTTTCTGGTGGTCCTCAAGGGTTGGAAGATCAGCCAGGTATCGTTCCAGGGTCTCGATTCTCTGCTGTCTCTCTCTGTTTTGTTCAGATTCCTTCTGGCATTTCTTTTTAAGGTTATTAATGTGTTTGTCTCTTCCCTTTACCTGCAGGGACAGTTACAAACAAGTTCAGTTTATTTAATTTCTTATTTATTCTCCAATCTTCTGTAAGCCCACTCATTTAGCTTTTTGCACACCACATAACACCAAAATACAAGATCCCCTTGACTCATTTCTGCTCATTTAGCTAAAGACAGGCATTTTTGGGTTAAAACAGGAGGCACTGAAATGCTCCTAACTACAGGAGGAAAAGCTTTTGCTTGTAAACCATAGTCTATAACAAGACAAGACCTGCAGTTACAGATTGCCACAGAAAAGCTTCACAAGAAAACAGCATTTCTAGAGCAACAGGATCATACCCTTTCTTCCTGCTTCTTTAACTCCTCTGCATGTTTCTGCACCGTTTCCTTCAGGGACTCCCGGACCAGCTTCACATCCACCTCTGCAGCAGCCAGCTTCCTCTCCAGCTCAATGTTCTCCTTACTGAGGGCCTCAGTCTTCTCTGTGAACTGTGCTCGCAGGAAGGCGTTCTCCCGCTGCAGCTCCTGCAGGGACAGCCCCGCAATTCGGGGGTTATAAACTGGCCCAAACTGGTGTGTCCTCATCCTTCCCAGTTCCCAAACGTCCCTCAGCCCATCTGACACACTCTGGAACATCTGTCACACATCTGACACATGCTGCCAGGTGTTGGCATCCTCAACACAGCTTTAATGCAAACACGGGGCCTCAGGATATCTCAGGGGGCACAGAGGTGATGGTAACTCCACACGAGGGGTAATTTATGATCTGGCTCAGCAGCAGGGCACTGGATTCAGGCTGTGTTTCTCACTGACACCTGCTGTACCTGCATCCTCAGCATGTAGACATCTCCATAGGATGCTGGGCAGCCCAGCAGGGCACTGTGAACCTGCAGTTCACTCTCCCGGACCTTCTGCTCCAGCTGGGAAATGTGCTGCCTTTGTCTGTAACAAAACAGGCAATTCACTCTTCTCAAACATAGGGAGCAGCAGCACAACACAAACAGTGCCACAGACACAGCACTGCTGCTCCACACAGGGACAAGCAGAGCAGAAACAGAATTCTGCAGCTCAGAGCTCACCTGCAGAGAAATAAAGGTTTGACCTTTTTTTACAATTCTTATTAACTTTTCTTCCCTTCTCTCCCTTCAAAACCCTTTCCCCAACCATGACTGCAGATAAAACACACAAGCCTTGCATCTTTTGGAGGATCCAGCTTGACTCTGGAGCTTAGGAGTCAAATGAACAGATGACTCAAAGTAAGGAAGAAAAAGTATTTACAGTCCAGATGCTGAAGGTACTTTTCATCAGGACTTACTTTGCCAAAAAGCTTGTGCACCACTAGCCTTAGGTAAGAGAAATGCTGTTTCTCTTACCAAAGAAAGTTACCCCAAAGTTACAAAACCCAAATTTAAAATAAAGCTCTCAAGGAGCTCCCAGAAAGTCCTTAAACAAAAGAGGCAGTTATTTTGACATTCCAGACAATCATGACATGAACAGAAATTTTTATCCCTTATAAAACACAGAAAACCATAACTAAAATTAATTTCTTCAAGTCCTTCAGGGATGATCATCCTAATTCCAAGAAGGAGAGAAGAGCTCAGGTTGTTCTCTAAGGCCCTTATATTGTTCTTTGCAACAAGACAAGATCAACTGGGCAAAAGGGACTCTGAGAAATGAGCCTTCTGTGGTACTTTCCAAACCTTTCCTTTCCAAATGGCCATGGACTGGAGTCTTTAAACCACATGGCAGTGTCAAAGCCTCACCTGTCAATGAGGAGCTCTTTCTCCTTGAGCAGGTTTTCATTGGAGTTCAGGATATTGATCCACTGAGCTGGGTCAGGTGCAGGCAGGGATGGGGAATACATCGAGGAATGGGGGCAGGTGCCTCCATTTTGTAACTGCAAGAGGAGACAAAACAAGGAGGGAGAGGTCTGTGCCCCACAGGGGTAATTGCAACACTGCTGGAGCTATTTCGCACACTGTGTGCTCATCTGCATGCCAGGGCACGGCTATTTCAGTCTCTGTTGATGTCCAAGAACAAGAAACTTTCCCCAAGCACAACTGGAGATTAACAAATAATTTTAGATCACTGTGCTAGCTGGCTGGAAACAATTTGTCTCTATTAGGGTACAGTTGGTGGGAGGTGGTAAACAAACAGTTTCCGCCTAATAAACTGCTGTTAGTTTCATGTATTTTTTTCAAAAAAAGTCTTTCTTAACTCTAGACACAGAATAAAGCTATTCCAGGCACTGTTTAAACCCTCTTGGCATGCTTTTTCTTCACAGTTTTTATCAGACAGGCTGTTTCAGCTCTTGGTCTGGCAGGTGGTGCAGCCCTGTAACACAATCCAGGGCTGATCTGTCAAATGATACCTGTGACACCACAAGCTGTAAAAACAGACCATTAGGAGACTTTGGGTGCCACTCAGGGAGAAGCCTGAGACATTTTCCTCCCGGCTCCTTAGTCTGGGGGACAACAATTCCTGACTAAAGAGACAAAGAAGGAGTTTCAAGTTCACACAGCCACAGCTGCCTACCTGCATCTGCTCCACCTGCAGCCGCACTTTGTCCAGCTGCTGTTTCCAGGCACTGAGCTCGCAGACTCCCTGGTGGGGGTGCAGTGTGCAGCCTTCCTGCATCCAAACCCGGCCTGGGGGAGCTGCCACAGGTTTGGGATAGAAGCTGTTGGCCTGGAGTCCTCCTGCTGGCATCATCCTGCTCCCGCCGGGCCACGGCCCGTCCCGGGGCTCGCAGGCTCCGTTGGCCCCCGGCGCCTGTTTGCTCTCTGGCAGCACCTGGAAATGGTCCTTCCCTGCCTCAGAGCTCGGGTTGAACTTCTGGCACCTGTGCAGAGGGTCGGTGCACAGACTGTCCAGAAAGAGAGACTGGTTAAGGGTGTGCTCCACGGCAGGGGTGTCGAACTTCCAGGCGTCTTCTGCCCTGGTGTGGTCGGCAGCAGGAGGCCAGGAGTGCTCGCAGCCATTCTCCCCTGCAGCCCTGTAGAGACGCAGGACGTCCCTGGGTGGCACCTGAGAGGACTTCCCGGCGTTCAGGTCCCCGTTCCTGGCCAGCCCTGGGGCAGAGCCTGGCACAGCAGGCTTGGCAGAGCCCTGGGGACAGCCCTGCTCCCCTGCAGGGCACAGCTTGGAGGGAGAGGCACCCAGCGTGGAAGGCATAACGTGGGCTGTTGGAATGGTCACCTGGGTTTTGATGGGGTGGAATGAGGAACCGCTACTGGAGTTGCAAAAGTCTAGGGGAAGAAGAGGAGAGATACTCTAATTACAGTCCTGAAAATACAATCCTCCAGTGAGCTTTCCAAAATGATTTTAAAACCAGTTCCTTTCCCACTCAACACGTCCTCCTAAGCAGCAGCATGACTCAGGCACACCTGTGCTCCCCCTCACTACAACCTGTTGACCCTTTCCTACCACCACAGGAAGAACCCAAGTTTAATCCATATTTTTAATCCTTCTAAGTTACTCTAGTATAATCTTGAATCAATGGTGTTATCTTTCTCTAGGTTTAGAAATCAAGTCCTTGATAGTGAATAAAAAGGCTGAGACTTACTGAGCTGAACACTGAGCCCGTGATCCTGCTCTGGCCGTGCCACAGCTCAGCGACTCCAAAGCGTGAGCAGAGCTAACAGGAGCCTCCCCTGAGCCCATGCTGAGCCTCCAGCATTGCTGCCCCCGAGGATCTGCCCTTCCAGCTCCTCCAGGACACCACGGCAAGAGCCTGTCCCAGGGCTGGAGCAATGGCTCTCACCTATGGCCACAGGAAGTGAGACAGAGCCCCTTGTCCTGCCAGAGGGGCACCAAACCTGGCTGCAGGCAACTCGGGGTTATTCTTAGCAACTCTCAGATTTCAATACAGCAACAGCAAGGGCTGAGAAAGGCAAACAGCAAAGTTCCCACTCCTCGTCCCGAGACGTTCTGTGTCGCAGAAATTCCAGGTTTCTCCCAGGAACACACACCTGATTTCCTCATGGCTCTGGCCAAAGGCCCATCCCCACGTGATGCTCTAACAAGTCCCCCTCCCACCTGTTTGCACCCTCCAAGCATTGCTACAACAATAAATAAACACTACAATTTGAATACAGCCCAAATCAGACGCTGCAAAGACAAAAACCACACTACAGGAGAACTGTTGCATTAAAGGCACTCAATTCCTTTCATCAAAAATGAGCAGTGAGGGCAGAAAAATCTCTCAGCCACTGCTTGGCTGTGCCTGGGAACTCCAGAGAACACCATGCTGCTGGGCAGCTGCAAGCACATTCACCTTGGCAAAGAGAAGAGACAGCACCATTTCCTTTTACAGCCCCTAAATTTATCCCCTGGTGTCACTGTCAGGAGCCCGAGTTCCCTCACCAGCACCTCACGTGGGGGTGCTGCAATCAGTTCCTTGAGTGTGCTGAGGGTCCTTAGAGCAACATTTCTGACTAATGTACTGAGCTCAGCGTGCCCCAGCAGCAGCCAGGGCTGCAGGTCACCCTCGGCTCTTACGACACAGCTGTGACATCACCAGTGCTCAGAGGGGTCACTTCCCAAAGGGAAATCATCTCCCCTGCCCCCACCTGCCCAATGGGTGTTTAATCATCCTGAGAGAGGCCTGATGGAACACTTAAACACGTGCTCGTGTAATATTTCTAGCAATGCCTCCAACAGCCAGACCTGCTAAAGCCTCCATTTCTCTGGCACGTTATGAAGATCTACAGCTCATTCCAAAGGCTCCCCGGAACACACGGATGTGGGAAGTGTTTTAAGGACTACCACAAAGCCCCTCATTACTGAAAAGACAATCAATGAAGATGAAGAAAAAACCCAGGTGGAAAGGATTGCTGGGAGCAGAAATTTCACAGTGTGCCTCAGCCGAAGGCCAGGCTGCAGAGTTCTCAGCTGCAGAGCCAAACACTTCTGCACAAAGGCACCTATAAATGATTCCCTTAAAAAAAAATTTTCCAAAACAGCGTGCTGATAAATTCCTCACTGGACAACAAGAACCAGCCAGTCACCAAGGGTTTGGCTTTTAGTCAGCTCAAAGCACCGCAGTGAGACAACAACCAAGCTCAGAGAAACGCCCGGTCCCCTCCTCACCCTGGACACGTGGATTTGCAATGGTTTCAGACATTCTGTGCCCTCCGGGCGTTACATTGTGGCCCAGGGGTGCCTCACCCTCGGTGCAGTCGGAGCAGGAGGTGCCGATGCCGCCGTCGCTGGGGCAGCCCTGGGACTTCACCGACCTCTTCCACTCAGCCTCCAAGAACCTGCTCTTCTGGCAGCTGCTGGGGTCTGGAGAGGGAAAAAACAAAACAACCCAGGGATTTTTTTATGCTTTAATTAAGCCATATGTAATTACCAGCGCTTCCAAACCCTTTGCTTCGCTCCCCTGTGTTCCTGTTGGGAAAAATATCCTTAGCAAAAGGAAACGGCAGGAAGCACAGGGAAGTCAAATAACATCAACAGGAGACTGAAAACCAACCTGGGTAAGGAAGTCAGAATGCAGAAGCTGTAAATTATATTCCCATTGATTGGTTTGGTCATGTTACACCCAGCTGGTGCTCTGACTAAAGAGGAGCAGCAGAGCAAAACTGGGCACGTTAAAGAGGTATTTTTGCATTAACCCTAAAGAACTCTCCCAGATTCATTAGCTGACAACTTAAAGGAGAAATTCCTTATCAAATGATGGCTGAAAAAGCAGGCAAGGGTAGAAAATAAGACCTTGAACACAAGGCTCCTGGTAGAGAATCTTCTGAGGGCCACGTGTGTCCTCAGAGAAACTGAAACAGGATCCAACACCAGCAGGGCTTTGGAGAAAGGACTGTCCTTACCCAATGGATTCTTCTGCAGGAGCCTCAGGTCTGGATCTTTCTCAGGAGCAGCCATCTTATCTATCTAGAGAGCTGGATAAACGAATAAAAATCTTATTTTGAGTAGAATCCACACCCTGTTCCTACTAACAGCAGCTACTCATCAGAGTAACACAGCATTTAGTATTAGCTAATTAGTATTTAAATAGCTTCTTCTCCCAACAATACCCATTTCCCCCCTGCAACAACACTTTAAAAAAAAACCCCTTTGTAGGTTTTCTTTATGCCTGAGACAGGAGAATTCCTGTTTGCACCATTCTCCAGGTATTCAGCAGCTCCTGTTATCTCCAAGGCAGGTATTTATGGAGCACCTGTCACCACGGTACCTGCACGCTGATTCTGTGTCTACACAGACTGAAAATTTCTCTTTAAAAGTCTTAACTCCCAACCAGATCATTTCTGCCCTCTGTAGAGGTCACTGAGCAACTACATGAGGAAAAAAAGTCCTTCAAAAAGCAGCCTTACGGTGCCATAAATAGCATTTTTTTTATCTGCTCAGAGTTTTGGGTTAATTCATCCATTTCTCTGAGTGCTTCAGACAGTGATTTTCCTGTCTCTGATAATACAAGTGCAATTTACATCTCCACAGTGGAAATTCAAGGCCTCTCCAAACCCATATTCAATCCTTAATGAGCAGCTGTTACAGATTTTGGTTAAGCTGACTCAAAGAGCTCAGAGAAGACATTAATTCCTAGAAAACATTCATATACACAGATGTTACAACCTAGGAGAAACACTGGGAATACAACAGGATAATGAACCAGAAATAGCATTTTACTCAGCAAAGAAATGAAGCACTTCTACATAAATGTAGTGCTTATTACGGTTAATTTAAGTATCATTAATTTAGGAAGATATGCCTAATTTTAGGTAAATTTCAGACGGGCTGGAGGTCCCGGTCTCTGAGGGTAAGGTGAGGGGACAGTCCCTGAGGGTCTGGGGGCTGCGTCCATCAGCACCTGATCCAAAGCCGGCGGGGGAGGGGGAGTCGGTCCCGTGGGCCCGGTCCCCGAAGAGCAGCGGGAGCCGACCCCTGAGGGGCTGGGGGAGGAAGGCCATGAGGAGCTCAGAGACCGGTCCCTGCAGGGCTGGAGGGTCCGGGGCGCGGTGCCGGCGCGGCAATAGCTCTGCCGGTGCCCGGTGGGGATGCCGGAGCGGTGGTGGCGGTGCCGGCACCGTGTGGGTGCGGGTTGGGGCTGGGGTCGGCCTCTGTCCCTCACCTGCCGCCGCCGCCGCGCCTCTCCCGCCACCCCCGCGCGCCGCGACCGTTACCTCCGCCGGCGGGAGGGCGGGGCGGCCGGGAGGGGCGTGGCTGCACGGCATATCAGCCAATCGAATACTTCGGTTACGCCCCCGCCCGTGGCTCATTGGCTCACCTGAACGCTGTCCCCGCCCCCTCCGCGCCGTGCAGGATGCGGCGGGCGCTGGCGGGGGAAGAATGACCACGGGCGGCACCCGTAGGCCGGGCCCTGAGGGAGGTGCGGGGGGCTCAGCCTGGAGAAAAGGGGGATCGGGGGGATCGTCTCGGTCTCCACAACTCCCCGGCAGCAGCAACAACAAGACAAGAGGAAACGGCCTCAAGTTGCACCACGGGAGGATGAGGTTGGACGTCAGGAGGAATTTCTTCATGGAAAAGATGGTTAAGCACTGGCACAGGCAGCCCGGCAGAGTGGTTGAGTCACCATCCCTGGGAGTGTTCAAAAACATGTGGATGTGGCACTTGGGGACGCGGTTTAGTGGTGAAAGCGGCAGTACTGGGTTTACAGCTGGACTCGATGATTTTGGAGGTTTCTTGCAACCTAAACAATTCCACGGTTTGACGATTTCAGCGCCAAGAAAAACCACGGTACGATCAGGCCCTATCAACACATTTATTTACAGCGGAAGAGCCCGTGGCCGGGCCGGTTGACAGCACCACAGTGGGGGCACATCCCCCGGCAAAATCCCCCCCTTGCCAACCTGCAGCCAAGGCAAGGCGAACTGGGAAAAATTAAGACTGTCCGAGAAGCCAGTTCCCCCGCGGGATGACCCCTCTGGGGGCTGAGCTTTCCCAAATGCATTCCAGCCCCTCCGGCACAGAGCACCCTCCGTGCTCCCATGCTCCCAAGTCTTGTGGGCACCGACCCACGCCGGGTCCCGGCAGGGTGTCAGGGCTCAGCTGCCTCTTCGTGAGGGCTGTGCTGGTCTCCAGCATCGCCCTGCTCGTGGCCCTGGCCCTGCTGCCCTGCCCAGCCCTCCCGCAGCTCCTGGTACAGCTCCTGGTGCTCCTCCTTCCAGCGCCTGAACGTGTCCGAGGTGAGCGCCGCCTCTCCCAGCAGCTGCTCCAGGGCCTGCAGCTCCACCAGCTTCGCCTGCCCGGAGCAATGCACGTTTTGTGGGGTCACCCACACGGGGAGGGGGCGCTGGGAGAGTTACAGGGGCTGTGGGGTCCCACCTTGAGCGTGCTCTGCAGGGCCCGCACGGCGTGCACCCTCTCGTTGATGTGCGGGTTCTTGTTGCGCCGCAGGAAGGACTTTCGGCACTGCTCCTGCGTCAGGAAGCGCCGCTGCCCCATCAGGGACACCCCGCCCTGCCTCAGGCACCGCATCAGGCTCTCCAGATCCTCCCCGGCGGGGTCTGGGCAAGGAGAGGGGGCACTGGAGCAGGAGGGCAGCCCCCAGACCCCACAGCGCTCCCCCGTGCACGGCCCTGCCCCCAAGGTGTGGGATCATGGAGTGGCTGGGGTTGGGAGGGACCTTAAAGATCATCTTGTTTCACTCCTGCCATGGGCAGAGTACACCTTCCAGTATGTCCCAGGTTGCTCCAAGCCCTGTCCAACCTCACCTTGCATACTTCAGGGATCCAGGGACAGCTTCTCTGGCCACTCTGTGCCAGGGTCTCACACAGGGAACACCATCCCTTTAATGTCCTATCTAAACCTATTCATTTTAGTTTAACTCCATTCCCTCTTCCCCTGTCACTCTGTGCCCTTATAAAAAATCCCTCTCCATCTTTCCTGTAGGCTCTCTTCATCCTGCTCAAACACACCCCAAGTGGAGCTACCCCCTGGCACAGCCACAGGCAAAAGGGAGGGACACAAGGTGACAGGGGGCCAGATGTCCTCCCAGCACTTACCCATGGGGGAGCAGGGCCGGGGGCTGCCCTGGGGGCTGCTGGCTGCACTGCTGGCTGGGGAGAGCTGTGCCTTCTCTGGGGTGTTCTGCAGCCTCTTCCTTGGCTGAGGGAGAGATGGGGCAGGAGGTGAGACAAGGAACCCTGTCCCTCTGTCCCAGGGTGTCCCCCAGGGCCACTCACCGAGTCGGATCCGTGCCTGGGGGCCTCATCATCGGGGTCCTCGGCTTCTGTCTCACTGTAGCAGTCTGGAGGCCATGGGAGAAGACAGAAATTCCCTCCCAGGGCTGAGAATAATCCCAGCCACCCCTCAGGGAGCATTTGCCACGTTCCCCCAAATCGTGGGCCAAGCTCCCAGCAGTCCCATGCCAGGGCTGTGGCACCAGGCACCGCTGTCCCATGGGGACCCCTCCCACACCAGGGTGGCCTCATTACCTTCTTCCTTGTCTGGGACTGCCTGCTGGGCCAGCGTGTACTTTGTTTTGGCTGTTACCAGGTGACTGACCCACCTGGGGAGGGGAAGGACAGACAGACAGGGGGAGGAGGGTCCTGGCCAGCCCAGGGTGGTGGGGCTGGTGCTGACCATTGCCTCTGTTACTCACATGCTCAGGTCAGCCAGGGTTTCAGCAGCAAAGACAAAGGGCTTGTACGTCTGGTGGCACAGCTGGAACACGCTGAGGACAAGGGGGTGGCTGCCTGTGCTGCTGTGGTGACACAGGGCCAGCCCCAAGGCTCATCCTTGGGACAGCATCCCCTCCCCTCTCCCACCACCAGCTGGGGGTGAGAGTGAGACAGGCCCCACTCACTATTTCTTCTTCTGCTCCCTGGTGCTCTCCAGGTTGTAGGTGGCCACGTTGATGAGTCCTGCAGCCCTCTCGTCCTGCGGGGTCAGGGACAGCCGTGTCCAGCACCACCCCAGGAAATCCCAGCTGCCCAGGGACACCCAGTGCCCCCACTCACGTTGGGGTGGTTGTACCAGTAGAGCGTGTGGCCCTTGAGCACAAACCAGCACCGCTTCCACTTCTGGGCCATGAAGCCCACGTGGTCCTTCTTCTTGAGGAGCCACCCATCGCAGTCCACCCGGCCCAGGTCCCGGCACGAGACCCGCCGGCGGCTCAGCCTGGTCGCCACCCCTGCAGCACAGCCCTGGGGGTGTCAGGGGAGGGCAGGGGGAGCAGAGCCCCCCCGGGACAGCCCCCAGCCTGGCAGGGCTCTGCTCTCACCTTTCGGTCTGCGTCCCGTGCGGGGGCTGCCCTGGGCGGGGGGACAGACAGGAGATTTTAGTGACAGTGCAGGGAGCAAGGGCAGGGCAGTGTTTGCTGAGCCTCCCCAGCAGCACCACAGCCCTTAGGGACCCCCAGAGGGACCCCCAATTCACACACCCACAGCAGGGGCTCAGAGGGGAGCCTCTGACACCTCCCCAGCACGGCCCCCCCGGCTCTCACCTCCCCAGGGAGCTGGCTGGGCTCTGTTCCCTCAGCCCCCGTGGTGGGGGCTGTCCCGGGGCTCAGCTCTGTGGCACAGGGCTCAGTGACAGCAGGGGTGCTCGGGGGGGTGTCCAGGGGGGTCTCCAGGGGGCTGCCACTGTCCCACACCTCCTCTGCAGCACCTGTGAACAGCGAGCGGGCTGCAGCCTCGTACTCTGGGGGGAACTGCTCCGTCCCCAGCCACCCTCTGAACCCATCCTACCCTGTCCAGACAGTCTGGGCAGCTCCTCCACAGCTGCCCCGGGCAGCCTCAGCTCCCGCTCGTCCTCTTCCTGCTCCTCGTCAGTGACGGGATCCGGGGCAGAGTCTGGTCCCGAGTCCAAGTCGGCCGCAGCGCTGGGAGGAAACCGGGACCCCCTGAGCCCCAAACCTCCCCGAGCACTGCCAGCCCCCTGATCAACCCCGGCCTGGGGCACCCACGGCGCTCCCTGCCCCGGGCCTGGGGATGAGGGGACGTGGTGGCAGAGCCCCAGCTCAGTTCCAGCAGCTCGGCTCCTGCCCGCGCTGCCGCTGGCTCTCCGCACGCCTTTCCATTCCGGGATGGGAGAAGGGTCATGTCTAAATATAGTTCCAACCCCACTAAGACGTTACCAAGTGAATGAATTACAAACCCCCCCTTTCTTTCATTCCTTAAGACTCCTGGCAGCTTCCCGGGTTGCTCACAGGCAGCTGCTGCACTGCTGGCACCTCTGCCCCTAAAAAAGGGCTGGGAAAGGGCCCTGGATGCACCCAAACATCTCTTTGCTGGCCAGACTGGGGGTGTTGGGGTGGGGCTCACCTGGAGGTCAAGGACACGGGGCTGCCTGGGCTCTCACCGCTCCTGGTGCCAGGGGAATCTGCAGCATCCAAAAATGCTCCTGGGGGCTGTGGATGGAGTGTCAGTGCCAGCCCCATCCCACCATGGACCCCAGAGCTTCAGGAATCTCTGGCGTGATGGGAGATGCCCAGCTCTGAGCATCTCTGCCTGGTTCCCAGCACAGCCCAGTGCGGCACTGGGGCTTGGACTGGGAGCACTGGGGTCACTCACCTGCTGCCTGGGAGAGGGGGGTGAGCTGGGCAGGTCGAGAGGGATCTTCTTCAGCACCAAAGTCACCCTGTTCCCCTTCTCCAGCAGCTTCCTCGCCAGGTTGACAGGAGTCCAACCCACCTGCAAATCCTGCGTGAGCCACTGCCCCGGCCCCGTGGATGCTTCATCCCCCAAACCCCCCCCAGCCACAGATCCCAAATCCTCCTGGCAATGCCTTCTGTGTCCCCCAGACCTTTCCCAGCCATGGCTCCTGCTTTTTGCTGCTCACAACTCCTGCATCCCCCCACCTCAGCCCCAGTGCTCCCCGAGCCCTCCCAGCCCTGCAGCTCCCTGTCCATGTCCTCCCTGCCAAATCCAGCAGCACCCTCGAGCCCCCGGGCCCCTGACTCACCACGACCTGCTCGTTGACCTGCACGATCTCGTCCCCGGGCAGGATGTGGCCCCCGTGGGCAGCCAGGGCCTGGGCAGAGATGGGGGACAGTGGGGTGCCCAGTCCTAGGTTCTCTCCCTCCTTCCCTCCCTTCCTCCCAAGCTAATCCCACTCAAGATCTCTGCTGGACAGGAAGAACCAGGGGGGTTAACCATTAACCTGACTTTGCACAGCACCTGCCAGGGCTGCTGCTGGGATCAGGGGGCAGAGGGGGCTCCCCCACGCCCAGGCTGTGCTCACTCATGGGATGAGCTGCACAGGCTCAGCCACAGGCAGCATCCCCTGCTCTGGGTCAGGGGAGGGCACATTAGGGCCCTAAGAGGTTCATAGGATCCCATGGATGAGGGGTGTTCCCCACAGGGCATAAAAGGGGGTGACAGGGAGGGGCAGCCCCTCACTCACCTCTGAGGTGGCAGCAGACACAAAGTGCAGGCAGGAGCTGGTGGAGGTGATCTCAAAGCCCTGGTGGGGCCAAGATGGGGGTTTGAGCAGGGGGCTGGGGGTCCCGAGGGAGAGGGGGGCACTGGGGCAGAGGGGACTCACCAGTCGGGCGGAGAGGAGCAGCTGGGGGCTCCCCAGAAGATCGGAGGGCGGTGTTGGGGTGTCAGGGGATCCTGGGGGGCTGCTCCATTGGCTGGGGGGCAGCGTTGGCGTGTCTGAGGATGTGGGGGGGCTCTGCCACAGGCCGAGGGGCAGCGTTGGGGTGCTGGGGGACCTTGGGGGGCTGCCCTGTGGGCTGGGGGACAGCGCCAGCCCCACACGCTGCAGCACAGCCCTGCGGTCCAGCAGCGCCGGGGGGCTGCAGCCCACGATGCTCTGGCAGATGCCCACGATGTGCTGGCACTGCGGGTGACAGCGGGGCGTGAGGGGAGCCCTGGCAGCCCCCCAAGGCCTGCCAGCCCCTCCTCACCCCCCACTCACAATCTGCAGGATCACACTGTTCCTCTCGGCCGCAGGGAGGTCCTGAGGGACAAGATATGGGGATGATTATGGTGGGACGGCTCCACCCTGTGGGGTGCCCCCTGCACCCCATCTCCCCTCAGCCCAGGTTTGCCCCAGCCAGCCCTGGGCACTCACCGCCTGCAGCGTCTCTGCCAGCTGGGCACAGAGCAGGATGATGTCCCGGCTGGCCGAAAAGTCATTGAGGGTGGAGAAGAGGTACCTGGGGGAAAGACAGAGTTGAGCCCCCGGAGTGGGGGGCACCCAGCACCCAGGGGTGCCCTCACCTGCCCCAGACCTGTTGAGCCAGGAGAAGAGTTCTTTGGCAGCTCCGACCAGGTCGATGACTCGGGCCAGGAGGGTGAGGGTAGGCGGCTGGGGGGCATCCCCTGCTGACAGCCCGTCCTGCACCAGGCTCTGGATGCCCTGTGCCAGCTCCTGCAGCCTCTCCGTCAGTGTCCGCAGGCTGGTGCTCGCCAGCCCTGTGTCCTGGGGGGACAGGGCATGGTCGGGCAGGGTGGTCTCCAGGGTGCCTCCACACCCTCACCTTGACCCAGCCCACGGTGCCCCCATGTCTTTCCCTCTGTCCAGCTCAGGGTCTCCTCAGAACCTCTCTCCACGGAGTCCAGGGTGTCCCCACAGTGCCAGGTGACCCCATCTGCCCCCTTCCACCCAGCCCAGGGCGATCCCACATCCTCCTGCTTCAGCCCAGGAACCTCCATGTTCCCCTGCTCCTCCCTGGGATCCCGCAGCCCCCGGGACGCCGGCACTCACCAGCTTACAGAGCTGCTCGGTGGCCTCCAGCAGCAGCTCCTGGTGTCCCAAGGGCCACACGCCCAGTGCCTCCAGGAGCTCCGCGTCCAGCCCCAGCAGGTCAGGCCCCGATAGCCCCCAGGCCTCGAAGGGATATCCCTGCACCGCCGCGTCCAGCCCTGCCACAGATCAGTCCCCCCTGCCAGTGTCCCCGCTGGCCGGGTGACCACAGGGGTGTCCCCTGGCTGATGGGAGCGTTGTCTCCATGCAACGAGTTCACCCGGCCTCAGCCTAAGCGGTGGGAACGGCCGGACCCCTTCCACCCCGCCATCCAGGGAATGCCCCTCCCAGGAAGGAGATGAGGGACGGGAAGTACTGCCACCCCCAGCCACATGTCCCCAAGCTGGGGACACCCCACCCCAGAGGCCGAGGACAGCCGGGGTCTCACCTCGGAGCCAGGCGGCCACCTGCGCGGGGCCCCAGGAGCGCAGGGGCTCCATGGCGGCGGGCCCGGAGCGGCGGCGGGCGCGGCTCTCACCTGCGCCGGGCGCGGCTCTCACCTGCGCCGGCAGCCGCTGCCCCATTGGCGCTGCCGGGTGCCGCTCAGCGCCGCGGCTGCCCGGGACGGCCCCCGATCGGCCCGTGGGGCGAGGCCCCGGTGAGTCACCGCCCGGA
Source organism: Sylvia borin (assembly GCA_014839755.1). NCBI lineage: Eukaryota > Metazoa > Chordata > Aves > Passeriformes > Sylviidae > Sylvia > Sylvia borin. The sequence continues at coordinate 5,790,373 of CM025981.1, read as the reverse complement.
CGGTGACACACGGCCGCTGGAAGTCCCGGGAAATGACAGCCGGTGTACGCAGCGCGGGCTGAGGCCCGACAGCGCTTGTGACACCAGTGGGAGACCCTCAGGCGCCCCGTGGGGGCAAAGTTAGGCCACACAGACCCCCAGAAGAACCTGAGGGAAGCCCTTGCTCAGCCCTGGAGTTTTCAGGGTGTCACCCCCTGCCCAAAGCATAACTCACACCCCTTCGCAGGTGGGGAAACTGAGGCAGCCCCATACGGCTCTGCAGAGGGGTTCACCCACAGCTGAGCCCGGCCCTTCAGCCCCCCCAAATCCACCCTGGGCCGGGCCTGGCCCCCCCGCCCGGCGTGTCCGCTCCGGGGAGCAGCGGGCGCTGATCGCGGCTGACAGCTGCTGCTCCGCGCCCGCCCGGCGCTGCGCCCTGCCCCAGGGGCCGCGGGGCCGCCCACGGACACGGAGCCCCTCGCCGTGCTCAGGGATCGGGGGGTCCCAGCCCCGCTGCTGCCGCCCCTCCGGGCCCCATCCCGCTGCTCCCCGCCACGCCATGATCATCCGGCCCCGCCGCCTGACCCCGGGCTATTTCCGTCTGCTCCAGGTAAGGGCCGAGCAGGGCGGGGGGAGCCCACGGGGAGCCCACGGGGAGCCCACGGGGAGCCCCGGGGTGTGCCCACGCTGCCCACCGGCCCTGCTGGCCGCGGGAGCTCTTCCCGCCTGTATCCCAGCCCCACGTTAGCAGCCACGATGCTGCCGATGGGGGCCCACAAATGCTGCACGGGCCATCCTAAACCCACCCCCCGAGATGCCCAGAGGGGCACCGAGCTGCCCCCATTGCCTTTACACCACCCAGTGTGATGGGGACACTGAAGGCATGGCCCCAGACCCCTGTCCCCGTGGGGTTTGGGGTACTCCAATGCTCCCCGCTCTGCTCTCTGTGTCCCCGCAGATGCAGCTGGCAGCGGGACGTGGCGCTGAGCCGGGGGGGCGGCTGCTGACCCCCCTGGCTCTGCTGCTGGCGGCCGCCGGACTCTGCCTGTCCCTGTACAGCGCCCGGAGAATGGCTGACCCCGCCAAGGCCCCCCCGGAGCCGTGAGGAGGGGGCCTGGGGGCCGTGGGGACGGTCCCGGGGAGGTGTTGGGGTCCCCCTCTACCCTCCGGCCTCTCCCCGAGCGGAGCTGCGGCTGCGGCCACTTTCCATCTGACCTGCGCCACATCCAGCCCTTCCCAGCACCCCAGGGATGCCCCGGGGATGGGGGACACGCGTCTGTCCCCGCCTGTCCCCGCTTTGCGCAGCCGGGATGGGGAACGGAGAAGTCGCTTCCAGCTGCGGAGCTGCCGGCTGAGCCGCGGGGGGACATCGGGACCCAGCCGCCAGAGCAGAGGCTGGACAGACGGACAGACAGAGGGACGGCAGAGCTGGGAGCGGCTTCCATCTCCATCCCCCACGGAGGCAGAGGGGTCTGGGGTCCCCGCTGGTGGCCACAGAGCCCCGCTGTCCCCACGGGAACGTGCCGAGGCTGCGCCCCGCAGGAATGAGGCCAGCGGCGCGGCCATTAGGTAACGGGCAGGGGGGACACGGGGCCGTGACGTGTCCCCTGGGCAGGCACGTCCCGCTGGGATGGCGCTGGGATGGCGGCCGCAGCTTTCCCTGCCCCCGCACAGCCGCGGCTCCCCCTCCCCGGGGCCGGGGGGACACATCCGGGCAGGCTGCGTGGAAATAAACCCTTCCCTACCCAGCACAGCTGTGTCACTGCTCTCCTTCCGTCCCCAGCACATTGCCAGTCCCCAGCTTGGCGGGAGGGATGAATCGGGGACACCCGCTCCGAAGGAATTTGGTGGCATTGTCACACAGTGTCCCCTAAGGGGCACCAGCAGCAGCCGTGGCAGACACCAGGCAGGGATGCTGATCACTCCATGCAGCCCCAGCCCTCCCAGGGGCATGGAATCGCTTGCAGGAGTTGAGTTTTTGGGGACAGGAGCCTCAAAGTGTCCTCACCAAGGGGACACCAGCACTTCCCTCTCAAGGGCCAAAGCAGCTGCCCGCTGTGTTTGATGAAGAGGTCACTCAAGCTCATATTCCCCAAAAAAAGGCTGCCTAGGAACTCCCTGCCAGGAGGGCAGAGGGGCTTCTGCCACCCTGCCAGGCAAGAGCTCCACAGTGAGGCTCCTGGCATGGACAGCTTTGGGTACAAAGGGGAAGGGCACAACACTGAGGTGTCCCCCCACCCCTTGGGAAGGGTTGTCACCTTCATATTCAATGCTGCCACACTGTTAGTTGACATATTTTAATGGGTGCAGCACTGGAATAACCTCTGATCCAAGGAGAGAGCAGAAACTGCTCTGAAAGCAGACAGACAAGTGTGCAGTCCCACCAGCGCTCGGAGAACAAGCAATTTGTCCCTTTTTGAACGAGAAGGACAGTGAGGGCACCCAAGGTCTTGCTGGCTTCTTCTCCTGCTTATTGCCCTGGCCAGGGGGGGCTGTGGGAGGAGCAGGGTGGTTTTGGCTGGCAGTGCTGAGACGTGTTTTCTCACAAAGCTGAGGACAAAGACGTCCTTACAGAGCCACTCAGCCTCTCAGTCCCGTCCCTGCGTTCAGCTGGACGCCTCCATCTCAGTGACCTCCTCGAGGGGCTGGGTCTGCACCTCCACCTTCTTCGGGGGGATGTAGGAGCCCATCCCGGCGGCACGTTCGGCCTCCTCCTGTGTGTACGGAGCCTCACGCAGCTGCTTCAGCCTGAGGGGCACAGAGGGGGTGAAGGTTCCAGCTGCTCCTCCGAGCAGGACCTGCCCAGGACTGCCCGTGCCACCCCGGGCAATCTGGGGGGCTGCCAACTCTTACCTCTTCTTGTGCACCTTGGATCTGAAGTGCTCCTTCATGCTGTTCAGGTCCACGAAGTAGCGCCTGGGGTATGAAAGGATGGAGGTCAGGGGGACCCCGAGACTGAAGGAGGGCTGGGGATGATCCTACCGAGGGGCCAAGGTCCCACCATAACCCTGCACTGGCCAGGGGTCACCCTGAGACCAGGACAGGATGCTCCCGCAGGGGTTAGAGCCTCTCGCCAGCAGCCAGGGACCCCCCGGGCCCTGAGCATCCCTCTCTCCCAGAGCCCCCTGACCCCCGGCATCAGGAACCCATCCCGGTGGCCAGGAACGCCAGGGAGCAGGACAAGATCCCACCTCCCCGGGCACCAGGGACCCCCAGGACCAGGACAAGCCCATCCCGAGGTTGGGGTCCCCCGGTATCCCCCCGGTATCCCCCGGTACCCCCCGGTATCCCCCAGTATCCCCCCGGTATCCCCCGGTACCCCCCGGTATCCCCCGGTATCCCCCGGTACCCCCCGGTATCCCCCCGGTATCCCCCGGTACCCCCCGGTATCCCCCCGGTACCCCCCGGTACCCCCGCCGCACGCACGCGCAGTGCAGGCAGTAGAACTGGGCGCAGCCCGGCAGGTCGGGGTCGATCTCCTGCCGCAGCAGCCGCGCGGCGTTCTCGGGCTTCAGGTCCACGTGGATCTCGTCCAGGTCGCGCTGTCGCCGCTTCGTCTTCAACTGCCGGGCGAGGGAATGCGCCCGGTGCGCTCCGGTGCGGCGCCCGTTCCGCGGGGACATGGCGGCCGCACGCCGCGCCGCGCCGCACTGCGCAGGCGCCGGGGCTGCGGGCCCCGCCCACACAGCCGCACGCCCCGCCCATAGACCGGCAGGGCGGTGTTATGACCACGCCCATCAGTGTACGCCACGCCCATATTTAATCAGGCCACGCCCCCAGCCCGGTGCCCCCGGTCCCGGGACGGTCCCCGTGTCCCTTCGCCCCCCCAGCCCCCGGTGCCACGTCCCCGCGTTGTCGCCGTGTGTCCCCCCGTGTCCCCGTGTTCCCCGCGCTGCCCCGGTCACCGCTGTGATGAGCCGGGCGGGGCTCAGCGCGCCGTGTCCCGGCGCTGATCGTGTTTCGCCCGTGATTAATTATGGATGGGGACACGCGGCGGGGGGAGCGCGGACCCCCAGCGCCTCTCTGCACCGTGAGGGGGCTGTCCCAGCCCTGGGGGTCCCGAGAGGGCGAGGGGCACGGGGGGACTGGGCCGGGGGGGTCGGGATCGGTTTTGGGGGTGACCAGAGGAGCCGCCCCCGCGCTGCCCCCGGCTCGGCCCGGGCTCAGATTCCTTTTGTGCGGTGCAAGTGGCCGCTGAAACTTTAATGAAGCCACCGGATCGCCGGGTCGCCCGTTCTGCCCGCCCCGCTGCCCGCGGCTCCCGCCGGCTCCGGCCCCGCTGAGCCCCTCGCCATGGCCCAGGGCTTCTGGCGGCTCTACAAGGCCAAAGTGCTGCAGACCCTGGGGGGGCCGCGGCCGGACGGGGCCCTGCAGGACGAGGTAGGGTGGGGGGTCCCCAAAATGGGGTGACCAACCTCCCTGCACCCCTGTCCTCACCGGGGGCTTCGTTGCAGGGAGACTCCCCCGAGCTGATGGAGACGGCCGAGCCGCCCGCGCTGATGGAGGAGGGAGCCAGCCCCGTGTCCCAGCTGGCCAGGAAGGTGAGGAGGGGGCTGGGGGCAGCGGGGCCGGGTGGGGGTCACTGGGAGCCGGAGGTGCCCGCTGACCCCCGCGCTGTCCCCGCAGGTGCAGGGGGTGGGGGCCCGCGGCTGGCGGACGCTCTCATCCCTCTTCACCCGCGAGGACGAGCACCAGCTGCTCAGCCCGGAGCCCTGCCCGGACCAGTAAGTTACAGATCGCTGTGGGGGCGACCCCAGAACACGGGTCCAACCCCTGGGAACTGCCTAGCCCACCCCATCCCCTGCATCCCCCTCCCCGGGGGCAGCCGGCATGGAGCGGGGCTTGGGGGGCTTGGGGGGCAGGTCCCTGCACCGACATCTCTGTCCCCACTCTCTCTCTCCCCAGCCCTCTGGCCGCTGAGCCGCCCGAGATGCCCCACACCGAGAAGGCACCTGGATTTTGGGATCTCTTTGCTACCAAGTGGCAGCAGGCGGCTGGGCCGGAGAAGGGCGCGCCCTCCCCGGAGCCGGATGAGAGCCCCGGGGAGCCGCCGGGTGACGATGGCAGCGACCTGCGGGAGCCAGAGGAAGGGGCCTTCCACTGGGGCTTCCTGGCCGGCAAACTGGCCGAAATCCGGAATAAAAACGCCCCCAAGGGCAATTAGAGGAGGATGCACCAGCCGGGCTCTCCAGAAGTTATTGTGGGCAGCGCCCCGCCCGTGCCCGAGGGCTCTGCCTTGGGTTTGGGTGTCGCGTCTGCACCAAGACCCCGGAGCTGCCCCTTTTCCCTTTTCCCAACAGCCCCACGGCCCCTGAGACAGCACAACCCCAAGGGTGGGCAGGGGGAGCTGGACCCCCAGCCCTGGGACATGCCCCCACAACCACACACACCGCCGGGCTAGAAAAAACCCCAAAGAGGTTTATTTACAGCCGCCCCTGTTGTGAGAAGGGGGCTCTGGGGCGGGCACTGCCCACGACACGGGGCTCGGGCTCTGCCCACCCCCAGCCTGCAGCTGGAGCAGCACAGGGTGGTCAGAGGGGGCTGCAGGCCCATCGCACCCCCCGGGCTGGGGACAGGGAGAACGGAGATAGGTGACAGCAGGGGGACAGCAGGGGGACAGCAGGGGGACAGCAGGGGGACAGCAGCCCGCCATCCCTGCGGCCGTGGGGAGACTCACCCGGGGGTGTCCCTTCCTCACCTGCCCCTCAGGTGTCCCCACCACGCTCAGCCTGTGGGTCTGATGGCTCTCCCTGCCTGCAGCATCCCCACAGCACCAGAGCCACGGATGCCACCAGCCCATCGGCCACATCCAGCGAGGGCGAGGGGCCACGTCCAGCCCGCGGGAGCCACTCGGGTGTCCTGGTCCCGGCCGGGCTGTCCCCGCTCACACCGTGGACTCCCTGGCAGCCGCCCAGGCTCTCTGGCAGCCGTAGAGCCACTTGATGACGCGGGCGTTGCGCTCCACCACCGACACGGCGGAGCCCAGCCGGGCGTCCGGCTCCTCCTCGCCCGGCCCCGCGTCCCCCTCGCTGCCCCCCGAGGCCCGCCCGGGCTCGGACTCGCAGGAGCCGGGGCCCCGGGCCGAGGAGCTGTCCCAGCCCGCCGGGCCGAAGCGTTCCCGGCCCAGCAGCTCCACCAGCGCCCGGTCCAGCCCGCAGTAGTTGAAGAAGCGCTCCTGCTCCGACAGCGGCAGCGACACGCGTAGAGCCAGCGGCTCCTTCCCGGGGACACCGCGGGGCTGCTCCGCGCTGGGCACGGGGGACACGCGGCCCCTGTCACCGCCGCTGTCACCGCCGCTGTCACCCCCCGGTGTCCGCGCCTCCTCCTTCCCCGCGGGCGCCCACAGCATGGGGCTCTCGGGGCTCGGGGGGGCTCTGGGGGCCTCGCCCGGCGCCCTGGCGGGGGGCGAGCTGGCGGGTCTGTCTCTGAGGGGTCCCTGGAAGAGGCGCCGCACCAGCCCCGAGCCCTTGGTGTTCTCCTTGTCCCCGGCCAGGCAGTCCCGTTTCTGCCGGTAGATGACGAGGGAGTCGGGTCTCAGCAGGCGCCTGCTGCCGCTGCGGCGGGACACGGGGGACTGCGGGCACGGCGCCTTCCGCGGGCCCTCCCGGCCGGGCTCCGAGGCCGCGCACAGCCGGCGGCGCCCGTGGGGGGACAGCCGCGCCGAGCCCCGCAGCGCCGGCTCCTGCCGCCGGCTGATCACCTGCTGCGACTTCACGTACTTGGCCTTGTCGGCCTCCAGCCGCTCCACGGCGCTGGCTCTGCGGCCCCCGCCGTCCCCCGGGCACTCGGGGCCGCGGTTCAGCCAGCCCAGGGGGGAGCCGCGGCCCGGGGCCGTGAGGCGCAGGTTGCTGGAGGCGCAGACGGCCAGAGCCGGGCTGCCCAAAGGCACCATGGCCCCGGCCCGGCGCCGCCGATCGCTCTGTGCCCCGGGCAGCTCCGCTGTGGCCGCTGCGGAGGCTCCTGAAGCTTCGCTGGGCTCCTGGATCCCGCCCTGGGAGGAGAGAGGAGAGTCAGGCTCAGCGCCGAGGGTGCAGCGGCGAGGAGGAGGAGGATGAGGCTGAAGCAGAGCTGAGGGTCCCCTCAATGCCGCACGGGCAGAGTCCTGCCAGCCCGGGCAGGAACAGCCCCCGGGCAGGAAGGGACAAGCGCCGAGCATCCGCCGGCTTCACCCGCGTCCCAGCGGCCGCTTCCAACAGGAAAAAATACCGGGGCCGGCCGCCGCCTTGTCTTCCCGAGCGGCAGAACAAAGCCGTGCTCGGGAGAGCTGGCCCGCTGCCCCACGGCCGGGGGGCGCCTGGGGGTCCCCGGGCCCTGCCCCACACCGCCGGGCTGCGCTGGGAGGGAGGGTTCTCCCCTGCTCCGTGTGCGGAGGGCACGGAACCAGCCCTGGGCGACAGCAGGGACACGGGGCTGAGCAGAGCAGAGCTCAGGGCAGCGAACAGCCCGGGAACCCTCTGCCACGCAGCTCCACACGCAGCCCACGGGCTCCACACCGCACCCACCCCGGGGTACAGGCGGGGAAACTGAGGCACGCAGCGTGTCCGAGGGATGAGCACCGGGTCCCGTTCCCAGCCTGGGACTGCCCGTGCCGAGGGGCCCTCACCCTCCCCGGCCCAGCCCCGCGGCCAGGACCCGTGCCAGGACCCGTGCCAGGCAGGTGGGGGATGCTCTCGCTCACCTGAGGCCGCGCAGGGATGCAGGGCAGAGATGCAGGGCTGGGATGCAGGGGTGGGATGCACGGATGGGATGCAGGGGTGGAATGCACGGATGGGATGCAGGGGTGGGATGCAGGGATGGGATGCAGGGATGCTCCAGTCTCACGCAGCTCCTGCCCCTCTGGCTGCCCCGGCAAACTGAGCCCAGAGCCTGGAGCAGCCTCATTTAGAGGATGAGGAAGAGGAAGAGCCACCCATTAACCCCTGCCTGCCCAGCCCCGCCGGCAGGAGCCCTCCCCGTGCGGCCCCTGCCCAGCCCTGGCCCTGCCCAGCATCAACCCTCCTCCTCCTGCTCACCTCTGCCAGCCCCCCCCTTCCTCCGCTTCCTGACGGGAACCCGGCCGGGCTTTCGGGATCTGCTGCAGAGATTTTTACCTCCGAGTCTCTCAGGGCGGGTCGGGAACGGGGCAGGGAAACCGCGACCTCTCCGGCAGCTTCTCCTTCCAAACCCACCCGGGGTGCTGGAGCGGGAGCCCACCACAATCCCCCTCCCCAGGACCCTGCCCAGGCAGGAAAGGAGGAGGAAAAGTCCTGCTGGCACCTTCTCCGGTGGCGGTGAATGGGTCACAGTCAGCCCCCAGCCGGCCGCTTCCTGCCTCTTCCCCCCGGGAAGGGCTGTAAATCGCAGGAAGCCACAATGGGCTGGAGCTGGCCCAGGGGTTATTTTTACCGCTGCCCTCTTCCCTTCCCGAGGGCCGAGAGCTCCCACAGGGACAATCCCGGCCCCCTCCAGCCCCAGCCCCGGGCCGGGGGGCTGCGAACGTGGCACTGGAGCAGAGCGGGAAGGACGGGCTGCAGCCCGTGCTGGGCTGCCAGACCCTCGGGGAGGGCCAGGGGAAGCCCCCGCAGCTCCCCGGGAGCCCCCAGCCCCCGCAGCTCCCAGTTGGGATGGGGAAACGGGCACAGCCCGGCCCGGGCTGATCCCAGCGGCTGAGGAGGCTCCAGCGGGGACAAAGACGCACGATTCGGCCCCAGCTCCGGGCTGAGAGGGGACCTGTCCCCGAGCACTTCTGTCCCCACCCCAGCTCCTTCCTGAGGTGCTGCTGCTCCGGGAACGGGGCCCGGGGCTGTGTCCAGCACCTTCCCGGCCGATGGCAGCGGGGCAGGAAGGGGCTGGGCCAGCACTGACGAAAACGGGGGATAAAATGGAAATAGGGCAGGATGAGAGGGGCCAGGTCTTGTGTGAGCTCTGCAGGCACGGGAAAAAATCCCCAGTGACAGCACAGAAGGGACAGACCCCTCTATAATAAACCTGGAGGGGAGCAAAGCAGGGGACCCTCGGGCTCTGTGTGCAGGATGAGGCTGCACTGGAGCAGAGCTGGTGGAACACAGGGAACGGGGTCAGGCCAAGTGATGGAGAAACCCTTGGCAGCTCTGGGATCTGCCCCTGGATTCCCTCATGGGCCTTCATTTTAACTCCAGGCGAGATGAATCACTGCTCATTAGGAAGTGTTTTATTTTCTGGTAAAGCCAAGAGTAAGAGCAGCCTCGAAATCACCTTTCCCTGGCAGCTGCAGCCTGATCCTCTGGGATGCTCTTCCCAAATGCCCAGCCCCTCCCCGGAGCCCCTGCCAGGCACTTGCTATTGAATATTTGGACAAGGCAGATTCCCTTTGGGATTAAAAAAAGGGATTTCCTGACATCAAACTCTCAGGCAGCTCTTGCTTTTCCCGGAGGTGGAGGTTGTGTCCCTGCGACTTCTAGGAAGGGATTTACCCCATTTTCAGCCTCCTGTGGATGCACCAGGGAGTTTTTTGGAGCCACATGGTTGCTCCAAGTCCCTTGGTTTTGTTGAAGGTTACTCAGAGCTCTTCCGTGGGGCTGGAAGGGAGCACAGAGCTGGGCAAGCAGAACAACCCCGGGTGAAACCCAGCCCCAGCTGGGCCTGGGTGTAGAAACTTCCAGAGTGAGAAAAAGCAGAGGTCCCCAAAGGCCACAAGTCCCAGATCCTCCTTCCACAGCATTTCGCTCTCCTGAAGAAGCAGCGCTGCTCTGACAGCTCCAGGTGACAGAGGCCACCGTGTCCTGCTGAGCTCTTTCCAGATGCATCTCTCCTTAAAAAAAAATAAATCCGTTCCAAACCCACCCAGGTGCCGCCAGGAATGCAGCAGCCGGTGCCCCAGGCCGCTGTCTCTGCCGGCTGCTTCAATTCCCACCCGACCCTCACCTGAGGTCCACGCAAACGCCACCGCCTGGAGCTGGGCCCACGGGAGCTGGGGAGGAGCCACAGAGGGCTCGGCCCTTCCTCCGGGAGCGGCAGGGCTGCAGGGCTCGTCAGACGAGTTTAAAAATACCGAGGGTTCAAACGGGCACGGCTAAAACCTGACAGCAGCGAGGGAGGCAGGCGCCTGTCCTCTGCAGCAGCCGGGCCCGGGAGAGGCTCCCGCGGATGTTCCGAGCCCCAAAAAGCCCCCAAAGGCTCCAAACCCAGGGCAGGGGAGGGCCGGCACTGCTGGGACCCCAGGGACAGCCAGGGAAGACAGAGAAGGAAGAAGAGATGGGGCTGAGGGATGGGCTGGAGGCCTGAACCCACCACTGCTGCAAAGGGTTTGAGGTTGCGTCTGGTTCCATCCCAAACCTGAAATGGAAAAGAACAGCCCAGGCTGTGGCTCCTCTTCCAGCCCATCCTCGGCTCCCTTGACACCTCCCTGCTCCTGAAAATGGGGTTTCAGATCCCCCCAAACACCTGCAGCAGCTCAGCCTGGTGTTCCCACCTCCCCGGGTCCCTCTGCACATTCCAGGCACATCCCTCTGCCTTTACTGGGCCGAAGCACAGAAATTGCACTCGTGGGGCCGGGAAGGGGAATGACAAGAGCTGCCCCTGCCAGCAGCACCCGCTGACCTCGGGGTGTAAACGCCCCAGACTGGATCTCCCAGGGCCAGCCCCTTCCGTCCCCAAACCACTCCATCCCCCGGGAGCAAAGGGAAAAGCCACACAAACCCCGGGCCCTCGGTGCCACCTGAGCCCTGGGGAGGACAGAAGTCGTTCCCTGCAGGGAAGGAACACTTCCAGGGCTGGGATGGAGCCTGGGACTCCCTGGAGGGGTTTTTATTCCCTGACAAAGCCCTGCAGGCTGCCCAGCACAGAGCTAAGAGGAAACTATTCAAAAACGATACAAAAAAATACTTACAGCCACTTTCAGGTGAGATTTCGGCTGGGGGAAAAAATTAAATTGAATTTTGTAAAGAAAGTTGGTTAAACAACAACAAAACCACCACCAAGGCGAGTTCCCAGTGCCAGCCCCGGGTCAGCTGGAGCCTCTGCAGAAGGAAAAGAGCCGAGGTTGGGCTCTCCCAGCCCAGATTTGGCTTTAATTATATCTAATTTCTGCACCAGGGCTTTTCCCTGCAGATTCCCCTGCCCTCCCTATGGGCTAAATATATTTGAAGTACAGTATATACCATATATATATAGTGTGTGTATATATATATATGGTCTATTTTCCTTCATTTTGTGGGGAAGGAATTCAGCTTGTGTCTGTATTTAAAACCACCACTCTTAGAACTAAACCAAAAGTGAGACTTTCTCCTTTACTAAAGGCCTTTACCCCCTAAAAAAAAAATAATCTAAATCCAAACTGCAACAGGAATCCACAAAGGACAGGGCTGGGCTCAGGTTTGTGGTGGGTGTAAGAAATTCCAGGAGAAACTCATTTGCAACAGCCCCATTCTGCAGATCCCTGTGTCCAGAGCACTGCTAATTAAAACATGCAAATGAGGCCATGGATAAGTAATGATGTTTCCTCCACTGCTAAGGTTTCCCATGTGGGAACAGCAGGACGCTGTCCCTGGAGGGCAGCACTGACACTGCACTCACCCAAAGCACTTCCCACAAACAGTCCTCAAACGTCCTCCAAATTCGAGATTTTATTTCAAAAAAAAAAACCAGTCATGAACTTAATAAATTACACAATAATTTTCCTCATTATAAATTCTCCATAAAATATATTTTACAGTTTTTAAAGAAAAACGTGGGAAAAAAAAATCATCTTTCCCAAGTGCTGAAAAGTGTCTTGACTTTGTGTCACGCTGGTGAAGGACCCCGCAGCTGCTACAACTTGATTTATTTTCTCAAAACAAAGACCTCAGACAACAACAACAACAACAATAACAAAAAAATCAAAGAGAACACAGAGCTCGAGGAGTACCAGTGTCACCCAACAGCGAGGATAAGCACCATGAGAGGGATTTCAGGTACCCCCAACCTATAAAGTGGCAATCAGTGCAAAGAAACACTTTGGGAGTCAAACACCTCGAAAATTCCCTGTGCCAGGTCCCTCCTTTCTGCAGTTCAGGCAGTGGAGGCCTGCAGAGAGCCTCAGGTGGTTCTCAGAGCACCTCAGAGGGGAGCAGAGTTATTCTGGTTATAATTTCTGGGTGGGTGAGACAGGAGGACCCTCATCTCCCCCTTCATTTGTAAAAAGCTCCCGAGTTTCACAAGAATTACAACCCCCCTTCGAGTTTTCCTCACCCAGTGACTCTGCTGGGATGTGAGGACAATGCAGAGTTGGCACAAGCAAAGTGTGTTTGTCTGAGGATCACTCCCTAAAAGGATGAAGTGAAAGAAAAAATCACAAGAATTAAAAACTAAGGCCAGCTGGATGAGAGCCACCAGCTCCCACAGCACCAGGTAAGGACAACCTGTGGCCTCTAAAGCCTCAGAAGTTGGGTAGAATCAGAATCCTTTGCTTTTGGAATAACAAAACAACAAAAAAATCGTATTTTGTTTGTTTGCACTCGAAGAATAAACACTGAGTGCCCAGAACTGCAGTCCCAGCACTAAGAGGAAACAGTATTCAAAATGCAAACGATACAAGGAAACACTTACAGCCTTTCTTTCTTACTTACTTAATACTTACTGACTTTCAGCTAAGATTTGGGTGGGCAGGGGGACAAATTAAACTGAATTTCACAGAGAAAACTGGCCTTTCCTGCAGCTTTCAAGGCAACTGAAGAGTCTGCTTTTCTGCCAAAGGTCAGACTGGAGGGGAAAGGTCAGCCCTGCACCCAGAAGAACCAAGTGTTGTGCTGGAACAAGGAGCTGCAGTGTCAGGTGGCCTCAGTGAAACCTCTCCCAGCCTCAATCTGCTCAGTGCAGCCAGAGCTGGGGATAAGCAGCTTCCAACTGCTCCAAACTCCCCCCATCCTCCCATCTGTGCTTTTAAATAAAGATCACTTCTTATAAAAGGAGGAAAAATTAAAAGGAAACAACCACCCAGGGCGTCACCTCTCCCACACCTGTGACAGCAGGTGAGAGCCAGGGGACAGAGGCACCCCTGTCCCCTCATCCCCACTGCATCTGGGGCAGTGCCAGAGAGGAAATGTTGGGATTATTACCACTGTTGGGATTATGAGCTGCATTCACTTCGTGGGGGAACTGTGCTGCCACCACATTGTGAAGGATTTTAAGATTATGCTGCTGGATTCCCTCCTCCATTGCTGCCACAAACTGAGGGCACAGAATTCTGCTGAGGGAAATCCTCGAGGTGCTGTGGGATTATGGACACCAGGGCAGAGAGCACGTTGAGAAAAGGCAGATTAATTGATTAATAACAGCAAAACCAAAGGATCAAAGACCCAGCCCCCCTGCCAGCACCTGACTGTACGTTTTTAATTTGACTCCCTCAGTGACGAGCTCATTAAGCTCTAAGTGCTAAGATCAGCCACGTTAGCACTTTGAAAGCAGCTGATCCCCTTGCATTGCTTTTTTTTGTTTGTTTACAAAGTCAAGTCTTTGAAATTAGATAACAAAAATAAATAATAAAGTCATTCAGGCTCGGGGAAGAAGGAGTTTTTCTCACCCATCTTCTTCACCCAGATTTCTAGCAGACCCCAATCACCCAGACCCACAGCAAATAATTTAAGTGCCACACACTCCCAGTCACTCATATACATAAATATATACACAGATTACATTACAAAGCCTCAAGATTTGCACTGCCAGCATGCAAACCTTTTTTTTTTTTTCTTTCTTTCTTTGTTTTCCATGAGAGTTCCTAATACTGACAATAGGAAACTGGAATGTGTGAGACACTCCACGACAGAGCGCTGGAAATCAAGTAGTGTTGGCTCTTGCAACATCCCTCCGGGCCGAGAAACAGCCTGGCTCTGGGATTTCACACCTCGGCCAACCCAACATTCCCGTCGGGGAGCTGCAGGGAGAGGAGAAGTTCCCCCTGCAGGTGAGCTGCGGCTCTGCCTGCCCTCGGGCCCCTCACGTCTCCCAGCTGCTGTCCTTGAAGGCGATGTTAACCAGCCTGAGCTCCAGCTCGAAGGCGTCAGGCCTGTCCTGCGGGTTGGCCGCCAGCATCTCCTTGATCAGCTGCTTCATGCGGGCGTTCATGCTCTTCTTCTTGACGGGGATGAGCAGCTCCATCTTGGGGTTCTCCAGCAGCGCCTCGCCCACGGGCACGATGGCCGTGCCCTGGCGCACGTAGCTGCCCAGCAGCTCCTTCTTGGTCTCCGTGTCCACGAAGGTGATCCTCTCCAGCATGGCCCAGATGATGATGCCCAGGGCGAAGATGTCGGCCTTGGCAGTGTAGTGTCCCTCCCACACCTCGGGGGCCATGTAGAAGTCGGTGCCGCAGGCGGTGGACAGGAAACACTTGTTGACGTTGACGGGCTCCTCGGCGTTCTGCCCCGAGGCCGAGCACACTTTGCTCAGCCCAAAATCCGCCACCTTCAGCGTGGGCTCGGGGTCGCCGGCGCCCGCCCGGCCCCGGGAGATGAGGATGTTGTCGGGTTTGAGGTCCCTGTGGATGATCTGGTTCTTGTGCAGGAAGGCCAGGGCGCTGCTCAGCTGCAGCATGAAGCTGGTGTTGGTCCTGCGGTTGGGCTTGCGGGACAGCAGGTACTCGTTCATGTCCCCCCCGTCGCAGAAATCCATCACAAACCACAGGTAATAAGCACTTTTGGGGTCAAAGGCTATTTCTCCTTTTAATGAGGTTTCTACGAGCTGCAAGGAGGAGAAGAAAGGTGGTAACTACCTGATGGTCACCGGGAGGGCAGGATGGAAAAATGCATGGAATCAGGATCTTGGTGCAGAGGGGAATCTGGGGAAATTTGGGTTAGTTGCACAGAAGGAACTGTTCCCTGAGGGGCTGGGCAGGCCCTGGCACAGGGTGCCCAGAGAAGCTCTGGCTGCCCCTGGATCCCTGGAGGAGTCCAAGGCCAGGCTGGAACAACCTGGGACAGAGGAAGGTGTCCCTGCCCATGGGAATGAGATGGGGTTTAAGAGCCCTTCCAACCCAGACCATTCCAGGACTGCTTGACCCTCCCCTCAACAATCCAGGGAGCAACATACTGCAACGGGGGAAAAGAGAACATGATGCAAATGTTTTTACATAAAAGAGGAAAAAAAAAATCACAATATATTTGCCAGCCTCCTTATCTCCACTCGTGTGGAGCGTATCAAGCTCAGGCTCCTGCCCAGAAGCAGAACTCGACCCTGATAACAGAATTTTTAAAGATACCCAGTGGCCATTGCCCTCCCATCTGTCCCAGCTGGACAGTGTCCCACCCTGACAAAGCCTGTCCCACCCACTTTGCCAACAGCTTTTCGGGATAAACAAAGTCTCACAAGTAACTCCACACAGCTGCATTTATCCAGGAGAGATTTTTAAAGCCTGTTCTCCATTCCTGACACACTGGTGAATTCCAACAAGTTAACACAGGATCCCTGAACCCAGGAGAACACTGATCTGCAGGCACAGCTGAGTATGGAACACCCTTCCCACCGTCATTATCCACATGGTATTTTCAGGAACACAAGCTGAACAGCCAGTTCTTAAAGCTGCTTCACACAGAAAGCAAAGTAAAACCTGCAATCACTTTTACTAATCCTGTTTACACAACTGCATTTGCCTCTTCAGCTCCTCTGAGGTGGCTCTGGAAGGAAAGTCCTGCAATTATTTCTGTTAGTAGTAAACCAATGGGCGCTAAATCAAACTGGCTTTCAAAAATGAAGGGGTGTGTTAATATCTAGAGAAGCATTTTAAAATCCTTTTAAAAAGTGACCTTTCCAAGAGAAAAAATGCTAATAATTTACAGCTATCTTCCCAGACCAATGTAAACAGTAAATCTATTTTAGAGCTAAAAAATGCCTTCTTTAGGGTTTGCAGTCAGGAATGGGGAGATTAGGGTATCTCAGGAGAGCAGGGAGTGTCCTCTGCCAAGAGGCCACCACCACAGAGCCACAGGAGCTGCACTTGCAGGCGTTGTGGGAACTAAGACAACAAAATCCACCCCTCACATCTGTGACAGTGGCAAAGCACCAGCAGAGGAGGACTCAAACTCTACAGATTTGGTTCAGCTGGCACTGAGAACCTGCCCCAGAGCCCTCCAGGAGAAGGGGCCTGCCCTTGCTCAGCCTCCCCACACAGAGCAGCAGCTCAGCTCTGCCCCATCTCCTGGCAGAGGGCTCTGGGTGACCCTGCCAGCCAGCCCAGCTCAGCTCTGCCCTTTGCTCCTCTGCCTGCAGCAGCAAAACAACCGCTGCCGTTTGCACCTGGCAGATCCCTGTGCCTGCTGCTCCCCAGCTCCACCAGCGCTGGGGGCAGCTGGAGCTCTGCCCACCCCACAGCCCCACCCCGGGGCGTCGGAGGCTCCTCCCTGCACACTCCGGGCTGGAAGCAGCCCCTGGCAGCTCCACTGAGAGCAGGGAAGCTCTGACTTGTCCCCCGTGAGCTGGCCAGTGTTGTGTCAGCCTAATCCTTCATGAAAACAAGGCAGGAACAGCTCCCAGGCTGTTGGCAAATTGAGAATCCTGGTTCTGGGCAGCTGCAGGGCTGCTCCAACCGAGGGGCCACAGCAGCAGTGACAGTGAGAACTGAAATAACAACAGCTGACTAGGGACACGCAGCAAACACTGAGCAGGCTGCTGCCTTTTTACACCAGAGACACAAATTTCTGCCCAGGGGTGATTTATACTTGAGGCTCCTTCTTGACAAGGGAATTAATTAGATTGTCTTTCAATGTTTTTCCATCCTCAAACATTCCCATCTTCAGACTTAAAGGACGCTTTCAGAGCGATATGTATTCCCTTATTTATACCTTTACCACTCTTTGAAGAGACTAACAGTCATTTATTAAAAAATAAAAACAGCTCATGATGTGCTACCAACTGATTCTTGTCTCTGAAAGAATTTTAAGCATTGGCTTCCTATAAATCAAGACACTGATTTCCTCCTCCAATGACACCCAGCATGGAACTCCTCCAAGCTCTGTCCCAGGACAGAATGCTCTTTAACCTGCAGCTGCCAAGAACTCCACAGCCTGCACCTCCCCTGGGCTTCACCTGCAGGGCTTCCTCAAACTATCCAAGCAGATTTGCATTGAACACAAATTGTGGACTCCTGCAGAGCAGCACAGCCTCAAACCCAAGATCCAGGTGATTGCACTGTGGGTTTTTTTTAAAGATCTCTGTTAAACTCTGGGTGTCAGCAGTGCAAACAATCCCCTGGAGGAGCCGAGCACAGCTCAAAGCCCTGGGCTGCCCCACCTCCACAGCTCTGTGAATTAAAGATCTCAGTTAAATTTTTTTAAAGATCTCTGTTAAACCCTGGGTGTCAGCAGTGCAAACAATGCCCTGGCCTAGCCGAGCACAGCTCAAAGCCCTGGGCTGCCCCACCTCCTTCCCCCCAGCTCACAGCCACCGATTCCTTCCACCCCGTCCCCTGGAGTACCTGCAAGTACAGGGAGGAGCTGGAGCCATGGGACATCTTCTGCACCATGCCATCTTTCTGCAAGATGCACTCCTCCAGGTGAATGACGTTGGGGTGCTGGCTCTTGATACTGCTAAGGGCCCAGAACTCTCGCAGAGCCAGTTCCACGTTCTCGGGAGCGTGGCACCGGATCTTTTTGACGGCCACTCGGGCACGGGTGCTCCTGACGACCGCTTCGTACACCACACCATAACTGCCACGACCAACCTCCCGAATTAGATCGTACTTAGGCTGGCTACTCACCATCTTCAAGAGCAAAGGTTCTGGGGAAGGGGGAGAAACCCACACAGCTAAAACTTAGGCACAGGAAGCGGGCTGTATTTTCCACCCCCAAGGGGCCTGCCCAGACCCCGCCGTTAACGGGGGCTCGGCCTTAGAACCTTCCAGAAGCTCCTCCATAAAAACCTGAGACCCTGGTGCCACCGGAACCGAGCACAAGTGAAATTACATCTTTTCAGTTTAAAAAAAAAATAAAAATAAATGATTCAAATACAGCTCGGTGTGCTCAAGGTGGTAACAATTCAGACCTAGACTGGCAGGGTGCCGAGGCAGGGCTGGGGGGAAGGCTCCTGCTCCTCTCCCTCAGGCTCCTCCGTGAGCATCTGCAGGAATAACAGGAGGCTGTCATGCTCCCCATGCAGCCTGGAGAGCAGGGAAGGTCCCAGCAGAAGCTCCTGCTTGGGCAGTGCACAGATTTTAATGGACTGCCTTTTTGTGGAGGTGACTGCAGGAGCAAAGGTTTCTGTTATAATTAATTTGTTTTACTCAGAGAAGAGAAAGCTTCAATTGCTCCCTGTTTATTTTTTGAGGTGAATGATTTTTTTATTTTTTTTCCACCAGGCCTCCTCTGCATGAGGAATCCACAGTTATGAAAGGTTAAAAGGGATTACTGATTGCAGAAGTTTGCAGCCAGCATCTAACTTTCACTTTTGCTCAACAGAGCAAGGACAAAAGTTAAGTTATTGCTCTGAAAGTAAAACGAGAGACACACACACACACCAAAGGAAAAAAAAAAAAAAAAAAAAAAAAAAAAAAAAAAAAAAAAAAAGAGGGAAAAAAAAAGCCACCAAACCCTGCTGCAGATTTATGACCCTCCCTGCACGCTGCCCTACAAGATTACAAACCAAACACCAGCACCACCTTCACACAACCAAACTGAAATGGGACACTGACTAGAGACAGCAGTAAATTAAAATAAAAAAAAATAAAAGCTTCACTAGCCAAGGATCACTGGTCAAACAGAATGAAATGCAAAACCAAAAGCAAGTAAAGAAATAAATAAAATCACACTGGTAGATCAGAACTACAATAGCTTTAAGACAGCCAGTGATAAAGGTAAGTCTCTTTCTGCCAGGCAATAAGGACCACATTGAAACGGCCTGTTATTAGGAGGAAGCTTTCAAGTATTTCCACTGCTTTAGGCTTTTTTATATTAAGGAAACAAAAAAAAAAAAAAAAAAAAAAGGAAAAAGAGAGAGAAAAAAGGTATCATCAGTGTCAGGCAATGCTACAGAGACATTTTAACCTTTCAGCAAAGCTGTGTGATGGACATTTGCAGTAAGGTTTTGAACCAAGGTGTGAGGAAGGCGCCACCAGGAGAAGCCCCTCAGGGATGGGCCGAGATCAGCGCCCGGACACTGCGACCCGACGGGCCAACAAGGGCCGGAGCTCCCATTTCCCCAGCGGGCAAAACAGACACCCGGGCACACCGGGCTCCGAGCGGGCACACAACGGCCTCGGTGCCGGGAGGCGGCTGTCACCGCGGGCCTGTCCCCGAGCCCGGCCCCGGGGCTGTCACCGAGCCCGGCCCGCGGTGCCGCCCGAGCGCTGCGGGGCCCACACCGGGCCGGGCCCACACCGCGCCGGGCCCACACCGCGCCGGGCCCACACCGCGCCGGGCCCACACCGCGCCGGGCCCACACCGCGCCGGGCCCACACCGCGCCGGGCCCACACCGCGCCGGGCCCACACCGCGCCGGGCCCACACCGCGCCGGGGCCGCCGCTGCCTCCTGCGGGCCCGGGCAGCGCCGCCCGCCGCCTTAACGGCGGTAATTATGGAATAATAGGACTATAGAAATAATAGAGATAATAAAGATATTATTAATTCACTCCTCCTGCTGGGGACGGCCGCAGCGGGCCCCCACCTGCGGTTATGGAGGGAAGCACCGGCGCACCGCTCGCCCCGCAGGAGGGGATGATGCCGGCCCGCCAGGCCGTGCCCGCCGCAGCGGATCCCCGACCTGCAGCGCGGATCCCGCCCCGCTACAAGCCCCCGGGGGCCGGGGAGGATGCGGGGCCGCCCCCGGGCCGGGAAAAGCCGCGTTACCTCAGCGCCGCCGCCGCCGCCGCCCGGCCGCCATCTTAGGGCTGCGCTCCGCCCGCCCGCCGGCCTCAGCCAAGGCCACGCCCACAAGGCCACGCCCACTGTGTGACCACGCCCACTCAGCGCATAGTGACCTGTGATTGGTTAGCTGAGGGGGCGGGGCGGGGCGAGCGTGGTGGGCGCTTAATTGCATTAATGAATCAATTAATTACTGAAATTTCTGTTTATTAATTAGGAAGGAATTGTTGCCTGTGAGGGTGGGCAGGCCCTGGATCCCTGGCAGTGCCCAAGGCCAGGCTGGGCACTGGGGCTTGGAGCACCCGGACAGTGGAAGTGTCCCTGTCATGGCAGGGGTGGCACTGGATAGGATTTAAGGTCCTTCCAAAACAAACAATTCTGAGACTCTATGATTTATTGCTTGGCGTCCAGAAAAAATCAGTACAGCTCCTCTTGCCCTTAGTTGTGCTCTGGCTTTGTGTGACAGTGACACAAGAGCTGTCGCCCCTCTCTGTTCTCTGTCCTGTGCCATGTCCCCCTTTCCTCCCCAGGGCTGGAAGTCCCCCATGCCTAGGAGCTGCGGGCTCCTGTCACAGGCCCTGCTGTCTCCTCAACCATTGCAAAGCCACCACAGGGACATTTTGGGAGAAGCCAGGGCCACCGGCTGCTCAGAGCCCTTCGAAGACCGAGCAGAGGGAGATTCATTCCTGTAGTGGGCTCTCCAGGGTTAATTGGGAAGGATCCCAGGGGTGATTAGTGCCCTGGGTCCTGCCTAAGCTGTCCCAAGCCAATTAGGGACACACGAGCCCCTTGTGGGTTCAGAAAGCTGCTTAGGGCATTACATCCCCTCCGTTCCTGTGAATCCCCTTAACTGAGTCCAGAAGCAATTAGTTAATCAATGTCACCCAGGGCAGGGCCAGGTCTTGTCTGGGTGCGGGCAGGGTCCCACCCCTGCGTGCCCTCCCTGGTGCCCAGCCAGCCCTGTCCCCTCGCCAGCGCCTCGCTGGCAGAGCCCCAAGTGCCGGAACGGGAACAATTTTGCAAGATGTGCCTGGCGGGTCCCGGCACAGTCACTCGCTCCACACGTGAGCCAGGACAGAAGGAGCCCTGAAGCAGCTGGGGAGGGAGAGGAGAGTGTCAGTGCACCCCAACACCGCGTTTTTGTGCATCCAGGTGCCCGTGTGTCATACCTCCATGTACCTGTGCATCCATTTATCCATGTACCCGTGCAGCCCTGCAGCCCTGCACACCTACACCTGTGCAGCCCTGCACACCTACACCTGCGCACCCAGGTACCCCCTGCACCCCTCCTGGCCGCAATCTCTGTGGGCACCCAGCTGCCACCACCCTGCCCCACCCTGTCCCCCCATGCTGACCCATCTGTGCCAAGGGTAGGGTTACCCTCTGCTGGTGCAGCTGCCCGTGCTGACAGCTCTCCCTGCGGCCAGCGCTGGCCCCGGGCCAGCCAGCTGGACATCGCATCCGGGGCGATGTTTTCAGCCAGGGCTGTGCCCCCCCAGCCATTTCTGGGTCAGCTTTTGAACCCCAGCAGCGGAGCCAGCTGGCTCACGGCTGTGACATGGCTGTGGGGAGCAGCCTGGGCGGTCCCTGCTGTGTCTGGGGTCACACAGGAGCCCCCCAGCCCTGCCTGGGGAGAAGACACCCTCCTGTATGTGTCACACATGGGGGCTGCCTCTCCCCGGGGCTGCCTGTCCCCAAGCACGCAGGGGGCCACTGGCGAGGTGTGTTTGTACCCCAGAAGTGATCGTGGTTTGGGTGGGGAAAGGGACAAACTCTGTTTCAGCCACCCCCTGGAGCACCCGGGCCAGCTCTGCCTGATTTCTGGAACCACCCCAATGTCCTGATGACCCCGGGGCCGGTGTTCGCCCCTCCTTGCCCGCACTCTGATGCTGTTTTGGGGTCCCCGCGGGTCTCAGGGTGTGTTGGCCCGGCGCTGTTTACCCCGCGGCTCCGCTTTGGGCATGTCCCCGGCACGGGCGGGCAGCGCCTCCTGGACAGTGTGTGCCCGTCTTGTTTACCGGCGCTTGCCCAGGCTCCAGCGCCGTGTGACAGGTGCTGTCCCCGGACACCCGACACCGTCGCGATGGGGACCCGCGTGACACCCACCGAGCCGTTCATAAATAGCGGGGCCAGGGGCGCCGGCAGCGAGAGCGCTGAGAGGAGACGGTACTGCCGAGCCCATGGACTTCCAAGGAGGGATCCTGCAGGATGGCAGCCCCATGGAGAGCCTGGAGAAGCAGCTCATCTGCCCCATCTGCCTGGAGATGTTCAGCAAGCCCGTGGTGATCCTGCCCTGCCAGCACAACCTCTGCCGCAAGTGCGCCAACGACGTCTTCCAGGTGAGGACCCCTCCCCGTGGCCGGCCTGGGGGACACTGGGGCGTTGTGGGGACACCGATGGATCCCCCCTGATGTTCCCCTTGCCCTCCCAGGCCGCCAACCCGTACTGGCAGGGCCGGAGCAGTGTGATTTCGGGGGGCCGGTTCCGGTGCCCCTCGTGCCGCCACGAGGTGCTGCTGGATCGCCACGGCGTCTACGGGCTGCAGAGGAACCTGCTGGTGGAGAACATCATCGACATCTACAAGCAGGAGTGCTCCAGGTGGGCACAGGCGGCCGTGGCTGGGGGGGACACGGGGATATGGGGACATGGGGACACGGGGATGGCTCCCTGCCATGCCCCAGCGCCAGCACTGACACCCCCAAGATTGTACCTGGGGCCTTTCTGCTCGGTGATCCCCAATCCAAACCTTTTCCTGACTCAAATCTTCCTCCCTCGACCGAAATCTTCCTCCCTCGACCCAAACCTTCCTCCCCCGACCCAAGTGTCCCCTCTGTGCAGCGCAGTTTGTGCCTCTGGCTGTCCCAGGGGGTGGCAGGGCCCTGGGGGTGGTGGCAGCTGGACACGTCCTGCTGCCCCCCGAGGCCCTCGCTGGAACATTCGGTGGGAGATAAGAGGTGTGGGGAAGGAATCCGAGCTCTGCTGGTGACAACAGGCGCTGAGGCTGATAAGGGACAGAGGGACAGTTTGGGGGGGTTCTGTGGGTACAAACACGAAGCTGGGGGGACACAGAGGGGTCACAGGCTCTCGAGGCAGAGCAGTGGCCCCGGCCAGATTCCCTGGAGCGCTGTAAATATTGTGGGAGAGCCATGGGGACGGGGACGATGGCACGTGGCAGGTGTCCCTGGCTGCCGGGGGGGCCGGGGGGCCCAGGCCTGTCCCCATTTCACAGCCTTGGCTTGTCCCCTTGTGCCTCCTTGCTGTGGATGGGACGATGGAGCTGCAGCCCCCATCTGGGACCCCCTCCCGAGGGTTTCTGGGTGTCCCCACTCCGGTCACACGATGGGTGACAATAAATCTGGGCAGCACAAGGCTAAAATTAGGCACTGGTGCAGCGGCTCTGGATTGCAGCTCCCCTGTCCCCTGTGCCACCCGCTGCCATGGCCAGAGCCACAGTGGCCTAAACTGGGACATACTGGGGTTTACAGGGCACAGAGGTTTGCAGTGGCTCCCAAAGGAGCAGCTGGGGGGTTATGCCAGGATCTGGCCTCTTTCCTGGGGACCTCATTTTGGGGTGACAGCGGGGATGACGCTGCAGTGGGGACACCACAGTGGCAGGGGTGTCCCTGCAGCGGGGACATCGCCCTGGTGTGGATGTCACCGTGATGGGGACGTCACCGTGGCCGTGCCACCCTCTCCAGCAGGCCGCTGAAAAAGGGGGAGCACCCCATGTGCAAGGAGCACGAGGACGAGCGCATCAACATCTACTGTGTCACCTGCGAGGTCCCCACCTGCTCCATGTGCAAAGTCTTCGGTGCCCACAAGGACTGCGAGGTGGCCCCTCTGGAAACAGTCTTCCAGGGACAGAAGGTGCCCTGGGGGGGACCCGGGGGGGCCGCGGGGGGGACACGGGGATGTGCTGAGCTGGGACAGTCACAAATAACTCCGGGATGGCTCACGGGGTATTAATAGCCCCCGGGTGACTGTGCCCAGGAGACAGACTATATTTAGAGCAGCTGTGGCTGTGAGCGATGTGGGGACAAGCAATGCCCAGCCCGTCCCCGTGCTGGGAGAGGTTCCTGTCTCCACGGGAGTTAAAACTCTCTGTCCCTCACCAGACCGAGCTGAACAACTGCATCTCCATGCTGGTGGCGGGGAATGACCGCATCCAGACCATCATCTCCCAGCTGGAGGACTCCTGCCAGAGCACCGAGGTGAGCAAAGGGGGGAAAGGAGCCCCCAAAAGCCGAGCACAGCCGGGAGCCCACGGAGCAGGGAAGCCTTGGGATGCTGAGGTGCCGCAGAGGTGACATCCCTCGTCCCTTGTCCCCGCAGGAGAACAGCGAGGCGGCCAAGAGGGAGCTGTGCGCTCGCTTTGACGCGCTGGCGGCGCTGCTGGAGGAGAAGAAGGCGGAGCTGCTGCAGCGCATCTCGCAGGAGCAGGCGGACAAGACTTCCTTCATCCAGAGCCTCATCTGCCAGTACAAGGAGCAGCTGGAGAAGTCGAGCCGGCTGGTGGAGACCGCCATCCAGGCAGCCGAGGAGACCGGGGGCGCCGCCTTCCTCATGGTGAGACCCCCAGAGCTGTCCCCTCCCCGCTGGTGCCTCCTGGGGTCCCGCTGCGGGGCGAGACCTGGTGGCTGCTGTGGCTTCGCTCACCTCCTGCTCCTCCCTCTCCTCCTTCCCCTTCTCTCTCTCTCTCTCTCTCCGCAGAATGCCAAGCAGCTCATAAAAACGTAAGTGCTCAAGCTGGGGGATTCTCCATGACCCACGGGCAGGGTTTGGGGGATGCCCTGACCCCTGCCCTGGTGGCCCAGAGGGGACAGGGACACACCGAGCCGTGCTCTCCCTGCCCAGGATCGTGGAGGCCTCCAAGGGTGGCCGCCTGGACAAGATCGAGCAGGGCTATGAGAGCATGGACGCCTTCTCCGTGAGCCTGGAGCACCTCGCCGAGGCCGTCCACGCCCTGGACTTCGACCCTGGTAATTCAGCCCCCGAGGGCCCTTTACCGACCCCCACCCAGCTGCTGACACCCACTGCTTGTCCTGGTGGCTCCTGGTGGCTCCCGGTGGCTCCTGGTGACCTTTGGCCGCTTGTTTGCAGCAGAGGAAGATGAGGAATACTTTGATGGGGAGGAAGAAGAGGTGGAAGAAGACGCAGCGCCCGAGAGGACAGTGATGGGTAAGGGGCTGGACCCACCTCCCCAGGACCCTCCAGCACCCATGGGGGAGCTTTGGGGGCTCGGACCCTCCTTGATCACCCCATCCTCCCCCTCAGCAGCTTCCCTGTAGCCACAGCAGCGTTGCCGGCGCGGGAGAATCGCCCCCGGGCACGGGATGTCCGGCGACAGATTTGGGCTGGGGAGGGACACGGGGCAGGGGCCGGCAGCCTGACGAGCCGGAGCCTGCTCCAGCACAGGACACTTTTCTATACGGGTGCAAATAGGACAATTCCGCACGTTTTATAATTCCCTTTTGTTTTGTATATAATTGTCACGGATTTGAAATTTGTGTATTTTGTAAAGAAAAACTGCTGCTCCGCGTGGTTATTTCCTTCCTCGCCTCTCGCTCTCGCCTCGCGGTGGGTGCTGGGGATGGGTTTGCCAGGCTGGTGCCACCACCGCTGTCCCTGCCAGCACACGGCGTGGCAGAGGGACACCTCCAGTCCAAATCTTAATTTCCAGCCTCGTTAGCACCTCTGGCAGTGCTGGCAGCCGCTCCTGGCCGCCTGCCCGGGATGTAACAGGTCGGCACCCGGCAGGATTTATCTCCTGGGGATGGGATGCGCTGCCCAGAGCTTGCCCTGGGCTGGGGATGTGGCACGGGGCCGCTGAGGGTGCTCCAGGCTGGGCCAGCCCCCCGAAAAGGGGATGGTCTTGGCATCGAGATGCTGACCCAGCTCAAAAATACATCTTTTATGAAAAAAAATACACCATAAATGTAAATATACATCCTAATTGCAAAAGTACCCCATAAATGCTCTTCTCCTGCAAAAACATAAGTCCTGCTCAGCGGGGGCCGAGGGGGGGAAACTGAGGCAGCACCCAGAGCTGAGCCACAAGAGCAATTAGCCCCGGTAATTAAGGCTGCTCACCCAGGGTGGAGGGCAGGAGTCCCTGCTGTGGAGAGAGGGGTCCGGGCTTATCCATCCCACGGCTGGATCTAAACTGGGGGCTGCGAGGGCTCCCCAAAGCGGGAGGGGCGGGGGGTCACCGTGTGCCTTTGGAGGGGACACGGGCACGTTCCATCCCCCTCTGCCCCGGGGGCTGCACCCATCTGGGGCTGTGCATCTCCCGGGGACGCTCAGGGGGGTCCCGGAGCAATCCCCCCCCAGCAGCAGCCCCTCGGGGGGCGGGCGAGGGGGCGCAGCCCGGGGCAGGCACCGCGGGCGCTTTGCAGCCGGCTTGGCCGTCCCTCCTCCAGCCGGGATTTGCACACGAATCCCGGCTCTTCACACGAGCCGAGGCCACCGGCTGCCACCAGCGCGGCCACACGCCGGGGTCACCCGCGCCGACCCCCGCCCGAGCCGGAGGAGGAGGAGGACGAGGAGGATGGCAGCCGGCGACGAGAAGCGGCACCTCCTGAGCGAGGGCCCGGGCGGGTACGGGGGTGCCGGGGGGGGCCGGGGATGTTGTGTCCCCTCTTTGCTCTGCGGCCCCCGAGTGGGGTCTGGCCGGGGAAGGGGCTGGCGGGGAGCACTCAGGCTCCGAGCCGCTCCCCAAAGTCCTGCCAGCCGCTTTCCCCGGCAGGTCCTACGTGGGGGCTGCGCACAAGGACGGGCACAGCGCGGCGCGGGGCCAGGAGCCCGCCCTGGAGCTGGGGACACGGCGTGGCCGGCACTGCCACACGCGGGGGACCCGCGGCCACCCCGGCCAGCAGCAGCGGGCGCGCAGGAAGCTCTACCTGGCCGCAGGCATCTGCCTCTTCTTCATGGTGGGGGAAGCCCTGGGTGAGTGCTGGGTGCGGGGTGCCTTGGGGTGGTCCCCATGGGGTCACCCCGAGGGGCTGCCCACAGCTCCTTTTGTCCTGAGTCGCTGCTGTGGGTGCGGCCGGAGCTCCCTGTTGGCTTTCTGTGGGTCAAAACACCCCGTGGGACCCCACCGAGGCACGGGCTGTGCCCAGCTCGGGGCAGGACCCCCGCCAGGTCCCCCCCATGTCCCCCTGATGTCCACAGGCGGGTACCTGGCACACAGCCTGGCCATCCTGACGGACGCTGCCCACCTCCTGACGGACTTTGCCAGCATCATGATCAGCCTCTTCGCTCTCTGGGTGTCCTCACGGCCCCCCACCAAAACCATGAATTTCGGATGGTACCGGGCAGGTAACGCGGTGGCACCACCCTGGGGAGGCCATCAGAGCCCCCCTGGGCGGAGCAGGGGCTTTGGGGTGCCCTGGGTGCTCTGGGGGGTGCCCTGGGTGCTCTGGGGGGCCCTGGGTGCTCTGGGGGGCCCTGGGTGCTCTGGGGTGCCCTGGGTGCTCTGGGGGGCCCTGGCAGAGCCCTGGCAGCATGAAGAAGGCGAGGCAGAGGCGCTGCAAGGAGCATCCCCAGGGCCGGGTGCCCCAAGTGCCCCAACGCTGCCGGGGGCCGGGAATGGTGCTGGGATGACACGGCAGCGAGGCAGCAGTGTGTGTGTTGGGGGTCTCTCCGCAGAGATCCTGGGGGCCCTGCTCTCCGTGCTCTCCATCTGGGTGGTGACGGGGGTCCTGGTCTACCTGGGGGCCCAGCGCCTGCTCTCGGGTGACTACGACATCGAGGGCGGGGTCATGCTCATCACCTCCGCCTGCGCCGTGGCCGTCAACATCGTGTACGTGCGGCCCCCGCCCTGCCGGGGTGTCCCCTCCCGGAGCCTGGGGGGCCCTGGGGTGTCACGGGGGCTCTGCCCGCAGGATGGGGGTGGCTCTGCACCAGACGGGGCACGGGCACAGCCACGGGGCAGGCGGCGAGCAGCCCAACGCCAGCGTCCGTGCTGCCTTCGTCCACGTGGTGGGGGACCTGCTGCAGAGCGTCGGCGTCCTCATCGCCTCCTACATCATCTTCTTCAAGGTCTGGGTGGGGCTGGGGGAAAAGGGGGAGTTGGGGACACAGGCACAGGGCGAGACAGAGAGGGCTGTGTGCCTGCCCTGCTGGTCCCCGTGGGGATTTGGGGTGAGGTGATGGTGCCAGGGGGGTCTCCCACCCTGTCCCACCCTGTCCCACCTCCTCCAGCCCGAGTACAAGTTCGTGGATCCCATCTGCACCTTCCTCTTCTCGGCGCTGGTGCTGGGGACAACGCTGACCATCCTCCGTGACGTCCTCCTTGTCCTCATGGAGGGTAGGGACCCCCGAGGGGGGCTCTGGGCTGTGGGGTCACCCATGGGTGCCGTGTCCCTGCAGCTCCCCTGGCTCTGCCTCCGCAGGGACCCCCAAAGGGATGGATTTCAACGCGGTGCAGGAGACGCTGCTGGCGGTGAGGGGAGTGGAGGCCGTGCACAGCCTGCACATCTGGGCTCTGACAGCAGCACAGCCACTGCTCTCGGTGCACATCGCCATCAGTGAGTGTCACAGCGCGGGGACAGGGCCACTGCTCTTGGTGTGCATGGTCATCAGTGTCACCATGGGGGGGACAGGGCTGCCAGGGCCACTGCTCTTGGTGTGCATGGCCATCAGTGTCACACTGTGGGGACAGGGCTGCCAGGGCCACTGCTCTTGGTGTGCGTGGCCATCAGTGTCACACCGTGGGGACAGGGCTGCCAGGGCCACCGCTCTTGGTGTGCATGGTCATCAGTGTCACCACGGCGGGGACAGGGCTGCCAGGGCCACTGCTCTTGGTGTGCATGGCCATCAGTGTCACCATGGGGGGGACAGGGCTGCCAGGGCCGCTGCTCTCGGTCACCAGTGAGTGTCACAGTGCCGGGGCAGGAGGGTCAGGGTGTCCCCCACCCCGACCTCCCCACCTTTCCTCCTGGCAGACGCGGCAGCCAGCGCGCAGGAGGTGCTGGAGGAGGCCAGCTCCCGGCTGCAGGGCGCCTTCCGCTTCCACACCACCACCATCCAGGTGGAGAGCTACTCGGAGGAGATGCGGGAGTGCCGGGAATGCCAACCCCCCCGCGACTGACTCCCGCCCTCGCGTCCCGGGGGCGCTTCTCATGTGTGGAAAATAAAGCCGAGCGCACGGGGGTGTGGGGGGATGTTGGGTCTGGGTGTTATCTCGGGTGTCTGCAGGAGCCAAGGACAGAGCGGCGCTGTGGCAGCCTGAGGGCGGCTGTCGGAGGCCAACCACCGAATATTCCCTATTTCTATTCAGCTGGGAGGAAAGACAGCTGAAACACCCCTTTTCCCTTCTCCGGGCAATGCTGCAAGGCAAGGGGGCTCTGGGCTGCCCAGGGACTGTGGGGACCCAGCTGGAGGGAGGTCGGGAGGTCACACACACCTCTTATCGCTCCTCTGTTTGCTCTCGGGGAGCTGAAGGACTCTCCCTCCAGGCAGGCCCGGGCGGGTTGCCCAGGTTATTCCCAGGCTGCCGATGGCAGAAGTGTTGGAGCACACAAAAACTGGTGCTCCCAGCGCTCCCGGCACTTCTCCCACATGCCACAGCCGCCATCCGGATCTTACCTCTCCACCCTCCTTTATTGCACTGGTAAAACCCAATAACGAGTAAAACCCCGTCAGCGGCGGCCGCCTGCTCCCCGCGAGGGCTCGGGAACGGGACACCCGGAGCCGGGCGCACCCCGGCACCCTCACGCCTTCTCCAGGCCCGGGTATTTCTTGCGCAGGACGGAGACCTGGTCCTTGTAGAGGACGGGGTCGAGGCGCAGCTGCGAGGACACCAGGGGCATGTAACCAAACCAGTTGGCCAACTGGTCGAGGCAGTCCTGCCGCTGGGAGAAACGCCGGCTGCCGGCCGTGCCCTTGGCCTTGGCAGGAGCCGAGTGCGGGGCTGGGGGGCTCCGCTGCCCGGGCGGGGGGGTCCCCACAGCCCCATCCCCGCACTCCGCCTGCTGGGCCAGCCCCTCCTTGTGCTGCTTCCGCTGGGTCACCTTGATGGGCGGCAGCTTGGTGACAGCGGCCACCAGGACGTTCATCAGGATGTCCTCGCAGGCGGCCAGCCCGTCCACCAGCTCCCGCAGCCCCGCCGGCAGGTACTCGGTGAAGAGGCTGTGGTAGTACCTGGAGAGCAGAAAACGGGGTGAGGGGCAGGATGTGGCCGATGCCAGGGTCCCAGCGGCCCCTCCCGGTCCCCGCGGCCCCTCCCCGGTCGGGTACCGGTGGTAGAAGGCGGCGGCGGTGAGGACGATGGAGAGCTCGTTGGTCCATTGGGAGGTGTAGCCCCAGCGCCCCTGCTCGGGGTCCCAGAAGTGGCTCCGCGTGGGGAAGCCCACGATGCGCTCGGGGAAGCTGCGCCACACCGAGAAGGCAAAGTCCACCTGGCACGGCACGGGCACGGGGTCACCCACGGCACTGTCACCCACCGCTGCCCCTGGAGGACACGGGGACGTGGGGACAGCCCTGTGGTGACCACTGAGCATCCCAGGGACCAGCACCGTGGCCTGACCTCGCTGGTGGAGAGGCTGGTGTCCTCGTCCAGGCTCAGCACCGCGTCCGTCTGGATGGCCTCGAAGGGGAAGAAGCGGTGGCTGAGCTGTGGAGGGAGGACACAGTGGGGCTGTGGGGTGGCTGCTCCAGCTCCCTGCCCGTGCCCCAGAGCCCTGCCTGCATCCTGCCCCCCTCACCTTCCTCCTGCCCGGGATGATGGTCAGAGGCACGGCGCTCTGGGGCCATTTCCCGCTCGGGGGTGGTGGCTTCTCGCAGCTCCACAGGACCACGATCTACAAGGTGAGGACAGGTGAGGCCAGAGGGGTTTGGTGGGTTCTCTGCTCCAGCCTAAAACCGTCCCAAGACCATCCTGAGCAGGATAAACTCCCAGGTAGTCTCACCTCCATCCCTGAGGGCTGTGGACACGGCTCTGCCCACCCAAAGATGACACCACCAGCCACCCCCTCTGCCCCTAAACCCACCCATCCCCTCTCTGACCCACGGCACCCAGCCCCATCATCCTGCTGGATCCCTGGGAGCTGCACTGGGTGACACAGGACTCAGCTCCTCCTACCTGGGCACAGTACTGGGATCCAGAGACAGCTTGGATGAGCCTGAGGATGGGCTGGGACAGCGACCCCGCTTGTGAGACCGCTCGGATCAAAGCCGTGAACTTCGTGGAGGGGCTGTAGCCTGAAAAAAAGGGTGGGAAAGGGGAAGGAGAGGTGTTGTGGCACGCCTCGAGCTTGCCGTGCTCAGCCGGGGCAGGCAGGATCCTACCGTGCTGCAGGTAGTAGAAGGGAAAATCCCCGAGGTGGGTGGAGAACTCGGGCAGGACCAGGAGCCCCCCGGGCAGCGCGTTCCAGAGGAGGCGGGAGCGGGAGCGGTGCGGAGACAGCCGGTCCTTGATGATCTGCCAGAGGCCCGAGTGATGCTCCCAGCGCCCCGGCTGTGAGCCTGGCAGCTGGGCACGGGGCTGAGGGGTGGGGGGCTCACCTCCAGCGTGGTGTGCACGATCTTGTCCACGGAGGAGAAGTAGGCATCCCACAGGAACTGGGTCTGCTGCTGGAAGGCCAGCACACGCTCGGGGTGGATGCAGCGCACGGCGGAGGGGATCTGTGCCGGGGGAGCAGCGGGGTCCTCACCTCAGCTTCCCCCCGGCTGGGCTCCTTGCCTCTGTCCCCTCCAACTGTCCCAGCCATCCCACGGGACAGCCCCTGCCCATGGATGTGGTGTCACCCTCCCCCTGTGGGGCTGCATCTCCTCTCCCTGGAGCAGCATCGGGCCCAGGATTCCCAAGGCTTTGTTTCTGGGAAGATGCTTCCCACCTTCCCCCCGGGATGAGCAGTGCCCCAGGACCCCCACTCGAGGCTGGCTCAGACCCTCCTGCATCTGCCCACAGGAGCACTGCTAGGCTCAGCTGAGGGGGGTTCACCCCCAGACCTCACTGGGGGCTGCACCAGCGCTGGCATCAGGACCGGGGCTCTGGTGCCGGGCGTGGGGCAGGATCTGGGCCCGGTACCTGCAGCAGGAGCCTCTCGCTGCCCACCACAGCAGCTTTGCCCCAGTCGATGGCCTCGGAGAAGGGCAGCTCCCAGCCGTCGCTCAGCAGCACCGGGATGCAGGCGGCCTGTGGGGGGACCCCGCAGGCTGGGACAGAGCCCCCCGGACCCCGCCGAGGGGGTCCCGGGTCCCCCTGCCCACCCTGTACCTGCAGAGCCTCGAGGAAGCGGAAGGAGCCCAAGCGCCTGCCCCGGGGCACGATGCAGAAGGTGGAGTTGTGCAGCAGCTCCTGGTAGTCGAACCTGGAGTGGGAGATGGGCTGGGGGTCAGCCGTGGGCCCCTCGTCTCCCGTGGGCAGCCCGGGAGGTGCTGCTGGCCCCTGGCAGGCGTGGAGCCAACCCAGGGCAGCGTTCGCATCACTTTGGGCTGATTTGGGCTCTGAACATCCCTGGGGTTGTGGGAGCAGAGATCTCCTGGGTGATGAAGGGCTGTACCTGGGCAAGAAGAGGGGTCAGGAGAGGACCCAAGTGCCTTTCAAAGGCACGACCCAGCTCCTCCCAGCCCCCAGCAATGACACCCCACGAAGGCCACCACCCGAGCCCCCGAGCCCGAAACTGCAGCGACTCCTGCGCCGTGCCCAGCCTTGCCGGGCAGGAGCAGCCCTGCTGCCCTGGCAGCGTTCAGGGGTGGGCGGTGGGGGCCGGGCTGGCCCCTGGGGCTCTCAAAGCCCCTTCTGTGCCGTGCCGGGGAGAGGCTCGGCCGCTGCCGGGTCCCTGCGGCCGCGCCGGAAAATCCAATATTGACTTTAGGTCGGGACAAACCCCGTCTGTTCCTGCCTCGGGGAGGGGCAGCGGCTCCTCGATGGGCTGGGGGGACTCGCATGGTCCGGCCGCGTGGGTGGGAGGCTAAAAAGAGCCCTTGGAACGTGTCGGTCCCCGGAGGAAGGGTGTCCCCGCGGTGGGAACGCGGGGCTGGTGCCAGGCTGGGAGCTGAGGCTGTGTCACCTCCGCGGGTGCTGCAGCACTCCGGCACTCTGGGATGTGGGAAATCAGCCCCGGTGCCAAGGCACAGAGTTTTACAATAAAACCTACCTCTCTATGAACCTCCCCAATGTCTCCGAAGGATGCCAAAACCTTGACCCGTTAACTCTGAAAATCCCGGCCGGGCAACCGGAGGGGTGACAGCGGCTCAAAGAGCACCGAGACCCCGCCGTGAAAGCACAGCAGCGACAGGCACATCCCCGGGGCCAGCCCCGGCTGTCACCTCTCCTCGGGCACCCCTGGGGGCCATTCCGGCTGCCGGGGCTGGGTGGGCAGAGGGACCCGGGGGGGTTTCCCCTCGCCGGCAGCGGGTGCCGCGGGGAGCCTGGCGCCGCCGGGGCTGCGGGCCCGAAGGCTCCCGATGGAAATACTTCGCTCCTGACGCGCTGCGGTTTCCGGGCAATCGCCCTCAGGGTTTCCTTGTTTTGTCAGCAGCCGGGCCGGGCGCCCGCCGCGCTCCCTTCGCCAGGCCCCTCCGTGCCTCCGGCCGGGCACCGCGCCACCGGCACCGGCGGCTGCACAGAGCCTTTCCCAGCCCGCGGTGGCTGCTCCGAGCGCGGAGCAGCGGGGCCGCGGTGCTGCCACAAGCCGCCCTTTATCCCAGAACAGAACCGGATTGTTTGGGGCAGCCCGTCGGGCATGAGGAGGATGATGGAGCAGAGCCTTCCTCTGCTCCCCGAGCCGCCGTGACAGCACCAGGTGAAGGGGGCGGCCAGGGTCTCACTTTGTCCCCTCCCCGCTGGCCTGTCCCCTGCCCGAGTCCGGGAACATCTCCCCGGGCAGGAGGGCATCCATCCCCGCGGGACGTCGGGCAGAGCTGGCGCTGCTGCAGACGCCGGTGGTTTCTGGCCCCGTGTCCCTCAGGGAGCAGCGGGCTGGTGGAGGCTGGGGTCACACACGAGCACGCTGCTCTGTGCCACGTGCTCCCCATCCCTCCTCTGCCCAAAGCCATCCTGGGAGAGGTGTAAATCCCCCTGTGTTTGCAAACAGCCTTAGGGGATTACCCGGGTGGGCGGATGGGGGGGAATTCTCACCCCGCTGCCCCTTGGCACAGCCTGGGGCTGACCTTGGGCCCGCTGTCCTGCCAACCCCACTGTCCTGCCGTGCCCCAACCCAAAGAGACTCCTCCAGACAGGGCCACGTGGTGCCCGACCCATCCCAAAGCCCGGCTAATCCCAGTGCCAGCACCCCAGTTCCACTTTTACCTCCCGGCACCTCCTAAGACGCTTTGAAGATGATGCCCAACATGGTCTCTCCCCATCTGCTCTCCAGCCTGGTGCCTGGGGATGTCCCCAGGCAGTGGGACAGGGACCTGCCCACTCTCTGTGGGATGGGATCTGTGTTTACCAGCCCTGGATTTGGCAGCTGATGATGGGTCCCAAGCAGTGGGATGGGGAGGCGAGGAGCTGCCGTGTGTCCCCACAGAGCAGAACCCCCCAAACTCACAGAACTTTGTACCCCCAGTTTTTCCCCCAGTGTGTCCATCACCCGCTGCTGCCACCAGGTCCATTTGTGATGAGGACACAGGGGGAGCCCCACCCACCACCAGTTAAGCTCAGGGCTGCCCACACTGGGACGCCCAGAGCCCCGCCAGTTTTGTGGGATTTTCAGTGGAGCCAGTGAGGGGGGGACGTTTCGGGCTCATCTCCAAGAGAAACGTTTACGTTGGGGGAGAGCGGGAGGGGGGAGAAGAAAAGCGTCATTCATCAGCCTTCGGAAAAAGGGAAATCGTATTAGAGGCGGTGGCAGCGATTGCAGATAAGAGCCGCTCTCGCCAGATTACTCCAACTTTAATACAGAGCAGGGAAGCCCTGAGCAGTCAGCGCCTCGCTCCCCACTGCGCAGTGAAACCCTCACCCACCTCAGGAGAAGCCAAAACTTCCCTCTCTGCAGGTCCACCGCCACAGACGGCCACGGCTGCGCCCCACAGAGAGGCAGGAACACTTGTGGGGTGCCCCACATCCTTCCCTTCCTGCCCCATCTCTGACTCACCTCTCATAGTCCACGTTATCCTTGTCACAGCGCGTGTCCTTGTGCTTCTCCCAGTCCTTGCCGTGCTTGCAGGTGGTGAGGGAGATGATGTCCTTCCCGTTGTGGATGTGGTGCAGCGCGTTCCTGGTGCCCGAGCCGATGCCGGTCAGGTACCTCTTCCCCTTGAACACCAACAAGTATTTCTTTTTGGGGGGCACCGAGTCCTGGTACAGCCAGCCCCTGTCCCCGCCACGCTGCGGGTGATCCTTGGGGAACAGAGGGATGGAGACGTCGAAGCCAGGCCGAAAGCTGTGCGTGTCGAAGCTGGCTCTGGCCAGGATGGCCTGGCCGATGTCGAAGCCCAGCTCCCCGGTGTAGCCGGGCCAGGTGCCCGAGTAGAGGTTGAAGATGAGGTGGTTCCTGCCGCCGTTCCACAGGGGAAACCCGCGGATTTTCTCGTCCACGTTGCGGACGTACTGTGCCGAGAGGTGGTCACGGTCCAGCGTGTCGATGCTGAGGATGAACAGACAGGCCTCCTCGGGGTTCGGCGTGTGGTAGCGGGAGCGCTCGATGGAGCTCAGGATTTTGCCGTAGGTCTCCGAGACGGGCTGGCCCCGCTCCTGGGGGTAGGTGAACACTTTGAAGCCGTGCCTCTCGCACCTGGAGAAGTCGAAGCAGGTTTCCATCCGGCATCTGCTGCTCCCGTAGACGCTCAGCCACGCCGCCCGCCGCTCCCGGGGGGACAGCAGGGAAAGGTCCCCATCCCTCTGCAGCTCCTCGGGGTCTGCAAAGCTCCTGAGGAGGGTCCGATCCGTCCAGCGGGGCCAGTTCCTCCGGGCTTCTGCCTTCCTCCCGGAAAAGAAAGCGAAACGGCGCAGCTGATCCCCTCCGAAGAAGAATAGCAGGAGCCAAGAGGCAAGGAAAGTCAGGAAAATGTATTTCTTCCTGGTCTGCATAGGTTCACACGCGGCCCCAGCTCCTCATCGGGCTCAGATGGGTGCCAGAGTCCGGTCAAGGCGCCGATGTTCCCAACCCCAGGCGGGTGGTGGGTCGGCTCCTGGCCCCCAGGTATTGTCCTGTGTCCTTGCAGCCTGTGACAATCCCCACTTTCTGCCCGCTCTGCCCAGGGCTGTGCAGTTTTATCGGGACAGTCCTGGTATCCGGCTGCAGAGCAGAGCCCGGTGCCCCGGTGTCCCAGCCGCTCACTTCTCCGGGCCCCCGAGCCGCCACAATGACATTTCCATCGCTTGACCCAGCTTCAAATCCCTGGAGAAAGGGAGAGGTCGCGTCGTCACCGTGCTGTCGCCGCCAGCCGTGTCACCACAAGTGGCTCCACACATCCCTGCGGCGGGACCCCCCTCCTCAATTCCCTTGGGAATAAAACCCTGGGAACGAACCCTCCCGCAGCCACCGGAGCCCCCCTCTCTCCGCCGCTCCTTCCCTGCCCGGTCCCCCCGTTACCTTCGGGGAGTGGCGGGCCCCGGTGGGTGTCGGGCCGCCGTGTCCCGGAGCCCCGATCGCCGGCTGCCCGCGGCTCCGGGCTGCATCCCCGGCCGGGAAAGCGGCCCCGCCGGGCTCCCGGTGCGCGGCCGGGCGGAGGAGCCGCTGCGGGAGGCTCCGCACAGCCCCGCTCCCGGGGCTGGGGCTCCGGGCGTGTGCGTCCCCCTTGTCACCTTGTCCGTCTGTCCCTGCGCTGGGCGCTCTGTTCCCGTGTCCCCCCGGATGCCTGTCCAAGACCCCAGCTGCTCTTCCCTGTCCTTCCCCGGGACTGGCTGTCCCCTGTCCGTCTGTGTCCCCTCCGGGGCTAACTGTCCCGCTGTCCCTTGTCCCCTTCGGAGCTGGCTGTCCCCTGTCCGTCTGTCCCCCGGGACTGTCTGTGCCCTGTCCCCTCCCAGATCAGGCTGTCCCTCTGCCGTCCGTGTGTCTGTCCCGCCCAGGGCTGGCTGTCCCCGTTCCCCGCCGGAGCCGGCCGTGCGCTGTCGGTGCCCGCGGGGCTGGCTGTCCCCGTGTCCGTGTCCCGCTGTCCGCCCGGTCCCGGTGGTCCCGTGTCCCCCCCGCGCTCCACGTGCCCCCCGCCCGCAGCTGTTACTCCGCGCCCTGGCCCCGCCCCTCCCCATATGACCCCGCCCCCAGCCTCTCATTGGCTCGCATCTCATAAGAGTAGGCGTGTCCGGCGGAGCCCCGCCCCCCGGCGCGCGCTCATTGGCCGCGCCCACGTGGGATGGGATGGGGGGGAATCCCCGCGCGGGTCGGGGGTCCCGGGGGGGCGGGGCCTGAGCGGGGACCCACCCGAGCCCGTGTCCCCGTGTCCCTCTGTCCCCATGTCCCCCTGTCCCCGTGTCCCTGTTGTCCCCGTGTCCCTCTGTGCCCCCCTGTTCCCCTGTCCCCCTGTCGCCCTGTCCCCCTGTTCCTCTGTTCCCATGCCCCTGCTGTCTCCATGTCCCCCTGGCCCCATGTCCCTCCGTGTCCCCCTGGCCCCGTGTCCGCTTGTCCCCGTGTCCCCCTATCCCTCTATCCCCTTGTCCCCGTGATCCCCGTGATCCCCGGATCTCAGCCCCTCTGTTCCCCGGGGGACCCCCAAAGGGACGGGGCCGTTCCAGGGCAGCGATGGGGTCATGGGTCAGCGTGGGGAGCTGGGACAGAAACACAGCTGAGGCCACCTCCACCGGTGACACCCTTGGGTTCCAGCGACCCCCGGGCTCCAAGGACGCGCCAGGGTGGCAGGTGACCCCCAGGCAGGGTTAGAAGGGATGAGCCCTTCTGCATCCTGGCAATGTCACCGCCAGCTGCCGACACGGCCATGGCCGCGGGACTGTGGGGTTCACCCTCTCAGGGGGCAGAGATGGGGTCCCGCCTGCCCTGAGCCCCAAATCAGGGCGAGATGTGGTGGTGGAGGGACAGGAACAGGAGCCAAGCAGGAGCGTGGGCCGAGTGAATGAGTGAAAGGCGGTCCCTGCGAACACTGAGCCCAGTGTGGGGGTCCCCGGTGACAGGCACAGACCCGGGACCCCCGGGGCTCACCAGGGACCCCCAGAGCCCCGCTGGGCTCAGCTGGAAGCAGGAGCAGGATGGCCCCAGAGCCGGGCTGTCACCCAGCACCTCCACGCAGGCCCCTCTCCCGGGGTGGCTTTGCCGGGGGTTTGGGGGTGCTGGGGGGCTGACCCCGTTCCGGAGAGCCGGGCGTGGGCCGGGCCCGGCAGCACGGACAGGTCGGGGCTCGTCTCTCCCGCCCCGTCCCGGCATCCGCGGCCACGGCCCTGCCCCGGCGGCCGGGCAAGCCGGGACCGGAGCGCTGGATCCCGGCCATGGGTGTGACAGCCCGGCCGGCCTCAGCCTGCGGCTGCACCCATCGCTGAGGGCGCGGGCCGGGGTCCCCTCTGCCTGCCCCAGCCCCAGGGACCCAAGGGACACAGACCCTGGGCTCTATCCAGCGCCTAGCGTGTGCCTCAGTTTCCCCCGTCACCCATGGGAGCCTGGAGTGGGGCTGCGTGTGCGGGAGCTTGGTAGAGACGGTTTTCACCGAATCTTTGGGTATTTATTTGCCAGCCTGAGTGGCTCGGCCCCGCAGGGAATTAATCCCTGGCCGCAGAGGGGATTACTGGGGACCTGGGGCCGCTTTAGCTCCAGAAAGCGGATTAAGCAAAGGACAGGGAACGTGGGGATGGGCAGTGAGAGCCCCAGAGCAGCGCTGGCCTCTGGGGGGACAAGGGGACAGTCCTGGGGACAGGAGCCCGGCCGGGTACAGACACAGACGGGGCAGCCCTGGGGTTGGGGCGCTGCCCACGAGCACAGCCCCTGCAGAGGGGCCACGGCTGCCGGGGGGGGACTGGGGTGTTGCCGTGAACTGGGGGCACCGGGAGCTGTCATTCTGTGCTGGTGACACCGGGAGCTGTCATTCTGTGCCAGTGACATCGGGATCCGTGTCCCGTACTGGTGGCTACTGGGAGCTGTAGTCCGGGGGCACGGGAGGCACTGGGAGCTGGAGGGCAGGGTACACTGGGGCGTGCTGGGAGCTGTGACCCGGTGAACTGGTGTGTGCTGGGAGGGGGATACTGCGGGGTACTGGGAGGGAAACTTGGAGCTGGGACAGCCCTGGAAGCTTGGGAGGGACACCGGGAGCTGCAGGCGGAGCTCGGGGTGGGGGCACCGGGAGCTTTTGGGGAGCGCTGGGAGCTGTGTAGGTGCGGGCACTGGGAGCTGGGGTGGAACTGGGAGGCGCTGGGGGCTGCGGGGACTGTCAGGAGCTGGGGGTCCCTGGGGACTGGGGGACCACCGGGAGCTGCGATGGTGACTGGGGGCGCTGGGGGGAGCGCTGGGAGAGGCAGGGACGGCTCCGGGGGACGGGCACTG
Source organism: Sylvia borin (assembly GCA_014839755.1). Classification (NCBI taxonomy): domain Eukaryota; kingdom Metazoa; phylum Chordata; class Aves; order Passeriformes; family Sylviidae; genus Sylvia; species Sylvia borin. The sequence goes on along the minus strand of CM025981.1, from coordinate 5,751,243 downwards.
CGAGGCGCTGCGAGCTGTAGTCCAGTTACGCCTACTGGGAGGTGTGGTCCGGACCGGGGCCATACTGGGAGGTGTAGTCCAGGGCCATACTGGGAGGTGTGGTCCGGACCGGGGCCATACTGGGAGGTGTAGTCCAGGGCCATACTGGGAGGTGTGGTTCCGCAGCCCCGGGCGCTGCTGGAAGCTGTAGTTCTGCCCTGGGGGATGCAGGTCCATGTCCCCCCGTGGGTGCCAGCCCCGCGCTGACCCCTCTGCAGTGTCCCCAGCCCTCTGTCCCCGCTGCAGGAGGGACAGGACCCTCGGCAGTGTCCCCAGCCCTCTGTCCCCGCTGCAGGAGGGACAGGACCCTCGGCAGTGTCCCCAGCCCTCTGTCCCCGCTGCAGGAGGGACCGGACCCTCGGCAGTGTCCCCAGCCCTCTGTCCCCGCTGCAGGAGGGACAGGACCCTCTGCAGTGTCCCCAGCCCTCTGTCCCCGCTGCAGGAGGGGCAGGACCCTCGGCAGCGTGGCAGTGGGGCAGCCCCACGATTCCCGGGACAGGAACGGGGAGTCTCATCCCTGAGCAGCCCCGAGGGGCTGTGCCCCGGGGACTCGAGGACAGGGGTGGATCTGGGGGTCTCTGGGGGCTGCCCGGGGTGTGGGCAGTGGCACAGGGGTGGGGAAAGGAGGACGGGGCCAGTCGGGGTCCCTGGGCTGGGGGACAGACACTGACCCGGGGTGTCCGGCCAGGCTCGGCTGCAGCATGGGGGCGATCGTGGCGCTGCCCCCGGCGCGGGGACCACACCAGGTGGGCTGCACGGATGTCCTGGTGGGCCACACGCGGCAGGTACGGGCGTGGGGACAGGGACGAGCACAGCGACACGCTGCCATGCAGAACAAGGTGGCTGCAGCCTGGTTTTGGACAAGGCCACCACCCTCCGTGCTGTCCCCACTGTGTCCCCCCTTCCTTGTCTCCCTCAGGGGCTCTTCCTTCGCCTCTTTTACCCGTGCGTGGCGCGGGCGGGGGCCGCGGAGCCGCTCTGGATCCCACGGCCCGAGTACTGCGGGGGTCTGGCCGATGCCGCCCTGCGCCGGCGCTGGTGCTCTGCCCTGCTCAGCATCGCCATCGGTGAGGGGACATCCCTGCCCCGGGGACCCTCAGCGACCCCCACCCTGCTGGCCTTCAAGCCCACCCCTGGGTGGTGCCTGGGTGGGTGCTGCAGGGACTGAGAGCAGGGAGCTGTTCCAGCGGCACCCCCTGCCCGTGTCCCCCCTTTCCCCGGGGGTTTCTCCTCCCTGCAGGCTCCTGCAAGGTCCCGGTGAGCTGGAACGGGCCTCTCAAGCCCCGCAGCACTGGGTACCCCCTGATCATCTTCTCCCACGGCCTGGGAGCCTTTCGGTACCGTGAGCAGGGCAGGGACAGGGGTGTGGGACTGGGGTGGCCCCGCTCAGAGCTGCCCTGACCCCGCTGCTCCCACCTCCCCTCCAGGACCTTGTACTCTTCTCTCTGCTCCGAGTTGGCGTCCTGGGGCTTTGTGGTGGCAGCGCTGGAGCACAGGTGAGTGCCCAGGTCCCCACCAGATTCGTGCTGGGGCTGGTGGGACATGGTGCCCCGCGGGGGAGCTGCCGGTGTCCCCTTCCCTCGTGTCCCCGCAGGGACCATTCTGCTGCCACCACCTATTTCTGCACGGCAGAGGCTGGGACAGAGGAGTGGATCCCCTTCCAGAGGGTGCCCCAGGGGCAGAAGGAGTTTTATTTCCGAAACAAGCAGGTACCAGGGCGGGGGTCGGGGTGGGTGGGCAGAGGGGAGTCTGACATTCCTCCTGCAGGGCAGGCTGGCCTGCATCCCTGGGGATGCTCTTCCCAATCCTGCATTGCTGCAGTGCTGGGGCTCGGCTTTCTCCTCGGAGACGAGAAAAATCTGTTCAACCTGTTTCTCTCTTGTTTCTTGGGTCTGTCTGTCCAGCTCCAGCTGAGCCTGGCAGGAGCCAGGCTGGGCCTTGCCATGGCCCTGGATAATGTCCCCCAACCCTGGGGAGAGCAGGGCTCTGTGCCCAGCCCAGCTCTGCACCGGCTGCTGGGTTTGTTCCCACGTGGATTTTGGTCTCTCTGGGATTATCCCGGGCAGCTGCTTGCTGGGGAGCAGGAGGGTTTCCTGCTGAGCCAAGTTCCCCCCCTCTGTTTGTTTCTGCCTCATTTAAAAGGACAACAGCAAGTGAAGATTAGTCGTGGAAAAGCTCTCTAGGAACGGAGGTGCTTTTGGCAGCCTTAAATCACCTCCCAGCCTGTTATTTTTGTGTGTTGCTCTGCCTCATGGCACATTGCACAGAAAAGAGAAACAGTTTTCCTGAACCCACAAGCAGAAGTGGTGAGGGAGGAAGAGAAAGGACTGATAAATAGAAGGACAATTTCAATTCCACCATTTTCTGTGTTGCAGGGAGCAGGGGAGAGGTTTTCAATGGAGTTTTTTGTCACCTGTCACCTTGAATGTGCACAGACATCAGTACTGGTGTCCTTAGGGCAGCTGAGGACGTGGCCTCAAAGTGGCTCCAAGTCAGGGCATCCTCTCCCTGAATTATTTGGCATTTTAGGATGCTCCTGGGTGGTGCCCCTGAGCTGGGTTTTAGGGGACATGCAGCTTTGCTCCTGGGTTAGGGGCTCTGGGGTCCCTGTGGGGGTTTGGAGCAGGGGGTGGCTCAGCTGGGGAGGATCCCAGCCTCTCCCTCCTCTGCTTCCCCCCAGAGCAGAGGCTTTTGCTCATCTGCTGCCAGATTAACTGAATTAAAAGCAAACAGCAAGAAGAAACCATTCCAAGAGCCACGCCGTGTCCCTGTGGGAGCCTCACTCCTGCTTTGGGACCTGTCCCGGCCCAGGAGAGCCCCTCGGGGAGAGGCACTGCAGGAAGGAGCCTGGATGGGCCCTGGGGGGAAGATGTGAGCCCGGAGCTGTGGGGTTGGGGCTGGGATTTCCAGGGAAGGGCTGACTCTTGCAGGTTCACCAGCGAGCTCAGGAATGTGTGCGGGCGCTGCGGCTCTTCCAGGACATCGCCGGTGGCAGATCTGTCCCCAACATCCTTCACCAGGGCTGGGATCTCTCCGTGCTGAAGGTACCTGCCTCTGCCTGGGGGGCTCTGGGTGTCCCTTGGTGGCAGGATCAGTCCTGGCTGCTCCAGACTTTTCCTCCTGGGATGAGAAGGGTCGGCGCAGAGCCCAGCCTGAACCCCTGATATCCAGAGCCCATCACTCCGGCAGGGGGACACGCCATTTCCCCCTTCCAGGGAGACTCTGCTGATCTTCCCTTGGCTTTTTCTTCCCTAATTAGAGACCTCCAGCCCCCGTGAGGTTTGGGCTCAGACTCCTCAGCCCTCTCCCTTTTGCAGGACAGCCTTGATCTGACCAAAGTGGCCGTCCTGGGCCATTCCTTCGGGGGGGTGACGGCGGTGCTGGCCTTGGTGAAGGAGCCCAGCTTCAGGTGAGGCGTGGCAGGGACGAGGAGCTGCCTTGGGGACACGGGCTCATCCTGGTGCCAAGGGGAGCTGTGGGGGGTGCCTGTCCTGCTCCAGGTGTGCCGTGGCTCTGGATGCCTGGATGTTCCCCCTGGAGAACCTGCTGTACCCCGAGGTGGCCAAGCCCGTGCTATTCATCAACACGGAGAAGTTCCAGACTCCGGAGAGCGTGGCCAAAATGAAGAGGCTGAGCTCCAGGAACAGCCAGACCAGGATTGTGACCGTGCTGTGAGCCAGGGGCTGGCACCCACCCGCTGCAGGGAGCACCTCTGGGTGTCCCAGCAGGAAAACCTCCAGGTTCTGCTGCTCATCCCACTGATGCACATCCCTCCCCTCTGCAGGGGGACCGTGCACGAGGACCAGAGCGACTTTGCCTTCCTCCCTGAGAGGCTCTTCAGCCTCATCTTCGGCAGGAGGGGGACCCTGGGCCCCCACAAGGCCCTGGCCATCACCAGCCGGGCAGCTCTGGCCTTCCTGCAGAGGCACCTCGGTATGGCCCAGCCCGGGGAGCAGGCTGGGGGCACCAGAGCTCCCTGGTTTGGGGGGCTGTGGGGCAGGCTCTGCCCCTCCAGGGCTTGGGGGCTGGTTCTTCCCCACTGAGGGGTCCGGTGGCTGCCCCTGGGTGGCCCCTGTCAGCTGGAGGGGATGATGAGGTAACCCTGTCACTGTGCAGAGCTGCAGGAGGAGTTTGGGCAGTGGGACCAGCTCCTGGAAGGTGTTGGGGACTCGGTGGTTCTGGACTCGCCCTTCACCCGCTCGCACCTCTAGGTGCCCCCAGGGCACTGCGGGGACTCCGGAGGGACTCCTTCCTGCAGGGAGGGCAGCAGGACGTGGGGACGGTGCTGGTGGTGAGCGAGGTGCTCGGGGAATGTGCCAGGAGAGCCCCCGCTGCTCGTGTGCCTGCACTGAGGGAATAAAATCCCGGGATAAAGACTGAGTTGGCTGTCACCGAGTAATGAAACCACGGAGGGGCTTGGCTTGGGTTGGAAGGGCTTTTAAAGAGCGTCCGCAGCTCCGCTGTGGGCTGGGGGTGGTTCAACCACAGCTAAAAGAGATGCAGCATCAGGGCTCCAAGCACAAGGGAAAGGAAAATCCTATAATTGTCCCGGAAAGCCGTGCAGATGGCTGACTCCACGCCCAAACTCCGCAGGGGGAAGGAAGGAGGATGGTTTTCACAAGGCTGACTGCAAGGAGGAGTCTGAGCACCCCGTGGGCTGTGGGATGGGACTGCGATCGGCCTCGGGCAGTGACAGGAAAGCTTTGGAAGCTCCGGCAGCACACCCCGGCTCACTCCACACGTGTCAGGGATGCTCTTTGAGGCGGCTCCGGTCCTCGGCCATCCCGAGGAGGGGCTGCAGGGCTTTTTCCCGGGGGTCGGGGCTGGCTGGGCGGTGGCAGAGGCAGCCCGGTCCTGCAGCACCCTCTGCCCGTGCAGCGGGTGACACCGGGACACTCCTTCCCAGGGGACGAGGGGATGGAAAAGCAGCGCCAGTGCCGCGGGGATTGGTGTCCCCGTGACGGCAGAGCTGCTCACGTCCCCCGGTGACACGGTGACACCGCCCGGGCACGGAGTGAGGAGAGGCCCCGGGGTGGGCTGGGGGAAGGCACGGCTCCTGCAGCAGCACAGGGGACATCCTGAGCACAGGGGACATCCCTGAGCACAGGGGACATCCTGAACACAGGGGACATCCCTGAGGACAGGGGACATCCCTGAGGACAGGGGACATCCCTCGGCACAGGGGACATCCTGAACACAGGGGACATCCCTGAGGACAGGGACATCCCTGAGCACAGGGACATGGACACAGGGGGAGCTGCTCCTTCCCTCCCCGGTGCCTGTGGAGCCGGGCAGCGGGGGAGCAGCCAGGGATCCTTCTCTCCGACCCCGAATCCCTCTGCTCCTGTTCCAGAGCAGCAGAGCAGCCAGGGATCCTTCTCTCCGACCCCAAATCCCTCTGCTCCTGTTCCAGAGCTGCCCACCGCCACACTCCCGCATTGCTTTTGCGCCTCTGAAGAAAACTCCTGGCAGAAAAGGGCTCCAAAAAGCCCCGAGGCCGTTTGGGCAGGGCAGACATCCTCCTCCCTCTCTGTTTTCTGTGAGCTGCGTGGTGCGGAGCGCTCGCAGGGCATTCTCCTCATCCACTGAGCCGCTGGATCTGCTCCAGACTCCAGCCCAAAGGCCTCTCCTGGGCCGGGCTCCTCCCGGGCCGGGCTTTGGCTGCCCATCTCCATCCCGCTGCGGCACAGGGCCGGCGGAGCTCACCGGGAAAGGTGTTTGTTATCCCTGCAGAGCTCCATCCCGGCCCCACGCAGCCGCTGGGACGGGGGAGAGAATCCGAGAGCCGAGGAAACCCGTGGGCTGAGCCGAAGGCAGTTTAATAGGAAAAGCCAAAGGTGTGTGTGCAAGGAGGGAGAATTCAGGGATTCGTCCCCAGCTCCCCGTGGGCAGGCAGGGCTTCAGCCACTGCCCAAGTGAGCTGGGAAAACAAACCCATGGCTCCCGGTGCTCCCCCTTCGTCATGGCACCTATCCCGAGCGTGGTCTGGGATATCCCCGGGGTCACCTGTCCCGGCTGTGTCCCCTCTGTCCCTGCCTGTGCCCCCCCAGCCTGGCCCTGGGGGTGACAGAGGAGCAGAAGGGCCTTGGCGCTGTTCAAAGGCTGCTCAGGCACAACAGAACATCTTTGTGTTATCAGCCCTGCCTTCAGCACAAACCCAAACACGGCCCCAGCACGGGAATTAACCCTGCCCCAGCCCAAAGGCAGCACATCCCCACATCCCACAGCCCCACATCCCACAGCCCCATATCCCCACATCATCCCCACAGCCCCACATCCCACATCCCCGTATCCAGATATCCCCCATCCCCACATCCCCACATCATCCCTACATCATCCCCACATCATCCCCACATCCCACATCCCCACATCCCCCATCCCCACAGCCCCATATCCCCACATCATCCCGACATCATCCCCACATCATCCCCACATCATCCCCACATCATCCCCACATCAGCCCCACATCTCCTATCCCCACATCCCCACATCCCCACATCATCCCTACATCATCCCTACATCATCCCCACATCGTCCCCACATCCCCACATCCCCATATCCCCACATCATCCCGACATCATCCCCACATCCAGACATTCCCATCCTCACATCCCCACGCCTCAGCGCCCTGGAATTGCTCTGCTGGGCCTGGGCACGGGCAGGGAAGGGGCTGGGGGAGCTCTGCAGGGCCTGAGACAATCCCAGCATCAGCACGGGGCTCTCTGGGCTGTCCTGGGCTGCTGCGGGCTGCCTGTGCCACACCGGGAGCTCTGGTGGCAAAAAGCAGCAGGAAAAGGTTATCCCAGCACGGGAGGGATCTCTGCCTCCAGCCGCCCACACAGAGGTTGGGGTTTGAAGGTGAACTCTGACACCCCGAATTCCAGAGGGGTTTTGTTCCTCAGGGATGTGGGAAGGAAACGCCAACCCCATTCCTTTGGGGGGTCAGCCCAGGGAGCCCCCAGCTGCAGGATGGCAGCCCCAAGGGGTGTTCCCTTCCAGCCAAGCCTTCCAGTGCCTCTGCCCTGCTCTGACACTCAAACCCCCCAAAAATTAAAAAAAACAAAAAAACTTTAAAAATTAAACAAAACAAACTAAACAAACAAACACAAAACCAAACCAAACCAAGAACCCAACCTCAAACAAAACCAGCGGCGCTGCCCATTGATATTCCCCTCACAGCTGTGCTTGCAGCATGGCTGGGGTATGAATGGACACATTCCTTTTCCCACCAAAGCTTCCCACTCCTGCAGCTGAAATCCCACAGTGTCAGCACAGCTCCAATCTCCTTCTCCTCCTGCCCTCTCCCTCCTGGGAGCCTCTTCCAGGGCACATCCCTGCAGAAAACCCAAATTTCCAGCTCCAGCCCTTGCTGCCATCCACAGAAAACCTCATTTGCTCGATTGGAGCTTCCCTGTTGTTTTAATTAATGCAAATCCAGATATGTGTTAAACCTCCTTGTAATTACTGTAAGGCTCTCGTGGTTTTTGTTGAGTATTTTATTTTTTCACCCCCTTTTCCTTGTGTTTTTAAGGAAAGCAGTGAGGCCTGGGCTCACAGGAGCCCGTGGGGGTTCAGGGCCCTTGCAGCTGAGCCCAGTGGGAGCTCTGGGGGCTCAGTGTCCAACCCCAAAGACCAGCCTGGGCACTGGCGCAGTGCTGCCCAAACCCCAGCAGCACCTCCTTGGGCAGAATTCCCTCAATCCCTTTGACTGGTGACGATTCACTTGCTCTCATGTTGGGTTTTTTCCACTGGAAAAAATCACAGCTTTGCTCTGGGTGAGATACCGAAGGGGGGGGGGGAGGAAATAAAAAATCAAGTTTCTTGTTCTCTGAAGTGAATTTTTGATCATCTCCTCCTTCAGCTGAGCAGCCTGGATGCTCCCAGTCACGAGGGACTCAGCTCCACATTTAAATCTTCCCAAGTTCCTCCCACGCCGGGCCCTGGGGCAGGACAGACCCTGGGGATCTGGAGCTGCAGGCTCAGAGTCCTCCCCCTTCCCTGCCCTCCAAAATGCCCCACCACGGCCCGGGGGGGCTCCTGTTCCCCCAGCCTGCAGCACCTCAGGGATTTCTGAGGCATAAATGGGTTTTTCCAGCAGTTTTCCCTCTGTGGCAGAAGCATCATTTGGGGCTGGAGCCATCTCTGGCCACTCCAGGGCTGATTCCTGAATAAACAGGGGGGGAAAAAGGGCTGAGGAGTGAAAGTGGGGGAGAGAAGGGCTCTGTGAGGTGTCTCTGCTCTGAAAAAGCCACTGAGACAGATTGAAATGATGCGGTTTGGGCTGGATCCAGCTTTCCCCCATGTTAGGAAGGACAGGCTGAGCTCAGCTCCTGCCTCTCCTCTCGGTGGGATGGAAACTGGGGAGCTGGGTGAGCAGGAGACCCCAGCTCCTCCTTTTTTTAACCCTTCAGCTCATATTTTCACCCCAAAACGTGGTGCTGAGACCCTCAACAGCCCTCCCTGGGTGACACCAGAGCCCCCAAACCCATTCAGAGTGTCTCATCCCTCTGACAACATTCACCACACAATGCCTTGGCTGGGGGTTGTTTTTTTTGGGGGGGTTATTTATTTTTTAATTGAATTAAAACAAAGCCCTTGTGTCGCCCATCACACGAGGGTGCCTCTCAGGGTGTTGATTTTGGCGTGGAGCAGCAGATTGCTGGTTGATTGGATAAAAGATGGATGTTTTTCCAGCAGAAAGGCTGGCTTTGTCTCTTCTCCCAGCCACTGTGGATGTGTCAGGTTCTTTTGTCTTTTAATTTATATATTGATCTATCATGGGCTCAAATTAGTAGCAAGGGAAAAAAAAAAAAAAAAGGATTAAAAAGCACGGGGCAAATGTTAAGTGCAGGTGCTGCTTCTGTGCTGGTATTGCTGAGATGCCAGGGGAAGGGAGCAGGAATTAACCCATTTCATGTGGAATTGTCACTGGAGACAGCAGGGGAGCTGCTCCTTGTCCTGAGAGGATCAAAAATGGGGAAACACAGATCTGAAGTCCAAAAATCCATAAACCCCCAGCCCAGACTCATCTCCTTGGCTCACAAATCCTGTGGGAAGAGACCCCCAGCGTCTGATGGATCCCACCCGTAAATACCTCCAGATATTCCACGGAAAAATCAGCCGTGGCTGCTCCTCTGGGTTCTCCTGCACCCCCTGGGTGTGAGGATGGGGGGACACACCAAAATTCTGCCTTTTGGCCACAACTTGAGCCTCATGCTGTGAGTCTGCAGGAGCCAGGGCCCTGAGAACTGCAGATCCACCTGTTCCCCAGGCAGGAGAAATCCTGAAAAACCAAACGCTCTTCCCATTCGGCTGGGCACCGATTTTGCCAGGGAAGCTGCTCTGATTTCAGGTGAGAATTCATATTCCCGAGAGCTCTGCACCCAGAATGGTTCTCACATTTGCCCTTTGTGGGGACGGGCTCAGTGTGGGGGCTGTCACAAGCCCGTTCATTTTGTTGATTTGATCTCGGGGGATGTCTTTTTCCTTTAAGAGGATTTCCACCCCTCAACTCCTCCCCTCGTGACACTTCCAAGCCACATTTTGTCTCGAAAGGGTGGGAGTATTTTTAACCGTATCACGCCAGGGAAGTATTAATAGCACAATGGGCTCGCTGAGCCCCTGCTGGAGCTGAATCCATATTTTAAACCCAAGCAACTAATTAGGAGCTGGGGAATAATTAGTGCTACACCCGGCTTTCCTTCAGCTTCTCCCCCCCTCCCCACACCCCTTCCCATGTTCAAAGCTCCACGGCAAATGTCTGTGCTGGAATGTTCTGCGGCTGTTGAATATTTTACAGCCCCTCCGTGCATTGCTATTCCATGTGGTTGTCACAATCCCGGCTGCCCCTGACACTCCGGGAATGCGATTGGAGCCTGGAAAGATGGAAAAAGGCCGAGCCCCGGCGCTCCCCGGCGCTCCCGCTGCAGCTCGGAGCGGAGCCCGGGTTATTTCGGAGCCCTCGGCAGTGAGATGCTCACGGGCTGCCTGGAATAGCGCAGGAGCTGCAGATGGAAATGCAAATTTGCCGGCTCGGCTTTGGGAACACAGCGGGAGGAGCGGGGAGAGAGAGCGCCGGGATGGCTCCAAAAGTGTTTGTGGACACGGGGACGGGGAGAGGCGGCGGCCACACGGACATGGGCTGGGCTGAGGGAGGAGGGCACAGCTGTAGGGACGGGGATGGGGATAATGGGAACAGGGATGGGGATGGGAATGGGAACAGGGATGGGGATGGGAATAATGGGAATGGGGATGGGAATGAGAATAATGGGAACAGGGACGGGGATGGGGATGGGGATGGACATGGGAATGGGAACAGGGATGGGGATGGGAATAGGGATGGGAACGGGAATAATGAGAATGGGGATGAGGATGGGAATGGACATGGGGATGGGAATAATGGGAATGGGAATAATGGGAATGGGAACAGGGATGGGGATGGGGATTGGGATAGTAATAGGAATAGGAATGGGGATGGGAATAATGGGGATGGGAATAGGGATGGGAATGGGAATAATGAGACTGGGAATGGGAATAATGAGACTGGGAATGGGAATGGGAACAGGGATGGGGATAGGGATGGGAATAGGGATGGGAGTGGGAATGGACATGGGGATGGGAAAGGGGATGGGAATAATGGGAATGGGGATGGGAACGGGAACAGGAATGGGGATGGGAATGAGAATGAGGATAGGGATGGGAATGGAGATGGATATGGGGATGGAGATGGGGATGGAGGTGGAAATGGGGATGGGAACGGGAACAGGAATGGGAACAGGAATGGGAATGGGGATGGGGATGGGAATGGGAATGGGGATGGGAATAATGGCAGTGGGGATGGGGATGGGAACGGGAACAGGAATGGGGAATGGGGATGGGAATGGGGATGGGGATGGGAGTGGGAATGGACATGGGAATGGGAATGGGAATGGGGATGGGAATAATGGCAGTGGGGATGGGGATGGGAACGGGAACAGGAATGGGGACGGGAGTGTCCTGCAGGATGTGCTGTGCAGAGCAGAGCCCTGGCGGGGCCACACCCGCCCGCGGGAGCGCCGCTGGGGTGAACCCTCGGCTCTCTAATAATAGTTGGCCTTGTGCTGGAGCCTTCCCCTCGGGCCTGCCTCTCCCCAGCCATCTGTTCCCCAGAAACTTGTGGAATTCGTGTGGCTGAGCCGGGGGCCGTGTCTCCGGGAGGGGCGGCTGGGGGAGAGCTCCAGGCAGGCCTTTGGGGCTGCAAATCCTCGTTTTCCTGGGAATTAAAGGGTGGAAACCATCCCCGGGCAGGCTGGGAAGGGAATTCTGCTGTCCCCAGCCCGGGCTGGGTCAAGGGCAGGTCTGCTGAGGGCAGAGAGCAGAACCTGCTGCGGTGGGGATGAAGCTGCTCGTGCTTCTCGACCTTATTTCAGGGCCCTTTCTGAGTGTTTGGGTGTTTCTGAGGAGGAAAACTGTGTTCCTGCAGCCTCTGTCTTTATTTTGTTAGGACCTTACATCCTTCTTGTGCTGCAGAGCCTCGTCACCCCCATCCCCACAGGATTTGGGTGTCCTGTGAAGGGGTGAATGTGACATTTCAGGGCTGGGTTGCCCCAATATCAAAGCAATTAATTGATATTTCCATCCCTGTCACTGCAGGCGCAGGCGCCATCTGTGCTCAGCGCTTTAACTCGTCTCATTTAAGGCAGGAATTAACAGATTTCGAGTGAATTTCTCGAAAAAAAAAACCCCACAACCTGTCTGATCCACAAAAAAAATTCAATTATTTCCAACAGCGCATTGGGAGGTGCAAATTTATTCTGAAGGGAACGTTTTCTTAATGGTGTTTTTCAGCATAAATATAGTACCAGTCTAAACACCTCCAGTAAACAAATATCAATTACCTTGAACGTTTCCTGCCCGTGGAAATGCTTTCATTGTGAGGGAGACACTCCCTAAAAATCTTGGTTTGTTCTTCAGTTCCACGGGCTGCCTTTGGATTAAAATGTGCTTTTATCTGAAGATCAAGACTTTTTAGGGTTGGAAAAAGCCTCGGAGATCACAGAGTGGATTGAAAGAGATCTTGTAGCCCTTCCCTACCTCTGAGCTCCTCTTAAAATACTGCTTCCCCCAGCAGGCTGGTTATTGAACCTCTCAAACTGATCCACTGGGGTCAGATAATACATTGGATTTCTAGTTTTAAAATAAACTCGGCTAATTCGGGGCTGTTGCAGGTATCACTAACCAAGGTGCTCGAAAACATCCTCTGACTAACAAATAAACTGTCAGTCCCTCCACCACCACCGCTGCTTAAGGCTGGCAATTTAATACTCAGAAACCACATTTTCTTATTGGAGATTAAATATTTTTGCAAGTTAAAAGAGCTGCCGTGGGCTGAGTTGTCACCTAATTATGTCAGTCTCTTTGTGGGGTGTTTTGATAAGCACATCAGAGCCGAGGCTTTAATCTTTGGGCTAAATCTGATCACGTCATCATCACGTCCCAAATTCACACCCACCGGGAGCCCTCTGCTGAGACCCGGATTTTTGTGTTTCTCCCAGAGCAGGCTGCGCTGCGCTGGGCTGGAGCTCAGGGGCCTCAGGTTTGGGTTTGGGGCTGCCAGAGGGACACGGTTGGAAGTGGGTGCTGTTGTTGGATTCTCCATAGCTACAGGTCATATTCCCAATTTTCAGAGCCTTTGTCCTTTCTGCTCTGGGAACGTCTCCTGCAGGTCCTGCTGGGATCCTTTATTTCCCTCAAAAGGCAGAAATTCAGCTGGCAGGAATTCATTCTGATGTTAAATTTGGGCTGGAGACGGCGTTTGTCTTCTCCAACCTGTTTTGGGGCTGAATGTGACATTTTGGAAGATGTTTCTGCCACTGCTGCTGCTGCCCTCTTAGTGGTAAAACTGGAATTAAAGCAAAAAATAAAATAAAAAAGGTTTTGTTGGTGATAAGGAATCCAGTAGATAAAAACTACCACAGCCACATGCTGAGGAGGGAAGAGTTTGTTTGGAACCGCAGTAAATGTGTCAATAAACACAAATCAAATGCAAATTAAATAAAAGCTTTTCATACACTCCATTCTCCTCGAGATCAGACGAAAATAAATGCCACATAAACAAACGGGGTTTATGAAACGCTCCAAAAATAAAACCACTCTGGCAAACAAGGCCAAAAAAATGAGATTGCCTCCGTGTCTTTCCACCTGCTGGGAGCTCCTGCTCCTCTCTGTGTCACAACAGTGCTCAAAGGTTTTGGTTCCAATCAAAGGCAGCGGTGGCAGGTGGTGCAAAGGGGTTGGGAAAGAGCCTCATCCTAAAAGACAGGGCATGGAAAATGCCAGTGGAAAATGAGAGCAGATCCCAAATCCTCTTCCCAGCTCTGTCAATAAGTTTCCTCTTTCGTAAGAGAGTTCTTACCCGAAGGAAATATTTTTGGCTTTTAAGCCAATCTGCAAAGGAAGGTGAGCTACAGTCAGGTTTTCTTTTTATTTTTTTTTTCCTTTTTTTCCTTTTTTCCCCCCCAGAAAATCAGCTGAGAAGAGCTGGCATGACTCGTAGCTTTCTCTCAGCCTTGCATCTCTCCTTCAAAGGCTGTAAAGGAAATTTCCTGCTCCTCTCCCCGGGGGTGAGCACTGACTCAAGGCCCTCACTCAGGTACCAGACCAAAAACCCCGAGCCCAGGAACCATCATTTCCTCTGGGAAATCCGGGAATCATCCCAGGATAAACCCATTGATTTGACTCAAAAGCATTAATATTAAAGCCTCCAACACACTGTTGGGCTGCACTGGTGATAATTAATAAATGATCAAGAGAAACACAGGCTGGTGGCAGGGGCTCTTGGCTGCTTTGTCTCCCCGCAGCGTTTCATCCAAGCGCTCAAGATGTTTCCTGGGGAAACTGGTGTGTTGTGGGTGACATGGACGTGTTTTCCCCACGGATGGGAGATGGAGCTGCCAGGGATGATCCCAAAGGGCCAAGCAGCAGCCTCAGCTTTCAGATCTCAGACCTGGGGTCCCCTCAGTCCCACAGAAAGGTTTCTGCCACGCAGCTGGAAAATGGCTCTCCCCGTGCCCACTCCGGCAGAAGCCTCTCCCAATTCTCGCAGCTCGGCGGCTGGATGTGGTTTCCATGGAAATAGACGTCAGATCAGCAAAAAACAGGGCCAGTGTTTAAAATAATCTCTGTTTTGAAAAGCTTCCTGCCTTTCTGTCACAATATTAGCCTTCCACAAGGTAGGATTCCTCTCTTTTTGGTGCAGAATCCTGGGGTTCAAGAGGGTGCACGGGGAGAGGGGGGTCCCAGAAAAGGCCTTTTTTTTTGGGATTGAGGGTGTGGATGTTGCTGGGCTGGGGCTGTAGTGGAGGATTTTGTTGTGTGTCCATCTGCCTTTTGTGTGGATTGACTGTTGGTGCGGCCAAGGCACAGGAATTGCAGGGAATTCATTTCTGTGGGACATGTGGACATGGAGTGAATTTTTTGGAGGCACCTTTGGGAGCAAGGCACTTCCCTGGGGCTGGCAGTGGCGTTGTCCTGGGGAGAGGAACACTCCAGGGCAGATCCGTGCAGAGCCACCTGCTCATTCCGTGGAATCTGCACAGCTTGGGTTGTTTCTGGATGTGCTTGAGTTGGCCAGTGTCCTAAAGGAGAGGGTGGCCTGGCCACCAAGACACCTTGGAACTGTCCTGTGGTGGCTGTGACCCTGAGACGACCAAAGGGTCATCTGGATGATGACCAGGAGCCCGGAACTTATCGTGGCCCTGAGGTGGCCATGACCTTTACATAGGTGACCGTGTCTCTGAGGTGACCAAGGTCTCAAGGCAAGTGGCTCTGAGGCGACCATGGATCTGAGGTGACCATGATCTTGTGGTGACCATGGCCATGAGGTGACCGTGGCCAGGAGATGACCATGGCTCTGGGTGACCATGGCTCAGGGTGACCATGGCCAGGAGGTGGTCGTGGCTCTGGGTGACCATGGCTCTGGGTGACCATGGCCAGGAGGTGGCTGTGGCTCTGGGTGACCGTGGCTCTGGGTGACCATGGCTCTGGGTGACCATGGCCAGGAGGTGGCCGTGGCTCTGGGTGACCATGGCTCTGGGTGACCATGGCCAGGAGGTGGCCGTGGCTCTGGGTGACCATGGCTCTGGGTGACCATGGCTCTGGGTGACCGTGGCTCTGGGTGACCATGGCTCTGGGTGACCATGGCCAGGAGGTGGCCGTGGCTCTGGGTGACCATGGCTCTGGGTGACCATGGCTCTGGGTGACCATGGCCAGGAGGTGGCCGCAGCTCTGCTCCTCCCAGCCAGAGCTCCCGTCCCGCCATTCCCCCTGTCAGGCCGCACACACCTCCCCATAGCACCAGCCCTGATGCCCCCGCACTCCCCACAGCGGGGGTCAGACACAAAGGGAGCCCGAGCAGCTCCGGGGGCAGGAGCGGGATCGCAGCGAGGGCTCTGGGTGCCGGGGGTCCCTGTGGCCCGGGGGACGTCGCGGTTCGGCCCCGCAGCCCCGGCGCGGCCCGGGCCAAGCGCGGGGGCCGCCGCCCCCCGCCGGGGGCGAACTACAACTCCCGGCGTGCCCCGCGCGGCCGGGGGCGGGGGGGCTCGGGCGGGGGGGGCGCGCTCGTGAGGGGGTGGGCGCGAGCCCCCCCTCAGCCCACCCCCCCCCCCCGGCGGGCGGCACGTGCCGGCGGGCTCGGCCAATCGGGGCGGGGCGGGGCGGGTCACGTGCCTTTGTTTGGCGCTTTTGTGCGCGGCGGGGCGGGCGCGAGCGGAGTGTGGCCGGAGCGGCGGCGCGGGCAGGTGGGTGCGCGGTGGGGCCGCTGCGAGGGGGAGCGGGCACGGGCGGGCCGCGGCCGCGGGAGCCCCTCGGCCCGCGCCCTCCGCATCTCGAGAAGGCAGAGGAAGAACGGGGGGATTGTGGGTGCTTCACGGGTAGCCGGCGCCCCGTTGATGCGGGCGGCGGAGGGGTCCCGAGGGTAGATGTCAAGGTGAGGGGGGGCTGCGCGGCGCTCCGCGGGCGCTCGGGGCGGAGGTCGCTTTTGTCCTCGCTCGCGGGCATCGCGTCGCCGCCCGGTTTTGTAGCGTCGCGGTGACAAAGGGAAGGGAGACAATGGGGGGGATTCCTCGTATGTGTCCCTGTTCCCCCCGCGCCCCGATCGTTGAGGGGAAGGGGGTGCCTATTGTCCCTCAGCGAGGGGCGACGCCCTCCCCGCGGCAGCGGCACCCCCTCCCCTCCCCGCCATTGTTAGTTAGTGGGGAAGGGGCGGTATCCGGGCGACCGCGCCCCGACGCCATCGAGCCGTGGGGGTCCCTGTCCGAGCCCCCTGTCCCCGTGTCGCTGCCCAGCGCTCCCCGTCCCCTTCGCCCCTGCGGGGCTGAGGCGGGGGGGGGGGCGGCCCCGCACCTGAGGCGGGGGGCGGCAGGTGCCCGGATGTTGGCGCTGGCCCCGCCCCCTCCCTCGAGCCCCCTCGCGCGGGCGCGCGCGCGCTCTCCCCGGCGGTTTGAATTCGGTGCGGTTGGAGGGGCGGGGGCGGGCCGGGGGCGGGGCCTCCGCTGGCGCCTCGGCGGGGATTGGCTGCGGGCGCCGGGGGGCGGGGCCGGGGGCGTGGCGGTCTTTGCTCCGCGCCCCGGCCCCGCCCGGACCCCGCAGCGGCGCCCCTTCAAACCCCCCCAAAAAACCTTTTTTTTCATTTCTTTTTTTTCTTTTTTTTCTTTTTTTTTTTTTTTTTTTAACGGTTTCTAGACCTCCTTCTGGCATTTTTTTAACGACGCCCCGTTTTCACAAGGTACCCTGGGCGGTGTGCGCCCTCGCTGTCTGCCGCGGTGTGAAGCATCTGACTTGAGCTGCGCAATTAAAACCGAATTTTAAATGAGCTCGGTTGCGCACATTTCAGATCCTTCGGGAGTAGCAGGAATCCTGGCTGTGCTGTCCTGTGATGCGTCATTTTTTTATTCAGCGAGCTTTTATATGGGTGTGAGAGCAGTGAAGTCCCCGTAGCTCTGGTAAAACGAAGGTCTTTGTTCGAATACCTTAAGGTGGAATAAAACAGATTGAAAATGCTTGAGCATCACACCGATCCTGCAACGCCAGTAATTCCATAACCTCTCCGGTATTCCCAGCACTGTCCATCAGCTCCACAAAACGCTGGAATCACTGACTGCAGTGACCTACCTTGGCTGCCTTTTGTTCAGCAGCTCTGATTCTGTTTAGCAGTTTTTATTAGAGGGAGCAGGATCCCTGTGCTGGCTGTTGAAAGGCACATCTCTTTGTTACCTAGGAACCCACCTGACTGACCTTCTCCCAGGCTTGGCTTCTGGACTCTTATTTTCTTGGCCATGGCTACTTCTGGTAGGTAGAATTTTGTGTTAAATGTTCTCGTGTCTTTTTTTTTAATCTTTTTTTTTTTTTTTGTTGCCTCCTAATTTCCTCGGGAATAACTTAAAACCCGAATCTAGTGAAATAAGCTGCTGTCACCAGGCTTTTCCTCCCGTCTTGGGTGAGGCTCTTGAAGCTGGGTGGTTGTGAAAACACCCCAAAAGAGGAGTCTGGCAGCAGATGGGCTTCAGCTCCCTGCAGCCATCTGCTCCCTCGGCAGAGCTGCTGTCACTGAGACATCTCGGGGACCACGAGGCTGCAGCTGACACCGTGCAGGGCTGGGGGAGACAGCCCTGCCTGCACATTGCTCTAAAAACTTTTGGGTTTTTTTTTTAGTTCTTGGCGCTCTCAGGTTCTAGGCAGTTACCTGGAAATTCATCCTCAGGTTTGTCACTGGAGACAGAATGATTTTTTTTTTGGTTTGAGCTAATGAACTCGTTTTCACCGTTTGGGATGTTGAAGGCTAAATTAAAACATCAGGTGCTTGGGTGATGTGGGATCCAGGAAGGATTGCAAAGGAATTTTCTCCATTTTTGAACAGTATTGCTGTGCTAAAAAACAGAATTCCTGTCTTGGATGCCCTTGCTTAGGGAACTTCGTGGTGCTGAATTTTGGGAAGCTGCTTTTCATGTCACCTGAGCCAATTTCTGCATAAACCCCTCCTTTTTGTGGCTTTTTCCCCTCCGTTCCCAGACATCCAGGTGAAGGAGCTGGAGAAGCGAGCCTCTGGGCAGGCCTTTGAGCTGATCCTCAGCCCCCGCTCGAAAGAAGCCGTGCCAGAGTTCCCTCTGTCCCCCCCAAAGAAGAAGGATGTGTCCTTGGAAGAGATCCAGAAGAAGTTGGAAGCGGCAGAGGAGAGACGCAAGGTAAACCTGGAGCAGCTGAAGTGAGCTCTGCTCCACCAGCTTTAGAGGGGTTTGGGGCTCTTCTTTTCATTTGTTCCTTGGGATTTTTATGGCGAATTGAATATTAATGGGACTTATTAATGAAATCCCTGGGGCTCTTACGAAGTTTCATGGTCATGGTTTTGATTCCAAAGAGATTTTCTGAAGAAAAGCTGGGAGGAAACGTAGCTGAGAGGGGCAGCTCTTTCAGGAAGAAGCTGTTTTTCTTGTCTTTTAGCACCAGAACAAGATGAATTTTCTCCTAGAAAACGCAGCAGTGAATCTGTAATGAGAAGTTGGGGAATAAATTGTCTGACTGATGAAAGATGTGGCTGGGGCTGCAGCCCTTGAGGGTGGCGAGGCTTTGATTGAAGTGAGCCTGACCTGAATCTCAGTGATTCACCCCTCTGAGAAGGGAGGATCTTCAAGGAAAGTTCCATCAGTGTTAACATCAAAAAAGAAAAAAAACAACCCCGTGTTCCCTGTCCAGAAAGATCCCATTTAACAGGATTTGCAAGTACTGACAGACACTGAGCTTTGCAGGTAGAGCTGGTGGCCAAATGCAGGTTCTGTGGGTGGCTGGGGGGAGCCCCAGGAGCCGTGTCCTGCAGCACCGAGCTCCTTTGGCAGCAGAAGGGCACCAAAAAGGCCCCAAACCCCTGTGAGGAGCCGGGGCAGTTCCCCTGCTGTGCCCTCACAGCCCGGCCCTGTCTCTGCAGTCCCACGAGGCTGAGGTGCTGAAGCAGCTGGCGGAGAAGCGGGAGCACGAGAAGGAGGTGCTGCAGAAAGCCATCGAGGAGAACAACAACTTCAGCAAAATGGCAGAGGAGAAGCTGACCCACAAAATGGAAGCCAACAAAGAGAACCGTGAGGCACAAATGGCCGCCAAGCTGGAGCGCTTGCGGGAGAAGGTGGGTGGGGAGCCCCGGGACAGGGAGCTGGGAGGAGGCGAGGAGAACTCCCCCCAAAAACCATCCCCACTCCAGGAGAACAGCTGGGGAGGGCTGGGTATGGAATCTGCAGGAGGCTTTGCGGGATTGCAGCTCTGTGGGAGGGACGGATGGAGCTGGGGCAGCCTCTGCCCTGCGGCTCCACCCTGCAGCCCCTCAGTGGTGAGGGAGGCCTTTCCCTGGGTCTCACAGCTTCCTGCTGCTGTTGCCAGGACAAGCATGTGGAAGAGGTGCGAAAGAACAAAGAAGGCAAAGACCCCGGCGAGGCCGAGACCGACTGACTCCGCTCTGGAAACTGACCGTCCCCCTCCTCCCGAGATCCAAAGACTGTACTGGCCAGTGGTTTTATCTTTGGTTTTGGTTCGGTTATATATATATAATTTTTTTTTTTAAGTTTCTTAGAAACTGATGTAGAACTGTAAAATTAGATCCAAACTGTACACTCGCTTTGGGGGCTAGAGGGGAGACCTTCCATGTGTCACTTTTCTAAAGTGTTGTCTTTCCAGTGTAGCTTTTTCTTCTTGTTGCATCCTTTTCTACGCCAGTGCACTCGCTCCTGGGTTGATGGCGAGTACTGTATCAGCTCTGTAAGACCTTTGTGCAAGGAATCTGTAGTAACTGTTCCATGCTGAATATCTGTTACACTTCAAACAAAAATCTCTGACTGTTCAGTCTGCTAAAATACTGCTGTAACCGAGTGACTCAATAAAGCTGCACAGTGCTGTTATCCCACGTTCCTTCCTCAGGAGCCCAGGGCGGGGTGGATGGAAAGGGCTGGGCACTGCCACTGTGCCCCAGAGCCTGGCATTGTCCTGCTGGGACAATGGGGGCTCTGTGTGACACCTCAGCCCTGGCAGCTGGGTCTGTTTGTGTGTTACACCTCCCTGTGCTGGGACATCCCCACAAACAGCCCTTGTTCCTCGGGGCTGAGGGGGAACAGCGGCTCCTGCTCCCTGCTGGGAGGTGGGGCTGCCCCAGGGAGTCATTTTGGTCATTTTGGTGTCACCCAGATGTGCTGGGGTGGAACAGCACCTGCCCCCAGCCTGGGCGGGTTCCTTCTGGGCTGGGGAACTGGGAGGGTTTTTTGGTGGATTTGGAACAAAATCCGTGTTTCCCCTTCCCCTGGTGGTGACCATTGGTACTGGGGCTGTGAGCGGGCACCTCCCCAAACCCTGTCAGCGCCCGTGGAGGTGACACTGGTGACACTGCTCTGTCCTTCCTCTCTCCCTGCTCCTGGCTCGGCTCCCGGGGTTGTTTGCAGCTCCTCACCCGGAGCACCCGAGGATGGAACAGCCACAGCGATTTGGGGTTTGTAAGACTCGGGGAGTCGCGGCCACTTGCCTGTGGTGTGATGTTGAAGCAGCCTCAGCTGGGGCAGCTCTTCCCGTGTCCCGGCGGCCACTGCCGAGCTCTTCCCACGCCGGAGCTGCTGCGGGAGCAGCGGGCCCAGCCCTGGCACACGCTGCACGGTCCGTCCCCTGAGGGATTCCCGGCGCTGGGATGTTCTCGGCTCCAGGTAGGAGAGTCTGTGCTGCTCCCTGCTGGGGAGAGCTGGGGCGGCTCTGGGCCTTTGGGTGGTTCCTGCTACAGCGCCCAGCGCTGGGGAGCGTGAGGGTGTGGGATGGGGCCGGGCTGTGCTGTGGGGTCAGGGGCTCCGTGCCCCCGCTGTGGGGTCAGGGGCTCCGTGCCCCCGCTGTGGGGTCAGGGGCTGTGTGCCCGCTGTGGGGTCACAGTCTGTCCCTCTGTGGGGTCAGGGGCTCTGTGCCCGCTGTGGGGTCAGGCTCTGTGTCCCCGCTGTGGGGTCAGGGGCTCTGTGCCCGCTGTGGGGTCACAGTCTGTCCCGCTGTGGGGTCAGGGGCTCTGTGCCCCCGCTGTGGGGTCACAGTCTGTCCCTGCTGTGGGGTCAGGCTCTGTGTCCCCGCTGTGGGGTCAGGGGCTCTGTGCCCCCGCTGTGGGGTCACAGTCTGTCCCGCTGTGGGGTCAGGGGCTGTGTCCCCGCTGTGGGGTCACAGTCTGTCCCCGCTGTGGGGTCACAGTCTGTCCCCGCCGTGGGGTCACAGTCTGTCCCCGCCGTGGGGTCACAGTCTGTCCCCGCCGTGGGGTCACAGTCTGTCCCCGCCGTGGGGTCACAGTCTGTCCCCGCCGTGGGGTCAGGGGCTCTGTGCCCGCTGTGGGGTCAGGGGCTCTGTGTGCCCACTGTGGGGTCATGGTCTGTGCCCGCTGTGGGGTCACAGTCTGTCCCGCTGTGGGGTCAGGCTCTGCCCCGTGCCCTGAGCGCAGGAAAACGGGGCTGAACTTTGAGACAAAGCTTGGAGAGCGCCCAGGAGAGGGGCTGAACACCCGGCACAGCCCGATGGAGGCTGGAGGGAGCCCTGGAGCAGCTCCCCAGTACAAAATGAGGCACAGTCAGCAATGAAACCCCCCAGATCTTTATTTTCATGTCGTTACCTGCTGAGGAAAGAGTGCCCCAAATGCCGTGTGGGGTTTTTTCCCCTCTCTCCAAACGCGAGGGAGGAGAATGGCAGCTCTGCCAAACCCCAAATGGTGCTGGAGCCCAAAGCGATGCTAAATGCGAGCTTTGGGCTTGCCAGAGCTGTCAGAGCTCGGCGCGGGGCCTTCTGTTCCTCCTCCTCCTCCTTCTGCTCCACGTGTGCGCCGTGCTCTGCGGCTCCGGGGGCTCTCGGGGAGGGGACAGCGGCGACCTTGGAGCGGGCTGACGGAGAGGAATGATGGGGGCAGGAAAACACAACTCGGGATCCCTCTGGGCTGCAAACAGCTTCCTTAAAAATGATTTTAAAAAAAGGAAAAGAGAAGGGAAAAAAAAAAAAAAAAGAGGCTCCACAGCTTCTTCCACCTGCGGCAGGAGGGAGAGAGGGGAGGAGCAGGGCTCGGGGCTGCGGGCGGCCAGGGGGGTCCCGGGGGGCACCAGGAGGGGAAAGGAACCGAAGCCCTGCTCATCCCCACCCGATCCCCTCGGGGGGAACATCCCAGCGGAGGGAGAACCATCTCGGGAGGTTTGGCAGGGCCGGAGCTGCTGCTCTGAGCGAGGGCTCAGGTGGATCAGGGGCTGATCCCAGCTGCGGGAAACCCGCGGTGGTTTGGAAACGAAAACTGCCCGTGCTCTGGGAGGCTCTGGGAAGCTCTGGGAGGCTCGGTGGTTTTGGGTGCCGCTGTGTGGCAGGAGCAAGCCGGGATGTAAACAGCCGGGGGCGAGTCTTTATCATCGCAGAAAAATTCAGCGGGAGGGGTGGAAGCTGCCGGGCAAAGGAAACGCTGCGGAGGAAACGCCAGGCGGTGGAGGCAGCGTTACCGACAGCTCGTGGGGAAGAGGAGGGTGCTGTTATTTGGAGTACGAGGAGGCAGATGAAGGATTTCCAGGATGCGCTGCCGTCATAACGGAGCGTTGCACAAGGCTCGGGGAGCTGGGAAGAGCTCGGCGAATTAAATCCTGCTCCGACAAGTTTTGGAGGAGTTGGAGTAAACACCGCTCCCTTTCCTGCCTCGTGCTTGGCTGCTCCCGACACGGCATCTCCTGGAGGAGAGCCGGGA
Source organism: Sylvia borin (assembly GCA_014839755.1). Classification (NCBI taxonomy): domain Eukaryota; kingdom Metazoa; phylum Chordata; class Aves; order Passeriformes; family Sylviidae; genus Sylvia; species Sylvia borin. The sequence continues at coordinate 5,728,469 of CM025981.1, read as the reverse complement.
CCGCCTTTCCCGCAGGAATTCCTCTTCTGGGAGCCGGAGCTGAGCCCCGTCCCCTGCACCTGGAGGCAGCGGCGGCCGCGGCACTGAGGCAAGTTCTGCTGGCGGTGTTTGCTTCCGAGCCGCCCCAGGAATTCAGGTCAAAGCAGCTGAATTTGGGAGGTTCTGCTTTTGCCCTGGGTCGGGTCAGAGCAGGAAGAGGCTCGCGGTGAACCTTTCCTGGCAGCCCCAGAAAGTCGCGGCTTTTTGGGGAGGGTTTTGGGGGCCAGGGGAGGGTCGGGATGGCCCCTCTGTGAGGTGCTGCCCCAGCCGCGGGCGCTGTTCGGGATGGGAGGCCCCTCTGACCAGGCCAGGTGGGCAAAGGGCATTTGGGAGGGAAACCGAGCAGCCAAAAGCCTGTTTGCTTCTGTGTCTGTGCCCCCTGGAGTCAGGCAGGAATGAGTTACAGGCTGACTTTGATGAGGAAATTACAGTTTTTTAAAGCAAACAGTCCCATCCCCACCTCCCCCTGTCCCCAAACTTTGAAGAACTTTTCCTGCCCCTGAAATGAGGGCACTTGCCAGGGGTTGAGGCCATAGATCAGCACCGGAGCTGGATGTGAATCAGGTTTTCTTCAGGACTTGTCTGAGCAAGAGCAGGTAAAGCCGGGGGAGAATCTCGTTTGGGGCATGTTCTGTTCGGGAAGTTTTTATGAAAAAGGCTGAACAGCCTGAGGGACACACAGGCTGCCTTTATCTGGGTAAGGACAGCAGCTTCCAAAACGTAAATATGGAAATTCCTGCTCACCAAGATTACACTGCTGGACCTCGGTGGGGAGACAGGATGAACTCACCCGGGCCACGTTCTGGGAAGCTTCTTGGAAAATCAGGAGCTGAAAGGAGGAGGTAAAACTCCAAACACAGCAGCTGCAGCCTCTGTTACTTGTCGGTATTTGTAAGGACAGACACTGCAAACAGTTTACAGGAGGGGCAGTCTGGACTGGGAGGTTTGTTTAGGATGCTTGGTTTGTTTAGCAGTTCCCAAACCGCAGGGAAGGGGCTGAGCCAGGCACTGATGTGTCCTGGGGTGTTCATTATTGTCATTTAACCCCAGACTCGTGTCCCTGGGGCTCCCCACAGGGCACAGGCACCTCAGGAATTCTTACATCCCCCTTCTACCACTGTTGCTGGGGATTCTACGGTGAGGAAACTCCAAGCAGAGCATTTCAACATAAAAATCAAACATAAAAACGTTGATTTTGCTCTTGAACCCCCCCAGTAAACCTCACAGCCAAACTCCCTCTCCTCCCCAAAGGTGATCTGTGCAGCGAGGAGCCCTCACCATGGCCACAGCAGTGCTGGGGAAGCTCAGCCAGCTCTTCCTCAACGTCAGGCAGCTGAGGCAGCTGCTGGGGCCGCTGTCCCCGGGCACGGTGAGCAGCTCCGAGGTGCCACCCGTGTTCTGGAAGCCTTACATCCACGGTGGCTACCGGCCCGTGCGCCAGACCTGGCGCTATTACTTCTCCACGCTCTTCCAGCAGCACAACGAGGCCATCAACGTGTGGACCCACCTGGGGGCCGCCCTGGTGCTGCTGCTGCGCTTCCAGCGCCTCTGGCAGCGTGTGGACTTCGGGCAGGACGAGCACGCCCGGCCCCTGCTCATCATCCTGGCCGCCTCCATCACCTACCTGAGCTTCAGCAGCCTGGCTCACCTGCTGCAGGCCAAGTCGGAGTTCTGGCACTACAGCTTCTTCTTCATGGACTACGTGGGGGTGGCCGTGTACCAGTATGGCAGCGCCCTGGGTCACTTCTACTACGCCATCGAGCCGGGCTGGCACCGGCGCGTCCAGAGCTTCTTCCTGCCGCTGGCGGCGGCGCTGGCCTGGCTGTCCTGTGCCGGCTCCTGCTACGCCAAATTCCGCTTCCACCCGGCGTGCCCGCTGCCGGGCCGGCTGTGCCAGGAGCTGCCCTCGGGGCTGGCATACCTGCTGGACATCAGCCCCGTCATCCACCGCATCTGCAGTGCCACACAGCCCGACCCTGCCCTGCTCTACCACAAGTGCCAGGTGCTCTTCTTCCTCCTGGGCGCCTTCTTCTTCTCCCACCCTTACCCCGAGAAGTGGTTCCCCGGCAAGTGCCACTTCTTCGGGCAGAGCCACCAGATCTTCCACGTGTTCCTGGTGCTCTGCACGCTGGCGCAGATCGAGGCCGTGGTGCTGGACTACGAGTCCAGGAGGGAGATCTACTCCTCGCTCCAGGAGGGCCTGGCTCACGACTTCTCTGCCCTCTTCCTGGTCACTGTCACCTGCTCTGTCCTCACTGCCACCTACATGGCCCAGAGGGTGAAAAACAAGCTGGGCCTCAAGGAGGAGTAAAGAAGAAGTGAGCTCAGCCCAAATCCTGCCCCGAGCCTCCAGATGCTGCTTCATGAACTGTCACTCAGCAAGTGCTTTCTCTAGGGAACGAAAGAGATGCTTTTTATGCTTTTTTAATCCAGTGTAAGTTCCAGCTTGCTCATAGAATGGTACGGGAGTTCCGTTCTGAATAAAGAGTTGGAACAGTGTTTTGTGTGCCCTGGTGGGCTGGGGAAGGCTCTGGGAAGCTGCCAGGGCCCTCAGCACGAGGTAAGGAGAGGCCATCTGGCCTATGTTAGACTCTAAACCATGGCAACAGACCAAGGTGAGGTTGTTTAAACCACTACGGTGACAGGTTAATTTAATATCATTTCAGGCTCCTCCAATAGGGCTGAGGGAGTTGTTCAGAGCTGTCCGAGCAGTGTCAGGGCTCTGTCCTTTATCCTGCGGGAGCAGGATGGGCTCTTGTCCCCGAAGGTGCGCGGAGAGGAGGGGTTGGTGCGCTGGGGAGCCCCAGCTCTGGATCAGGGCTGGGAACAGCTGTTGCTGCCCCGATGTGGGTTCAGGGGGAAATGCGGGGCCGATCCGCTCCCGCTGCCACCGCCCCGGACTGTCACAGCTCCGGCCTGTCCCCGGCCTGTCCCCGCCCAGCGCCGCCATCGCTCCCGGTGCCGCTCCCGCCGCTCTGAGGGGGCCGCGCCCCACCGCCCCGTATATGGGCAGGCGGTATGGGCGTGGTCTCATTGCCTATATAAAGAGCCCCGCCCCTCATCTCCCATTGGTCAGTTCCTGAGGGGGCGCGTGCGCAGTGCGCGCTGGAGGCGGAGTCGGCGCGAGCGGGAAACCGGGACCGGGAAAAACCGGAACCGGGAATCAAACCGGGAGCGGGAACCGGGAATCAAACCCGGGAGCGGGGGGCCCCGGGATGAGGCGGCGGCGCGGGGGCGGCCGGGCCCCGGCTGAGGCCTGCGGGGTCTGGCTGGACACGGCCGAGCTGAAGCGGGGCCCGGTGCAGGTGAGGCCCGGGCGGGCTCTGAGGGCGGGCGGGCGCCGGTTGGGGGGCCGGGGGTCGGATGGGCCTGGGGCACGGCCTGGGCCCCTTGGGGTGAGCTGCTGCATAATGAAGCAGCTGTGCCACAGCTCTGAAGAGGGACAGAGGTGGGTTTATATTTAATATTTTTCACCTGTTTCTTCCTGCAGCCCCTCAGTGCCAGGGTCAAAGCAGCCACCCGAATTCCGGAGAGGAAACAGAGCCCGCTGCTGCTCCCACAGCCTGGCACCCGGCAAAGCACCATCCCCACCTTCTTCAGAGCCCACAAAGGTACCCGGGACCCGGAGCTTCAGGCCTTACAAACCCATCTCTCATCTCTCGGCTGCTTTGCTGGGCAGAAAAGTTCAGTTTTGGGTGCAGAGGGTAAAGGTTGGAACGCCCAGGAAGGGGGAGCTGGCTGGTATTGGGAACTTGGATTTTTTATTAAATGGCTTCAGAGGCAAATGTGGGACTTGGTGCCTGTGTCAGGCCAGGGCACTTTCCCTGGGGGTTCTCAGAGGGGTTTTTGGTAACTTTGAGCAGCTGAAGGTGCAGCTCTCTCACTGCAGGGGCTGATGTGACCCAGCCCAGAGCTCTGGGAGCAGTTCCAGGGCAGCCTCTGCAGCAGCAGGGGATCACTGTGGGCTGGTGGCACTGCTGGGCTGGTGGGGACAGCCAGGGGGACACACAGGGGACAGCAGTGATGCTCTGGGGGCAGATTAACCCTGGCAGACGGGGCTGCTTTCACCAAGTCCCTGTTGTTTTCAGATGAAAGGGACAAAGAAAACTCCAGGCCGACTCCCTGCACCCCAAACAAAGACTGTAAGGACTCAGGGGCTCCTCTGGCTGCCTGTCCTGTGAAGATCCTGGCCTTGCCACAGCTGGAAGAGCCCCTTGGAGCTGAGCAGGGGCTGCAGGGCACATCCCAGGCATGGAAAACACCTGTGGAAAACAAGGAGAACACCCCCCTGGAGCTCCAAGGGGAGTCCCGGAGGCAGAGCAGAGCCTCCCGTGGGGCTGGGGGGGATTCCTGGTGCTGCAGCTCCTCCCAGGGCTCGGAGCAGGGCAGGATCACCCCTCACAGGAACAAATCCCGGTTATTTCCTGGAGAAACAGCCTCGAGGAGCAGGAAACCACAGCCCTGCAGCAGAGCCGGTCCTGGGGCGGGTCCTGCTGGGGCTGGGAACACAAACCCTGCCCCAGGGGCTGCCCCCAGAGGGGTTTGCTGCTCCCCCCAGAGCCCAGGACCAGCTCAGCCCCTCCGAGAGTGGGGCCAGAGCCCGGGGGGATCCTGCAGGGAACTCTTCTGCCAGGACTCCCAGGGGAACAGGGTCATTGCCCACAGGGACAGGGAGCAGCTGGAACAGCTGGAGCTGGGCTCTGAGAGCCTCTTCACACAGGACTCGGAGGGGAACAGGGTCATTAAACACTGGTGAGTGACCCAGCCTGGCTCTGGGGAGCTGAACCCCAGCACCTCTTTGTTCCCTGAAACGTTGCTTTAATCCGAATAAAAGGTTGGAGTTTGTTTTTTAGTGGTTTGGCCGTTTCAGAGCCTGTCCTGCCCAGGCTGCACATTCCCAGAGCAGGGACTGCTGACAGCTCCATCTCCACAGGCAGGCCCCCCAAATCCACCAAAAATCCACCAAAAAATCCACCAAATCCTGGTGCAGAGGAGCCTTGTGGGGATCACGTCCTCCAGGGGCTCTGGGGGTGCACCCAGGAGAGGAGGAGCTCTCTCTAAAACTGGTAATTCTTAAATCTTCTCTCTGCCAGCAGTCTCTTCTCTCGCTGGGGATGATGATTTAATTCCTCAAGGAAATCAAGGTGGGTTAAACAATCCCCTGGCACCTGAATATCTGAGATTCCACCTCCCCAGCCCCACCCCGACCCCATCAATAACCCCACAGACCACTGGTGTCTTATTAAGGCTCCATTTTATAGAAAGGAAACAAAATGATACTTTAAATACAGCCATGAGGGCCACTGCAGGGAAGGTGGAGCTGGGGGAGAGCTCTCTGAGTGAGGGGGAACTGCAGCCACAGCCAAGGCCAAGCTGCCCCTTCCCTGCTCTGCACTGGGGCAAGGCCAATGAAGAGACCTCTGGGAGGCCAAATAAAACACAGGGACTGGTAATGGGACATTAAATTACTGGCAAGAAATTAAGGCCATTCTGTCATGCAACTGTGGGCTGATCTGTGAAAAAGGAAACACCCAGGGCACACGAAATCCCTCAGAGCTGAGCCGGGGTTTTGTTGTTGGGGTTTTTTTTTGGGGGAAAACAACTTTTCCCACCGTGATCCCAAAGCCCTGGAGAGCTGGAAGCACCCCTGAGCTCGTGCTCAGCAGCTCTGTACCATCCTCAGGATAAAGGGCTGCAGGTTTGTCCTCTTCAGACTGGACATGGGAACTGCTTCTATCCTTACAGCTTAATGCTTAGCTGGAACCTAAGGAAAAAGTGCAGGTGGAAAGAAATTCATCCAGCAGCACACTCCAGGAGATCCTCACCAGTCACCAACAGCAAAAACACAGCTGGAAAAGAGCTTCCATCTTCTTAAAAAGGTGTTTTTTTTCTTAAATAGAACAACACATGGCAAAAAAAACCACATCAAATCCCAAGGGTCTTTCCTAACGAAGTGTCCGGTGCACAAACCACGTCTGAATAATAAAAGAGGCAAAAGGCTCAATCCTCAGGAGAAGGCAGCTACTGTGGAGGAGGTTTTGGGAGCATACAGAGCTTACAGAGCTGAGTGGCTGCAGCATCACTTCTCCTTCAGGGCCAGGTCTTCATCCTTGAGGGCAAATTTCCTCCTCAGGACCTCGGCGATGAGCACGGCCGGGTCCTCCTCCTTCATGGAAGGGCGGTTCCTGCAGGGGACAGGAGCCACAATTCCTGATTAACAGCCCTGCCTGCAGCCTCTCCTGCAGCCCGGATCATGAGCTGCCACCACAAGTGTAGGAGGTGCAGGAAAAACACCACTGAACAACAAAAAGAGGGAAAATTCAGCCCTTTTTGTGTTGGGCTGGAAAACCAGGAACTCACCTGGAGCTCCAGAGGGATCCTGGAAATCTCATCCTCAAATTCTTATTCCACTGTGCTAATAACATGTAAATCAACCAAAAACTTCATTATTTAATTATTAATTTAATTAATTGAGTTAATTATTAATTGATTGATTGACAGCCTCCATATAAATTAACCCTCAGTGAGGTGTCTGGGGGGAAGTCCTGGAAGTGTCTGATTTTTCCTTATTTTTACTATTCATTATTTTCACTATTCATTATTCTTTTTCATTGATTTTGTTGCACTTTGGGTTTCTGCTTCCCTATTTCAAAATGGGAGATTCCAGGCTTTTTAAAGCAGGGCTGGTGCAGATTTCCTCCAGCAACACGAGTCCTCCTGTTCCTGCCTCCTTCAACGAGTTCACACAAGCAGCTCCTTTTAGAAGATTATTTTACAGGAGATTCTTTTCCCTCAGGTACCATGGTTTTGTAATAAATAACCTGTAATAATAACCTCACAGCTTTATTTTTTTTTTCATAGCTGAAGCCTTCCCTCACTCAGAAAACATTGTGGGAGTTTTAAACATTCCTAAAAGACAAGAAAAAAAACCTGGAATATTTCCACCAGACACTAGAAGAGGCTTTAGTTCACATTTGCTGAAACAGGCACATTTTAAAGTTCCTCACTTGTTCCTGAAGCTTCCAAGGCTGATTTTAAACACAAAGGCTTAATTTAAACACCAAGGCTGAGTTTAAGCACAGAGTTCCACACAGCAGCAGCAGAGAAACACTGATGTAATTATCTTTTCAAGCATCTTTTGCATCTTTAAGCACCTTTTTTCCTCCACTCAAAGAGCACCTGACCCTCTCCAGTGCTGCCCAGTACAGCTGGGGGAGCACAGGGGCTGCTCCACAACCGCACCAGAATGAGGAATTAAAGCTCATCAAATAATGAGCATCGCTAATTAACAAAAATTTTCAGCTACCTGCAACTCTTCAGACAGCTTTAATGAAGCTGTAATAACCCCAAACCATCACTGCTGTGTGCAGGAGAGGCTGAGGCAGAGAAGGTGATGAGGGGGAAATGGTTCAGCTCCAGCCTTTGTGTGGCAGAATTCCCTGCTGGAGCCCTGGAGATCAAAGGGATGAGTCCTGGGCTCCTTTTGTACCCCAGGGAGAGGAAAAGCAGAGCAGAGGGGAGAATTTTGGGAGGGATGGAGGTGTGACACCCCCTGATGCTCTGGGTGTGGCAGCTGAGCCTCTTCCTCTCATCTGACTCGAATTTTTTCAGCGCTGAGAATCTTGATTCCTTTCAAACCGAATTAGGAAACAGCAACTGTGCACAGCCACCACCCAGGGTGGTATTTTTGGCCAGGAATCTCACACAACAGAATGAAAAATGTGGAGACTGAGCTCCAGCACTGCGAGCTGGGCGTGTGAAAGGCAGGTGGCACAGCCAGCACTGCAGAAGGAGCTCAGTGCTCAGCTGGGCAGGATCCTGGCCATGGAGCAGCTTCAGGAGTTCTCATGACCACAACTTGTCAGCTCCTCGTGAGACAAGTGCAAACTCACCCTGCCCACGCCCAGAGCTGGGCCAGATGAAGAACCACAGAAGCTGAGAAGCTCCACGTGTTAAATCCCTGGATATTCCACGCTGGAAAAGCTGCTGAGCTTCCCAACTGCCTGGGAATGTGAGGTGGGCTAAGAGCAGCACTTCCCTCACTCTGAAAGCTGCCAACACACACACACAGGGCCTGCTCTGCATCTGGGCAAACACAGCTTTTTGTCAGATGAACAAGCTGGAACAGCCAAACATTGGGATAAGCAGTTTAAATTCCCCTCCACTATTTCCTATCGAGGGAAAAAAAAAACCAAACCAAAACAACAAAACAAACCAGGAATGTGTTACCAAGTTCTGCCCCATGGAGATCTTTCCCCCGTGAAAAATTCTCCATTATTTTCTATCCCAGAAAGACAAAAATACCTCCAGGAATGTGTTACCAAGTTCTGCTCCATGGAGGTCTTTCCCCCGTGAAAAATTCTCCATTATTTTCTATCCCAGAAAGGCAAAAAAACCTCCAGGAATGAGTTACCAAGTTCTGCCCCATGGAGGTCTTTCCCCCATGAATATTTCTCCATTATTTCCTATCCCAGAAAGACAAACCCCCCCGGGAAGTGCCAAGTTCAGCTCTGAACAGGAGTGAAGCACACAGGAGCAGCAGCCAGCACAGATCCGACACAAAACAACACAAGAAGCTCAGCGAGCACTTACAAATCTTTGCTCTGCTTCATCCTATGAATGTCTTTGAGAATTCCCATCATGTCTGCAAAGCTGCTGGCCTTGGAGAGGGACACGGAGTCCTCCTCGTCGGGGTCCTTGGCGTCGGGCCGGCAGCTCTCCAGCGCGGCCAGCGGGGGCAGCTCGGCCACCGAGGGCAGCTCGGGGCTCTCCAGCTCCGCCTCCTCCTCCGTGATGTCGCTGATCACGAAGGACGTGGTGGACTGGAAAGAGGGTCCAAAACAGTGCACGGGAGAGGAGGCGTTGGAGCTGCCTGGGGATAACAGGTCTGGCGTCAGCTGGGCAGAGGCTGGAAGGGAAAATGAGGTGGATGGATGCTTCTTCCACAACGGAATAATCACTCTGAACACAGCCCCAGAGCCAACAGCCCAGCAGGGGAGCTGCTGGAGAACAGCCCTGGGTGAGCCTGGAGGGCCCAGCAGAGCTCAGCCCCAGCAGGAGCTCCGATCCCACCTGACTCTGCGGCCACGATCTTGGCGATCTGGCTCCGGAGGTGACTCAGCTCGTCCTGCAGCTCTGTGGTCCTGCTCAGGGCTGGCAAACCAGGCTTCTTCAAGGCCAGCAGCTTCTCCTCCTGCTTCCTCAGGTTGGGCACTGAGGCGTTTCTCTGGATCACTGTGAAGGGACTGGGCTTCCACTTGTGCTTCAGCGGGCGAGTGTCGCTCCTGGGGACAAAAACCTGTCAGTCACAACGTCCAAACTTCTCTGTGACAAAGCCTGGCCTCCCCTGAGGGCAGCAGGGCCTCCACCAAAACAAAGGAAGCCTCTGTGCACCATCAGAGTTGCAGATGTGCTCTCTGCAACACAAGGAACACACAAAACTGTGGCTGCTCCTGCATCCCTGGAAGTGTCCAAGGCCAGGCTGGACATTTGAGAGCATTTCAGTCCTGGGAGAACTCAGCCCTTCCATTTCCTGACCAGAAAACACCCCGGAGCAGGAGGTTACTCTACACAGAGCAGTAAGGACACAGGCTCCTGGCAATTCCTACAGGAATTCCTCTCCGGGCACTTTGTCATTTTTTCCCCCTCCTCTTAGGAAAACTGTCATTCAAGAGGCACCACATCAGACCTGAGGGGACTGGAGGCCGTGGGGCCTGGGCAGTGTCTGTCCTGAGCTCTGAGGCAGGAACCAGCAGATGAAAACCAACCTGACCCTGGCGTAGGTCTCCTCGTCATCGGCTGCGATCCACACGATGTCGGCCAAGGTGGGCACGGGGGGCACATCACCCAGATACAGCTCTGAGACACTGGGCAGAACCTGGCACGAAGGAAACACTGCTGAGGAGAGGGTCTTTGTTCTCCTGGAGCTGCCCCAGACGTGCTGGCAGAGGCCTGTCCTCGGCAGCAGCAGCTGTGTCTGGCACGTGCACAGCAGCAATTCCAGCAGGAATCCTTTAGTTTGCATGATGGTTCAAGTTTTTGGAGCTGGGAGATAAATCCTGTGGGTCTGGGGAGTGCTGTGCTTCCCTGGGCCAGCTCCTGCTGCCTCCTGCAGTGTGTGTGAGGCAGGAGGGGACACCTGATCCAGGCCAGGGGCTGCCAAGGCCACACTCTGCCACTCCAAGTGCCAGCCCCGAGCTCCAAGGGTGACCTCGGGGACTCCACAACCCCTGGGAACAGCCCCAGAGGCCACCAGGCCCCTTGGAGGTCACACAGCAAAGCCCTGGGTCAGCAGCTCCACCCTTCCATCTCCTCCAGCTCAGACACTGCCTGAGCAGGGACTTCCACAAGTTGCCAGTGATCACTTTACAACAACGGAATTAAAGAAAAAAAATTAAAAAAAAAAAATTCTTAACTGTACTGGTAGAGGTTTTGTGGCTGCAACTCTGCAGATGTGTGGGGGCAAACCAGCTGCTGATGGCAGTGCCCGGGGCTGCCCCAGCCCCTCCTGCCAGCCCCAAGGCCAGGGGTCACTCACCTCGAAGGTGGCCCTGGGACAGGGCTTCAGGGGCAGGTTGGAGCCGATCATCCTGACCACGCTGCGAGCTGAGCCATGGGGCTTGTTCTGCCAGATGGGGATGGTCTACAAGAACCCACAGCACAATTAATATCTCCTGTCAGTGCCCTTCTGGAAATTCATTACACTGGAAATTCTCCTAAACTGCCAGAGTGATCTCTGACTTTTTATCTGTTCACTTTTAACAGAGAACCTGGTGATAACTGGGGTCCCCATTTCACAAAAGTGTGTTCAGCTGAACACAGGTGACAGCCAGACATTGAACATGGGTGTAGTGCCTTCAGGACTGAAAACAAAACCACTCAGGAACAGGCACTGTCAACAGGCATTTTCACAAATGAGAACTTGGAAAAAGGAGGAAATCACCTCAAGGGCCCAGGAGGAAAGTGACACCAAAGTGACACTCAAGGGACACTGCTGCTTTCATCCCATCTTTAGCCCAGGCAGTGTGAAATGCCCCAGGGCAGCTGTGATTCTCTTCCCCGCAGACATTCACTGCACAGGATGATGCTGAGGAACCTGCCCGACCTCCAGTGCTCCCTTCCCACCTGACCCACCCCAGGACAAGGCTGAACGTCTTCTGGGTGACAGCAGGTGACAATTCTATCCAGCGCCTGCCCCAGCCCAGGGGAACAGCCTTGGGGAGCGTCTGCAGAAATAGCAGCTCGTTTTAGAGCTCCCTGGGCATTTCTGAACTGCAGCCAAGAGGCGAAGTGCTCCGCCCAGGTGACACTGTGTGGCTGCTGTGGCAGGACAGAGACCAGCACAGCCGGGGACAGAGAGCCCCGCAATGACAAAGGCCAGCCCACCACAGCCCCGGGAACTGATTCAGGGGGCAGGGAGGCGACAGATCCCGGCTGGGGAAAGGTGCCAGGGAAAGGTGTCAGGGGCTGGGGAAAGGTGCCGGGGGCTGGGGAAAGGTGCCGGGGGCAGGCTCCGGGGACAGCGGCAGTGTCACTTACGGCCTCCGCGTCCATCTCCGCTGGCTCAGCGCCGGCTGCTCATGGCACCCGCTCGGCCGCGTCTGCCTCACTGCAACACAGGGCGAGGGCTGCAGCACCGCCCCGGGCCCGGGCCCGAACCCCCCGGACCCGAACCCCCGGACCCCGAACCTCCCGAGCCCCCGATCCCTGAGCCCCGAACCCCCCGGTCCCCCCGAGCCCCGGTACCTGCGGGGCGGCCGCGCCGCTCGGCCCCGCTCCCAGCGCCGGGCGCGGGCCCTCCGCCGCCATGGCCCGGAACCAGAACCAGAACCGGAACCCGCCCCTGCCAGGAGCCCTTCCGGGGCCGCGCGCAGGCGCCGGGACAGCGGGGACACGGGACAGCGGGGACACGGGACAGCGGGGACACGGGACAGCGGGGACACCGCGGTGCAGCGGGGTTCGCGAGGGACAGCCCAGTGCCAGGGGACATTGGGGACACCCCGGTGTAAGGGGGGCATTGGGGACACCCTGCTGTAAGGGGACACCCCGATGTGAGGGGACATTGAGGACACCCCAGTGCTAGGGGACACTGGGGACACCCAGTGCAAGGGGACATTGAGGACACCCCGGTGTAAGGGGGGCATTGGGGACACCCCGGTGCAAGGGGACACCCCGGTGCAAAGGGACATTGGGGACACCCTGGTGTGAGGGGACACCCCGGTGTAAGGGGACACCTAGTGCAAGGGGACACTGGTGACATCCCGGTGCAAGGGGGGCATTGGGGACACCCCGGTGTAAGGGGACACCCCAGTGTAAGGGGACACCCCGGTGTAAAGGGACACTGGGGACAGCCCAGTGCAAGGGGGGCATTGGGGACACCCCAGTTTAAAGGGACACCCCAGTGTAAGGGGACACTGGGGACACCCTGGTGCAAGGGGACCCCCCAGTTTAAAGGGACACCCCGGTGCAACGGGACACCCCGGTGTAAGGGGACATTGAGGACCCCCCAGTGTAAAGGGACACCCCGGTGTAAGGGGACATTGAGGACCCCCCAGTTTAAAGGGACACCCCGGTGTAAGGGGACATTGAGGACCCCCCAGTTTAAAGGGACACCCCGGTGTAAAGGGACACTGAGGACCCCCCAGTTTAAAGGGACACCCCGGTGTAAGGGGACATTGGGGACCCCCCAGTGCAAAGGGACACCCCGGTGCCGCCCCCCGCCCGCGGCCCCGGCGGAGGATGAAGGCGAGCGGAGGATGAAGGCGAGCGGAGGCCGAGCTGGAGGATGCTGAGGATGGATTTCGCGGCGCCGCTCCGCAGCCCCGCCCGGCCGGCATCGGCCCCGACCCGCCGCGGGTTTCGGGCCGGGGCGTCACAAGGCGCGGGCGGGGCGGCGGCGGGGACGGGAGGGGACAGGACAGGACATCGGAGCGCACACGGTGCACGGCCGGGGCACACACACAGCGACTGGCACCAGGGGATGAAATCCCGGGCGGAAAAGGGACACACGAGGGATCCCCCAGGCTGCTCCAGCTCGGGGGAGGCTTTGGGGCTCCCTCTGCCACTGTCCAGACCCCAGCCTGTCACACCGCAGCGGGGGAAAGTGCAGAGATAATGCATAGTTACAGAGAAATCCCGGGGTCAGTAATTAATCTCACTAGAGCAATTAGTGAAGTGACGCTGGTTCAGCCCAGAGGTGCAGCTAAGCTCAGTCTCCAGGCTCAGGTACGGGCAGGAAGGCTGGGGCAGGGAGATTGCCACCCCCAGGCTCCTTCCAGCACCTGGAGTCCAGGAATGAAAATACCTTGTCAGATCAAAAAGAAAAAAAAAAAGAAAAAAAAGGCTCTTCCCTTATTTTGGTCCAACAAATTGTGCTTCAGAGAGCAGTAAAAGCATCACCAGGGCTGGCTGCAGGCAGCTACTGAAGATGCTTTGTCTCCTCACAAGTCTGTAGGAATAGGCCTTAAAACCGGCTTCACTTAACTTTTCCTTCTCCAAATTACAAAATGATGCTCACTCTGTAGCCAGGCATTGGCACAGAGTAGGAGCAACTGCTCAGGGTGGCTTCAGATAAGGGACAATGGCTTCATGTCTGAACAATCTCTTTGGGAAAAAAATTCCTGAAAACACCTTTTTGTACTCCTGGCTTTTAGAACAGCCCAGTTCTCACCGAGGTGATGCTCTCAGGGCAGTTCCCAGAGGGAACTTCACGGCTCCTCACCCAGCACCAGCTCCAAGGGGACACTGGGAGAAGCTCCCAGAGCTGGGAGGGATGGGTGGGACACTGCTCACTGCTGTGTCCTTCAGCCTGGGGGAGCCCCTGGGGACTCTCAGACTGGTGCTCACCTGACCCCTCTGAGCTGCACCAAACCTCAACGCCCCGGTGCCCACTCCTGGTGTCCCCGTGTCACCCTCAGGGGCACACACCGTGCCTGAGAGAGGCCACCAGGTCACACGGCTCATGCTCAGGGCAGCCACAGTCCTGTCACACACACTGTCACTGTCCAGGGCTGCTGGTTGTGTCCTCACCACGAGTGTTGGGTCACGGTGGGTCGGGTGCTGCTGCCCACACTCAGCCAGTCCTGGGGATCAGGAATTCTGGATTTACACCACTTTCACCAGTCTCAGAGGAGCTGCAAAGAAATGAGGGTGGGTGGCAAGCCCCAGGCATGTGCACTGGGAATGGATTCAAGTATTTTAACTCCTGTAAAAAAATGTGCCTGAACTGAGAAGGGCAGGTTGTGTAAACCTGGGACTCAGCCTCAAACCAAGATCCAGGCCTGGGACTGCCTGCAGTTCAACACCAACGTCTGGCATGGAGATAAGGAGGATTTTCTCTAATCAAAATAGATCTCTGAAGTCTTTGGCCATCTTAGTGGGGCTTTCAGGTGCCTGTTTTTAGGGCTGCAGGTAAGGTTTTGCTCTGTGCAGCCCTTCCTTCAGGAACTGGAGGTAAGTTGCAGTTGAAGGGTCTTCAAAGTTGGTTGAGAAACTAAAGATGCTGCTTTCAACATCTTCAGGCTTCATAGAAGTAATGTCCAGGAAATAGTTGGCATTGATATGGTGAACCTGGCAAAGAAAAGAGATGAGAGGAGACTTCTAAGGGTCAGAACAATTCCCCCTCTGTTGCCTTGGCCTGCAGCCAGGACAGAGGTGACAAGGCTGTAACAGCTCTTACAGAATATTTAATTCTTTGCTAATGCTAATCCAGGAACCAGAATTCAGGTCTGAATTTCAGAGTCAGAGAAAAATGTGCAACCTTGCCCCAAGGGTGCTGACCCTTTGCTTAGGTTAAGAGGAAGATGAAGGTGATTTGGGAAAAATCCTGCAGGCTCAGACCACGTCTGTGAGCAAGAGCTGGGGAGATGGAGCCTGGGGTGCTGCAAAACCAGCACTTGAGCTTCCAACACTTCCTGCTGCCCCACAGAGCTGGCAGAGGGGGACACTGACCCACTGTGGCTGCTGCCCACTGAGCTTTGTCACAGCCAAACAGCCCCACGGGGACAGCCAGGGGACCCTGGAGGTGTGAGCAGCTGGTGTGTGGGCAGGATTAGCCCAGCCCAGCAGCTGACACACACAGCACCACGCTGCCAAGGGTCAGGAACTGTTCCCCAAATGCAGGGGGAAGGGCACTGGGGCTGCTGGGGAGCACAGCACAGACAGAGCGTGTGGGCTCGCTCATGGCTCATCTGCTGTCACCACTCTGGGGACTGCAGAGACATCAATGTGCTGGCAGGTGCTGATCAGCAGATTTTCTTCAAAGGATGAGCACAAAGGGCCCATGGGTGCAGGAAACAAAGCTACAATGGCTTCCCAACCTCAGGGACAGTGAGGAATCACACTTAGTTAAGTCTGTTCTGCCCCTGCCCAGAGCTGCTGCTGTTCTGTCTCTGAATAAAAACACATTTGTTTCAGAGTTCTAAGCAGAGGGACAGAGGCTCAAGGGGCAGTCCCAGGCTGGGAGACCCTGCAGAGAACACATGCCATGGGGAAGAAGAGCCCAGCCCTACCACCGTGCCGTTGGGGAGGCAGATGATCATCTCCACAGGGAAGTTGTATTTCTCCAGGTGCAGCTCGGCCAGTTTGCTGTAGAACTCATTCTCTCTGTTGCTCTGCAGGGACATACCAAAACCACACATTTGCACACCCCAGAATGGCACAGGGGGAGCACACAGAAGAGAGGGAGGGAGGAAGCAGAGAGCTGCTGTGCAGTGTAATGGTAACTGGTACCATTCTCACATGCTGCTTTCCCATTCCCTTTCAGGCTCCCTCTCTCATTTCAGCTGCAGATTTTCTCCCCAGACAATAAAATCCCCCCACCACAGGCACACCAACAGTCTGATCCCAGCCCTTCCCAGAGTCTCCAGCTCTGTGACTGATCCCAGCTGACAGCACAGGCTCAGGCTCTGTCAGGAGCCTCAGGGTTCAGACAGTCATTTGGTTATTTGGTTGTCCCCTGGGTTGCAGGGCAGTCAGTTGGTTGATGGCACCAGAGGCCTTGGGCAGGGCTGCCTCATAGAGAAGCATCTGGTTTAGCTTTAAACCTGGCACCAGGACAGAGCCAAGGGGGTCACTGTGCCACTTCTCAGCCTGCCTCCATCTGGCGTCTGCTTGGCCCCTGCAGTGGCCGAGGACAGGTAGGGCTTGGAGCAAAAATCCCCCCTGGCAGCCCCAGCAGGGTGTGAGCCTCACCTGCAGCTCCTCCAGCTCCTTCACCAGGGACCAGCTGCTGATGAAGCTCTCGTTGAGCAGGGCGAGGATGGGCGAACTTTCCAGGACGGTCTCCCGGAGAGTTCGCCCCGAACCTGCCACAGGAAGAGGCACAGGAGGCTTGGCTGTGGTCTCCTGAGGTCACTGTCACCATGCTGGATGCCACCAGCCGAGTGGCAGCTGACTCTGGCTCCCCCCAGCCCTCCCCACTGTGTTTTTGCTCCCTTGCTGGCAGTTTTCCATGGCTTTTGTTCCCTCCAGGTGCTGCTGGCAGAGAGGACCCAGCAGAACCCAGGCTGGGCACAGGAGGCCAGGGAAGTCACCCTGAGTGCCACTTGCTGCTCATGCCCAGCACAGCCCAGTGCCGAGGGATTTGCAGGGCAGACAGGACTGAGGAGACCCTTCTCCTCCCACCCATTTCTCATGCCCAATGTGGCATGGAAGCTCCCAGGCATTGAGGGGGAAAAGCTGCACATTGGGACAGCCCCAAGGCCAGGCCTGGCTCTGGCCTCTCCTGTGCAGGTGCCAGGGACAAGGCAGGGACAGCAGTGTCCCCTCTCCCTGCCAATGCTGCCTCTCCCCCAGCAGGAAAGAGGAAGGGGAAAGACCAGAGCCATGTGTCCACCTCGACAAAGGCACCTGACTCAGCTTGTCACACACAGAGCTGGTGCTGCCACTGGGCAGAGCTCACATCACAAATTCCCCACTCCCAGCCTCTGTCTGTTCAGCACCCCCAGTGCCAAAACAAGTGACACAACGTTTGCTGCTGGCTCCTGGGCAGCTCCCTGACCCCCAGCTCTGCTGACACCATCCCTCCAGCCACGCTGGCAGTGCCCTCACCTCAGCAGGACTGGTCATCCAGGGCACCCCACAGCAGGATGGAGTGCACCAGCTTCTTCTCTGCTTGTGCTCTCTCAAAGGCTTCTGTGAAGGGCAGGTAGGAGACCTGGGGGCAGAGGGACAGCGTGAGGAACAGAGACAGCTCCCACAGGAGCAGCTCTGAAGAAACCAGACCCAGGGGTGACACACACAGGGCTCAATCTGCAGCAGGACCTGCAGATTTAAACGAGTCACAACTGTGGGGGTGTCCCCAGGGATAAGTTTCCCTCCTGGGGAGACTGTGGCACCTGCAGAGCCCTGCACACTGCACACTGCTCTGACACACTGCACAGAACATCTGCACCAGGGTGGCCAGGCTGTCTGCAACCCCACCTCAGCTGCTGGGAAATCTGGCCTCCAGATATTAATTACAAAACCTCCTGAAAGAGCCTGAGAACTGGCTGTGAGGGAGCCTGCACAGAGCCTGCTCCAGTCACTCAAATGAGAGGGACTGATATTAACATCTTGGCAGCCTGAAGGGACATTTGTAAGCTCAGGCACAAGGAGGCAGCCACTGAAACGTGTCCCTTCAGCCAAGGAAGCAGTGACAGGCAGTAGCCATCTGCTCCACAGGCTGCTGGCATGTTAAATAGTTTGGGTCACCCAGAGCTATAAATTTGTGTCTGGCTGCAGGCTGCAGAGGCACAGGCAGATCGTGTGCTCTCTGCTGATAAGGAAAGCTTGGTCCAGAGGCACCTGGGTGCTGCAGAAGTAATGCCAGAGGAAAAACCATCTGTAAGCAGCACAATCACCTGCCTGCTCCAAAATCACAGCAGCAGCCACTGATAAGAGGCAGGAAGGATGAGCCTACAGCCACGGTACAATCCTGGGGACACCCGGGTTTGCTCCTGCCTGTGCTGCTGTGTGACCCCAAACGCCCTGGGACACCCTCCCAGTGCCCTGGGTGCTGCTCAGGCTGTCACCTCTGGACTCTGCTGGCCCTGCTGGCCACTGGCTGGCTCAGTGAGCAACATCTGCCCCAAATCAACATGCCCAGGAGAGCCCCAGCCCCTTCCTCACCTTCTTGAATGGATACATGGCCACCTCCAGCCTGTGGGCTGCCTCCTGCCAGGGGATCTCCTGCTGCCAGGTGATGTCCTCAAACACAAACTGGATGGGCTCCCCTGAGGGCTCCCTGCTGTCGATGACATTCCCGTTCTCGTCGTGGATCACGGTGGGGACCGAGGGCCCTGTGGATTCCAGCTCCATCTGCAGGGGAACAGGCTGGCTTGGACCCTGCTCACAGCCCTGCCCTGCTCCTCCTGCCCCCCAGGACAGGCACAGACCCTAAACACCACCCCGCAGCTCCTAATGGAGATACAGCTTCATCTCCCAGCTCCTGGAGCTGCACTTCACCAGCGAAACACCAGGAAAGGAACTTCATTTCCCTCAGTGTGGCTGTGCTCAAGGATTGGAAATGCAGAGTCTCCACGTTCCCACCTTCCCAGTGGAGATTACTGACTGTGGGACACCAGATCCTTCCAGGGCTGACTGGAAGCTCTGGCTCCTGTCAGCAGCTCAGCCAGGGAAGCCACGAGAGGGAGCAGCAGGAAAAGCTGCCCAGGAGATTCCCTGTGGTTGGTGCTCTGGCACAGCTGAAACCATTCTGTTCAATCTGCTTTCCCGACTTTTGCCAATTAAAAACAAACAGGGCTCCAGTTTAGGAGAAAATGGGCCTGTTGAATTCAGGCATTGAGAATTCTGACTTATGTTTCCTGTCCCAAGAGCTGGGATTAGCACGAGGGGAATAACCTCGTGCAGTTTCTAAATGCAGACTCACTGTTGTTCATACCCTGTTCTGGGCTCAGGGCCTGGGTTCAGCTCCTCATCTTCCCTCCTGCCTGTCAGGAAATGTTTTAAAAAAGGAAAAAAAGTCTCCAAGAGCTTAGGATTCAACCCACACTGAGGGAAAAAGGAAAATATCACAAGAACTGGGAACAGGGAGGCACACAGCTGCAGAGGACAGACACAGACAAATGGAAATTCTACTGTTGTACTGAAATGAACCGAAATGAGGAGAAAGATCTAAGGAACAGGGTGAGAGAGGTTCCAGAGCTCAGGGCTCTGAGGAGAAGCTGGAGCACTGGGAGGGGGCACAGACCTGGGGCAGGTATCCAATGTCCACTTCCATGTTGCTGCTCTCACTTGCCCCGTACAGCCACTCCATGTCCACGTTCAGGGACCTGCAGGGGAGCCAGGAGTCACCCAGGGCTAAAGCTGTGCATGGGAAACCCCAATGGCAACATCCTCTTGCAGGGCCAGCACTGAACACAGAGCCTCTGGAGATCTCTGTGCTCCCTGCAGCAGCCCAGGAGCAGCAGATCCCAGCTGGAGCAGGGCCCAGGCACCCACTCAGCACTCTGGAAAACGCACTCAACACCTCTGAGCTCTGTCAAATGACAGGAGAGAGAGAGATGTCTTTGCTCCCTCTTCCTTCCCAGCACTTCACTCGCAAATTCTGATCCTGCTGAACCTTTAAAAGCGGTTTTTTGGAAGCTAAAAGCTGCTGGCAGAGCCCAAAGTGTCTGCTGGCTGTAAGAAATGTGCTGACAGAGCCACTGGGGTTGAGTCGCCAGGGTAACGTTGTAATAGAATTTTCACTCTCGTCATGGGCAAAGAGATTTGAAGCTTCTTCCCCCTGAAACACTTCCAGCTCCCTGCCAGAGAGCAGGAACGAGCTGCTGCAGAGCTCTGCACACAAAACCTTAACCTGTGAGACTCCAAGTGGTAAAAAATCTGTTGCAGGAGGAGCATCAGGCCTTGCTGACCTTCAGTGCACTGGGACTGCCAGTCCTGTCACACCCTGCCTGTCCTGTCACACCCTGCCTGTCCTGTCACACCCTGCCTGTCCCTCCCCAGCCTCCCAGCACCAAGGGACAGGTGAATCAGGCCCCGGGTGGCTCAGGGATCCTCAGTGATGTAGAAATACATGTACAGACAACCGCAGAGCTCCAATCACTCCGAATAACAGCTGTACCTGTTGTTAGGAACAAAGAGCCTGAAGTCCCTGACGTGGGAAGAGTCCTTGGACAGGACAATGTAACCTGTGAACTGCCCCGGGGAAAACCAGAAGGGGAAGTTTGGTGGCTCGTTCAGCTGGAATTCAGCGTGGATCCTGAAAGGAGAGAGGAGCCATCAGCTGGGATCCTGCACTGCAGGTGACAGCAGGAAAAAGCTGTCTCCAGGCAGCCGAAATTATGATCCTAAACTGGGCAAGAGAGGTGGAGTTTATAGAGCTTTTCATGTCACACAATGAAGAGGGTGAAAGGCTGGAACAGATGCCCCGGGTCAGGAGCATCTCCAGGATCCATGCCTCCTGGAACTGGGCTTCCAGCAAGGATGGAATACTTTATCATACCTTGAAACACAGGGACACAAGACGACCCCTTTAGCCCCCACTCCAGCTTGACCAAAAGCTGCACCAAAGCTGCGTGTAACACTCCCAGAAAATCAATTCTGTGGATTCTCCCCCTTGGAAAGACACTCCACCCCCAGATTAACCTAAATCTAACAAATTCGTGCTAGCCAGATTCTCCCCTTCCAACCAGTGGCAGCCCAAGGGTGATGCCCTGCATGAGGACACGGTGACAGTGGCAGACAGGTGACCTTTGGCTTGAAGCACCCTCCTCTCCCTCCCAGCCACAGCACCCTGGTGTCCCTTGGGAACACCCTGCACGTGCCATGACTCCTGAGCTGGGAATCTGCTGAGGGTGTGCCAGGGCTCCCCCGGGACAGGGGACAGGCTCAGGGGTGTCCCCCAGCCCACCTGAAGGCTATGGTGTAGTAGAAGCTGCTGCTGGCCTGGATGCAGGCCACGGCTCCCTGCGGGGCAAAGCGCGTCTTCACGAAGGGCCGCGGGTGGAACATGCTCAGCAGCTTGTGGATTATCACCTGCAGGAGAAATTTCAAGGGCAAGGGTGAGGATTGTTCCTCCACACAGCTCCCAAGCCAGCCCCCACCCCAGCAGGAAGGTGAGAGAATGGCTGTGATTTAACACCCAGCTCAGGGACAGACCTAGTCACCACCAAGGACACAAAGCAAGGCGCTGCTGTCACAAATAAATCCATCTTCCATGGTTTCTGTGCCATTCCCAGGGCCTGCAGCTTTCCATCAGCCCAGGCAGAACAGCAAAGTGATGTGCAAGGCTGCCTGCACCAATGCTTCAGCCTTTGGAGGGGTGGCAGTGCAGTCACTGATCCCACCAGGCCCAGCAGCAAGGAGAGGGGATGCACAGCCAGGCTTTACCTGCTCAGCACACACACACTGTCCCCCTTGTCACCTGAAGGCTCACCTGGCTGCTGCTCCACCAGGAATGACCACACAGGTCCTTCCTGAACACCCCTCTCTGGGAAAAACTACCCTCAGCCCCCACACAGTTACCAAACAAGGTGGAGTTACTCCAGTCAGCCTCACCTGGCTGTGACACGCACCCAGGGCTTTTGCCTGCTCTCAGTTTTACCTCCAGTTTAGGTGCTCCTGGCTACACTCTACAGAATTCCTGCTTCCTCAGAAAATCCAGGGATACACAGACGAGATCTGAGTTTCATATCTCACCTCTTTGCCTTTGGGAGGTGGAGGGTAAAACCTGTTGTTGGAGAGGTACCCAGTGAAGATGTTCAGTTCACTGGGAATTATCCACCACGGATCCCCAAGATCCAGATTATTCTTTGGAGGGAGAAAGGCTTTAAACTGCCTGGCAAGCAGGACACTCATAGGAGCTGCTGGGGCTGTCCAGTTCCTCAGCCCAGACAGAGCCACGTGAGAAATCTGTGAACAGAAGATGCTGTCAGAGCCCAGAGTGGAGTCTCCCAATGTGCAGTGATGTCATGGATCTAGGGAGGCTTTGGAAAAGGGGGGAAAAATATGCATCACGTCCCAAAATCTTCTTACTCTACCCAACAGTTGTGTCACCCTTCAGGAATGTGAGGCACAGAGGAGAGGGGAACATGCCACGTGACAGCACTGCTCCTGCACTCAGCTGAGGCAGAGCCAGCTCTCATTCCTGCTCCCAGCTCCCCGGGAAGGAGCTGTTCTAACTGGGGCACGGGGCTGCTGAGTGTGCTGAAACCCTGAAATGCTGAGGGAGCACGAGGTGCTGAGGGAGCAGATCCCACAGGATCCAGCAGCACCATGTCCTCCCAACATG
The DNA here is from genome assembly GCA_014839755.1 of Sylvia borin. Lineage (NCBI taxonomy): Eukaryota > Metazoa > Chordata > Aves > Passeriformes > Sylviidae > Sylvia > Sylvia borin. The sequence goes on along the minus strand of CM025981.1, from coordinate 5,706,196 downwards.
TTCCTGGTGCTGTCCCCAGCCCACCAGACGTGTTTATCCCAGGATTTGCCCCTGCAGGACACCTACTCCCAAGAAACCATCCTTGCTCTTCGTCATTGTTTCCATGACCAGGGGCTGGAATTTGGCCACAATGGACAAAGTCTCCCCATCTGGATCTGGTGCCTCCTCCTCTTCTGATTCTGAGTCTGGAGCAACCCCTGGACAAAAGGACAGGAATTCAGGCAGCTGCTTCCCCTCCCTCCCTTTTTAATTACACATTTATCCTGGCAAGTGCAGGAGCACTGGGAGTTTCCCAGCTGTCCCCACACAGCAGAACTCAGACCCATCCCCTTTGGCTGCATGAACTAAAGAGGAAGAAGACCAACTCAACGGCTTTGAAGTGGGAGAGGGCAGGTTTAGGTTGGATATTGGGCAGGAATTGTTCCCTGTGAGGGTGGCTGCCCCTGGATCCCTGGAATTGTCCAAGGCCAGGCTGGATGGAGCCTGGAGCAGCCTGGGACAGTGGGAGGTGTCCTTGCTGTGGCAGGGGTGGCACTGGGTGGGATTTAAGGTCCCTCAAACCCAAACCATTCCATGATTCCCTGTCTCCCTGACTGCAAAGCCCAGGCAGCCCCTGGGAGCCATCCCAGCACGTGCTGGAGCCAGTCCAGGAGAGCACAAGCAAAGCCTGTCTGTGTCCCCAGTGCCCATTGTCATCCCCACGCTCCTCCCGGCCTGGCACCAGCAGAGCCACTTGCTCTGTGCTGATACAGTCTCCAGAGATGATCTTCCCCCAGCTGCCCTCCAGGAGAGCGGCCCCAGCTGAATGCAACTCTGTGACTCACTGATGCCTTTTGGCCTGGCCTGGGCTGAGCTGGATTTGCTGCACTCACCCATCCCAAATCCCCTTTAAGCTCTGGACAAAGTAACTTATGTACTTTGTTAGTCCAGCAATGGGATCCTCCACCTTGTAAAAACTGCACTTTGTCAAAGTGATGTCTGGTGCTTAAGCCTTTTCAACAACATGGAAAAGCTTCACAGCCTCTCTTCATGCAAATGAGACCCAAACCAGCACCGAGAAAACAATGAAGTGGATAAAATACTCAGTGAATCCAAGCTGTGGAGTTCATTGTGTGTGGCTCCGTGCAGGGAGGGCTCTGGAAAGCAGACAGGAACCCACCTGTGAGCTTCTCAGCGATGGGTTTGAACTCCTCCGGGCTCAGGTACAGGTCCTTGTTTGTGTCCAGGGAGGAGAAGAGGAACAGCCCCTCATTCCCCAAGGACTTCAGAGCCAGCTCCTGCTCGGGAAGAAGAGGCAAGAGAGATTTTGTTGGAACCTGCTGCTGAAGTCTGCTCTGGCCCCTCTGGAGTTAATTCCCATCCTTCCAGCACATCCAGGGGAAAGATTAACGCCCCTTGGCAGGATTTGGTGCTATTTGCAGTAGGGATCCACGGCCAGGAACTGCTGGCACGAGGATATTGAACCTACATCTGCCTCAGTAATTCCAGCTGAACCATCTGCTCACGTTCAGTGCCTTTTGTCAGAAAAAGTCCCCCCTTTTTCCAGCTAGTTAGCCCTGAACCTGCAGGCATTGGGAGCACCTGGAGGTGGTGACTGCTGGGATAAACTGATGTGCAGTGAAACAAAGGCAGGCAAATACGCCAGGACCACATTCCAAAAGCACACAGAGAGTGAGCTGAGCCCTTGGAATCAGAATCTTCCATTCGTGGTGGGATCCACTCCAGCATGGCTGAGGCTCTGGTCAGTGCCCCTCCAAATCTCCAGCCTTGGAACTGCACGGAATATTTTGGCTCCCTGCTCCCTCAGCCATCCATCAGGGAGCCACAGAGCCCACGGTTTTCTCCAGAAACTTCCAGAGGATCTCAGTTTCTCCCTCTGCAAAGCCCCCACGGGCCCACCAAGGTGATGTTTCCCCTGGAGCAGCCCCAGAAGGGCTCTGGATGCTCCTGGACATTCCCCCACTCCTCAGCCTGAAGCGAAAGGGACAACCTGGAGGCAGAGCAAGAGCTGCAGGTTGGTGTGAGAGCAGGGAGAGACACGGAGCAGGTGAGACACAGCCCTCAGTGCCAGCCAGCCCTTGGCACAGCCCCCAGGATCCAGCAGCTTGCCCTGCCACCCCCGGAAAAGCCTGGAGCTGGGAGCACAAACACTCTGCATTCTGCTGCTCATCCGTGCCTGCTCTCCATTGCCTGCAGCTCCACCACCATCCCCAGAGCTCCTGAACCAGTTTATTCTCCATCTGCTGCCTGCCAGCCTGAAGCAGCACTAATGCAGCCTGGAAGGCTTTGCTCCCATCAAGTGCAGCTACAAAAGCACTTAAGAGCCTTCCGGGGCAGTTCCAGGACTGAGACAGACTGAAATAGAACTCAAAACGAAGATCTGGATGGGGACATGGCCAAGGACATGAAAAAAATGAAGGGAGATGGTTATTTGTGCAAAGGGACAATCCAGGATGGACTGTCCCTGGATGACTGGGGATGAGCCTCCCCGGCTCTGCAAACAGGGAACAGTTCTGCTGAGCACCTGGCTGCAGGTGCTGCCACAGCTGCCAGGGTCACAGGAGCCTCTCCCAGCTCCAGATCTCCCCTGTGCTGGGCACACGGTGACCACTGCTGGTCTGGGAGCCAGCTCAGGGCCCTGGGAGGGAGCAGGAGCCTCCCCTGGGCAGGGCAGCCTGTCCTGGATGTGCTGAGCTCCAAAAGGATGCTCCATTGCCTCTGCTCCTCTCAGCACAGCACAGGTCCTCTGCCGATTCTTTTAGAGCCTCTCTTCATTTTGCACTTCACAGGCACGGAGCCCGAGGGATGGGGTTGGAATTTGCATTGCTGGAGCGTGGGGAAAAGTCGTTTTTCCCCTCCCTGAAGGGGGCTGGAGGCAGGAGGAGAGGCAGCTGTGCCCCACAGGGACACGGGAACACCTCGAAGACAGAGCTGGGATCACAGGAGCTGGACATGAGCATCCCAAAGGCAGCGTCCACACAGAGCCACCCAGGAGAACCCACCCAGCTGGAGGTAAGACCCCAGCCCCAGAGGAACAAAGGCTCCCATGGAGAACACTCCAGTCCTGCTGCATTTGGACACCAGGGATGACAAAAATGATGTTTAAAAGCAGAGAGAGACGTCGGGGCTCGGCCTTTTGCCTTCTGATAACATTCACATCAAAGAAAGCTCCCAGAAGTTGTTGGGTTTTTTTCCTTTCTCTTTTTAATCTGGGATTATAAGGAAGACAACTTCTCTGTTTGTGCCAGAGGGTAGGACTGAGCTGTTCTGGTGTTTTTGTAGAGGAGCAGAGCTGTGGTTTCCACAAAGAGCTCTCCTCTCCCACCTGCTTGTGGGTTGTTCAGCTAAATAAACATTTCCATAGGAAGAGACAAGACATATGTTTGAAGCAAGAGGAAGAAAAAAAATAAAAATCTTGGGCTGTTCACATTTTGTTCTCCTCTCCAGCAGCAGCCAGGGACAACAGACTGCCTGTCCTCCAGAAAAAAAAACAAACCTCCAGCAGACCTGTCAGGCTGTGAGAATGTCCTCGCCCTCCTGTCCTTGTTGGAAAAAATCTTCTAATTAACTTGTTTAAACCATTTGTCCCTTTTTGCAGTACAAGAAGAGACAAAGAGAAGAGATGTCCTTTAAAAATGTCCTTTAAAAACACTTCTTTTTGTTCTAGAGGAGTATCAAGAAGGAGTAATCTGCTCTTTTCCCAGAACCTCCTCAGATGTTCAGGGCTGAAGCGCAGAGCCAGGGGAGCACCATCTCCCATAAAGGAGATCTCCAAAGCCCCTGCAGCCACTGGAATTACACGGATTACGATCAAAAACAGGCAATCAGCCTCATTTAAAACAAAAACCCCAAACACAAACCCCAGAAAAAACCTTCTCCTGTTCTCCAGCTCATGCCCTCCCTTCTTCTGCTGCTTCTCAGTGACCTTTGGAGGCTGTGGCAGAGGAGCTGGAGAGGAGTGTGAGGAGAGCCCAGAGCCGGGCCAGGGGCTGGACACAGGGTCACTGCTGGTCACTGGTGGCCACCACAGCTCCATGGTGGCTTCAGCCTGGTGGTCACCACCCCACTCCCTGGGGCTGCCTCAAGCCCAGCGGCCACCACAGCTCTGCAGAGCCTCAGCCTGGTGGTAACCTCAAAGCAATGGCCACCCCAAGCCTGGCGGTCACTCCAGCCTGGCTATGGCCACCTCAGCCCCATCGATGTCTGGTGGTCACTTTTGCCTGGCTATGGCCACCTGAGACCCCATCGATGTCTGGTGGTCACTCCGGCCTGGCTATGGCCACCTGAGACCCCACCGATGTCTGGTGGTCACTCCGGCCTGGCTATGGCCACCTCAGACCCCACCGGTTCCTGGTGGGCCCTCAGCCTCGGTACTGCTACTTTGGCCCCGGTGCTTTCCCTCAGCCCCGGTACCGATCCCTCAGCCCCGGTACTGATCCCTCAGCCCCGGTACGGCCCCCTTAGCTCCGGTGCCCGCCCTGTGCCGGTCCCTCGGCCCCGGTACCGCTCCCTCAGCCCCGGTACCGATCCCTCAGCCCCGGTACCGCTCCCTCAGCCCCGGTGCCCGCCCTGTGCCGCTCCCTCAGCCCCGGTACCGATCCCCCGGCCCCGGTACCGCTCCCTCAGCCCCGGTACCGATCCCTCAGCCCCGGTACCGCTCCCTCAGCCCCGGTACCGCTCCCTCAGCCCCGGTACTGATCCCTCAGCTCCGACACGGCTCCCTCAGCCCCGGTACTGATCCCTCAGCCCCGGTATGGCTCCCTCAGCTCCGACACGGCTCCCTCAGCCCCGGTACGGCCCCCTTAGCCCCGGTGCCCGCCCTGTGCCGGTCCCTCAGCGCCGGTACCGATCCCTCAGCCCCGGTACCGCTCCCTCAGCCCCGGTACCGCTCCCTCATCCCCGGTGCCCGCCCTGTGCCGCTCCCTCAGCGCGGCCGCCGCCTCCCCTCCCGCAGCCCGGGCCGGCCGCACCCGCCATTCCCCGTCCCTCCCTCCCTCTGCCCGTCCCCGCCCCTGCCCGGTGCCCGGTGCCCGGTGCCCGGTACCTGCTGCCGCGCCGCCTCCGAGTCCCGGTAGTACTTGACGGCGGCCAGCGCGGCGAGCAGCGCCAGGCCCAGCGCCAGGCGCGGAGGGGCCGGGCCGGGCCCCGGGGCCGCCATCGGAGCCGCCATGGCCGGGGGAGGCGTCAGGCCGAGGAGGGGCCGCGGCTGTCCCGAGGGGCCCGGCCGCCGGGAAAAAACACCACAAAACCCAACCTTTTCGGCTTTAGATCATCTCCGCTCCGCCGGAGGAAGGGTCTGTGTAGTGTTAAATCGCCGGCGCCCGGGCGGGGGAGAGCGTGTTTGAGTGTGCAGTGACCGTGGATCCGTGAGGGGAAATAGCGTTTTGGTGTTAAATGGCCGGCAGCCGCTAAGGAAAAAACCGTGTTTTAGTGTTAAATGCACGTCGTCCGGTTAGAGAAAAACCTCTTTTTTAGTGATAAATGAGGGGTATACTCGTCAGAATAAAATCTCGGTTTAGTGTTAAAGGACCGGCAGGCGTGGAGGAAAAAGCACTTTTTGAGCTGAAATGTCTCTTAGAGGGATGAACCTGCTCAGTGTTCCCCGAGGGCTGTGCCTTTATTACCCATGGGGAGAGGGCTCTGTGTCCGTCCCCACATTTCCACACTGGCATTTGGTCCTTAATTAAGCTTTTCCCACAAAGAACAAAACCCTCAGCTTGTTATGCACTTGCCAGAACCAGCCATATCACCCTGCACTTTTTACTTGGTTAGAGCTGCCAAAAATGGGTATTTTTTTAAAACAAACCAGGGTTCCCTTGCAGTGATTCCGCTGAGGTTTGAGCCCTCGGATGGGAATTAGGGGATGGGAATGACTTGGCAGCCCTGGGGTGATGGTGCTCAGCATCCTGCCTCCAGCATCACCCCCACATTTGGGGTCATTTTTTTACCACCGTGCCACATTTTGGGTCTTTTCCAGCCCCAAACTTTCCAACCTCCCCATGTTTTCAGTGCCCTCCGGGTCCCTCCACACGGCCGTGGCGTTGCTGTCACATTGTCCCTTAGCGGCGGCTGGGCCGAGACAAACATTTTTTATTTATTCTTTCATTTTAATCCCTCCCCATTCCTCATCCTCCTGCTCCTGCAATCCCCCGGCTGCCGGGGAAGATTTCTGCTGCAGGGCCAACAGCAGCGAGTGTTTGATCTCTCCGAGGGTAGCAGGGAGCGTCAGCGTTTAATCCTTTGAAGCTCTGCTGTATCCTAAGCCTGCCTAATCGTTTTTGTTTTAGGTTTAAAGAACTCTCGGGATGGAGATGAGCGAGAGCATCACCAAGCCGTTGAGGAGGATGGTGGAGGGAAGGATGAGGACAGGACCAGGCAGAGCAGCCCAGCAGTGGAACCAAGTGAGGTATTTGTGATTCACTGAGGGAGGAAGAAGAAAGTTCTTTGTGCCAGGTGCAGCACAGGGGAAAACTTCCTTGAAACTCTGCTCAGATCATGGCTTGGGCCGTGGGGAGGAACAGGATTAGCAGAGCATGGAAATGACATCTGGGAGCAGGGACAGGTGGGGATGAGCTCAGCACTTGGAGCAGATGTGCTTTAAAACTTGCCTGGGCAGCGAGAGCTGCTGCTTCCCTGGAATAACCCAGCACAAACCCTGTTCCGTGGCTTTGGGACAGGAGAAATGTCCTGGTTTGTCGGGGAAATGAGCAGGAGGTGGTTCTGTTTGGATGAGGAGAGGCAGAAGGGCTCATTTTACACCTGAGCCATCTCCAGTGTCATCAGCTGCCACATGAAGATGAGAAACGGGGGAATTCTTTGGTGGGAAAGAGAATGAAAGGCAAAAGGTGAAATAATTCAGGTTGGCTGCTGCTCCTCGAATGAGAACAAACCCAACAACTCCTGGTCCTGGGATTACAGCACTCGGGAAGAATGTTAAATATCCATACATCTGCTGAGGGGCCCACCCAGGCACACCTGGATCAAAGGGAATCCTAAAAATAATAACAGGGAAGATTTCCACCCAGCAGGAAAAACTATCACAGATTTCCCCTTGGTCAGAGGAGAGAAAGTTGGGCTGAAAATAATAAAAAGTGGTGAGGGGTTGGTAGCAGCAGGGCTGAAAAACTGCTGAAGGAAGAGCATCCAGGTGTGGTTTGAAGGGGACAAGAAAACCAGAGGTGATAAAGCTTCACAGACGTGGGAATCAGAGTGTTCGTCCCATAAAATGCACGGCCAGCAAAGGAAATGGGAGTTTGAGGCATGTCAAAGCAAACCCTTCAGCTGCAGGGCAGGAGCCAATTCCTGTGTCTTGCATTCCCAACTCCTCCTTGGCCTTCCCTTGTCAGGAGGATGCAGCCCTACACAAAATCCTTTCCAAGGGGCAGCAGGAGTTTTATGGAGAGGGTTCCTGACCCCAGCATGATCCCTTTGGAGGCTCCAGAGGGAAGAGAGCCAAAGCCCCAGCCGTGCTCAGGAGGAGCTGCTGGGACTCTGCTGGCCCTGGCAGCCAGGGCTCCTGCATCACATCTGAAACAATCAGATAAAGGGATCAGATCAAAACCTATGTGGAAAAATAGTCTGGCTGCCAGGCTTTTGAATCCAATAACCAATTCTGCTGAAAGCCTTCCCAGGGAATTTAATAATGCTGTAAAAATGAAGTGTGGGTTACAAAAAAGTGCATTTGTTTTCTGGATGGTTTTGTCTTACCTCTGTGCAGGCCAGTGGTCGTACAAGTGACAGGGAAGAGTTTCCACCACTGATGCAACTTTTTGTTATCAGAACTTCATTCACAGGAAATTCCTTCTGATATAAAAGAGGGCCACGAGCTCTGATGGTGAAAATTAAGATGGCAATCACAGCTTCTGAAGTAGAAGTGGAATGTTCCAGGGGAAATGGGCAATAACCCAGGCTGGTGGCATTGCAAGCAGGAAAAAAAAGACCAAAAAACAACAGAATTCCCACCTACCTGAGGCTGGAAGGCAGGAAGCAGCTGAAGGACACACATCTCCCCAGATCCTTTCCATGGGGCATTCACAGGCAAACCTGTGGTTCACTGTAACTCCAGTTACTCACCTGCTCCTGGAAACCACGGGGTTCCCTCTGGGCAGGACAATCCCACCTGGCAGGAGGAGTTTGGGGTGGGATCAGCCCCTGCTCCCACAGGCAGGGCTGCAGGGTGCAGGAGCAGCCAGCCAGGGCTCGGGGAAGGCAGGAGCAGAAGCATTTCAAGGCACCAGCAGGACAAACATTCCCCTCACATTCATTGCTGCGGGACACAAAAATCCCTGGAGCGGATCAAGGCCAGGCTTTGGAACAAAGCTGATCCTGGGAGTAAATCTTAACTCCTGCTAAACACGGCCTGATGCCTGATTAATGCCTGGGGATTTCAGGGGATATCTGGGAGCCCAGGCAGAGGGATTGGCAGAGCTGCCTTGGCACCATCGGGAACGTTCGAGCGCGGCCGCTTGCAGCCAGAAGCTGCTGCTGTGCCTGGCATGGAGCTCCTGGGAGCAGGGTCATGGGGGAGCTTTGCCTCCTCAGACACCTCCTGCTTTGTGCTGTGGCCACTGAGCTGCAGGGAACTTCCTCTGGGAGGGTGTGGGATGCTCCTCACTCGCTTGTGTGCAATGGAAACCAAGCACGGAGCTCCCACCAGGATCTGCTCCTAAAGGAAACCAGAACCACACTGTTTATTTTGAGGGAGTTTAAATTCTGCCAGGCAAAGTGTTCCCTGTTATTCCAAGAGCAGGCCGTTCTTATTTAAGAAATTCCCTTAATCCATTATCAAAATCCTCTGAGCTACAAGAGCTTCCCGATCCCCAAATCTCCCGGATAACACAGCTCACTCCCAAGATGTTTATTTACCAATAACCATTCCTCTAGGCCAGGCTTAGCAGGCAGCAGCTTTATCCCTGGGATAATGCTAAGTCCCCATCTGACAATCTTATTTCTCCCGGGGAATTACAAAGGCAGGAATTTAGAAACAACATCTTCTGTTTTCACGACTTGCTCAAAGCAACTTTATTTTCCCCCCCAAGTTGCTGAATGAACCGATTGTCATGAGGATGTCACAGGAATGAACAGAAATGTTCCATCCCCCAGGGCCACTGAGCTTTGCAGTGATCAGAGGGAATGCTGATCCCAGATCCAGCAGTTTAAGGGAGCTGGGAATTGCTGTCAAACACTGCCTAGATTCCCCTAGAAATCAACATCTACTGCACAAACCTCTTTAAATCCACCAGTATTGTCTCATTCCAAGCATGGAGTAACGGATCTTTTACAGGATCAACCCCAACAGGCTTTTTATTTTACAAGACTTTTATTCTGTTTCACAGATCTGACTATTACAGCAGTAAAATTATTACAAGTGACTCGTAACATTTAGCTCCAAATAAAAGTAGAAAAACACAAAAAGAAACGATAAAGGAAAGTTAAATGAGATGTGATGGGTGGCAAATGTGTTTTAAGAGCACAGAAAAAAAAGTATATAAAAATACATCAGGAGCAAGGATTTTGCAGACAAGTTTTGGTTTGGTTACAGCTTTGACACCACAGAGTCACAGAATGGCTGAGGCTGGGGGGACCTCTGGGGTGCCCCTGTCCCTGTCCCTGCTCAGGCAGGGTCACCTGGGCCCCAGGGCTGTCACCTGCCCCTCTGGAGAGGTCCAGAGGTGGAGCTTTTCCCCCTCCCTGCTGCCCCCAGGACGCTGAACTCACCAGCCATGGCCAGAGCTGCCTTGGATCTTCATTTTGGGGTCAGCAGAGCCCCTCTGTTGGCTCCTGTGTGCCCTGGAGGAGGAATTTATCACCAATCCTCTCCAGGAGCCTCCTGGATTGCTCCAGTCACTCCTCCAGCAGGGATCAGGCTGGTTCAAGTCCTCCAAGGAGGAGCAGAGCCTGAAACCTGCAAATTCCAACCTGAGGCTGCTCCTGTCTGTGGAGGATCTGATCCTCTTATTTTCCCAGTAAAACATCACCTTTCCCTGTCCTCTCCTCACTCCTGAGCTCTCAGCTGGCTCCTCAGCCATCCCCAACAATCCCACACCAAGGACAACTCCCCTCCTCCTTCCCTTGTCCCTCCTGGAGCCCCCAAAGCCCAGCACCAGAAAGCCCAGAGTACTGAGAACTGGTCACTGCAAAGGTGATAAATCCAAGAGCAGATAAAAAGGCAGAAATGAAACGGAGAAAGGAAAGGAGGATGTGTGTATGTGTCTGTGTGTGTAAAGTCTATTTTATGGCAAACTTCCAGTCCTTTGGCCACTATAAAGCAAAATCAGTGGATTTCATATAAATTCTCTGTATAAAGGAATGTCTATGAACTGTGTACAGTATGGCCCAGAATAAACATCTCATCATCAGCCTAACAGAGCTCCTCACAGAGGAAAAGAAGGTGCTTAGTCATGGTTCATCTTCCCAAGAAAATACTGTCCGGAATTGGACTAGTGCCCCAAAACACCATTTCAGGAACAACAGGAATTCCTTCAATGGAAAGGAAAAGCAGAGTGTGCCCAGGCTGGGGCAGCAGGAGCTGGGCAGGGGCCTCAGGGCTGCACTGCTGCTTTAAAGTCCGTGTGGTTGATGGGCAGGGGATGAGCCTCGGTGTTGAACACCCAATCCTCCAGGGACAGCACATCATCTTCAGAGAACAGAAGATAGAGGTACCTGCAGCCACAGGACAGGGACACAGGGTTAGAGGAGCTCAGCAGGGACTCCAGGCAGGCACAGGCAGCAGGATGTGCTGCCTCTGTACACGTCACACATTCCCAGCTCCCTGGAAAATCCCCACCCTTCCCCTGAAGCCAGCTCTGGATCACAGCAGAGCCCTTCAAACCCCGGGCAGGAACCTCCAGGGAGGCAATGGCAGCAGAGGTTCTGCAGCAGGGAACTCCCAAAGCTTTGCATTTCCCTCCCCCCAGAATGGGCTGGGTTGGGAAGAGCCTGAAAGCTCCTCTGGTTCAGCCACCTGCCCTGGGCAGGAACACCTCCCCGGGAAGAGAGGACTTCCCCCTCATTATCTGAGGCTCATTAAGCAGCTGCTGCAGGAGCTGTGCTGCTCTGGAAGACCCCTGTGACCCCAGACTTACTTGAGAGTCTCTGCGAGGAAGAAGCTCTGCTGCATGTTGTCGTGCATGGGCGGGGTGCTGTAAACATCCCGGATGCCAGAGAAGCCAGCTTCCACCCTGCAGTGCTTCTCCAGGGCCTGGGGCAGGAACAGAGCCCTCAGCAACCCCCAGAGCAGTGGGGTAACCCACCCACCACCGTCAGCTGCATCCCAAATCCAGCTGCAGGTTTCCTGTGCCTCTCTGAGGAGTGTGGGGTTACTCCAGGGAACCAGCCTGCCTCTAATGGAACAGCAGCCACCTGAGCTGGCTGATGGACTGATGGCAGTGCAGCCCACAGGGGAGCAGAAAACATCCACAGTGGAGATCACACGCTGCACTGAGGCACTTTGTGTATTCCTGCCCCGTTGCTCACAGGTTTGGGATCCTGCCCCATGGCTCGTGGGTTTGAGATCAATTTGGGTTGAAAGGGACCTTAAAAATCCCCCAGTCTCACCCCCATGCTATGGAGAGGGTCACCTTCCACTAGACCAAGCTTCTCAGAGCCCCACACGACCTGGCCTGGAGCATTTCTGCTGTCTCCCAGCCTTTAACACAATTGAATCAATTCTCTCTCCTTCCCCCGTCCGAAGCTGAGACTCCTGCAGGAACGCAGCGAGTGCCCCAGAGAGCTCAGTGCCCTGTGCAGCCTTACCTGGACCACCTCCCAGCCCCAGTGCCTGTACTTGGGCTGGTGGGTGAGCCTCCAGAGGTACATGTAGCTCTCCACCACCTCGGGCCGCAGGATGTAGTAGCGCTCGCTGAGGCGCGTGGCCATGGCCTCGCTGCCCGCGTCGAAGCGGAACGCCTCGGGGCCCAGCTTGGTGTCTGGGGACAACACACACACACACAGAGCCCTGTCACTGCCAGGGCACCACAGGGACACCTCCCAGCTGCCCTCGTGCTGCTCAGGGCACGCTTTGTGAAGCCTTGTCTCCGGCAGAGCCTTTGGAGAGAAGGGATGGGGATGATGGGGAAGGCTCATCCCATAAACCCACTGCCCCGGGTTTGTTAACAACATCAGGAGAATGTTTGCCTTGGGTAGGAAAAACCTTGGCTGCCTGCAGCCTCACAGGAGCTGCAGAGATGCCTACAAAGAAAGGAGGGGTGTCCAAAGCAGCTCCTGCAGGCAGGGAACCAACCCAGGCCCTCACTCACTGCTCTCCAGAGCTCTGGGTGGTGAGAGAAATTGTCCTGAGCTCATGAAATGAAGCCTCAGACAGTTGGAGAGGCTCAGTAACTCCATTTTCCTGGTTCCCAGCAGCAGCTGCAGGTCTCCAGCACTGCCCTGCTCCATAAAGGGACACTCTGCAATGAACCCCTGCCTATCCTCCCCTCCTGCCTGCCCAGGGATGTGGAAGGACAGCCTGGAGCCCTGCTGGGATTGCCTGGGAGGCAGCACAGGATTCACCCCATTCCCAGCTGTGCCCCAGGAGCTCCCAGGGCCTGTCCCTCTGCTCCAGCTGCTGCTGCACAAAGCACATTTCTGTCCCTTCCACGCAGCCCACAAAAGCCCCACCAGGGCTGGTGAAAAGCCCCACCAGGGCTGCAGATGCTGCTGAGGCACAGAAGACCCCCTGCCACCCCCCAGTGCCCCTTGTCCCAGGGCTGGGGGTGCCCCCAGTGCCCCCCAGGGTACCTGAGCGTGTGTAGGACTCGTGGCAGGTGCTGGTGATCTCTGCTGCCAGCTCCCTGTGCCTCTGCCTCTTCTCCTCCGGGGCGTGCTCGGCCCCCAGGGCAATCATGCCCCCAGAGAAGCAGGCCAGGTGGCCCATCTTGTGATCCAGGATGCCACCCCTCCACTCTGCAATGTAGGTCAAGCCTCCTGCAGATTTCCTCACCAGATGCTTTTCTATTGCCTGAAGGGATGAAGATCAGGATTTAACAGAGTGGACAGCAAATAAAACTTACTCAGTGTCACTTAGTGACGAGAGTGAGTACCAAGGAAACCCAGAGACTTGTTCTGAAGGTCTGAAAGCTCCTTATGAACCATGACCCCCCCAAAACCACACAGCAGCACCTGGCTCCTCACCTCCAAGGCATCGTCGTACATCTTTTTAGCTTCAGAATCTTTCTTGTCTGACATCAGCCAGGATTTGATGAGATATTCATAAAAGCTGTCCCCCAGGCCCCCGATGGAGACGTGGTCTGTGGTGGGAAAGCCAGAAAAGAGCTTCAGGTTCATGATGTACAAGGAGCAGCTGCTGTACAAAGGGGAAACAATCACGTCCTATTTAATGCTCTTGTTCTCTCCTTCCTCTTCCCAGCTTCCTGGGGAGAGCTTGCAGTGTTGCTTTTCAGAAAAGAAGAAAGGTGGAAAGTGCAATCAGGAGAAAAATGTTCTGTCATTTTCCAGAGCATTAGTATCCCTTACCAGAACCATTCAGAGGCCTTATTTTACAAGTTATTTATACTGCAACGTGAAGATGCTTCCTGTTTATGGAGCCATCATCATAAATCCACCCTCATAAACCAAAAGCAGTGGTGGGTATTGATGGATTTCCATCTCGATGGAGCCCCTGGGAGCTGTCTCCCAGCCTCAGGAAAGGAAGGAGAGGTGTTGGATCCCACAGAGCTGCCAGCAAGGGGCTGTGGAGACACTCCTGGGCTTTGCCATTTGTATTCCTGGCTCAGAGAGGGACTCTGAGCCCTGGGGAAGGCTGGGGGTTGCTGGCACATTAAAATGATAAAGTCAGGGACAGGGATGTGCACTGCATATTTTCCTCTGCAGGAATGAGGTTTGTGAGCTGTCTGCTCAGAACACCCCCTGCTCTGACCTTCCAGGAGGTGCTGAGGAATTGCAGTGTGAAATGGGCCTGACAGCTGCAGCTTTGTGCCTGGGGGGAGCTGCTGGATGGATTTACAGCTTCAAACTGTACCACGGGGGGAACTGCAGCCTTCTCACTCTTTAAAGCAGTCAAGCACTCCCATTTTTAGGAGAGCAAGACAAATGACCCTCCCTGGACTGAGCCATCCCTGTTAATTAACAGTGGCCACCCTCCTTTCCCAGCTGAGCACGTGCAGCAGGTGCTCAGAGCTGCTCAGATTTTTGTTCCCCCTCTCCCTGCACACAGATAAAGTCCCGAGGCTTATTCCAAATGCTGAATCCTCCCAGCAGCAGCAGCAGCGACCAACAGCCATGCATCATCTTCCTGACCTGAAGAGCAAACATCCCTGACACACAGTGTCCAGTGATCCAGGGAGTAATCCCTGGCAAAACAATGAGATTAAACACCCGCCTTCCGTGCGAGGAGACAGGGCAGAGGATTTGCAAACGCAGCCTCGCTTTTAAAGAGCAGCCCTGTGATCCTGAGTGTGTCATTCATAAACTCACCAAAGCTGCAGCCCTGGGACATAATTGCTTTCCATATGGCAGCGGCCCTGGCAGCGTTTGCCTCCCGGGCTCTCTGCATAAATCAATCCCTGCCTTCAGCAGGGGGCTGGGCTTTCATTTCCCACAGGTAACAACTGCACTGCCAGAGCTGCTCCACAGCCTCTTACAGCGTCTGCTCGTCCAGCGGGTCAAAGAGACACCTCTGAAGGAAATCACAGCAATTTCAAGGAAAGCAGCTTCCTGCAAAGAGCTTTAATGATGAGGGAGAAAATGAGAGCCTGGCCCCTCTGGGGGGAGGCTGCGGATGCCTCCCTGCTCGGGTCCTCATCTGTTTCTCCCCAGCAGCACTGGAGAAGCAGAAGGGGCAGATCTCTCTTCTCCTTCCCTGGAATATGGAGTCAGATGCCAAGGTCATACCCTGAGCAACAAACAGCCCGTCCAAGGCTGGCTGGAATCAGGAGATTTCCAGGCCTTTGGCAGGGATCTGCCTGTCCCAACACAATCAGAGGCTGCTTTTAATGTGCTCTGAAAAGCACCTACAGGTCCCTCTTTACACCAGCCAGTTCAGGGCAATGCAGTGAAGTCTGCAGGCAGAAAACAGAATTGAATTCGTGGCAGAAGAGATGAATAAGGGCTTCCTCACAGCACCAAAGGGCAGCTCTGGTTTAATTGGTTTAATGGGACAACTGTGAGCATCCCAGACACTTTGCTGGGACCAGCCCTGCCAGTTAAAGGTCAGGGATTGCTCACAGCCAGAGCTCTGCCTGTTGCCACCAGAGCCATGAAAGCAGCAGTGGGGAAGGTCTGGAGTGATCCAGCCCAGCCAAAAGTGCAACAAAGCACGAGGACACCAGGTAATGCAAGGACTCCAGGTAACCTGCCCAGATAATAAATGTCACCCACTGACAGGCTCAAACCAGTCTCTGCAGAGAGGGACTTTGACAACATCAAATCCAGCAGCCAAAACAAGCGGATCAATAACTGAGCAGAAAGTGGAGGGCAGAGATCAGGGCACAGTGCAGAAGTGGCATCTCCTGCCACAGGGTCAACTTGTGTCCCTGGGTGGCCCGAGAGGAGGGGCATAGTCTCTTCCTGTGTGTCACCTTGCCCTGGGAGCTGCCACAATTCCCCTGCTCTCTCCAAGACCATCCCTGATTATTGCTCCCCCTGCCCACCAGAGCAGCATCTCCCTAATGCCACATCTCCAGTGCTGGGCCCCCAACAGGAGAGAAGAAAATGTTCTTATCTCCTCCTTCCTTCCTCCCCAAGTCGCTCTGTGCAGGAGTACCATGGTAACAGGAATGCACAGGAGATTTCAGCCCTGGATCCGAGGGGATCCCAGGCTCCTGCAGCCCCTCTGCCTCTCCAGGTGGCTCCTCACTTGCTGCAGCCGCTCTGGAGGGGAATGTCTCCGTGCTGAGTGCAGGATCCCACAGGGCTGTGGGTGTGTTTATGAAAACACTGCATGTGGTGCCACGGTTTAGCTGAGGTCAGGGTTGGGTTGGACTTGATGATCCTGGAGGTCTCTTCCAACCCTGTGATTCTGATTCCCTGTGTGATGTCCCGTGTGCAGGGACACCCAGATTGTCCCTCTGGAGCTGGGACACTCCAGCTGGGGTAAGTGCCCAATTCCTGCCCTGCAGCCTGCCCAGCCTGGCTTCTCTCCCGTTCCACAGCCTGCAGGGCACTGGCTGCTCCCTGGGGAAGGAGGGGAGGCTGGAATGCTGCAGGCAGGAGGGGAGGCAGGGGGATACCTACGCTGCACCCAGCTCCCCGTCACCGGGCTCAGGAAGTTGGGGTACAGGCCCTGAGGCTTCTCCACTCTGTTGAGGACCCTGCGGATGTTCATCACCTGTGAGAGAGAGAAACACAGAGAGACAAGCTCAACACAGAGAGATCACTGTGCCAGGAGGGCAGTGATCCACCCCTCAGCCTCCCTCCCCAGCCCCGAGCTGAGCCCAGCCCAGCCTGGAACCAGGCCAGGGTCTGTGGGACAGGGCAGGGAGAGGCTTTAGGGCTCAGCCCAGGCTTTATCCAGCTCTGGGGGTTTCACAAATGGTTCTGGAAACTCTGCAAAGCCCCAGTTCAGCTCACTGCCGTGGACCAGAAACAACCCTGGGAAACCTTGTCCTTCCAAAACCCAAAGGGGCTACAGGACAAGGGGGGATGGCCTCAAGGTGAAGGAGGTCAGGGCTAGATGGGAAATTGGGCAGGAATTGTTCCCTGGGAGGGTGCTGAGCCCTGGCACAGGGTGCCCAGAGAGGCTGTGGCTGCCCCTGATCCCTGGCAGTGTCCCAGGCCAGGCTGGGCAGGGCTGGGAGCACCTGGGACAGTGGGAGGTGTCCCTGGGTGTGGGATGGGATGAGCTTTAGGGTCCCTTCCAAACCCAAATCTGATTCTGTGACCGGGGATCTGGAAGTGGGAGAGGTGAGCAATGCCAGGGGCGATTTTTTCCATGATCCCAAGGGAAAGGAGGAGCAGGGATGAGTGACTCACACAGCACTTCAATTCACCATGTGGTCACTTAACGTGATGAATCGGGGCCTTTAATTTCAACAACAGACAGTTCCCTTAATACCCCAGAACAGCCAGCACTTAACTCTCTAAAGCCTCCCTTGGTCTCACCCCCATTAAATCCAATAGGCCTTTCCCTTAAGGGACCCGGTTAAATTCCATGCAGCATAAATATTCTATTATAACCTACAGAGCAGCTAATTCGCCCTAAACCTTTTACAAAATCAGACAATTTGCACACCAAAAGCTGGCTACAGGCTTAAGCCGGGGCTTCCAAGGAACTTGTCAGGCTCCATAATATTTACTGGAGTTTAGGAGCTTCTTGCCATATTAATGACAGGTTTGGATGAAGGACACGGATGGACTTTAATTCCTGCTAAAATCACCCAAGTCTCAGGCTGGGAGTTCCTGAGTCGATCTGCTCCTCTGCAGTAATTTCCCACAGGGTGGGCTCTTAGAGCCCACACCATCCCACATTTTCCCTCCCTGAGGCTGTCAGGGTGGATGTGATCCATTTTCTGTGCACACATCAGCCCAGGAGAGTCCGTCAGAAGGGTTTTACCCTTTTCACTCCACGGGTTTAGGAGGAGAAGAGGAAAATCTCTCAGGCTGGGGACAGAGGTTTGCCCCTGGCTCAAAATGCCATAGTTTGAACCCAGAATGAGGATATAATTCTGGTTTTTAGGAGTGCATCTCCAGTGTTTCCTCATCTCCTCTCCCTCACACATTTCCTCTCCTCAGCTCCCCCTCCCCGGGAGCAATGTGTCATTATCCCTGTCCTCGGGAACCTCAGCCTTGTCTCTTTATTTCACATCACCAGCCTCCCTTTATCTTCCCACAGTTTCTTGTTTCCCT
Source organism: Sylvia borin (assembly GCA_014839755.1). Taxonomy (NCBI): domain Eukaryota; kingdom Metazoa; phylum Chordata; class Aves; order Passeriformes; family Sylviidae; genus Sylvia; species Sylvia borin. The sequence goes on along the minus strand of CM025981.1, from coordinate 5,688,394 downwards.
TCGCCCTCTGCTTTTCCCTCCTGTGACATTCCTCCACTCATCCCACCCTCACTGCTTCCCATCCCAGCTCCACTTCGCTCTCCCAGCTTCTTCCTCCTCTTTTTTTTTTCCCTGTCTCTCCTTCAGATTCCCTCCTTGTTTCACAACTGACAGACCTGCACTGGACATATCCTGGAAAAACATCATTTTTGAGTGGTTTTTGTTGGTTTTTTTTGCCAATCCTGTCTGGTTTACCCCGCTGTGGTTCCTGAGGGATCTGCATCCACCTGATGGCCACACTCTGGCTGTGCCCTTCTCTGCCTAAAACTCCCACAGCTTCACCCACCCTGGGAAAAGCAGCCCAGGAGGATGAGGAGGCCCCTGAAACCCAGGCTGAGGGTTACTTACCTTTTCTGCAAACACTGGGTTTCCAGAGAGCTCGGAGAGGTGCAGGAATTCCAGGTGCAAGGTCCCAAATTCCGCCAAGATGCTGCTTCCAGCGGATGCCCAGCCCCAGCTCCAGCTCATGCCACTGCAAGGAGAGGAGAGGGAGCCCTCAGGGCCAGGAAAACACAACCTGGGGAGCCCCTGCCCTGGGCCAGGTGCTCGTGCTGCAGCCCAGGTGTCACCAGGAAAGGACACACACACACATTTAGAACACAGATTTTCAGCAGTAGTCCCAGTGGGATGGAACTGAATCCAGAGATTCTTTAGGATTGGGCTAACACACAGACTGCACAAACTGCTTTTTTCTTTTCATTTTGTGGGAGAGGAATTCCTCCCAAACAGCTCAGCTGGAAAACAGCTTTAGAAGAGCACTGCCACTCTGCCCTCCACAGATATAAAATATCCTATTTCAGGATAAAATTTCCTGCTGGTACCCACCCTGGGCCTCTCTGGAGGAGGACAGGACAATGTCCTGGAGGATGCAGGGTTGGATGTGAGGACTGGGTCCCAAAGCACCTCTGGGTGCTGCCCCAGAGCCACCTCGGACGGGTCGTGCCTCAGCTTTCATCTCCTGGCAGTGAACCGGGGAGGTGACAGTTCCCAGGGACAGGGAAGGGTGGGGGTGACACTAGATGGCGCCGGGAAACTTGGCTGGGAGAGGGAGAGGGGTTTGTTGTTTACAGGAGGTTAAAACTAATGATCCTTCTGAGCATGAAAAGGAAAAAAAAAAAAAAAAAAAAAAAAAAAAAAAAAAAAAAAGAAGTTTCCCTGGCTGTGACAGAGAGAAAAGCGTGGCAGGTCCCGAGGTGTTTGTTTGCCTCCAGACCAAGAGGCGTTAGATGAGCAATGTGCTCACGGTGCTCAGCCCCTGCAGCAGCTTTGGGAACATCAGTGCAGCCCCGGGGGATCCCCAGGAATCCCGGGGGGATGCTCAGGAATTCCAGGGGATGCTCAGGAATCCCGGGGGATGCTCAGGAATCCCGGGGGGATTCTCAGGAATCCCGGGGAGATGCCCAGGAATCCCGGGGGGATGCTCAGGAATCCCGGGGGGATGCTCAGGAATCCCGGGGGATGCCCAGGAATCCCGGGGGATGCTCAGGAATCGCGGGGGATGCTCAGGAATCCCGGGGGGGATCTGGCAGCCAGGTGAGCGTGGCACTGATGCCCCACGGAGCTCTCACACCTTGGAGGGTCAGTCCGTGCCCTGGCTCAGTGCCCTGGAGGGCGGCTGTAACAAACAGCCCCTCAGGCAGAGCTGCAGCAGCCCAGTGGGGCCGTGTTTGGTGTCACAGCAGCTCGGGGAGGTCACAGACATCATCAGAGCCCTGTCCCAGGGACCTGCCCTCCCAAAAATCACGGCAAGGGACGTGCTGCTGGAGCCTTGGCTCAAACAACCCAGCAAAGCTGCTGCCCAGGGCTCTGGAGGAAACAGCCCATGTGCAGCGTGTCCCCGGGGCAGAGCAGCCTCAGCCACCTCCTGCAGGAAAACATCTCCTCAGGCTGCACAAACTGGGCCTTCGCAGCTGCTGGGGTTTGTAACAGCTCACAGGAAGCTACTGTTTAAAGGACCTTGGCCTCCAAGGGAAAAGAACATGCCCAGGACCTCCTTTATCTCCCAGATAAGTGGATCTGAAATGTGGAGTTGCCTTCCCTTTGGGGAGCCAGAGCAGCAACACCAGTGCCAAGGCAGGAGAGAGGCCAGGAGGGGAAATGTGGAGGAACAGAGGGTTTAGGGGTGACGGGAAGCAGGGCCAGGGCTGCGGCACAGGGACAGAGGGCCCAGGAGAGCCCAGAGCAGCAGCTGGGGCACACAGAGCACTGCAGGAGCTGCAGCAGGGTGGGAGGCAGGCTGGCTGGGACAGGACACAGCCAGGGGAAGCTCAGCAGCAGAGAGGGCAGCCCAGAGGAAAAGGTGACAGCAAGAGATAAAGGCAGCTGGTCAGGGAAGAGCTGGGGACTGCCTGTGCTTGGGGCCTCGAAAATGAATGTGCACAATTGACTCAGGGCCAGGAGGGTTTTTTGGTTTCAAATTCCTCAACGTCCTTCTTAACCCACCCCCACAAGCTGCCACCAACAGAGGCCCACACAGGCAGCAGGGCTCTCCTCCTCTCGGGATGCTGAGGTCTCTCTGGAATTAGCACATCCTTGCAAAAGCAGAACTGGAGAGAGAATTCCTCGTTGCAAAACTCCTCCGGGCTTTGTTCTGGCCCTGATGTTTGGGTCAGGGTCGTCTCCCAGCCTCACCTCACCCTCCTCTGCCTCCACTTGCACGCTGAATAATTCCCTTCCCCCGTGGGTCTGCAGCCTTGGGCTGCTCATGGTGCTCCTGCAGCAGCTCAGGCTGTGGCTGCAGCTCCAGCTCCCTCCATCCCTGCCCCATATCAATTGACACTCCAGCCCTCACGGCCCCGAACGCAGCACTGGGGGCTCTGGGTGTTCTGTCGATTTTCTCAGCTCTCACTCAAGGTCATCAGCAAAACATTTTGGGAATGTCTGAGCAGACAGAGGCTGCTTCAATTGTCTTCACAAAGGGCAGGGGAGGGTTTGGCATTTCTCTGAAAGGTTAGTCTATGCAGAGCCTTTATCAGGCACGGAGGAAGCAGGATGTGTGTGCTGTACAAAAGGACAATTACAGTGGCTCCAATTTTCCCCGGGATCAGGAGCACGTCAGACAACTGAGGGGTGACAGTGATATTTGAGTGAGCCAAACACTTGGAAATCTTTTGCTTTGCAGAGCCAAGGAGGAGATTTGGGCTAAGGGCTGGATAATGACTTTGAGAATTTCGCAAGAGGTGAGGATGAAAGGCTTGGTTAACCCACATTTCCTCAGCTCTCATCCCCGGGATTTGTTTGGAGGCATCAGAACCAGCAAATCCAAATCTCTGCCTGGCTGGCAGGGAGTTGCCTGCCAGGAGAGCAGGAGGGCAGCCCCAGCTCTGCCAGACCTTCTGCAGGGATCTACTGAACCACGAGAACATCACCGAACTCAGTTCTGGGGCTCTGAGGAAGGACAGAGCCTGGCTGAGGGCTGTGTGCTGTGTTCTCCCCCCTTTTCCAGCACCAAAACTGTCGGCCAGTCCCATCCACTCCCTTGTCCAGTTCTTCCAACTTTTGAAATCCATTTTTTCCTGGATAAATTCACATGCATCTAGCTGGGCACACTGCAAAAACCCATGCCACGAGCAGACTACAAAATCACCTTTCAAAGAGAAGGAGAGTGAGGAAAAATGCTCTTTGCAGCAGGGAGCCCTGTCAGGAGGCACAGGAAGAAACTGTGGACAGCCCCAGATTAATAAAACACAGCTGGGTTTGACCTGAGTCACCTGCAGCCTGTGCCAAGGTCTGAGCTGGCAAAGCAAATGACCTCGAGGAATCTGCTCTGGAGGGAGCAGCTCTGAGGAGCTGCTGCTGCTCCTTGCCCAAATCCCCAGTGCTAAAGGAAGGGAAAGCTGCTGGGGACGTGTGCCTTGCCTGCCCAGGCTGATGACTCCACGTGGGATTCCAGTGGGGGTGTTGAAGGCTGGCAGAAGTTTCTCCCCGAGCTCCAGAGCTTTGCTCTTGAACACCTGTTGAAAGGGAGGATAAATATTTGATGAAAACGAGTCACCCAGGATTCTCTCCCATCCCCTTTTCCAAACACGTTATAAAACACTGGAAGTGCTGCAGTCTGAGCAGCCCCTGTTCCAGGTGTGCTGCACAAAAAAAAATCTGAACCAAAAGTTTCACTGGACTTTGGCATCTCGAAATTTCCTCTAAAATCTGCACTGAAGCAGCACCCAAAGGCTCAGCCTGGACCAGAGCAGCTTACAGCAGCACCCTGTGATCTGAGCTGCTCCAAAGAGAGCTCTCCAAATTCCTCCCGTTCCCAGGATGGCAGAGAACACGAGGAGCTGAAATGGCTGAGTTAAAATCAGAGGAAATCTTTCTGGGCTGAAGCACTGTCAGATTTACAACGTGGGCTTGCCCAGCTCATGTCATCTCCTGTTGTAAAAACCCTGATTCTCAAAGAACCATCTTCTCCTTTGCAGCTCTCTGCCAAGGAGGATTGGTGGTTTCATGGCTGAGCTGCTCCTTTTCCACGGGAAATGCCTCGGTTTGGGCTCTGCAGTCCAACTGCAGCTCGTGGTGGCTTCCAGCACAAAGCAAACGCACAATTATTTTGGGACAAACTGATACAAGCACTAATCTTCGCTGCAGAGATTAGTCCTGATCAAGAGAAGCCTCTAAGTGACTTAGGAGATAAAGCACAAGCCTTTTACCTCTAGCCCCGTGGTGGTGGCTCTCCGAAAGCAGGAATTTATTGCTCTAAAAATACAGCGCTGAGGAAACCTGAGCTCTCCTGTGGGCTGGCAGACCTTTGATACTCTCACAAGGAAACGGGGGGTGGTTCAGAAGGGAAGGCAAGAGACAGGGACTGGATTTTGCCTTTCAGCCCAGTGACACTGACTGGGTAAGTGACAGGTACTGCCCCAGCTGCTGATGGGACTTCAAGAGGTCACTGCTGGAGTTTTACGGTTTAATGTGGTTTCTTTTTGCTCTGTTGATCTGAAACCTGTTGAAGTTGTCACCGAGGCAGACTCTGAGTGGGGGCACTGAAGTCTTTGGGAGTTTTCCCTGGAGGGGAATGGCAGAGGGAAGTCATTCCTGGAACTCATTGAAAACGCAGCTGAAGTGAGAGAGCTGCTCCAGGATCAATGGTGGCACTGCACAGGAGCCATCCCACCCTCAGTGCTGGGCTCCCAGGCAGGGGCCAGTCCTCACTAAACTGCCCCTGAGGCAGAGCTCCAGCTCACCAGAGACTCCCAGGGCACAGCAATAATCCCCTCACGTCCCTACAGCTGTAAAATTCCAGCCCAGGCACTTTATCAAACAGCTTATGGCATTACGGGGCTGGGGAGGAGGGAGAGGAGGGGAAATGAGATCCTCCTGCTTTTCCCAGGGCTGCAGAGGGATTCACATCCACCAGGGGCTGGGACACAGCCTGGTTCTGCATCCCAGGCCACTGAGCTCAGGAATTCCTGCTCCAGAGGGATTCACATCCACCGCGGGGCTGGGACACAGCCTGGTTCTGCATCCCAGGGCACTGAGCTCAGGAATTCCTGCTCCAGAGGGATTCACATCCACCACGGGACCGGGACACAGCCTGGTTCTGCATCCCAGGGCACTGAGCTCAGGAATTCCTGCTCCAGAGGGGTGTTCAGCTGAGTGTGCAGCACCTGCCCCTCCTCAGCCGCCCTCCTTAGCCCGAGGCAGGAGCTGCGATGATGTCTGATGAAATCTCACCCGACTTGCAAGAGAGAGGAACAAGTACAAAGACAAAGATCCTCTGCAAATGGCATTTCCCCGGGGAGCAATGTGTCCAACTGCAGACGTGTCTTGCTGGAATTGCCCACAGGAGGGACGATCTCTGCCAAACGAGCCGTGCACGGTGTGTGCAAGGTAATTATTCGAGGCTTAATTAAAGGAACATTAGTGGCACTTCCATATTCACAAAAACGATGGGTTCAGCCCCTTTGTTATGGGGGTTTATGTGATGCTCAGAGCAGAGCTGCTGGAGAGGCCCTCAGCTGGTCCTGGGGACACTCGGGGGGACACACAGAGGGGACAGCAGAGGGGACACGCAGAGGGGACACTCGGGGGACACTGGGGGGACACATAGAGGGGACACTCGGGGGGACAGCAGAGGGGACACGCAGAGGGGACACACAGAGGGGACAGCAGAGGGGACACGCAGAGGGGACACTTGGGGGACACATAGAGGGGACACTCGGGGGGACACGTAGAGGGGACACGCAGAGGGGACACGCAGAGGGGACACACAGAGGGGACACTGGGGGGACACATAGAGGGGACACTCGGGGGGACAGCAGAGGGGACACGCAGAGGGGACACTCGGGGGACATTCAGGGGGGACACGCAGAGGGGACACTCAGGGGACACTCAGGGGACACTCGGGACACTCAGGAGACACTGGGGGGACACACCTCCTCTCCTGTCAGGTAGTAGGTGGCCAGCAGCCCCCCGATGTAGCGGATGTTCACCTCGAAGAGCGACGCCTCTCCGTTCTGCAAAGACACAGGGACAGCCCTGAGCGCTGACACAGAGCCCTCAGCTCCCTGCCCACGGCCGGGGTTTGCTCTGCAGGGACACGGGGGAGCCTGGAGGGAAGGGAAGCACCCAGCCTGCCCCACTGGTCACCTGTGACAGCACCTGAGGCAGGCAGGGCACAGCACACGGACACAGTCAGTCACAGGATCTGCTGAGCTGGAGGGGACCCCCAAGGATCACCCAGCCCTGCCCAAACCCCACAACAATCCCACCCTGGGCACCCCTGGGAGCTTTGTCCAAACCCTCCTGGAGCTCTGGCAGCCTCCGTGCCCATTCCCTCTGGGGGAACAACCTTTGCTCAATATCCAGCCCAAACCTCCCCTGACACAACTTCAGACAGATCCCAGCACTCGGTTTCAGGCAGAGCTTGTGTGTCCTGCAGTCCCCGTGTTGCCTTTCTGGACTATGAGAGGTCCTTGTAGAGAGGCAATATTGAATTAATTTCCCCCTTGCCTCCCTGTGCTGTGCTCCCTGACTCCACGGATCAATCCACAGCATTCACTCCTGTCTTTACAGATCAATCTATTCTGCAGGCCAAGATTAAAAGCTTTTATGAAATCCAGATAAATTATCTCCCAGTTGATTTTGTCCCTTGTTTATCGATTCAGTAACAGACTGAGACCATTCACCAGATTTATCAGATGTGGGCTGCCTTTTATGAATCCATGAATGCCAGTGGTGCCCTCCCAAATGATGCTTCTCTGTAAAGGCAGCTGCAGGCATTGTTCCCGTGGGAGAACCATTCCTCACATCAACTAGACTGGCATTAAACAAATAAAAGTTTAAGCTGCGCTTTGGTTTGAACATTCTCTGGGTGTGCTGCTGAGGAGATGCCATCAGCTGGGGATGAGGAATGCAGGAGCTGCCTCAGAGCATGGCCAGGGCCAGAGCAGGGCCAGAGGAGGGCCAGAGGAGGGCCAGAGGAGGGCCAGAGGAGGGCCAGCAGCCTTCAGCTGCCAGCACTGCTGTGCTGCAGAGCCCCAGCACAGCCCCACGTGTCCAGCAAAGCTCCAGGAGCCCCAGGGAGAAGCCCCTCTGGCTGTTTTCAGAGGTGATGCCCTTCCTTCCAAACCCTGGCCCCCTCTGTGCTCCCTCAGTGCTGCTGAGGTGTCACACAAGCCCCAGCAGTGACACCAGCAAAGGGCCCAGACCAGGGGAGCTGGGTTTACAACCTTCATGTAATTTAATAAGGAAATCTCGTCTTATCACAGGCAGACATTTACCTGAGATGAAACAGAGCTCGTTCTTTGATGAGCAAAATTTCCTTGCAAGTGTCTAATAACGAGTGTCTGTTTCCATACCCCAGACCAAAACACCAGAACCATTAAACACTGAACCTTATTTTCAGCCAGACACGGTGAGGCTGATCTGGTGGAACCAGCAGAAATTTGGGGTGAATTCCCCACTGCTCCCTTTGGCCTTAGGAAGAAAAGAATCAGTTGAGTGTTTTCCCTCCCCAAAGGACTCCTGGGCAGGATTGTGATCAGGACTGGCAGCTGAGGTGACACAGGCAGGAATTCCCAGCAGCTGACTCACCACATTCAAGTCAAAGCTCTTCTCCACCCACTGCTTGGCTTCTTGGAATTCCTCCTCGAGCTCCATGATGTAGAGGGTATCTAAGGCATCTATCACAGTTGCTCCTCGAAGGCCTCCTGGGTGGCAAAAACACACAGAGGGATAAAATCACAGCTCTGAATCAGCCTGGGGAACTGGGACAGGCAGCAGCTCCCAGTCCCAGGGGGGATCTTCCACCAGGGCTCAGCTCTGCCACCCAAAACTGGACAGGCCCAATTTCCAAAGGCTGAGATAATTCTGAATGCTGGAAGAACTCCCCCAAGGAACAGCTCAGGACACCTGGAGCCCCCAGTCACAGCTGCAAGCCTTGGCCTTGTCCCCAGCCCTGCCTTGGCCAAAGGGGCTCAGCAGCTCCAGCCTCTGTTTAGCTGCAAACCTTCATTCAGCCTCTGCCCAACCCACGGCCAAGCACAACCTCCGAGAGAACTGGATTTTATTGTGCAAGAGCACCCAAGGCAGGGCTTTGATCCTTCTGTCCTGATGCACAGTTGGTTTTCTGGGGCACAAATCTTTTAGTTCCATGCCCTGACCAGCAGAGACACAAAGCCCAGCCTCTCCTGGAGGCTGAGACCAGGATCTCAGTGAACCGGGAGCAGAGTGGGTGATTCAGGGACCTTGTCCAGCAGCACATCCCTGTGAGCACACTGCCCCTTCCCCAGCAGATGGCAATGGGACAGACCCAGCTGAAGGGAATTCCAGCCAGGAACTCGGCCCAATGTGTCATTTGTGTAAGAAGTGTCCTGCCAGGGGCTGTGTGACACACACAGAGCTCAGGGAGGCTCTGGAGGCTGTGGGCACAGCCCCACAGCAGCAGAGATGCCATGGGATGGAACAACCCTGCTCTGGAACAGCTCAGTGCCAGGGAGTCGTTTCTGCTCAGGCTCCCTAAAACTCCTGCCAAGGGGGTGAACTCCTCCTGACTCAACTCTGCAAAGGCCATCCCAGCCCTGGGCAGCTCAGCAACAAACCCCACACGGGGGGCTCCAGCCTGGGACCATCCCCATTGATCCAGTCTGGGACCATTCCCATAAATCCAGGCTGGAACCATCCCCATTGATCCAGTCTGGGACCATCCCCATTAATCCAGGCTCTAGTCTGGAACCATCCCCACAGATCCAGTCTGGGACCATTCCCACTCATCCAGTCTGGGACCATCCCCATTAATCCAGTCTGGGACTATTCCCATTAATCCAGGCTCCAGTCTGGGACCATCCCCATTAATCCAGTCTGGGACCATCCCCATTGATCCAGTCTGGGACCATTCCCACTCATCCAGTCTGGAACCATCCCCACAGATCCAGTCTGGGACCATTTCACTCATCCAGGCTCCAGCCTGGAGCCCTCCCAGCCATCCCTCTGGGTGTGGCACAGGCGTGAGGCTGCCTCTGCACCACCTCACACACTCAGCTCAGCTGAGCCACATTCCCACCCACTCCCTGGCAGAGTTTGGGAATCTCTGCCAGCAGAGACTCTTGGATGAGGTTCAGGGTTTGTTTCTGCAGCAGAAGCTCCTCGTACCAACCCTGTCCCCATCACCTCCCTCTCCACAGACTCACTCCCTGCTGTGCCCAGGGATTTTCCTGACACTTATTTCTCCCTGCCTCAGGTCAGTTCTCATCCTCACTCCCAGCCTTTCAGCTGCTCTCCCCAGTTCCCCCAGCCTTTCTCTGCACCCTCAGACGGCTTTGGCACTTCTGTCACACCTTCAGTGCCACTTCAATTCCAGTTCTGCTAAAGAGGGGCAAACCCAGCTGGAGGCACTGCTGCGGAGGGGACAGGGGGGCAGAGGGGAATTGTGTACCACCAACCTTTGCTCTGCTCTCACCAAGGGACAAAGGGATTGTGTCAGATCCCTGCGGCCCAGACAAGAGCTCAGATCCACCCGTCCCTCCTCTCAGCATTCCTCTCCCGTAGGGAAGGATCCTGCCTTATTTTGTTGATGCTACAAGATTGCAGTTTTGACACTTTTCAGCCAGCCAGCACATCATTGCTTTAATAAAAACCCAACCAGGACTTTACTGCTCAACTACAGATTGCTGCCTTTCGGATGCTGCCTGCATCAAAAGCAGGGGCTGTGGGAGAGGAGGAAGGCAGCTGAAACAGCCTCCAGAAATCCATTTATTCCCGCAGGCCTGGGAAATGATCATCTAACTGGAGCCATCTCGGGGAGCGAGGGGTGGATGGAGTCAAACAGTCACTGCAGCAACTGGTGGGCTCTAAAAATCAGCCAGGGCTGATGTGGGCCTGGAATGTTTGCCAAAAGCACACGAAAAACAAGAGCAGCTCAGGCAGCGCTGCTTTTATCAGCCCTAATGATTCTTCGATATTAACAATGATGTGATTTTTATGCACTTCCCTGTTAGCAAGGAGAGACGTGACAGGGAGGCAGGGGAAGCATTTTAAACAGGGAAGGAAGGGCAGTGGCACCTGAGGCACAGCCTGTTACTGTGATAGTCTGAGAGGAAAATCACACCACAGGGCTCGGCTTAATTTGATGATATAATCAACAAAAGCTTTTCATAATCTGCAGAGAGACAATGAGGGAAGTTGGATTCGCTCAAGCTGAATGGAGACAAAGAGACAACAAACTCACCATTTTCTGGGATGATTAATTGAAGTGAGAAATATTGCTGGAATTGACAGAGCCTTTTATGTTTTTAGCGAGTCAGGCCTTTAACTGGGTGCATTGCTCTGGGGATTGGGAACACTCTGCTCTCCTGCCTGCGTTTGACAAAGTGGAGGGCAAACCTCGCTCCCCTGCCGCTTTGTCTTTGTGTCACATCAAACATTTGTTTTAAATATCCCCTCGCCCTCCGAATCACCAGGACCTCGGGCTGTGTGCTCTCTACCAGGGGCTGGGCCGTGTTTCCTTTCTTCTGCACCGCCTTTGAAGCAGCTGCAAAGGCTCAGTGACTCCTTCCCTGCAGCCAGGAGGGGCCGTGGCAGCTCCAGCCGCAGCAGAGGGATGGAAAGGCAGCTCCTTCCCCTCCTCAGGCACAGGGCAAACCAGCCCTGGCCGTGTCTGTCCTCACAGAGAGTCCCTGACCCCGGCCTGGGACATGTTTTCTAGGGGAGCATCTTCTCCCCTCCCCTGTGGGAGCTGCAGGAATTGAGATGTGTGTGCACATCCCAGCACGTCCCTGCAGCACGAACACACCGGGCTGGCAGTGCTGGCACCGCTGACCCCTCCTGCCTGATCCTGACACAATCAGCACCTCTGGCACCCGCACATTAGGGTGGGAGGGGTGCAATCAAAGGGGAGGCAGCTCCACACCAAATCAAACCCTTCTCTGTCACTCCTGACTCTTGCTGACACCCTCATCTCCAAATTGCGGCTTTCAGCCTGACTGTACTTGCTCTGAGGGAGTTTTACAGTAGGAACCAAGAAACCCTTGACAGAAACCCTTGACAGAAACCCTGCTGGCAGTACCCAGGGCTGGGAGCTGAGGCTTTTCAGCAGGACCCCACATCTCAGATTGTGCCTGTCTCCACAAACCAAAGTGTGCCATGAAAAACCCCTCCTGATCCTGCCCCAAACGGGCTGGGGTGGGGATACCTTCACCAGGGAGAGGCAGAGTCACTCTGCTGATCCCAAAAGGGCAGAGTAAGATCCCCCTAATCGGGAAAGGGACTTTAGCATCCACAGCAGCTCCTCACTGCCCCGAGAGAGAAGGGCCACAGAATCCCAGATGAGCTGAGCTGGAGGGGACCCACCAGGATCATCCATTCCCCTGCACTGGGGATCTCAGCAGGAATCCAGGAGGTCAGGGGGCATTTCTAACTCAGTGTCACAGCAGCTCTGGTGACAGGGCCGGTGGCCAGAGTTGTCCCCTGAGTGATGATCAGGGGAGGAGAAGCAGCAGCTGATGGGAGCAGACAAAGGTTCATCTCTCCCTGAGCCGAAGGAGGGCCTGTGCCACCCTGTATTTGCTCTTTTGTGCAGCAGAAGAATGGAGAGAGGAGTGTGGGCAACAAGGCAGCTCTGTTCCTGCTCCCACCCACCCCAGGAGCCTGAACCCTGCCACAGAGAGCACTAATGAACATTGACTTAATTAACAGAACGCTGGGGAGAGGTGCTGGGTGGAGAGGAGCTGGCTGCTGTGAGGGTTTGGTTTTGGGTTTTTTTTTTTTTGTGGGAGATGACTCAGGCTCTAGGAAGAAATGAAAAACCTTGGGGTGAGGTGTTTACAGGCTGGGGATCTACGTGTCCCAAGTCCAGACTCACCTGCACCTGCCTCTCCCAACACCTGAACAAGTGGCCCCAGCACTTATCCAGCAGCCAGAGCTGAGCAAGTGTCTGGTTTTCCAAAGAGGAGCAGCTGTGATGGGAGGGATGGAGAGTGCTGCCTTCCCTCGCTCCCCTCTCCCAAAATAGCCACCGTGGACTATCACAGGCCAGAGAGGAGACTTGAAGGGCTCCCAGCTGCAAGTCTGCCCCTTGAGAGCCTTAAAAAAAGCTACAAAAGTGATGCTTCAGCAGCCAAGTAGCTACGAGTGAGGTCTGAAATAGCCTTTTCCTCAGGAAGGAAAGATCTTTCCAAAGGCTCTCCTGAATCCATCACACTCTCCATGCCTGGGCAGCCACGGAGAACAAGGACCCTGCAAAGGCCCCTGGACCACAGGCTGGACTCTCCTGTCCCACCAGCTTTGCTCTGGGGCACAAGGAGGAGCTCAGGGTGTGCCTTTGGAAAGGTGAACACGGTGCAAGGACTCCCAAGGAGCAGGAGATGGGAACACCCTCAGCAGGATCTCCACCACTCCCTGGTGTCAGGGTTTAGCTCAAATAAAATGCTCCTTTCGCGGGCTGGTTTGGGTTTGGAAGGGACCTTAAAGTTCATCCAGTTCCAACCTTCCTCTGGAAAATTCCTTGTGCTTTCTCCCCCCTGCTCAGAGGCACCAGCTGCCTGCCCCAGGGATGGATGGATGGATGGAGGGATGGATGGATGGAGGGATGGATGGATGGAGGGATGGATGGAGGGATGGAGGGATGGATGGAGGGATGGATGGATGGATGGATGGAGGGATGGAGGGATGGATGGATGGATGGATGGAGGGAGGGATGGATGGATGGATGGAGGGATGGAGGGATGGAGGGAGGGAGGGATGGATGGATGGATGGACGGAGGGAGGGATGGATGGATGGATGGGTGGAGGGATGGATGGATGGATGGATGGATGGATGGATGGATGGAGGGAGGGATGGATGGATGGATGGAGGGATGGAGGGATGGATAGAGGGATGGAGGGATGGATGGAGGGATGGAGGGATGGATGGAGGGAGGGATGGATGGATGGAGGGACGGATGGAGGGACGGATGGAGGGATGGAGGGATGGAGGGATGGAGGGATGGATGGAGGGATGGAGGGATGGAGGGATGGAGGGATGGAGGGATGAAGGGCAGCCTGACCTCAGCCAGCCCTGCAGCAGGCACAGAGCTTGGCCAATCTCATCTCTAATGCCCTCAGCCCCAGGGGGGCTGCTCCTGCCCTCGGCCAAAGAACCCTTTATGAAGTTACTCAGTGAACAGAAACCAAATCCTTCCTTTCCAACAAAGCCACCTCCAAAAGCCGCACAGTAACGCTTTGTGCCAACGCCTCAAACGAGCTGCACAAGCCATTAGGAAGATATCAGACTTAATCCTGCATACAGCAGGACTGCTTAAATGCTGCACAAAACAAGGGGGGGGGTTCAAACAGCTCTTTGCTAACTTTAATAACAGAGTTTACAACTGAAAAGCGAGAGCAGAAGGGGGAGGAATTTAGATCAGCGCAATGTAAACCCAGATCAAAAATGAAAGGTCTTGACTCCCACTGTTCTTATGTCAAATCGTGTTTGTCAAAACAGAAATTAGTGCTGGAATCTTGTTTGGAATAGAAATGAGGATGCGGTTTCTATGGAACTGGTTATGTTGATGAACTGGTTAACTGCCAAGGCACAAGGGGCTCTGGTTGTTTACCTTCACCTCTTGGGGTGCAGGGGGAAAACACCACATCCCTTCCCCTGGTTCTGCTGCTCTGAAGGCTTCAATTAAAATCCTGTTCCAGCAGGAGCCTGAAAAATGACCATCTCCAAGTGCTGCTTTTTTTGGTCCTTTTTTCTCCACGACAGGGCTTGGAGAGCAGCCTGAACTCCTGACATTTATCCCAAGACGTGTGTGAGAAGCCTGGGAGCTGCCTGGGACCGCGTCACCACACAGCTCCTGCCTGGTGGCAAACTGTCCAATTCTGGGAGAAATCCACACAGAGACGTTTTACACAGCTCAGGATTATCTTGGCAACGAAGTAAACTGTGAAAATCACTGCAGCTCCTTGAAAAATCTGCCCTGCAGCCAAGATTTGCCAGTCCCTGTGCAGAGCGCTCCAGGTCAGGCACAACGAGGGGCTGGGAGCTCCTGAGGTGGGATCTGGGCTTAGGCCAGAGCTCCCTCCCTGCTCTGGGCTTTAGTTTCTCCTGCCAGCCAAAAAAGCAGCAGGAATTTTCCTCAAAGCATGGGAAGAAAGAGGGTTTAAAGAAAGAGAGCGTGATAGAGAAATAAGAATTAATTTATCCACCACATCCCACCCGTCTCTGTTCTCTTCCCAAGCACTTGGCACCAGCCATCCACCTCCCCTCTGGGATGGTGCAGGAACATTCCCCACCTGGTTATCCCCTAACATCTCCTCTCCTGGCCCCCAGCACCCACAGCTCACACCCGGGATGGGCTCTGGGAGATCAACTCCAGTTCCAGGAGATGCTCTCCAGTGGAAAGTCACTCTGCTCCCACTGCAAGGACCAGCCCCAGATGTCAGGGATCCCCAGGACAGGGCTGCTGCTGCTCCAGCCGACAGAAATAAAATCCAAATGGAACTGGGAAATGGGTTTGCTTTTCAGGAAGAAAGAAAATTTCTCAGTTAAATCCACAACCAACTCATTACAGTCCTTCAGCTGCCTGTGAGTGGTACCTACTGCAGCTGAAGCCAGAAACAGCAGACCTGAGCTACAGCCCTGCCAGTGCCTTTTTTATTGAGTTTTTTGTCTGTGAACCTGATAGCTGTAACACAGAGTAACTACATTCCCTTTATTTAAGGCAAACTAAACAAATTACATCTGAGCAACAAGGTAGCAGAAGCGAGAGGTGGAGGAGACAAAGAAGTAGTCCAAGAATTAGAAAAGATCTATTTCTTTTTGTATCAGCACATTCTCTTGCAGAGTTAAGGGGAAAAAAAAAAAAAAAGTCCATTAGCTTTTGAGCAACCTCATTTTTCTCTGCTTCCCAAATAAACCACTGCACCTCCACTTCAGGGACCTCATCAAACAACACTCCATGGCCAAGGTTATTTTCCCATCTTCCTCACATCCATCTTCCTCACTCTGCTCTGCAGGTATTGCTCCAAGGCTCACCCCCTGAGGGCTCTCCATGCCAGAGCTGGTGCCAGGGCAAAGGGCACCTGGCACAGCCCCACGGGCAGCTCTGTCCCTGTCCCTGTCCCTATAGCCTTGGGGGACCCCCTGGGCCAAGCCTCACCCCGACAAACCAGCCCCCATCACCCCAAACCACAAATTCCCCCCTGATTTCAGTTTCTGTTCTGTCTCTTCCCCAGCCCTGGCAGATTGATGCTGCCAACCCCTTCAGCTGTCGGGGCTCTGTTCTGTTCCCAGAGGCCACCTGGCCCTGGAGATGTGGATTTTCATGCAGCTCCAGTGGATCCACTGGAATTCCACGCACTAATGACACACAGGACATCACTCAGAGCGTGCCCAGCTCTCTGAGCTTCACCCCCAAACCCACCTGAGCCCTCGTCCTGAGCACTGCAGGGTGGAAAAGCCACACGTCCCCCAGCTGAGGAGAGGTCAAAGGGCTGGTCATTCCCTGGAAAGGTGCTTAGGAACAGCAGGGAATTAATCCTGGAGCACGTGGCTGGGAAGGAGCAGAGCCCCCAGAGCTCCATCTGCCAAGCCAGGCTGAGCCTCCCACCTCCAGCAAAGGAACTTTGAAGGCTGCCGTGAGGGAAATCACCCAAACATCTGGCTCCCACGACAGCTCAGTCTGCTTTCTGTTGTCAACAGGAGAGATCTTCCAGCTTCCTGGGAAGTGCTAATGAATCCCAGCTCCAGCTGCAGCACAGAGCAGCCTCAGCATATGGGCTGGACAGGTAAAGCTGGCACCAGACAGGCAGCTTCAAGTGCTGCCTTTTAGGCTGCTATAATCAAATTTAATAGAGAGTGTGTTCCAGCTGGGGGAGAAATGGCTTTTTTTTTTTTGGATTACAAACCACTCATGTTTTTCAAATATCAATTTCCCCGGGAGAATTAAGGCTATCGTTCAAGCTGAAGCAGCAGTGGCAGCTCTGCCCTGAACCAGTGATGGGTGAGAGACACAAAACCAAGAGCTTGGGCTCATTTAGGGACGTGGCAAAGGAGGCAGAGGCTGGGGGGAACAGGTTAGCAATATTCTCATTATACACCGGGGGAAAAAGGAGAAGAAAGGTGCTCAGCACAAAAATGAATTGCTTGTCACAGCCCCAGCCCCTCAGATGAGTTACTTCCTTCACAGGAATGGGAGAGCAGACATATGATAAGCACCTATTGCCAGCTGATTCTTAAATATGTAATACTTGGCAGCAGCTCCCCACTTTAATCCTCTTCTCCTCAGTTTCTCCAACCATCTTTCAGCATTTAGTGATGCTGCAGCCCCCAGCTCTGGCTCATCCCTGCGCCACTCCGACACCTCCTGGAGCTCCAAATCCAGCTGGTCCCGTTTCCAAGTGTCAGGGAGGAGGGGAGGTTTGCCTGGAGCTGGGAACACAATCCCTGGTAGAGCAGAGATGCTGCAAATCCACTCTCCACGTGCCTGCCATCTGTCTCCTGTGGCAGCTCTGTGGGCCACCGAGAGCTGGGCAGGAAATTGCAAGTGATAATCGTTCAAATGCTCCTCTGGGAAAGGAAAAGCTTTCCTCCTCCTGCTTTTGGGCAGCGGGGCTCAGATGTGGGCCAGGCAGAGGTAATTACTCCTGACAAAGATGGGTCATTTGACAAGCCAGGAGCACTTCTGGGAGCAGCGGTTCAAGGAGGTTAAGCACAAGACAACAGCTGGGGCAAAACGCTGCTGGTGCCTCCCCGGTCTGGACGTTTGAAATTAATTCTGGAGTGGTTAAAGGTAATTTGATTATATTCAATTTACTGCTCCTCCACAGACCTCCTCGAGGACGTGCAGCATTTAATGTGAGGGGTCCCAACAGGCCCATTAAAACAAACACACACGTCCTACCTGCGACTATTATCCTGCTCTGCCACAGCCACAGGTAGCAGTTAATGAGCAGAGGCTGCTAATTCACCTCAGAATCCAAAGGGGACATGCTTCATTATAACAATCAGAAGAAGGTGCCCTTCTGCCGCCCAAACACGCTTCCCAAAAAGTGGCAGATGTGTTATGACAGCACAGCCTGCAACTCCTGACGGTGATTTTCCCTCAGATCTGCTCTGCTCTGGACGGGCTCTGCAGAACAGGCACCACGTTGGAGCTGGGGCTGTAAAACCACTCACCCCTGCCATGGTTTTATCCACAGCCCAGCCAACATCACCTCCCAGAAACGACCTGGTCCTTAACACCAGCCCAGGGGGGAGAAAATCCAGAGATAAAGAAACAAACCCACCCTTTCTTCCCTCAAAAGGAGTGAACAGGATTAACTGTGCTGTTCACTATGGGGCCTGGCTGACGAGCTGAGCTTGGAACCCTCATCATCATCATCGATGGAAGACTCTAAACACATTTTCCCTGTGAATGCGGTGGGTCAGGAGAATGCAAATGCTCCATTACCATGAGCACAAACACATTAAAGCCACCATCACCTGGCACCATCTGCCCGTGCTCTTCCCTTTCTCTCCCATATTGTTAAAGTCACACCAACAAGACCCCGGCTAAAAGCCTCCAAATGCTCTCCAGGATGCTGCTTGACAGGATTAGATATCAAAATAATCTCAGCAAATTGGGAGAACAGTCAGGAACAAGCGGGATGCAATTCAGTGAGGCCACGCTGCCCCGGAGGAAGCACAACGAACCATGAAGCAGAAGGAATAAATGGTGAGGCAGCACTCTTGTCAAAGCCTTAGCCAGGCTGCAGCCCTTGGAAATGCAGCTCAAACCAAGGATTTCCAGCTCAAAATAACAACTTCCAGCTCAAAATAAATTTTCCAGCTCAAAATAACAATTTCCAGCTCAAACCAACCACTTCCATCTCAAGCCAACAACTTCCAGCTCAAACCAACCAGCTCCAGCTCAAACCAACCAGTTCCAGCTCAAACCAACAACTTTCAGCTCAAACCAACCATTTCCAGCTCAAATCAACGATTTCCAGCTCAAACCAAGATTTTCCAACGCTGGAAAAAGGCACAAAGCCCACCCCAGGATGAGCAATAATGTGTCACACAAGAAAGGGCACCGAGTCCCCTTCCAGCAGCATTTGGAGATCCCAGAAGGAAGCGAGGGCTCAGCAGGAGCAGTGTGACCTGCAATTAAAGCCAGGCTGCTCTGAGGCTGCTCAGCCTCCAGGGGAGAAACCTGACAACGTTTTGGAGATGCTGGAAAGAACCAGAGGGTAAAAGGCACTCTGCACATCCCCAGGGAAAGGCCAAGGAGTCCCAGCTTATCTCTGCAGGAGAGAGGGCTCAGGCACCAGGAGAAGCTTTAAACTGAGGCAGAATCGCCTGCCAGGACTTTCCAGCCTCGGGAAGGGAAGCACTTAAAGACCCCATCGCTGCTACTTTTGTGTTTTGTTGCTCCCTGAGACGAGTGGGAATTGCAGGTCTCCAAAAAGCCTCCTGGAGAAGCAGCAGGAAGGGCTGCTCTTCAGGAAGGGCTCCAGAAAATTATTCCTGCTGGGCTCCATCCCCCTGCAAGCCTCTCCCAGAGCTACCTTAGTGACAGAGAACATCACAGCTACAATTTGGGATGTGCACACAAAAGTCAGGAAATTAAAAATGCTGGTTCCCACAGCAACCAGGAGGGAGGCTGCCAAGAGAGGAGGAATGTTCCAGCCTAGGCAAAAGGTGTTGGTTTTAATGCCTGAAGGCGACTTCCACTTCCAGCTGCCTGAAGGAGAAGTCCTGGAGAGCTTCTGCACTCCTGCACGGGCAAACCTTGGTCCTCAGGCTCCTTGCTCCTGAGTTCCCTCTCCTCCTGGCAGAGCTCAGCACAGGCTGGAGCTGGGAAATGGAGATGAAGCAGAGCACTCAGGGCTGCTGGGATCCCCCAGCTCTGCATTCACAGGGTTTGTGTTTGCCCAGCTGGGTGAGGAAACCACCCCAGTGCAATCCTGTGTTCAGATGAAAGCTCCGTGGAGAGAAACACGAATAACTGAGGTCTTCTTAATCCTGTGTTTGTGCCTGAGAGGTAAATTCTGTCTATATTGAAATTAGTAGGAAACAAGCCCTGCCTTTAGAACTTTCTCTTGAATCGCTTTCATTCTCCTGCACTGAACTTTTCCTCCCTTTTTTTTTTTTCTCCTTTTTAGAGCTGCATATAAAGTGTGGACGGGTGCAGAAGTTGGGAATAAAACATCAGAAGAAGGATGAACAGTTTTAGTCAGCCCAAAAATAAAAAAAAAAAATCCTCCCTGTGTTTCACACTGATGCCTCAAGCAAAGGCTGAGGGATTTCCTTGAACTTCCAAAAAAATCGTCTCCAGAGACAGGAACAATCCTGGGAGGCTAAATGGAGGTGCTTTATGAAAGCATAAAGGTCTTCCAGTGACAAATGCCTGCCACAACATTCTGAGCACACAGAGCCAGCCCCGGCAGCAGTGACAAATCTGGAAGTTGATGTCCTGTGGGAGGAAGTTAAACCCACTGATTAAGTGAGATAAGGGACTTCTCTCCCCCAAAAAGGCAGCAGAGATGAAAAAAAAAAAAAAATCAGAAACAAGCACCTGGAGAAATTACAGAGGAAGAAATTCTGTAGCAGGACCCATTTGATATATGATCTCCTGGAGGTGAATAGAAAAATGTCAAAATCCAACACTAATCCAGATGAATATCCAATGAGATCCATAATGAGGGTGCAAAGAACGCTCAGCAGCAGCACAAAATGATGTGATAAAGCAGTTAAGTTCTAAATGTGAAATCCAACACGGCAAAGGCAGTTTGGAACCTGCTTAATCTCTTCAGAAGTTTCAGGAGTGAAAATCAAGTGAATTAAAACCAAAATAAGTGGGTTTGGGGTTTTCTTGTGCTGTACAGTTTCCATCTCCTCTGCATAAACAAGGGAAAGCTAAAATACAGAGGGATAAAGGTAAGAAACCCACGAGTCTCAGGACATTTCCAACATTAAAAGGCATAGCTAAAAGTGTATTTTTAAAATATTCTTGAGCTGCTCTGGTTTTTTTAAGTAGCTCCTGGCAGTGCAGGGGGTGTCTGCAAATCCTCCTGGAATAAAACTGGAGCCAGAGGCTCTGGGACAGGAGGAGAAATGGCCTCAAGTTGCGCCAGGGGAGGTTTAGGTTGGATTTGGGGGAAATTTCTTCACTTATCAAGCATTGGGACTGGCTGCTCAGGAGTCACCAGCCCTGGCAGTGACAGAAATGTGTGGCTGTGGCACCTGGGGATGTGGGTCAGTGCTGAGACTTAAAGGACTTTTCTGACCTTAATTCTGTGATTCTCATCAGGAATCTGACTGCAAGAAGACACCAGGCCCTGAGCATTCCCCAAAGGCCCCTGCAGCCCAAGCAGGGCAGTCAGGAGCCCCAGGCCTGGCAACTGACTCCCTACAGAATCCCAGAGTGGTTGGGGGGGGAAAGGACCTCAAAGGCCAGCCCATCCCATGGATCCATCCCATGGATCCCATCCCATGGAGCTCATAAATCCCAGCCCATGGATCCCATCCCATGGATCCATCCCATGGAGCCCATCAATCCCAGCCCATGGATCCCATCCCAGAGATCCCATCCCATGGATCCATCCCATGGATCCCATAAATCCCAGCCTATGGATCCCATCCCAGGGATCCCATCCCAGTGATCCCATCCCATGGAGCCCATCCCATTGATCCCACCCCAGCCCAGCCCCCTCCAGCCCCCCATTCCCTGCCATTCCCAAGCCATGCCCAGGCCCCTGGAGCGGATGTCGGATGTTTGCTCAAACCAGTTGGAAGTGCCAAGCCTCCAACTCAGCTTCTGCTGTGGAGCTGCCACCAAAGGCTCCCAATCCAGAGCTGGATCTGTGAGCAGTCCAACTCCTCCCACTCTCAGCTGGCTGCCTTTTAATCACACGCTCAATATCTCTGAAGATTAGACAATTATTTCCGCATAATTAGTGTCCAGAATGAGGCACAGGCAACATCCATAATGGGGTGCTTAAAGAAAATATTAAAAGAAAAGAAGGGGAAAAAAAAAATCTTAAAGACGAGCTCGGTGCATTTTAAAATACACCCAGAGCCTGGAAAAAAAAAGGATAAAAAAATAGCTGCAGCCTGATTGTTCCCTGTGTGCTCCACCACGGGACTGCTCACGTGTGGCTCCCTCCACGTCTCTGCCTGCTCCTCTCTCAGCAGCCCACAGAACCCTCTCCACTCACAGCCCAACGCAATTTTCTCCCTTCTCCTGCTCCCATTTGCTACTCTAATGGCTGTTTTTGCTGTTTCTCTGTTCCTTGTTTTGTTTCCTTCTCCCCTGTTTTGCTGCGCCAAGCGCTTCTGACAAATCCCAAGACACTTCTCTCCTACTTCTGGGCCTCATTAAGCTCCAGACTCAGTTTGGGGTCAGTGGAAAGTTCAGGAAGCTGGGGAGGAAGCTGGGATGATTAATGGGGTTGCATGGAGATAATGAACTTGCCCAGTTTGTGCTCAGGCCAGGCCAAGCTGTGCTGCCCAGAGTCCCCAGGCTGGGCTCTCAGCTTCCCACCCAACTCTCCTTTCTCACTTTAGTTCTTTCTTTAATCTAAGATTAATCAGTCCAAATGACATTTTTTCAGCAGTCACTGCCCAGCCCCAGAACCAGGCTTTGATGCAAAGGTGTTTGAGGAGAGCTGGAGCCACTCTGGGTGTTTTTTTTTCCCCTGTTTAAACTTTTTAAATGAATATTTCCAGCTGAGAAGTCAGCAGAGCCACTGTCATCACCTTAAACCCCTGTGTGGGGCTCAGGGTCCCTGATGTTGGAGCCACCACTGCCAGCAGGACTCCAGGTGAGAGTGGAGTGGGGAAAGATCTCCTGAAGGATTAATTAGCTTGGGAATGATCTCAAAGGAGGGAAAAAAAACCCACAACAGGGATTGATGTCAGCTCCAAGACACAGGCAGAACTCTGGTGAGTTTGGGATTTGGAGGAAATCCTGATTCCCTGCTTCCTGCTGCCAGGAAATAAGTTTGTTGCTGCAGATTTCACTGACAGCCAAAGTCAACTCAAAATGCTCTCCTGAAAATTATTCATCTGGGGAACATTATACAGGAAAAATTAAAAAAAAAAACAAAAAAGATTATGCCAGGGAGCAACAGAGTTCCAGCAACATCTTCATTACAAGGTATTTTTCTCTTTAAAGAGCTCATGGAGCCAAGCATCCAACGTCATGTGCAATAGGCAGCAGGCATAATTTAGCATAGAAATTAAGAGAGCCATTATTATTATTATTATTATTTTAATCACATAAAAGGACTCTCCAGGGTTTTGCAATTTTGTGATCACGGGGAAAGAGACCCAGAGACAGAAGAGAAAAGGTGCAGTAAGTGATTGCACAATTGGAGGTTCCCATTTCTCTTCTGGTAGCTGGGATATTGCTGAATTAATATTTTCATTCAATTACCTCTCCCCTGTTATACATTCACAGAGCAACTCGGGTCGCTTTTAATTGAGGTGGGTGTGTTTGCTGCCTGCTGAATCCTGGCTGAATCCTGGGTGAAGGAAGCAGCTCTCTGGAAAAAGCTTGGCTCAGCTGCGTGGTTGGAGGCTCTAACCCTGAGACTAAGAGATTTTGGGGTCCAGCACCTGAGCTGGGAGCCCCAGAGCAGCTGCTGTCACTGCAGCTTAAATCCACTGAGGATTCCTGGAATTTCCAGTGGGATTCCTGGAATTTCCACTGGGGATTCCTGGAATTTCCACTGGGGATTCCTGGAATTTCCACTGAGGATTCCTGGACTCTCCATCCAGATCTGAGCCTGGCAGGTGACAGTGCCACAGGGCAGTGACAAAATCCGGTGGGATTCCCCCGGCAGGACAATCCTGAAGGTTCTGGAGCTCAGGACAAGCAGTTTGGTCCTTTCCAGAGGCCTCTCTGGATACATTCCTGTGGTCACTCCTTTTCTCCCCCTCAGCCAGTTCACCCCCTTTTTTTTTTTTTTTTATGCTGGAGAGCCAAAGCAGCCCCATTTCCAGGCAGCTGAGGCCAGCGACCTCCTTCTTCACAGCAAACAGCTCAGGCCAAAGTCTGAGCCCAGCACACAAACACAGCCCAGGCAGACACCGATTTTTCCAGGAATTTCTCCTCCCACCGGGCAACCAAAGGTGGAGCAACACCAGAGCCCTGCTGCAGGATGAGGTGTGAACACCTCCTGTCCTCTCAGTGCAGCTGCTGGCAGAGCTGTGCTGACCTGGCAGTGTCCCGGCAGTGACAGTTGTCACTTGGATCCCTGAAGGCTGCAGAAATTCAGCATATGCTGACAGGAGCAATGGCTGCACCCAGGCAATTCAGGATCTCAGGCGTGATATCGAGTGGGGAAAAGAGGAGGAGAAAAAAAAAAAAGGGAGAAACCTGGCTAAGGCTTGCTATTTTTAAACTAAAATTAATAAACCAGCGTGCATTTAGGTGGTGAAAGACTCCTAACAGCACAGCAAGGTTCTGTATTTACTTGCTGTCACTGATTTCAGAGCAAATTGGCTCAGGTTGTAAGTCAAAGAAAGATTCTTCTGCTGCCAGCACTGCACACTTCAAGAGATATCTGAAAATCAGGCTTCTCACCTTATCATTGTTAAAAGACTGTGCAATCAAAATGTAACTGACAATTCAGCTGATGCACGAGCAGAACGAGATGCCAGCTCACTCTCCCGTAGCTACAGAAGCTCTGTAAAGCTAACAGGATTTTAAAAACATTTTGTCAGAAAAATAAGTGGCTCTGACAGAGCTGGGGAGCGGGCAGAATAATAATCCAGGGCTCTGGAGCTCACGGTGACAGGTGCATTTCAGGGGCTGTGACACACAGAGCTGCTGCCCTCTCCAGCAGCCAGGGAGCCAACATTGGCAAACGTCACTGAATTTAATCCTTCCAGCACCTAAGGCAGCAGTGCTGAGAAGGGTTAAAATAACTGCCTCAGCCCCAGGAGCAGAATTTGTACCTGCACATCTCCAGGCTGACCATTTTCCTCAGATGCTCCTAACCCAGCACCTGGATTGAGCAGTGCCTGGTGTCCTGCAGCTTTTCCTTGAGGATTCCTGCAGCCCTCAGGAGCATTTGGAGCCACCGGGACCCCGTGGTGTGGGGTTTGTTCCAGCAGAGATCACTCCCCCGGCGTCGTGGAGCACTCTGCCCACCTCCAGGGCATCATTTCCAGGGAAATCAGCACGCAGCTCAAAGCCTAAAGCCTGTTTACCCCACTGGAGGCCGGGGGCTGGGCTGTGCAGCGTGGCACTTCTGATCTCAAGCATCACTGATGAATAATTAATGATGATGAGAGGAGCACAGCTTGTGGGTTTTAAGGCAAGGGCTCTCGAGCTGCAGTGATTGTAAGTGACAGCAATCACAGGAGTTCTGTGCACAGGAACTCCATCCAGAAACGTGGGAGAGGCTTGGGGAGAGTGATGCCTTAGAAACAGGAGCTGGAGAACATCAAGCACCAGCAGGAACATGAGACCAAGGCACCAGAACAAAGCCCAGGAGAGGGGGAATGCTGCCTGTGGAGAATCCTTGGCAAGGGGCAAAGCTGGACCTCTGCAGGGATTAACGGGGTTGGGGAGCCAAGTTTTCCTACCTGGGCAGGAAAAGGGGGAGGAGGGATGCTCTCTCCTGGCTCTCAGGAGAAGCAGGACACTCTGCAGGAGCAGAATTCAGAGCTCCTTTTTATTTCTGTTGGACCAGGGGGAATGTTTGATCCAGAGCAGCTCCCCCCAAGGCTGAGGCTGCCAAACTGAAGGCTCCAAGTGAGCAGCAGCACATCCACGACAGCAAAATGTATCACCCTGCAGGAACTTGATTGCTTCCCATGCACACAAACACAGGGCTCCAAAATAGCCCCAAAGAGGTTCCTCCCCTCCCACATGGAAGCAGCTGCAGAGAAATCTCAGCTTAATATTGACATTTCCAGCCTGGAGAGCACCCAGTTTGCCTCCTTTCCATCTGGAGTTTGGAATAAAAAGACACTTGATGTGACAGGAGGGGGAATGGGGATCAGTGCAGGGCCACAGTGCCCTGTCCTCCTTTCTCCAGGTCTCTGAAGGCAAGAGGGACAGAGGGATGCCATAAGGGACTGCCTCATGCTGCCCTCCTTCAGGTAGAAGCAGGAAAAGCCCATGAAAAGGCTGAAATGTGCCATGGAGCTGCTTTTCTGCAGTTGTCTGCAAATCCTCGTGCTCCAAAGCATTTTCCCTGAGAGTGCTCACAGGCACACTACAAACAAGCATAAGTACTGTCAATTGTTTTAGCATGATAAATGCATTTTAAAGCTTTCAATATTTTTGTCTGTTTACTGGCACACTCCTTGAGGAATTTTGACAAGCTTGCCAGAGTGGAAGAGCTGCAAAATGCTCCAGCTTGCTGCTGAACTCCATGCAAATGCTCAAATGAAGAACCTGCCTGTTGCTGGAGGGGGTTGAGAGAGCAAAGCAAAGGCCAAACCACCCAAACCAGAGCTCCTGGCAGGGGCAGGGGCTGCTCACACCCAGCCTGGGACCATCCCAAACCTGCCCTGACCCTCCCCAAAGGTTACTGGGGTTTCCTTGCAGCCCAGCCCTGCCCAGCTGGGAGCCAGATGTGGCCTCACCACCCCACAGCAAAGAACTTGTCCCTAACGTCCCACATAACCCTGCCCTCTGTCAGTTTGAAGGCACACCCATCACTCCAGACCCTTGGGAATGGTGTCTCCATCTCTCTTGTCCTCCCTCAGGTCCTGGAAGGCCATAAGGTCACCCCAAGCCTTCTCCTCTCCAGGCTGAAGGCATCAGACACACGGTGCTATTTCCACCTTCACACTTTCCCCACACCTGAGCCCCCAAAGCTGAGCAGGATTAGGGTTGGGGTCCACCCAAAGCAGATCTCCACAGGCTGGGAGCTCCCCCCAGCTCCTGGACACCTACAGAGGGTGTCCAGGATGGGAGTGTTCTCCAAAGCCTCAGTGCCATCCTGAATCTGCCCCCTGAGGAGCTCCAGGAGATCATCCCTGCACACAGATCCCTTGGACAGCAGCCCAGAGCCCTGGGCACAGCAGCAATTCCCCAGGGAAGGGAAGGAGAGGCTGCTCAGGCAGGTTGTGCTGGGCTCCTCATGGCACAGGCAGGGAAATGCCTGGAGTGCAGAGCAGCAAAAAGACAATTTCTATCCCCAAAAGCCAACAAATACCCCAAAACCACAACAAGTATCCCACCAGAATGAGCAGGGGAATTGCACTGAAAGTGGCTCACATAAAAAAAGGTAATCTGCTAAAGAGTAAAATTATACAAGCCAGTTAGCACAGAGTATAAAGAGCTTTTAATATTGATTCACTCAATATTTCATGGAATTCACATCTTGCTCAACAGTGGAGAAACGAGACAGAGAAAATGCTCAATTTGGTCGGGTCCTGAAGCCTACAAGCTCAGACAAATAGCAGCATTGTCAGCTCTGGGCTGCCTTCATGTTTTAATAAAGACACTTTCATGTTAGCACTGCTCCCCAGCACATTTGGAGCCGGCCCTGCACAGGGAGGTGACCCAGGACTGGGAGCTGCCTGAAGGGATGGGATTCCCTGGGACATGCACAGTGGATCCAGAGCCTTGCTCCTCAGCAGCAGCAGGGACAGACACCTGCCTGCAGTGAGAGACAGGAGCTGCCCTGGACGTGAGACCCTCCAAAGCTCAGGCAATGTGAGCTCACCCCAAACCTTCTCCTCTCCAGGCTGGTGGTGTCAGAGACACCTGGTGCCATTTCCACCTTCACACTTCCCCACACCTGAGCCCCCAGAGCTGAGCAGGGCTGGGGTTGGGGTCCACACAAAGCAGATCTCCACAGGCTGGGAGCTCCCCCAGCTCCTGGAGCTGACGTGGAGGACGTGGACACCTTCAGAGTGCAGGTGACAGCTGCCAGCAGCAGCAGCGGGGACAGACACCTCCCTGCAGGGCAGAGACAGGAGCTGCCCTGGACGTGAGACCCTCCAAAGCTCAGGAGGAGTGCAGTGGCAGGAATGGAGCCCCACTCACCGAACATGTTCCCGATGTGGCCGTTCTTGGTCAGCGGGCGCAGCTCGTTCTTGCCCAGGGCGTACTGCTTGTAGTTATCCCAGGCAAACTTCATCATCTGCCAGGGGAAAAGGCAATGGAAACAGTCACCACGAGTGAGAATTTCCAAACCTCAGCTATGGGAATCGGTGGGAGTTTCCCCACTCACTGCTAAACCCACGGCCTGTTAATTTAATTTAACAAAAATCTGGATTCCCACTGAACCCGAGGAGTGGGGCTGCACCCAGAGCTGGGATGAGGTCTCCAGCTCATCATTTCTGGTGAAGATCCTGGCACATCTCACACCCAAAGCCCACCTTCCCCCCTGGCTCTGCAAAGCACGTGGGATTTGTAGAGAGCTGTCTCCATCCCTGGACTTCCAGCCTTTTGCAGAGAGCACCAGCATTTCAAAATGGTTGTTAGAATGGGCTAAGAATGCAAGGCCAAAGCTGATCTGTCCCTAGCTACAGGGAGAAACTGATCTGAGGGGCTGCACAGAGGTTTTCATTCTATTCACTGACAGAACACGTTCACAGAGACCAAACCCATGACATTTTGTTATCTTCTATCCAAACTCCACAGTGCCTTCTTCAGAGAGCTCTGCACGTGGGCTGGGTGATTTCTGAGCAACCCCTTCCAACCCAAACAATTCCTTTTGGGATGTTTGAGCTGGGCCCAGCAGCCTGACCTTCCCCTCAGGG
This sequence comes from Sylvia borin, assembly GCA_014839755.1. Classification (NCBI taxonomy): domain Eukaryota; kingdom Metazoa; phylum Chordata; class Aves; order Passeriformes; family Sylviidae; genus Sylvia; species Sylvia borin. The sequence goes on along the minus strand of CM025981.1, from coordinate 5,660,223 downwards.
CTGTGGGGCAGTGCTTGTGCAAGTTCCAACACACACACACACAGATCCCAGAGCAGCTCTTTCTGTCCTCCTGCCCCTCTGGCTCCAGCTGGGAGGAGAAATTAAACCTACAAGTGTCCTTTCTTCATCTGGGAGAGACCTGTCAGCTTCCAAGGAGTGCCTGAAATAAATCTAAGCCCCCCAGCCTGGCTCTGAGCAGTTCCAGCCCCAGCACTGCACTGACCTGAACATCCTTTGATTCAACCCCTGGGAGAAAAGATAACAAAGGGGGAGAAGGGGCTTCAGAGAGCCAACCATGTTCTCCAGCAAAGATAAGAGAAGTCTGACACGCTTCCCTCAGCCCAGACTTTTGAGGGAAAATGACGGTTTAAATCCAATCCTTCCTCCACAGAGCACTTGTGTCTGCAGCAGCATTTGCTGCTCTGTTTCAGGATCTGAATCTGCAGGTTACTTTGGTCTGAAATTCCTCCTGTCATCTCAGCTCTTCCTCTTCCCTCCAGCTGTGTGTTTCACTAACCCAACATCACAAGCCCCTGGCAGAATCCTCCTTAATTAGCAAAAAGCCACATCCCCGGATTCCCCCCTCCTTTTTAAACATCAAGCTTCCAAAGTAAAGTTTCCTGGAGCTGTTCATATGGAGGAGGATAAACATTTGCTGAACTGATGGATAACACTCAGGCTCCAACACCACCAGGAGATGGAATGCTGGACAAACAAATAAAGCAAATTTGAGGTTTAAAACTCAGTGTGGGATGAATTAGTCAGTGGAGAGCTCTGCTGAGGAAACTAAATAACGACCCAGGGAGGGGGAAGAAACCCTCCACAAAATGCACTCAAACATGTCCCAGTCATATGACTTGGGGTGTTCACTTTATTTTTGCCAAATCTCTGGTTTTTTGTTGTTTTTTTTTTTTCCAGTGGCAGCAGGTTGTAAATAGGAAGTTCTCATTTCTCAAGAGCATAACAGGGGTGAATCTTTGAGGAGCTCTGGGCTCTCTCTGGGCAGTGCAGAGCAAAGGCCTTTACGTGTCAGAGCTGGCTGCTGAAGCTGCCAGCAGGAAGGATGGTGTTTTTAAAGGCAGCATTCCCACAGCGAGCAGCAGGGCTCCTGCACCAAAAGGAAACAGCCAGGCACCTCCTGGGCTCCTTTCTGCTCTCAGTCAGAGCTGAGGAAGCAGGACCCACCCTTCTGGCACACAGGGAGCCTGGACACGCAGAGGATGTGGAAATGATCCTGTTCTGCTCCCTCAACCCCCCAACGCTGTCATCCTGAGTCAGCCTCATTTTCAGCTGAGTGTGAAATTTGGAGTTATTTCCTTCCCTCGACTTCTTTAACCCCTGCAGTGCTCCTGGGGGCCAGAGTGTGCAGACACCTCCACCCCAGGGAGGGCACGGAGAACTACCCAGGCTTTCCTTCAGCAGCCACATCTCCTGCAGGGAAAATCTCCTCTTTTCCTCTCTCCTCACGCAGGGAGGGACAGCCTGAGGCTCCCCAAAGTCCCCACTTCACCCAGGGCTCTGAGTGCATCCCTCAGCTGCCTGCTGAGCCATTCCAGCTGCCTTTGTCCCACTGCTGTGACAAGTTCCCCCACCAAAGGATTTCAGTCTCAGGCTGTGCCTGTGTTCAGTCCTGAGCTCATCATCGGGGGATGATGGCACTGGGAAGTGCTGCCAGGCTCTCTCCAGGTGAGGCACACTGTGCTGGCTGCCTTTAAACCCTGCACATTTGGGAGGCAAGGATTGCAGAACGTGGCAGCTTTTCATCTCCCAGCAGCCCGGAGCTTCTCCTCCCTCCACTTGACGGCTCCAAAAAGCAGCAACTGGAAAAGTTGAAGAGCCAAAAAAGCATCTGCACCACTCTGTGCCCGTTCTGGCTCCCTGCAGCTGCCTCTCCAGGCCAAATTTAGCACCTCAGCTCCCAAACCACGGAAGGGATGCAGCGAGGGCTGTGAGGGCTCCACATCCACAGCAGCTCCCTCTGAGCAGAGATTCCAGATTCCAGGCTGGAGGGGCAGGGATGGAGGTGCAGCAGGGGAGGGGAATGTGCGTGGTGAGGTGTTCCAGGCTCATTTCTGATGAGCCACCACGATCAGAAGTGAATATTTTATGCCCCTCCAGTCCTCACACATCACAATACATCAGTGTTAACATTGTGCCATTTTGCATTTGAAAAATGGCACCGGAACCACAAAAATTATGGAAATAGATCCATAATTCCAGGCTTTGTTCTCACCAGTGAGCCATCTGCCACCTAATAGACAATTATCTATTTGGCCCTGGTATTCTAAGCACTCTGAGTCTCAACTGATTTATAGCAGAGACTTCCAAATTTATAACTTCATTTGTCAGATGGCTTTTTCTTTCCTTTCACCTCTAAGTCTCTTGTTACTTTGGAGAGTTTCAGCTGCCCAGCCAGACGAGTCTGCATTAAAACCAACCAGAAATGAGAAAACTGAACTCTGAAAACCTCTGCTGTCATTTTCACCATTTAGATCCTTATCTTTTCTTGTGCTTTGCTCCATCCAAACCCCAAAGGGATCTGGCTTTCAAGCCTACCTGTGCTCCACAGAGGCAGAACAAAAAGCATTTAGAGGATGCTGTGATCCAGGTAATGAGGAAATAGGGATAAACTGGGATAAAAACTTGACCAAGAAAGTGTTTTCACTTTGAAGAGATGTGCAAATCTTTAGCACATTTAATATCCAAACCACTCCAGATCCCCGGGTTTATGGACTTGCAAAAAGCAGAGAGATGAGAGGGGGGAAGAAAAGAAGAAAAAGCTCCCCTCCACCATCACTTGCCCTCCTTTTGTTAACAGGGAAGAGTTCCAAATGCAGAGCATTCCCAAACAGCCATTTGATTAGTTTTATCCATCTAGACTGGGATAATTAGTAAATGCTTAAAAGATGAAATCTAAATTTACCAACCAATCAGTCCCTTTCAAGCACTTCCAAAGAACATTACACAAAGCCATTATCTTCACAAGATAACCACTTCTGTGGCTCTTCAGCCTCCTTCCTTCAACTCCCCTTCAAACATCTCACAAGAACAGATCTAAGAAATTTCCAGTTTGGGTTAAAAAAATAAAAAAAGGCCAGGGTGCTGAGTGCAATTTTAATATTTCTTTCCCTGTTGTATTCCTAACTTGTTTTTTCCCCCATGTCTCTTCCTTTTCCTGCAGCTGGAAGCAGATTATTTGTCCTATCAGCTCCCAAAGCAGGACCTTTTCTATCCCACCTTTAACCTCCTTGCTGCCCCACAGTGGCCCTGTGCCAGTTTGGGTTTTCAAGCTGCAATAATGCCATTTATTTTCCCCCACTGTATAAAATACAATTTGCCAGATGACAAGAGAGAGAGAAGAAGAGGAACTGTCAGTGCTGCAGGAAGAAGTCTGCCCGAACACATTGGGATAACTCATTTCTATTTGGAATAATGGATGCATTTTTCCCTTATCAGACTTGCATAAACCTGTATAATTCATGATCTGCAGAAAAGGTAATGAAACAGCATCATGTTTATTTTGTGTTGCTGCCTTTATATTATCACATGGAGATATAAATATCCAGGCAAACAGCAGGGCAGAATGCTATAAAAAGGCTGGAATTCATTTGAAAACCTTTAATAGAAAGCTGAGCAACTTCTCAGGTTCCTTCTCGGGCCCCGTGTCCCCGGTAATGCTTTTATGTAACAGCAAAATGATAACAAAAAGGCTGTGTGCTCACTCCAGTGGATGGAGATGTTCCATTTAGGCAGACACTGACATCCAGAGCCTTCCTCTGGCTGCCTCTAAAAGCCTGCAAGTGCAGAGCAGGAGGAGCTGCAGCTCCAGGGATGTTACCAAGCAACTCCCCGAGACCGACACCAACATTGATAATCCATCCTAAAGTAATTACACTTTATAATTAAAGATTACAGTAAATCCAATAGATCCCACCAGGAACTCCAGCAATTTAAAGGCAGGCTGGCTAACCTGCCTCTTTTCCAGCAGCCATGTTCTCTCCTGCCTGAACGAAGCGCTCAGGGAACTGCAGAGATTTCCATTTAATCGCTCTGGGGACGTGTTAATCCAACATCCCTCCTCTCCTCCCACCTTAAATCAAACTCATCCTTTTAACCGATGGCAAAGGGGTAAAACCTGAGCCTGTCACTCCCAGAGAGAAGCCAGGGGAGCACAGCCCCAACTCCAACTCCACCACGTCCTCTCTGCTCTCCACTGATGACTCTGACACATCCTCAGGGCAGCTTCCACTGCTCGGGCTCCTGCATCTGAAACACACTCAGCCTTTTCCTCTCAGAGCACTGGGCAGGGTGGGAATATCCACAGGGGACACAGAAATATCCAGAGTGCCCTGCACACTGAGCCTGAGCTCAGCTGGTCCATCAGATCCAGCTGTGGCTGCCCCTGGATCCCTGGAAGGGCCCAAGGCCAGGCTTTGGAGCAGCCTGGGATGGAGGAAGGAGCCCCTGGAGCACTGGGATCTCATCCTTTTTGCCCCCCCAGAGAGCACAGGGCTGGTTCCTGGCACCAACCAACTCCCTGAAAAGCAGATTTCTCCAAATACTCCCTCTGGAATGACCCCTAAAGCTCAGGAAAGCTTCACCTTTCTGTCACCTGCTGCTGTTCTGCTCAGGTTTTTCTTAAACACAAGATAAGGGTTTCCACACCTAAAGAAGCAGCCTGGGCACAGAACTCTTCCCTGGGGCTCCAGCTCTTCCTGGAGGATTCTCACCCAAAATTTCCATCCCTGCAAACACATCAGAGCTGGGAGTTCAGTGGGAGATGGCAGGCAGAGGAATCGCTTGCTATGGGCAGCTTTATCTAGAAATAAATGTAACACAGCAACTCCAGCAACAGGTGAGTGAGGCTTTGCTTCAAATTCTTTCTGGCAAATTTCTGGCAGCTCCTTCTCAAAGCTGCATTTTGGATTTTTCTGCCATCAGCTGCTATCACAGCTCGCTCTCTCTTGCACAACAGCCAAAGGCATTGCTCAGAAAACTGATCTCCATCACTGGAACAACGGGAGAATTCTTTAAGAAATCACCTTCCAGCAAGTTACAATATGAAAAAAAAAACAGCTTTAAGCTCTCCTGGCTGTTCCCAGCCAGGCAGGTCATGGGGAGTTCTCCAGCACAGACCTGCAGAGCCAAGCACTCCCTGCCCACCACAGCCAGGGGAAAAGCAGCACTGATTTGTCTGATTTGCACTGGGAGGACAGAAAAAGGCCCAGCACAGAGCAGCCCAAGGTTGTCAGTGTCAGTGGCAAGGGCAGAAATAGAACTCAAGAGTCTCCCTGCCTCAGTCCCTGCTAGGAAAGCTGAATGGGAGAAAACAGCTCAAACCACAATTAAACTAACACCTAATTAAATTCCTAATGCAACTAGATTTAACCGTGTCAAGAGGAGGAAAAAAAAAACCCTTCCAGGGCCATCTGAGGCACTAAACCCCAGCTGGATCCAGCTGCATCTAAATCAGGAAACATGTCAGCAAGAGCAGTTGATTCTGCAGTTAGCTCTGTAATGAGATGCTGCCCTGGAAGAGGCCAACAACGGTTTGGAGAACAAATTTGCAAGTCTAGACCAAAGCACGGGGTGATTTAGTGCAGAGATGAGGGGAACTGCAGCCTCCTCTTCCTTCCCTTCCCAGAATCAAAGCTGGGGGAAAAAATCAGATAGGAACAAAAGGAATTTGTGTTCCTGGCCACTCTGAAACCTCAGCTTCATGTTCCCTGCCAGCCCCTAGAGCTGATCAGAGTCAGGATATCCCAGAGCTGGTGCTGCACAGCCACAATCATCACAATAACTATTTTATATTATATATTTTAAATATTTTATATTTATATTTTATAATTCTGCCCTAACCCTGTCACCTCCAGTGGCCACTCAGGCACTGCTGTCACTGGCTTTAGGGAGCTGGCAGCCAAAGGCAACCCCTGAGGTCTGGTTGGCAGCCCTGGTAAATCTGAGGGGTGAGCTCTTCCCTGGCTGGAAACTCCATCTGGAGCACTGCAAACAGGACTGGGGGCAGTGGGGAAGGGCAGGAGTGACTGGGGCTCCTGTGAGGGACACCAAAGTGGAGATGCTGTGGCAGCAATCTCAGAGAAAGTGCATTGGGTCCAGGAAGGATTGAAAATGGAAGAGGTGACACTTAAGGAAGATGAGCTGAAAACCAAAGGAATAGTTCTGATCCCCCTTGCTGGCAGCACAGGAGGCAGGAGCAGCTCTTTGAGCACGAGGAGATCAGGGAGGAAATGTAAGGTCCATTTAAAAGGGATTTGGGCTTTTTACACCCCAGTGTCCCAGCTGAGTTCCCAAGCTGACTCTGGTTGTGTATTAGGAGATGTTTGTCAAACACAACAAGTCCTGAGCTGCAGGCACCCAGGACAGCAGGAGACCAGAAAGCACCAGCACTTCTTGTGTGACACTATCTGCATTTTTTCCCAAGTCCTTTTCACCCCAGGCTGGACAATCTGGCTTTTCTCAGTGACTACTATTGCATTCCAGCACACTTTAAGGAAGGAAAGTGGGGTAAAAATTACTTCCCTGCTAACAATGCTCCTTCAAATGTCACCTGTGAGTCCCCTCCTGGGTTCTGTGCCTGCAGCACAAACCACGCAGGGAATTCCCTGTGCTCTTAAGATTTTGGGCACTGTCTCATTCCTGTAGGCTGCCTTGAGGGCTCTTCCATTTCAGCTCCTTCCCTTCCAGCACGCACAGCACACGGGCTTTGTAAATCCCTAATTACACGCAGACTACAGATTCTCCTTGCAAGTGCCCAGCATTCCAGGTGAAGAGGAGCAACAGCTGAGCAGCCAGGCCACACTCCAGCAGCTCCTCCCCAAAATCCCCCCACGCTCAATGGATGGAAACACAACCACCAGCAGGATTGTTTTTACAGACCTGCATTATGACAAGGGAAGGGTTGTTTTTGGTTTTTTTTTTTTTTCCTTTCCCTACAGATACCATCTGCACAGGATTCTCATTTCTGGAGAGCCACAGCCCAAGGGGATGCTCAAAAGGAGCTGTAGCCATAAGTAACCCAAAATGCTGCAAGGAGAAGGAAGAAAAGGAAAAGGTGGGGAAACATTTTGCTTTACTTTATCAAGGAAAATAAAAAAAAAAAAATGTAAAACAAAGTCTCCAGAATGTATTGGGCCTGTCTGTTTGACAGCCCACAGGACAAATGTCAAACAGATCGATAATGAAAAGAAACAAAACAGAGAGCAGAGGAGGCTTTGTACTCCTGAGCCCTGGATGTGGGAGCATGGCAGGAATCCTCAGAGGGCTGGGGAGAGAAGGAATGAACAGCCCCAGAGTATCTGTGTACAAATCTGCCACAGAGCCACCCCGAGGCAGGGCAGTGAGACCTTCCCTGTGTGCCATGGGGATCAGAGCTGGGCTTTTGTGGGGGCTCCAGGTCCAGCAGCCCAGGGCAGTGAAGAGCTCCCATCCATCGGGATTTTACACCCCAATGTCCCAGCTGGGTTCCCAAGCTGACTCTGGTTGTGTGTCAGGAGATGACCACAAGCCCTGAGCAGCTGCAGGGGCACAGGACAGCAGGAGCAGCAGAAAGCACCAAAGCATTCTCAGAGACAACAAGTGAGGACCAGCCCCACGTGTCAGAGACCAAAGGAACAGCCCTGTCCCAAGTTCCTCCGAGCTCAGCTCACTCTTACTGGCAGCTGAGCTGCCTCCCCTCCCCAGCACCCACAAGGTGTGAACTGCTCCTGACACACGGATGGCTCAGGGGCCCAAAACACAGCAGAAGCAGATGGGAGAACTGAAGGAAAGGAAGAAGGGAAGAAAAAAAAAAAAGTAAATACAGGCCAAGAGTCATCCTGCATCACTCCTGTTCTGCACTGTGAGGATGGATTTAGGGAGCAGGAGGAACATCTGTTTGGAAACTGGCTTTGTCTCAGTCCAAATGCTGGAACAGGAGAAAGAGGGAGGCTGAGGACTGCCAGCACACCTCGTGCTTCATCTCACACTTGGATGGCTTAGCAGGAGAGATCTGGGAGGATGAGCTTAGTTTAATGATTTGTTGCTGGTTCACCTGCTCCCCATCTGTCTTTGCAGTCCTTGCTCAGAGGGACAGATTGGAGCACTGCTGTCCTCTCCCTTCTCCAGAGTTCCTCGTGATTGGAACTTCTGAGGAGAGGAACAGAACAATTCTCCAGCATTAAGTAGTCAGCTGAGATTAGCCCAATAATTTATCACAGGTAATAGCTAATAACAGACACAAGAAACTCACTCAGAGCCCTCCTAGAGCCACGTGTCAGAGCTGTCACCTAACAGAAGTGGTACAAGGAATTCCTGGACCACAGGAGCAAATGTATTAGCCAGAGGCTGATAAACCCTTCCAAGAGTGCCAGAGCCCACAATAAATCACACCAAGCAGGTTGCAAACACCGGATCTCTGATGAAAATGAGGTTGGTGGGGTGGACGTGAGAACAATGTGAGGATTCAGCTGGCAGGATGGAGGGGCCTGGCCCTCCCTGGGCTGACCTCCCAGCCCCAGAGGGATCAAGGCTGGGCCCTGGCACTGCTCCAGCACGGCCATCACACAGCCCTGACTAATGGACTGCTGACAGAGTAAAGCCAAGAATGGCAGCTTCAGGGATCTGGGTAATAAAGTACAGAAAAGAGCCAGAAAGGTTCATCAGAATTAGAGGCAGGAGGCAGCTCCTGCTCAGAGACTCCACCCCAGTGCAGGAGTGGCACCCACAGGAGTGCTCAGGCCTCCACTTACCAAATCCCACCCCAACACTCAATTCAAAATTTTATTTAAGCCTTTGAAAGCCAGAAATGAAAGCACCAAGAGAAGAGAGCTGCCTATGGCTTCGTCCTACGCCAGCCAGAGCTGAAATCAACCTTTTGAATTGTTTTGCTGCAGCCACTGATGAGAGTGGGCAGAGCCACAGCCAGCAGCAACAGTGTTCTGGTTGTTTGGGCTCAGCAGCACCCAGCACAAAGCTCTGAGAGACAAGATAATCAAACACAGCAATCCTGACACGGTCTTGGTGCTGGAGAAAAGCCTTCAGGAAAGCCAAAAACGCACCACAAACCAGCCCAGGGTTTGTTTGGGTTCATCAGTGCTGAATTCCAACATAAACACGTGTCCTTCCTAGATAACTCCAGACAAAAACGAGATGGAAGGAGAGCCAGAAACGGCCCGTTTCCACTGGAAGTATTTTATTTGTAGTTTATCCTGCTGGCTAACCCAGGCAGCAGGAGGGTTTCAGCATGGATGAAACGCGATTGCTTTATAATTATCCTTTGTTACTTCTCAAAGTACACGGTTCTGCACTTCCCTCCCTGCCCAGGGAAATCATGTTAACACAATTAGAGCAAAAGCCCTGCTTTAAACACGGCTGCTCGGACGCTGCTAACACGGCTCCAATCCTCAGCACAGACAGTCTGCAGAGCCATCCTGCTCCATAAATCAGCAGCAGCTCCGCCACCGAGTCCCTCCGAAGGGAAGGGACACTCTCCAGGAGGAACACTCACTGTATATCATCATCCTGTGCTAGTGCTGCCGGCACGAGATGCTGCAGGATTTCTCCATCTCTGGCAGTTATTATTCTTTGCAGCCTTATCCTTGCAATATCTCAGGGAGGAAATCTAACAGCAGCTCTAAGGCCACGCAAGGCAAGTGTCGGAGGGCAGATTAGAACTAACGAGCTCCTGGCTCCCACTCAATCCCAGCCTTTAGAACAATTAGCTCAAATAAACCCAGGGAGCGTTTGTCGTCTGCCCGTCCTCCCCGGTGACTCCTGAGCTGGAAAACTTCAATGGGCTTTGACAGAGGAGAGAGGTCACAGAGAAACCACAGCCCAGGGCGAGCTGCCAGCACGGGGAGACCCCCAGAGTGCCCCACGGAGAGTGGGGGGCACCGAGGAACAGCCCCCAGGGGACAGCGTGGGTGACACCGGGTGACACGCACGGACACCAGCACGGGGAAGTCCCGTGGCTCTAAGGATGCAGCAGGGTTTCAGCAGGCAGGGCTCCCGTTCCTAGAGAGCTGCACTCCCAGAGCTCAGGGCAGGAGCCCCAGGAGCAGCACTCCCCTCTCCCAAGGCCCTGCAGAGCTCGGCTTTGAGCAGCAGACGCTCCCCGGCACGGGGACTGCGCTGGCAGCACCAGGAGATGCGGGAGGGAAGCACCACAGTCACTTCGGGTTAGTGCAGCCTCCGGCTGCTCCTCACGCTCCAGGGTCCTCCAGAGGGAACAGCTCCGCACATTCCCCTGCCGGCTCAGGGATGGAGCAGCGTGTCTCACAGAGGCGCCAGCAGGGATGTGCCCTCGGGAACAGAGCACTGAGCGTCCTGCTTTACTCACCACAGGTGCTCTGCCCCCTTAGCCCGGCTCCAGTGAGACCCACCCTGTCCCGTAAATGAGGGATGTTCATTATCCAGCACGGCTCCCACCGTGCTCTGGGCCCACGGCTGCACAAAGCCCTCGCGTTACGTGCGCCCCACAGACACCACTGCCCACCACAGCTCCTCTGGAGCCCTTCCAAAATGTGCCGTCAGAGGATGAACTCAAGCGCCAGGGGACCGAGAGTAAAGACAGCAATCATGGCAGTGTGTGCTCCTCATGCCAAATCCACTCACGGCAGCCACTGAAAAGTATTTTTCTGGGGGATGTAAACGTCGCCTCTTCCTTAAGTTTAAAAATCAGAATGCTCCCAGCACCAGGGTTTCCTCCTGCCACCACTGGAGTAAATATTCCTGCCTGTCTTCTCCTTCTGACAGCTCCATGTCAGTTTTACATTCAGGTCAGTCTTTCATTTAGTACTAAGGTACATTTCCCTTCCTCTCTCTCAGCCAGCCCATCTAAAATCTGAATTGTTTTCAATACTGGAGAACATATTCAAAACCATCAAAATGATAAACAATCTGTGCAATAACAGAATCACAGAGTAAACCAAACATGATGGATTAACCTCATCTGGCAAAGCCTTGCATACAGAACCAAAGGAAAGAACACTTAGCACGAAAATCTTTCTCCCATTAAGGGGCAGACTTAATCATTGATTAAAAGTTAATCATGAGTCCATAAAAATTTTGGCTGGAAAGATGGAACCTTAATGCAGGTGACTGCTTTTCAGTAAATATTTGAAGACCTGGACGTGCACAGGCCCCAGAGTGATGGAAGAGCAAGGATGTTACTGACAGCTCACAGCCAGGCTCCATCCCCCTGCCCTAAACACACCTTCCTATGCAAAGAATTTCAAGGAGCTGATGTTTATTCCCTGAAGTGATTCAGGGAAGTGCAGGTCCTCCAGCACAGCACCTCTGTGGGCATCCTAGAAAGTCGTTTCCCCTGGCCCAGCACTCATCACCCACCCACCAACAACTCTGCAGTGCTGGAGCCCAGCTCTGGCTCTAAGTGGCAGTTCAGAAACCAGTCTAGCATCAAATTTAGTTGTTGTGGAACAAGTGCTTTCGCTGCTCGATTTAGGGGAGAGAAGAGCAAATGACTGCAAATTGCAGAGCACTCCCCAATTCCAGAGTGCCCTGGGCTCGGCAGAGCTCTGGCTGAGGAAACAGCTCTGCAGCACTGATCACAGCACGCCAGGCATCTCCTCTGCCCCTGCACTCTACCAACACAACAAATACATTTTTAGTCAATTAACTGTATCCCCCACAGCTAACACAGGCCCGAGGTCAGCTCTGAATTCTGTTTGCATGAATCCACCGGAGGCTGCTGGAGCAAAAAAAACCCCACTGCACGCACCATTTGTGGGATTCACACTACAGTACCCCTTTCACAGGTTCAGTAAATAAATGCATGAGGAGTGTGGAGCAAAGGAAAATTCCAGCAAGGCTAGAGCCAGCCAGTGCTTCAAACTGCAGGGAAATTCTCTCTTGCAGAGGTATTTCTACCCCAGAGAAATAATTACAATCTGATCACAGCACATCTGACTGGTTCCAGGCCATAATTCCACTCCAGCGTGGTAAATATTTTACTGACAACTGGTTTCCTTACCCCCAGCAGCCGAGTCTGTTGAAGTCCCTGGGTTTCCATCTGCCCAGCACACAGGATTAGACCCTCCCCACGTGCCTCAGAGAGGAAGATGTGCATGGGAGGTGCATTTCCAGCCGGAGCTGTGCGTGGTGCTCCTCACGTCCCCACCACACCACTGGCCTGCAATGCTGCTCAGCCCCGGATTACAGCAAGAAAAGGCATTTCCTCCACATGGAAGAACAGAAAGTTGCACAGTGCAGGCAAAGGGAGAGAGGTCTGACGTCTTTTTCCCTGCTGGCTGTGGAAAGGAGGTGGTCAGAAATGAGCAGTGGTGGGACTCACAGCCCAGCTCAGCCTGAGAGCTGCTCTGAGCCCTGCTTTTGGCAGACTGCTGATCACAGCCCACAGGGCACCTGCGAGCTCCAGGAGACCACCCAGAGCCACACAGGTGTACCAGGGCCAACCAGCAGCACAGCTGAGACTTCTCCGGGAGCAGTCAGCTCTGTGGCAAAAAATCAGGAGAATTCCCCGGCTCTGCCCCAAAAATGAGCAGTTTTTTCACTGAGGCCACAGTGAAACAGTCAAAAACCACACAAAAGGAACTCAGCAACCAACACCAAGGGGCTTTCAGCAGAGGCTGAGCTCCTGATAACATTCCTGTCTCTTGCTAATTATCTTTTAGTGATAAACTGCCAAGATATTTGTGTCTGAAAGACGGATCCACCTGCTGAGTGATGCAGGGCAACTGTGTACACACGGCTGTGGTGCCTCCTTCACCCCTGGGGGCTGATTTTTGACAGCAAACACATTTTTAGAGCTGTGTTAGGAAGAGGCCAGGGGACAGCCAGGTGAGGCAGGTGGAGGTGGGGATGGGAGGAAAAGCCAGGATGAAGAGGAGTGCACCCAAACAGGCTTCGGCATCACTAATCCAGAGAAAACGAATGCGGGGGTCAGAGCCAAGGGGACAATTCCTGCTGGATTTGACACGTTCCCTCGTTTGAAAGGGACAAAGGGCGCTGCCAGGTTCAGGCACGAGGCATTCCCACACCTCAGGCATGGAAATGCACCTTTTGCACCCAAAAAAGAAAAAGGAACACGAGTGAATCTCTTCCTCTGTTCCCGTTTTTCTCCCATCCCGTGACTGAGCTGGAAGTATTTGACCATGAACTTCCTGCTCTGGCTGGTTCCACTGGTTGTCTTCAAGCACTGGTTGGCATAAAAATATTTTTAAGAGATGCTCTTCCCTGTCTCCCCACCCCTGAGACCCACGAGTCCAAGGCAGCAGGAGCGCAGCAAGGAGCAGCCTGTTTGCCTCCATCCATCATCAGCACAACTGTCAGCTCAGCTCCACCAGCAAAATCTTTATTAGTGGTTATGATGCAGAAGGCAGGAACCACACGGTCTGATTTCCTCAGATCTGAGGCTGAGTTTGCAGAGGCAGCAGTTGGAGGGGAAATAATTTTGACTTTTTCCCTGAGCCAATTTGATCTGGAAATTGTTGAGAGCAAATAAATATGGAATCTCACCGTGGCATTTCTGCAGTCACTCTCCAGCTACAACCACTTCTCTTTTTTTTTTTTTCCCTGAGCATCAGTGATTTGTATTTGACACATGTAAAAAAATCAGCTAATCCCCAAAGCCATGCCTGACTGATCAATTACACAACTAATACCTTTCCCAGAGGTCATCTTAAGAGATGAATAATCCCTTCCAAAATTTCCCAACCTGCAGCATGGGGAAATCTGTTGTTTGGCTTTCTGCAGCTTTCCTGGAAAGGTCAGAGTGCCTCCAAGCCCTGGGCTGCCCACAGGAACACACAGCAGTGGATCCCAGACCGTTCTCCAGGTGACCAATGACCTTTACCAGCAAAGGCTGTGTAACAGAGGTGCTCTGGTTTTTATTTGTCAAAAAAACCCCAACTGCTAGCTGACCTTGGACTTGGCTGTTTAGGTAAAACCACCTGCACACACACCAGAGCCACCCCAGCCTGGCTCCTCACTCTGCAGACAGCTCCTCCTGCTCCAAAGGCCTTTCCCAACCAGCCATAAAGTGGGAAAGGCCACGGGGGCTCTAATCTCTTTATTTTTCAAGCTGGAAAAGTCTAGCAGGGCTCCATGAGCTGCCACTTCCCACAGAGAACAGGCAGGAAAGCCACAGCACTGCCTCTCCTTCAGCTGAAGCACCAGGAGCTCAGAGGTGGTGGGAAAAAAAGGGGCAGCAGCTCGGATTCCTGACTGGAATTCCTCACACTGTGGGAAACAGAAAGCTCCAAGTCTCCAGGCTGGACATCACCTCTGGGCAGCTTTGATCATGCACCAGTTTTTCCTCCTGGCTTTCATCTGGCAGGCAGATGGGGGGGAAAATATCAACAAATCCCACCCACATCCATCCTCCCTGTTCGAGGTGCTGACCTGTGAGAATGGCCTGAGGGAAGGCAAAGAAAACAACAAAACTTCCAGTACAAGGACAGTCTGGGACTCGTTTTACCAAGTGACAGGACTGAAGGCTCTGGAGGAAGGAGGGAAAAGCCACTCGCAGCTACTGCAAACAGCTCAGAAGAGCCAGCACAGCCACCACCTGCCCTGCTGGCACCTCACATCATGTCAGCAACATTTGCTAATCCAAAGGCTGTATCATCACTTCTTCCTCGCAGTTCTTTTCTTCCTCCATCTGTTTCTTTTTATGCAGCATTTGTCTTCTAACCTTCCTGGTTTGTTTCCCTCTCGTCTTTTTGATTAACAAAAAAGAGACACACCTTATCTCTTCCCCAGGCTGCACCACCCTCCCTTGTTTTGCATGTTCAGCCTCGTATCTCAGCACCATATTTGTTTCTCTCTCTCTCTGAATAAATAGAAGTGTAGGCACTTTTAAGAAATAAGGGCTCTGTTTGAAGAGTAATTAGCTGTCAGCATAAAACTAATATTTATGGATTCTCATCCTTGAAAACTCTAACTCTGCTACCCAGCACTGATTATGGCTGTTAGAAACAGATGGGGCTGAATCCATACAGCTTGAAATAATGCTATATTTAAAAAATAATTAACTCCAAATGAAGGACTGAATGCCACTCGCTTCCCCTAAATTTGATTTTTCAATTTGATTTGTTTGCACGCTGTAGGAGCTGGGTTTTCTCCTGGGTACGTCGTGCTCCCTGGCACACCTTGGAGGTGGGAACCTGCAGAGATCCAGGCACACCTGAGGGCTGGGCACTGGGATATTCCAACACCCTGCAGCAGGGAAGGATGCCTCAATCCCTCCCGAGATCATCTCTGGGTGTGTTGTGGCTGGCTGCCTGGCAGAGGAACCAGAATTCCACCAGCAGTGCAGCCTTTGTTTTAGTGCCTGACAAAGATACGGGAGGGGAGCTTTAAAAAACTGTTTTTCAGATGCAGGTTGGAGAGGATGAAAGCCCTCAGTGTGTTATTCCCTGACTCGAGTGTCTCCTCAGCCCGGAGCAGCAGCATTGCTGGATGCCTGCACCTCTGCGAGAGCACAGACCCAGGAAATTTATACTCTGCTTAATTAAATCTGTGCTTTTTACTTATTGGCACCTCTTGCAGGAGCAGAATTCCCTCCAAGTTGGTTATCCATCACGGCAAAGGATCCGACAGGCACAATCGAATCCCACACAGACCTGGTTAAGTGGGTCACAGCCTGCTCCCTGATGTCTGCCAGGATTTCCTGCACGCGCTGGAGGCACGGGAACAAAGCCTCCCCTGACACCCCTGCAGCCCCCCGAGCTGGGTGACAATCCCAGTGCCAGTCCCACAGGGATCTACAGGGACAGAGCCTCCTGCTCCTCCCCGACTCCTGTCCCCACATCCCCATGGACCAGCCGAGTTCTGTCACCTCCTGGGTTTTGTGCAAAGTCTGACCCCCCAGGGATGGAGACTCTTGCAGGACCAAAGACATGTCCCACTGAGTGAGGGATTTTCCCCCTGTAACCCTTTTTCCCCCTATAACCCTTTTTTCCCCCTTAATGACCAGGCTGAAATTTACGTTTCGCTGATTTCAGCCACACGCCACCAGCGATGGTGAGCGGAGGTGTGAGCTCAGTGACAGGGACACTCCTCGGAAAGGGACACCCCAATTCCTGCCACTCCCTTGGGAAAAGCAGCTTGTGTGAGAAATGGGCGTGAGGCTGGGGAGGTGAAGGGTGGGTGACCAGAGTGGGGGCCATGAGGGGGACATGGCTGTGAGGGGAGGTGACAGCTGATTGAGGGGGACATGGCTGTGAGGGGAGGTGACAGCTGATTGAGGGGGACATGGCAGCGATGGCTGACTGAGGGAGGACCCAGACATGATGGCTGGACACAGCCCCAAAAACTGAGGGGGGACACGGCCATGAGAGGGGACAAGGGTTGACTGAGGGTGATGTGGCTGTGAGGGGAGACAAGGACTGACCGAGGGGGAGATGGGGCTGCTGGTGGGACACACACCTGCGAGGGGACAGGGCTGTAGGGGCTGAGGGGACACACAGCTGCGAGGGGACACACACCTGCGAGGGGACACACACCTGCAGGGGCTGAGGGGA
Source organism: Sylvia borin (assembly GCA_014839755.1). Taxonomy (NCBI): domain Eukaryota; kingdom Metazoa; phylum Chordata; class Aves; order Passeriformes; family Sylviidae; genus Sylvia; species Sylvia borin. Next base: position 5,643,721 of record CM025981.1, on the reverse strand, counting down.
CACACAGCTGTGAGGGGACAGGGCTGCAGGCGCTGGCCGAGGCACACACACCTGAGGGGAGGCGATGCTGTGAGGTGAAGCAGGGTGACGCTGCCTGAGGGGGATGTGACACCGAGGCGAGGGCCGCCCCAGGGAGCCCACGAGCACGGAGGCAGCACCGAGCGGGCACACCGCCGGCAGCACCGAGCGGGCACACTGCCGGCAGCACCGAGCGGGCACACTGCCGGCAGCACCGAGCGGGCACACTGCCGGCAGCACCGAGCGGGCACACTGCCGGCAGCACCGCCCGCAGCGCTCCTCACCCACCTCTTTGATCTTCATCCTGCGGGCGCGGGTCTCGGGCTCCTCCGCGCTCCGCCCGCCGCGCACCGGGTGCCGGAGGCTCCGGCGGAACCGCTCGTAGTCGAAGCGGAACGGGGCCCGCGTGTCCCGGGCCGGCGGCGCTCCGCTGGCGGGCTGCGCTCGGCTCTGGCCGCCCGGCACCTGCCGCCGGGGCCCGGGCGCGGTGCGGGCCGGCGGGCCGGCCATGCGGGCGGCCGTGCGGAGCTGCTCCCGCAGGCGGCGCGGCCCGGCGGGGCTGGCGTGCCGCGGCTCGGCGGCGGCGGGCGGGCTGCGGGGCAGCGCGGTGTCGCGGGTGGAGGAGGAGGAGGCTGAGGACGAGGAGGCGGAGGATGAAGAGGAGGAGGAGGAGGAGGAGGAGGAGGCGGTGGCTCGGCGGGGTAGGAAGAGGCGCTTGAAGCGGGAGGAATCGGGCAGGAGGAAGAGGGCCCCGAAGCAGAGCGTCAGCAGGCCCGAGAGGAAGAGCAGGAAAAGGAACTTCTGCGGCAGCCGCAGCCCCAGCGCCGCCGGCCAGCCCGGCATGCCCGGCAGCTTCCGCGGCACCACCATGGGGCACCGGATCGCGGCCGCCGGGCGGGACCCGCCGCCACGCCGGGGGCTGCCGCTGCCTCCTGCGGCCGGAGGCTCAGGGGAACCCGCCCTGGGCACCGCCGGCCGCCGTCACCGGGGACCGCACGTGGGTGGCTCCGGGCCGGGCGGAGCGGCGGTTCAGCGTCCCCGCTGCCGGCATGAAGGCGGCGGCGAGCGCATCCCTCCGGGGCCGGGCGGCGAGCGGCGGAACGGGGCTGGGCTGGGCTGCTCCCGGTGCGGGCTCCCGGCCGGACGGTGCTCCGGGGCTGGCTCAGGCGGCGGCGCCGGGGCGGTACGAGCCCGTGTGTCTAGGCGGCGGTGGGTTCATCATGCTGCAGCATCTCTGCGGGGCGGGAGGAGACAAGAGCGCGGTCATTCAACACCGCCAAGGATGCGGCCGGCGAGACCACAGCCTTTGTCCCCGGCCGGTCCCCCACCCTCCAGCGGCACTAGTTCGCTTCCCTGTGTCCGGACTTGGCATCAACTCTCCGGTGTGCAGCATCTCCCCTCCAGCGCCGGGATGCCGGGCTCTGCTGGCGGGGCAGCCCGGGGGACAAGGAGGGGGACCCCGGGAGGGACGAGGGGCTGTGGGACACCCCAGGAGGGGCAGGGTGCCCTGGGACAGGCAGCGACGACGCTGCTCCGCTCCTCTGCCAGGAGCTGCTGCCTTCGCCCGCGCCGGGCTGGGCACCACGGGGCTGCAAACCAGCCACGCGGAAAGCTCGGCTCGGGCTGAGCTTCTTGAGGCACAAAATAAAAAAAAAATAAATAGTAATTAGAAAAAAACCCCCAAAACATCTAGGGGTTTGGTTTTGCCTAACAGATCCCTAAATTTCTCCCAGATCTCTGCCTGCCAGAGTTATCCATACCCCCCACAAATAATTTCCCTGCGGAAGAGACAGAGCTCAACTTTCAGCCGCCGCACGGCAGCGGGAGCCGGCGGAACCCCGGCTGCGATCCCCGAATCGCCGCTTCCCCTGCGGCCACGGCCCCGGGCGCCGGCACACCCGCCGGGGCGGACGCTCTGCGACCCCCAGCGCTGTTTACTCACCCCTCTGACAAACCCGAGCCGCTGCGGCTCCGACAGCGAGCGAAATCTTCTCAGTCCTGCCCGCTCATCCCAAAGGCGACAGCCTCTCCCGCTTGCTGCCAGCGCTCACGGGTGCGCGCTCAATCAGCAGAGGGAAGATGCTGCGCTCTGCGGGGGACAGCTCCTCTCCGTGCCCATCCAGGAGGGAAGAAGCACTGAGCGCACCGAGCTCCGCGCCGGGCGGTGTTTGTGCCCGCCGCCGCTCCGGGCGAAGGGGACCGGCGGGGCAGCGCTGCCCGGTGCCCGCTGCCCTCACGGAGCCCCGCCCGCGCCGCCGCTCACTGCGACAGCGCCCGGCCCCGCCCCGGCCCCGCCCCGGCCCCGCCCCCTCCCGCCAACGGTCACTCCGCCGCCGCGCCAGCCAATCAGCGCGCACGGCTCTGCCCGCCCTCGCTCGTTATTGCCTGGTTATGCCCCCCCGGCATCGCCCATTGGCTGCTGCCCGCGCCAGGGAAGCCGTTGGCGCCGCCCCGTTGTTTACCACAGTTGCCCAGCTCGAGCTCGGGGAGGGTTGGCCCCGCCCCTTTCCTCCAGCCACCGCCTCCCATTGGCTGCGAGGAACGCCCCGTCCGCGCTGCGATTGGCGGAGGAGGGGGGCGCCGCTACTTTAAAAAGGGGCTGCGGGCACGCGACGCCTCCAGAGGCTGTGAGGGCTCGGCCTGTGGCGTGGAGGCTGCTGGCATCGTTTCCGGGCCTCACACACCGTGAGGGGGATTTACCCACAGATCCCCCCGAGGGGCTCCGTACGCTGCGGGTACCACGGCCCTGGGGGCACTGCCTCGCTGCCCGGCACGAGGGGAGGAGCAGGCTGCCACTTCCACTGCCGTGAGCACGGCTGGATTTTGGCAGCGCCTCCACCGCGGGCAGCCCGAGCCCATGGCTCTGCATGATTCCCACATCCCTCCTGCCCACACCCAAACCCAGACCAAACAGAAATAATCCTTCACCTTCCTCCAATCTCCTCCCCCCTGAGGACACAGCAGGCAGGCTGCAGTTTGTCTCATCCTTGTTAAAAAAAAAATAAAATAAAAATATATACAACCCCAAACGGAGGGAACAAACCCCACCAAAGCAAAGGTCTCTGCTGTTCCAGTGGTGCTCCCTTGATCTTCTTAGGGAAGGCCTCAGGATGGGAAAGGTTGGATGGCTCTGCTTCCTAAGAGGATTTGGGGCATCAAGGAGGATAATAAATAAAAAGCAACAGCAGAGAGCAAACCAGAGGGATGATAAAATAGACAGTTGTGAGCAAAGGGCTACGCCTCGCTCCTTATTCCAGGCTGCAGCAGTGGAAAAGTTGGAGGCTTATCTTTTAATTAGGTTAAATTAGGAAATCTTTTTGTTTTGCCTTGTGTTTAGCATAACATTGTCTTGGAGGTAAAAGCTTGGAAATGGAAGGTTTTCCAGATGAGGTTAAATTAAGATATTACGCTTCTTAAAGAAGACAAAGCATTGTCTTCAAGGTAAATGTTTAATTACATTTTAAAAACAATTTTGTCTGTGCAATAATAAGATAGGGCTCAGCTCTGGCTGTGACTGCAGCTCCAGATAGAAACCAAATAAATTGAGAAATTGGTGTTGAAGGAGTTAGGAGGCAGAGTGTAATTACTGGGGAAATGGGGGTCCTGCTGCATTATGATTCTTGATTTTTTAGCAGCTCTGGAAGAAATAATTTAGAGAAAATTACTTTCTTTTTTTTATGGGCATAAGAAAAATAGAACTTAATATCCACCTTTCTGCGAGGAAGCAAACTACAGAGTGATAGATAACACTCAGGGCAAGGGAGTTTGGCCCAATAATTGCACCCGAGCCTCCAGACCATCTTTTAAAGATGTTTATTCCTCTCACAGAGCAGAAAACACTCCTGGCTCTGGCCGTGGGCTGAATCCCAGTGCTGGAGCAGCACTCCAGAAAGCCTCTGTGGCTCCTGGAATGGCTCCAGCCGGGGATTTTTGGGCATCAGAGCCGTGAGAGGATGGAGCAGGCAGATGGGAGAGAGGCTCAGGGATGGGGAGGGAAAAGGGGGAGAGGGGAAAGGGGAAGGCAGAGGAGGGAAGGGAAAGGAAAGAGGCGATGGAAGAAGGAAAAGGAAGGGAGGACAAAGGGAACCCACCCAAGAACCAGCCTTGTTCCCCTGCCGCAGAAAGGGATCGTGAACACATCCCTGAAAAGCAGTAAAGCAGCCACGGCACCGCTGCTGAGAGCCACTACAGAGTGCGGGCGGTGACAAGGAGCCCTGCCGTGAGAGGAGAAGATCCCTCCTCTGCCGGGGCTGCCAGCGGTGAGAGGGAGAGGATCCCTTCTCTCCCGGGGACCGAGCGCGGCGCTGGCACAACCAGGAGCCGCCTGTGACACTGCCGGGCTGCGGCTCCGCTCTCCGCATCCCCCTGCCCCGGCTCTTCCCCCCTGCCCTCCTCACCTGTGCTGTGGGTCTCACCTGCCCTCCTCACCTGTGCTGTGGGGTCCCACCTGCCCTCCTCACCTGTGGCGTGGGTCCCACCTGCCCTCCTCACCTGTGCTGTGGGTCTCACCTCTTCCCCTCCTCACCTGTGGCGTGGTCTCACCTGCCCTCCTCACCTGTGCTGTGGGTCCCACCTGCCCTCCTCACCCGTGGTATGGGTCTCACCTCTTCCCACCTGCCCTCCTCACCTGTACTGTGGGTCCCACCTGCCCTCCTCACCTGTGGCGTGGTCTCACCTCTTCCCACCTGCCCTCCTCACCTGTGCTGTGGGTCTCACCTGCCCTCCTCACCTGTGCTGTGGGTCCCACCTGCCCTCCTCACCTGTGCTCCCGCAGGGGCTGGCTGGGCGAGGATGGAGCTCCCAAAGCTGCTCTTCCTCCCCTACAAGCAGCAAGGCTGCTCTTATTTAATGGCTCTTATTTAATGTTCCGGGCCCGCTGCAGCTGCCCCTGGTTTATCTGCCTGGGAGCAGATCAGACATTTATTTAAACCTGGCTGAGCCACTGTGCAAACAGCAGCCCGAAACTCATCCCCACCGCGGGGAGAACGAGCAAATCCATCCCTGCTGGCCTGCGATGACTCAGGACAGGAGAAATCGGTGTGCTATCGATTGTTGTAAGGCTTTGGAAACACGAGCAGAGGGCAGGAGGCTGCGGAGGAGCCCGGCTAATTAAAGAAGCTCGTTTTCTGCTCCCTGGCCGCGGATTGCAGAGTTACTGAAGGAGCAGGGAGCGAGGGGCAGGTTAAACCACGGCCCGGGGGATTGCCGCTGTTGTTTGGGGAGGAATTATCCCAACAAAAGCCCCGAGAGGCTGAGCTGTGACAGTGATCCAGCTGTGACAGCAGTGTCACCTGTGCAGGAGAACCCAGAGGAGTTCAGCCAGCACAGCCCGGGGCACCACCTGCACACGGTGTGGGGGACTGAGGGGCAAAGTGGGAGAGGATGGAGCTGAAGAAAGGCTGCTCCAAAGAACATCTTTCTCCTCCTCCTTCAAACCATCCCCTCTTGACCACGCTGCGTTGCCAAGGAGGACTTCTGCAGGCTGGAAGTTGCAGAAATGGATGAACTGCAAGCGGGGCTTGCCCTGGTTTCATCGAGAGAATTTCAGTGAGCTAAACCTGCAGAAAACGGGTTCCTGAGCCCCCTCTGTGGCAGCCAGGAGTGAGTGGACAGAGCAGCTGCCTCACCTAAAGCTGCAGAAACGCTCCAGCCGCATCCACACCACAGAAAATGGGATATTTGGTGCCCCCCAAACTCTGAATTCAGAGGAGTCATCACACACTGATCTGCAGGCCTGGCTGCTTTGTTCGAACTCCACATTCCAACAGACAAGATATTAATTATCTGGATTAAGAGTCACACTTAGGGATGCACAGGAGCCTTGCTGAGAGCTCCAACAGTTCTCTGCAGGCAGGAGAGAGAGGTTTGCACAATGCAAAGCCCATCACCTCAGCCAGACTCCTGTTCTACCCCAGAAAAGAGGAAAAAACCCCAAAACAAACCATTCACATCTGAGGAATTGTGTAGGAACGAGCTCTCACAAGAGGAGGAACCTTGCTTAATTATGGTAAAGGTCTACATCTCAGCAATCTTACCTCCTGTGTTCCAGGGAAAATATCAGAGACGCTGAAGAATGGTACAAAAACAGAAACACAACATAAGGTGCACGGAGGAGAGAGCAGGAACATTTCTAGTTTATTGCTTTCCTGTAACACCAGGTGACTAATGGAGCAGGCTGCAGCTTTTTTTCCTGTTGGTTGTTTTTTTTCTCATTAAAATCAGCCTCATCAGAACGGCCGTGTTCCATTTTGCCCTGCTTAAATAAGGAGAGGGCCAGAGGAATGCCGTGAGTTCGCTCTGGTGAATGTGGAGCACCAGCCTTTTTTAGATGCCTTCAGAAATAAGATCCCGAGTGGGAAAGGTCTAAGAATAATTTTTCAGCCAAAGACTTCACCTGTCAGGAAATGCAGCTCAGGCAAAGCAGACCCGAAGATGAATCAGGGAGGGACTTGGGGAAAGCAAAACAAACCCAGCTTTTCTCAAATCCCCCTGTGAGGCCAAACCCCCTTCTGCTGCCTCTGCTGAGCTGCCGCAGCTCCCTGGCGAGCACTGAAATAAGGAGAGGGCTCTCTGCAACCCAAAATAACTTTTCAGTCACCTTGAGGGCGAGGTTCATCTGTGCCGACCTGAGGAGCGGGTCACTCCCAGCCCGGCTGGGATGAATCACCGTCTGCACTATATTTAACCACAGCCTGGGGAGGTCAGCGTGGAATTGCTGTCATTTTGCCAGTCTGGTGTCCCACTGGTGTCCCAGCCTGTGCTCCTGTGACACAGCCACAGCCTGCAGCTGCCTCAGCTCCAGCTCTGGGCTCTGCCCTCCCCTCACAGAGGAGTTTTCTCCTCCAGCATCACCCAGCACCTCACTGTGGCCCTTTACTGTGCCAGCACAGCCCCTGCCGCTGCTGGCTGAGGGGTTTTCATCCTCCGGGTCCCTTCAGAAATGTCCTCGGCGGCCTTTCCGCTTTTCCTGGGTCAGTAGAAAATGGAACAATTTGATGGCGCTGGTGTGAAGGAGGGAAATGTTTTCCCTTCCCGGAGTGTCCGTGTGCTGCCGGCTCAGACTCATCCCTCCGCGGGATGCCTTAAAATGCCAAATCGCCTCCAGGCACCCGCAGATCACTCGGATTTCATCTTCCCTTTTTCCTCCTTTAAAACTGCACACAGGAAAAAAAAAACCCAAAAATACCTTCCTTGGCTCCTCGCCCCAAATCCTCCTCAGGGGCTCATCGCTGTCCCCACCCCGTGTCTGGGGGAGCAGCGAGCTCACAGCAGGGCCCCAAACCGAGCGCAGAGGAGGTGTTGGTGCTGCTGGCTCCCAGGGGCTGCAACGCAGAAAACAACAATTACAGGATTATCAGAATACCTGCCAGGTATCAGGAATGCGAGAGAGGAGGAGAGGGATTGAGGAGTCCTGCGGGAAGGCAATTAACGTCTCAGGGCTGTGTCCTTCTGTCCTGGCTTTGGGAAGGAAAAAAAAAACAAAAAAAACCCCAAGATTTCTTGGTGTGAGCTGAGGAGCCTCCTGGTGCAGCGGTGGAGCAATCAACACTGCCCTGCTGATTCCCCCCGGCTTTAGGGGCTCCGTGGGGACAGGCTGATCCCCCGTGGGCACGAGGAATGCTGAGCAGGACGGGGCGAGGCTGGAATTGCTCGTCTTCAGGCGGCTGGGACGGGAGGGAGCAGCGATGTCACCTCTGCACGTCTGAGCTTGGCGCTCTGTGGCTGTTGCCACTCGTCAGTGAGCCCGCGGTGGCCCTCGGGGACAGCCCTGCGCTGTGACACACAGGACAGGCGTTTGGGACCCCCCGTCTGTGGGCTGATGGAGCTGCAGCATCCCTCCATCCCTCCATCCCTCCATCCCTCCCTCCATCCCTCCCAAAGGACGGAACCTGCCGAGCCCAGCGGAGCAGGGCCCCGGGCAAACCCAGCTCAGCCTTTAAAGCCTCGCTCATTTCCAGAGCTTTTCCCCTCAACTTGCTCGGGGCTTTTCCCATTTCATCCTCCAACAGCCCGCCGCTGCCTCCGAGCGATGGGAGAGAGAACGGAGGAGGAGCTGCAGCCCGCAAAGAGCCTCTGCCCAGAGTCCTGGAGGGCGCAGGGAAACGCAGGGCCGGGTGAGCCAGGGCTGGTGACACCGGGGACACACGGGGGGACTCTCCGCTCCGGGCAGCTGCCACCTCTTTGCTCTTTAAAAGGAGTTTTACGCCTACCGGATCGAACTCGGTTAGGATGAGAGGGAGCGCAGCGCAGCGCCGGCCCTTTCGGAGAAAAGAAGTGATTTTTATAAAGCACATTTGAGAGCTGAGCGTGGCCTCGGAGAGCCGCGGTGGCTCAGGTGACAGGCTGGAGCTCAGCACGGGTGTTGATAGGTGACAGCTCGGAGCCAGGGGTGGAAAAGCGCAGCAGATGCTGGGAATGCTTCTCCCGGCGCTGATTTCCAGCCCAGCCAGGAGCTCCTCTGCAGACAGTGTGTTATGTTATCACTCCCAGATCAGATAAAGGCCCGCCTCTAAAGCAGCATTCACAGGAGCGTTATCACGGCTCGGAGCGGGTTGGGATCTCAGCCCGGACAATTCCCAGCTCCTGGCCCGGCCTCTGCCCCATCCCCGGGCTCTGAGGGCGTCTCATCGCCCCGAAGACACGGAACGGGTGACATCTGAGCCCCAGCACAGCAGGGACAGGCAGGGACACAGCGGCACCCGTGGGCTTCCCCCGAGGGACCGCGGCCACAGCGGAGGTGACACGGGGACAGCCCCGGGGCTGCTCCTGGCCCTCAGCAGCTCCTCCCAGCGTGTCCTGCCTGGCCAGCCCCTGCCCGGAGCCACGGATGGGTGCCTGGCTTGATTGGCTGGCTCCTAATTGCCTTCTTTTTATATCCTTAAACCTAGTTCTTAAAATTCACTAAGAAAGCAAAACTTGTTTTTTCACACCAGGGTGACACCAGGGGCCCGGCTGGGTGCCCGGGGGTGACACCAGGGGCCCGGCTGGGTGCCCGGGGGTGACACCAGGGGCCCGGCTGGGTGCCCCGGATTCTGACAGACCTTCCCCAATTTCACCGTGATCTACACCACGGTGTTTAACCAGCAGGAAAACAACAGTCTAGCTTCTCGCAGCCGCTGAAAGCAAAGCTCCTCCTGCCCGGCACTGGCTCTTTTCACACACAGTCCCATTTTGCCAACCTGCCGCCCCCCAAAACTCTCATGGATCCATCAGAACCTCAAATACAAACGCGAAGGATCAAACCTGGCTCGGTTTAAGAGGCAAATCCCCAGCAGAGCAGCACAGCCCCATCCCACAGACACACCGCGGGTGACAAACCCTCCCCAGAGCTGCAGCCCTGGCTTTGGGATTTACTTGGTTCCTCCGGGAGGTGGGAAGGAGGATTTATCTGGTTCCTCCGGGAGGTGGGAAGGAGGATTTATCTGGTTCCTCTGAGAGGTGGGAAGGTGAGCATTTGGAGAAGCTGCGGCTCCAGCTGCGGAGGGGAACACCTGACCTGATGTGGGGCAGTCAGGACACCTGACCTGATGTGGGAGGGAGCTGAGCCCGCACCTGCAGCTCAGGGCTCCCAGTTTCTGGGCGCTCAGGAAATATTCCTGGCTCCAGCCGAACCACGGCCCCAGTAAAGCTCTCCAGAGTCAGCTGGATCATCCTCTGCCTCACGCACCGACCACGAAATTACAGGTTCCTGTCACAGGCCCTTTATTAGAGATGATTTCACAGGGGCTGTGATTTTCAAACCTGAGCCGGATCTGCAGGTGCAGCAGATTTTTTGCATCGTTCTCATCCCTCCTCAACCACCCACCTTCTGTGCCCTGTTTTTAACTCACAGGTGAGGCCAAGTTGCTGTGAAAGTCAGTGAGAGGAGAGGGATCTGTTCCTGTCACCGATAACCCCGTCCCCAAAAGCTGCAGCTCCTCCTTTTCCATGGAGCCCCCTCCAGCCTTCCTTAACAAACCGAATCACCCAAAGGATTCTGACCCGTTTTCCCTGGTTTTAACGTTTTCCTTGGGGCTGCCTGAGCCACAGCCACCTCTCTGCCCAGCAGCTCCGGTCCTGTGAAGGTGCAATGATCAGAAATATTCCGTGTGGTTTTTTTCCTGTCATTTGAATGGCAGACGTGGGGACCTGGGGATGTTCCACAGGCAACCAAAGGACATGAAAGGGAAAATCCCTGCTGCTCGTGCCCACGGCGAGCCCTGCCTGGGCTCAGGATGCTGCTCCTGCACACCAGGACACTGATCCAAGCTCTGTTCCTGCCCTGAGCTGTCCAGGGGCCGCTGCAAACACACTCACTGGCATCATTTCACTTCCCACTAACACAGGAGCTCACAGGAGCCTCTCAGCTGCAGCTTTTTATATCCAGACCCTTTCTGGCTGAGCAATCTCAACCTACTATTGATCCAGATGACGCATTTGATTCCTATAATTGAGATTGGGATTTAGAGGGAAAAAAAAGCCTCTCTGTTTCCTCCAGCGAGTTTGTTTCTCACGTTTGACAGCTCAGGGCGTGCATCACTCGGGCTTTGGCCGTCAGGGGAGTGAAGGAAGTTTTTAGAGGGTGGGAAGATGTAGCTGCTTCAGCCCAAACTCCCCGATGATGGAAACAAAATACCTTGGTGTTGTCTCACCCCTGACCTTGGAAATGTCCAGCAGCTGTTAGAGTTGTTTTCTGGGGGATCATGGAATGGTTTGGGCAGGAGCAGACCTTAGAAATGATCTAATTCCCACCCCAGCCCTGGGCAGAGACCTTTCCCTATCCCAGAGCTCCAGCCTGGCCTGGGGCACTGCCAGGGACCCAGGGGCACCCTGTGCCTCCCCTCCCTCCCAGGGAAGGAGACAGCTGATCAGCAAAGTGTTTTATTGCTCCCTGATATTTCATCTCATCCCATTTCTTTGAGCTTTAAGCCATTTCCCCTCTGTCCCATCAAGTAGGAATTTGGAAAGAATAAACCAGGAATAACCCCGTGCCCAGCTGGGAGTCAAGGCAGGATGTTCCTGATGCTGCAGGCTCAGTGATCTTCCCCTGCTGCTCTCCCCCGGGCCAGGAGAATTTCCAGCACCTGAACCGGACAGAAACTGTGCAGTTTCACACGGAATAACCACTGACTCAGAGGAGAAATCTCTGATTGAAGAGCAAGCCTGGAGCTCCTCCTCTCTGGGCAGCAAAACTGAGCTGGTGCTTGCTCACTTCGGACCTTTCTGTAGGTATCACATCGATGCTGCGTGTTCACTTGTTTATTTGCAAAAAAAAAAAAAGGTTTAAGAAAAAAAAAACCCTCTATTAAAATCCTGCACCTCTGGGAGTGCCTTTGAAAGGCAGAGTGATGTGACTCCAGCAGGGAAGTGATCAGCCTGCAATAATTTAGATGTTGCTGTTGCTATGGATACTTTCTTTAAGTGAAGCATACCATTATAATTTAAATTTAAATTTTCAGTAACTCACAAAAAAAGAAAAAAAAAAAAAAAAAAAAAAAAAAAAAAAAAGAGAGAGAGAGAGAGAAGGGACAGGGGCAGCCCTGTCCGGGGCAGGGACAGCCACCAAAGCCACCCCACGTCCCCCCCCGGGGAAATGTGGGGCTGGGGCAGCACAGGGAGCAGCCCCCAGGCCACTTCCCACGGCACAGGCAGCCCTCAGCAGGGAAACCCTCCTCTCCTCCCCCCAGGAGACGGGCAGGGATGCTGCAAGCTCCTGATCTGGCGGTTTAAAAAACGTCACAGCAGAACTGAGGGATCAATTTGTTCCTCAGCAGGACCAGCAGTTATGCACGAGGGCTCAGCACTCCTCAGCACTGGGACAGCTCGGCCTGGAACAGGCACTTTCAGCTCCAAAAAATGAACTTTTGAGTGGATTTATTTTGGTTGGCAGCGAGGGAGGGGAAGTGGATCTGCAGAACGGGGACACAGGGAAGGGACACACACAGGGAGGGGACACACACAGGGAGGGGACACACACAGGGAGGGGACACACACAGGGAGGGGACACAGCGAGGGGACACAGCGAGGGGACACAGCGAGGGGACACACACAGGGAGGGGACACAGGGAGGGGACACACACAGGGAAGGGACACAGGGAGGGGACACAGGGAGGGGACACACACAGGGAGGGGACACACACAGGGAGGGGACACACACAGGGAGGGGACACAGCGAGGGGACACACACAGGGAGGGGACACAGGGAGGGGACACAGGGAGGTCCTGGCTGGGGATTTCTCCATGTGTTTCCCAGGGAAGGTGTGAGCTGCAGAGGGCTGAGCACCCAGGGCTCTGCTGGCCTCTCTTTACCTACACAAAACTCAGCTGCCCCCAGAGAAAAGCACTTTGTGACTCAGAAACTGCCAAGGAAGAGATTTGGGGGGGTTGGTGTCACTCTTTATGTGCAGAGGAGCCTGAAGCAGAGCCTTACCTGCAGGCCAAAGCAGCCCCCAGCCCCACAGCAGCCCCTGGGGCAGAGCAGGGCCCAGCTGCAGCTCTCTGAATCCCCTCCCCAGGACATTCCTGATCCTGCCACTCAGCAGGGACAGGCAGAACCCAGAGACACAAAAAGCTGCCACGACATTAAAGGAGCCACAAGGAAAAAAAAAAAAATCAAGTCACCCAGCACAGAGGAGACTCCAAAAAAATGGCAGAATTTTTATTCCCCTCAGTATAGAATAGTTTTTACAGCATCAGGTTTTCTTATTTTAAAAAAATTAATAAACCCAGAACCACTGCAGACACACAGAGATAGTGTTGTGGATTTTAGGATCTGCAGGAAAGGAGAGAGGTCAATGCACAGGGAAATTCTCACACTCCATGCCAGCTCCTGGGGGCTCAGGGCTGCCTGTGCACTGTCCCTGTGCACTGTCCCCTGTGCACTGTCCCTGCAGCCCCAGCCCTGCCCATCTCCCCCAGCCCTGCCCATCTCCCCCAGCCCTGCAGGCTGCACACAGGAGCTGGGCACAGCCCCTCCGAGCTGGAAAACTGCCTCCAGCTCCACTCTGCAGCATCACGGAGCACAGGTTGGATGAGTCAGCTCCACGAGTCCTCAACACCTTCTCACACTCACACTCGGGGGGGAAAAATATCTCCAATCTAAGGCAGAGTCACTCAGCTGCTTCCTAATGAATTCTTACAGCTGACAGAGAGGGTTTCTTCCCTCGCTGGGAGCAGCTGAAGGGAGTTCTGAAGAGCTATCTGGGGAATGAATTAGTGCTTCAAACCCGAGTTACAAATCTATAAAACACATCAGTCCACTTCACGTAAGGCCACAAACACTGCGAGGTGTCACTGCGACTATTTAGGATCATCCAGCTCCATCTTTTAATTAGCACGAGCTTTCTTCTACCTCCGGGGCTGGTTTTCAGCTCCAGGGGGAGATGGAGCTCCCTGAGCCCCCTGGCAGGGAGGAGGGCTGGGAGCCCCTCAGGGTGCTCCTGCCTGACCCAAACCCATCCAAATCACCAACGACCTCCTGGTTTTGGGGCAGGAACAGCTCCTGGGCAGACAAACCCCCTGGGCCAGGCTGGGAACACAAACCTCTGCTGCTGCTGCTGCCCCCAGGGTGCCCTTCCCAGCAGAGTTCAGCAAAACAAATCCTCCCTCGCTGCTGGTTCTGCTGCCCAAGCCGACGGTGCAGCAGACTGTGGGACGTGGAGGTGAGGGGCCAGCCTGCAGCTGCAGCATTGCCAGGGTGGGGTGTTTTTTGGGTAAATAGCTTCTGAGGAGGAGTTCCAGGCACTGCTTACCTTGACAATCCGGACCACTGCTGTCAGTTCAAGCTTTAAAGTGCAAAAAAAACTTGGGTGGGATCTTTGGGTTGAAAAGCCACGATTCCCAGAGGGAGGCGGGAGGGACCCGGGCTGAGTGACAGCTGTGACAGTGCCACAGACAGCGGCACAAAGCACCGGCTCTGCTCCCTCTCTGATTCCACACCGGCAGCAGCTGCTGCAAAGCCCCTCCCTGGCCGGGCAGGTGATGCTGTTGTTCCACAATGGGGGATTAGGAGCCCTGGGAGCTGGGTCTGCACCCCTCCTTTGCCGGGGGATGCTCCAGAGGGGCTCTGGGCTGCCTGCAGGAGGAGCAGAAACTGCTGCAGCTGCTCCCACAGCTCCCAGGAACTCTGTAAACTCGGAATAAATACGTCCAAGAGCGTCTCGTGGTTTAGATAAAAAGCAAGGTATAAAAAATAATCCGTGTTAGGTTGGTGAAGCTTTGGTCTAAACTGGGCTGTGGCATCCTGGGAGCTGCTGCAGAGCCCCTGGAAGGTTCCAGCACCATCCAGGCCACGGGCTGGGAGTGGTTTTCCTCTCCTGGGTGCCTGAGGCCTCAGAACATGAAGAGATCATCCTTCTGTGCAGTGCTGGGCTCCATCCTGTTCCAGTCCACGGGGGACAGAGTCTCTGCACTCTGCATGTCCTGAGCTGTCAGCCCCGTGTCCAGGACATGGGGGTTTGTCCTCGACTGGGCCAGCCTGGGGGGACACAAACACAGGGTGAAGCACGGCTAAAAACAGGATAAAAATGCACTGACAATGCCACGACACTCCCAACTTGGGGGACACAGAAAATGGGTGCTGCTGCTGCTGCTCCTGCTCGGGGCACGAGGACTTGGCTGTAACAGCTCTGCCTCCACGGGGCTGATTGTGCCATGCAATAAAGGACTGGGCTCTTACAGCCACCCAAGGCCACAGTCTCCAGTGAACACACCCCAAAATCCCAGCACACGGCACCCATGTGTGCCAAAAAGGCTTTTTGCTGCTGGTCAAACGCCTCCAGAGAACTGAACTCAACTCCTGCTGCACCCCCAGAGCTGCAGCTCCGCACCCCAACATCCTCCAGGGCATGGAAACCCTCAGGAAGGGGGAAAAGGCGCCAGAGGAGGTGGCACACAGCACTGCCCTGCCCTGCTGCTGCCTCCTCCCGACATTCCCCCTGCAGGAATCCCGGGAATGTGCAGCCCAGACACACACACACACACACAGAGCAGTGACACTCTGCCTGTCCCTCAGCTGGAACAGCTCCTCAGGTCTGTCCCCAACCCTCAGTTACTGTGTGATTCCAGTCCCCCTGTGACAATCCTGCAGCACCGGGGCTGGAGGTCAGCTCAGACATTTGGGGTTCATCCAGGGCAGGCACAAACATCCAAAAAAAACCCCCAATTCCTGAGCTGGAGGCGCAGCTTTGAGCAAAGAGGAGGGATGTGCAGGGTGGTGACGTGGCAGGAATGGCTCTGGGAGTGCTGCAGGATGAGCAGCCCTGAAACACCCGGGGCTCAGGGTGCTGGGACAGCCCAGCCTGGAGCAGGGCAGCACAAAACCCCAAACCAGCCCCAAAGGAGCCCCAAAGGAGCCCCAAAGGAGCCCCAAAGGAGCCCCAAAGCAGCCCCAAAGCAGCCCCAAACCAAGCCCCAAAGCTGCTGCAGCAGGGCCACCAAAACACCCAGAGCAGCCCCTCCAGCAGCTGTAAATCACCCCTGAGAGCCAGGCACGACCCCAAGGGCTGAGCAGGAACTGCTGCAAACCCTTCCCCTGCCTCACTCCCCCTCCAGCACCTCCCAGCCCCACGGGGAGGAAGAGGAGGAGGAGGAGGAGGAGGAGGAGGAGGAGGAGGAGGAGGAGGATGGGACCCACACAAACCACAGCAGCCCTGCCAGGAAAACCCGAAAGGAAAGGGCTTTGTTTGGCTCTGCTGATTGCTCAGCAAGGCACGGGCAGGGCAGCTTTAACTGGGGATGGAAAGAGGAATAAAGCCCAGGAGCTGGAGGCCACACAGCCTGAACTCGTGGGCTGAGCAGGAGCCAAGCCCCCGGTGCCAGGAGCCTGGAAAAGCCTCGGGGAGTGGGAACAGAGGCAGCAACTGCTGGGGGAATTCAATTCCCCAGCACACACAGCCTCTCTCTCTCTCTCTCTCCTCAGCCCTTAAAAGGTTCTCAAAATATTTGGCTTATCAGGCAGCCTTCAAGCCTATCTTTCAATTAGCAGCCCGGGCACTGATGGGGCAGCTGCCTGGGTCAGATCACAGCCCCGATGAGATGAAGCAGAGTTATTAGAAGCCAGCAGCGAGCCTCTGGGGCTGCTCCTCTCCTGGAGGGAGTGATGAGAATTACCTTGAGAACGCCTCGTCGAGACCATCATCCATTTCCTTTGTTGAGAGATAAAAAGAGAGACAAGTAGTTGCTAAGAGAACTGCACAGAAGTGTATTTAGAGATCTGGCTCTGCACTCACACAAGGAAGAAAAAGAAAAAAAACCAAAAACCCACCCGTGTGTGTTGGTTTGTGAGTGCCTCAATCACCTCCTCTGCAATCCTGTGCCCGGGGAAAGGGAACTGCAGGGCCTTGGACCTTCCCTCCAGCCCCAAAGAGGCTGAGTGTGCCCCGGGAGAGCAGCACAGGGACTGAGGCACCCTCAGCTCCCAGCCCCGTGTCCTGCACTGAGCACGGACCTGCACAGAGCTCCTGGAGCCCCGGGGCTTTTCTGCACCAGGATCCCTGAAACCTGCACTGAAATCATCTGCACTGAAATCATCTGCACTGACACCTGCACTGAAATCATCTCCACTGACATCTGCACTGACATCTGCACTGAAATCTGCACTGAAATCATCTGCACTGAAATCATCTGCACTGAAATCTGCACTGACATCATCTGCACTGAAATCATCTGCACTGACATCATCTGCACTGACACCTGCACTGAAATCATCTGCACTGAAATCATCTGCACTGAAATCATCTCCACTGACATCTGCACTGAAATCATCTGCACTGACATCTGCATTGAAATCATCTGCACTGAAATCATCTGCACTGAAATCTGCATTGAAATCATCTGCACTGAAATCATCTGCACTGAAATCATCTGCACTGGCCCAGCAGGGGCATCACCAGCTAATTGCCTGCCCAGGCTCCACAGCCGCCCCCAGGGGCAGGGCAGAATAAACCCCAGGGTGATAAATAACCAGAACCTTTGGTGAGCAGTGAGCAAACACCACCCAGCAATGACCCCTGAGCACTTGGGTGGCCTCTCCAGCAAGTGACAGCCCCCTGAGAAACGCTGCTCCAGCAGCAGGAACAATCCCTCCCCTGGCTGCAGCGTTTCACACAGAGCTTGGCCGCCCTGTTCTCACCCCTCCAGGGGCAGCAGGGACTGAACCCCATCATTCCCAGCTCTGGGGGGTCTCCCTGAGCAGCTCCTGCCCCCCAGAAGGCCCAGTGAGGCCAGGAGGAGCTCTGCTGCCTGTCCCTTACCCACACCACGTTGTTGTTGACCGAGGGGCTGGGCCCAAAGGTGCTCCTGCCCAGCTCTGGGGACTGGGTGCTGCTGCTGCTGCTGCCCAGGGGGGATCTGCCAGGGTCCTCCAAATCCAAATCCAGCAGGTTGCCCATGGCTGCTGCTGTGGGCAGAGCAGAGAGAGGCACTGAGGGCACAGGAGGAGGCACCAGGAAAACCTTCAACAGGGATCTCTTCCCCTGCAGGAATCTGAGCACTGAGGGCTCCTTTTGGTCTCCTCTCTGAGATGTTTGGGGTTTTTTTTTAAATAAATAAATTTTTTAAGAAATTAAGAAAATATTTTTAAAATTTTATTAATAAAAGAAGTGTTTTTGTAAACTGTAACAGTTTTGTAAACTGTATTTATGTTATTATATATATAGTTTTTTAAGAGGGACTCCTTCTTGATGTCCCTCTGGTTTAACTGATGTAAAAAAAGGAAGTTTGCTTTTTTAAATTAGATTGTGTAAAATAACACATAAAGAAAACACATCCCAAAAATAAAAGAGTCATTTCAGCCTCCTGAAGTTTGAACTCTGTGTCACTGCAGTGTGAAACAACAGCACTGAGGAGCTGCCCCCAGCCCAGAGGGGCTCTGCTCGATCCAGCAGCTCCAGGAGAGGCCCCTGAGGCTCTCCCCAGCCCTCCCGTGGTGTTCTGCCCCCCAAAGCAGCCTTTGGGGGAACCCCAGGGTGAGCCCCAGGCCAGAAGAGCACCCTCAGCCCAGCCCACACCACTCCACAGAGCTGCATTTTACAGGGCTGAGGGCAAATCCTGCCCTGGGGGGGCACAACCCAGACCTTGGGAAGCCTCCACCCCTCCCCAGCAGCCTGTCCTGGGCTGGGAGCAGCAACTCCAGCCCTGGAGCAGCCCCAGGGAGCTGCTGGGGCTCCTTCCCACAGCCCAGACAGGATCCATCCCCCTGGGGAGAGCTTCCCCCAGCCCTGGGGAGAGATTCCCCCAGCCCTGGGGAGAGCTTCCCCCCGCCCTGAGCCTTCCCAGTTTAAATCTGATCTGTGCCAAATCCTCTTATCTGCGTGGCCAGCACCAGGGGGGTGGCCTTTTGTCCCACTTGTCCCTGTCCTGCAGCTCAGAGGCAGCGCAGCACCCAGAGCCCTCAGCTGGGAGGGGATTTCTGCTCCCACGGCTCATTCCCCTCTCCTCCCCGTGCCCTGGCTGTTGTCCCCAGCCCAGGGGAGGCTTTGGGCTCTGACCCTGCCCCAAAGCCCAGCCTGGGCCCTGCAGATCCTAACGACACCATAATGACCCCCATAATGACCCCAGGCCAATTAACAGGGGCAGGAGAGCACAGCGCTGGGCTGGCAGCGGGGCACAGGGGAGCACTCAGCTGCCACCAGGAGCTCTGCAAATGGCTCCTCCTGGCCTCTAGAACCTGCCCAGGAGCTCGTCCTGCTTGGGGAAAAGCCTTCAGGCTGTCACCTGCCCTTCAGGGACAATTGCTCATCCCTCAGGGACAATCCCCCAGCCCTCAGGCTGTCCCCATGCCTTATCTAGGGACAATTCCCCATCCCTCAGGGACAATTCCTCATCCCTCAGGGACAATCCCAACCCCTCAGGGACAATCCCCCATCCCTCAGGCTGTCCCCATGCCTTATCTAGGGACAATTCCCCATCCCTCAGGGACAATTCCCCACCCCTCAGGCTGTCCCCTTGCCCTATTTAGGGACAATTCCCCATCCCTTCAGGGTGTCCTCATGTCCAAGGACAATCCCCATCCCTCAGGGACAATCCTCTGCCCTGTTCAGGGACAATCCCCAGCCCTCAGGCTGTCCCCAAACCCTATTTAGGGACAATCCCCAGCCCTCAGGCTGTCCCTGCCCTGTTCAGGGACACCCAGGGCACAGCTCTGCCTCACGTGTGCCAGGATGTGCAGGAGCCTCTGAGCTGGTCCCTTCTGCTTCCAGGATGGTCCTTTCCCTCTTCTCCTTCTCTGCAAGACAGGGAGATGCCATCACTGAGGGAGGAGAGGTGGGGACACCCCTGGGAGCTTCTATCACCTCAGGGAAGGTGAAACCAAAACCCCCAACAGGCGCCTCAGACCCCAAAAACCCCTGGCTGGGTTTGCCAGGCTGCCAAAGGATTTGGGGACAGGGGCAGAAGGCTCTGGGAGAGCCCCAGAGGCAGGCCCTGAGCCGGGGAGGGGAGCTCACCTTCCTTTGCTGCCTGCCAGAACTCAAAGGCGATTTTGAAGGCTTGAGCCACGGTGAGGGTGACAGCCTGAGCCTGCAGGGGAGAGAGGGAGGGCATCAGCAGGGCTGGAACCTCTGAAACCAGCGCTGGGATCCCTGAAACCTGCACTGGGACCTCTGAAACCTGCACTGGGATCCCTGAAACCTGCACTGGAACCTCTGAAACCTGCACTGGAACCTCTGAAACCTGCACTGGGATCCCTGAAACCAGCGCTGGGATCCCTGAAACCTGCACTGGGATCCCTGAAACCTGCACTGGAACCTCTGAAACCTGCACTGGAACCTCTGAAACCTGCACTGGGATCCCTGAAACCTGCACTGGAATCAGTGAAACCTGCACTGGGATCCCTGAAACCTGCACTGGAACCTCTGAAACCTGCACTGGAACCTCTGAAACCTGCACTGGAACCCCTGAAACCTGCACTGGAACCTCTGAAACCAGCACTGAAATCTCTGAAATCACCAGCATTGAAACCACCAGCACTGAAATCTCTGAAATCTCTAAGATCAGCCACTGAAATCACCATCACTAAAATCTCTGAGATCAGCCCCTGAGATCACTGAAATCCCTGACAAAACCCCTGCCAGCACTGCAATCTCAGCTTGGCACAGCAGTGTCACCCCTGCTGGAGCTGTCCCAGCCAGGAGGTGACACACGGGGACACAGCAGCTCTCCTGGGCTGGCTCCCCCTGCTCCCCACAGCTCAGCTTTGGGGTTTTGGTGCCCCAAACCCATCCCTGAGGCTGCAGCTGCCCTGGAGAGCCACCAACATCCCCCAGGGACCCGCCCTGGAGCACTGGGAGCTCAGCAGGGACAGCCCAGGATGTCCCAAAGGTGGGGCTGTGTGTGCCAGCCTGGCTGGGACAGCAGCAGGGACACCAGGGACACCCTCCCTGCAGCCCCAGCAGTGACAAATGCCACTCCCAGAGCTCAGGAGCGGCCCCAGCTCCAGCAGGGAACAGGAATTCTGTTGGGAATGCTCCCAGCAGCTCCACAGTTTGCTCTCCTCAAGATGAGAACAGACCCTGGGAGCTCACAGGGACATCAGGGGACACAGGCAGGGACCTGGGGGACACAGAGACCCCCCCGGGCCAATTAAGGCTGGCAGACAGGAGAGCTCATTGGAATGTGGGAGCTATTTACATCCTTGATGGAAAAGTGCAAATGCTTTATGGAAAAAAAAAAACCTTAAATATGGTAATTAAGTATGAAACTCCTCACAGCTGTTTACAATTTAAGCTGTCACATCTGAATCAAGTTTAATAGACCCAGCTACTGTTGAGAATTACCCAGGAACTAAAATGATGGACTAATTATATGCCTGTGAAGGGGAGCTGTGGTGCACCCAGAGCCCCTGCCCTGGCTCTGGGAGCAGGGCTCACCTCAGCAGCAGGATGTTCCTGCAGCTCACACACCAGGAAAAAAAGGAAATTATTCCTAGGTGTTGGTTTTGTTTTTTTTTTTTCCTTGCCACAAAAAGGCTTTTGGAGAACTTTATTTGGAGGGGGATGAACTGAGCTGATGCAGCACGGAGATAATTCCTTTAGCACCAGGAAGATTTAAATTTTAATTTGCAGAGTGAGGCTTATCTCGGCCGTGCAAGGATGGGAGCACGGGCTGAGGGAGGGAGAGACAACCTGGAACTCCCATCATTGTCTCCAAAGGAGGACAAAAACCAGCCTGGGAGAGGCAGAGAACAGGAACAGAGCCCAGGAACAGGCTGGGGATGGCCCTCAGAGGGGCTGGGGACACCTCAGTCCCCAGAGAGGCGTTTCTGGGGGCACAGGGCTCTGACCTGTCCCCTCCTCTCCCCAAAATCCCCCTCCTGCCCCACTCCTCTCTCTCCTCACCAGGTCCCTTCCCACCCCAGAGCTCTGAGCCAGCAGCAGAAGATCCCAGGAGGGTTCCAAGGCAGAGCCAGACCCTTTCCCACAGCCCAAACCTCTGCCCTCAGCCCCACCCCTGGCACACAGAGGGGTCCCCTGTGGTGCAAAACTGCCCCTAAAAACTGTCCTGGAGCTCCCAGGGCAGGGCTGGGGGCCCTGGGCACCTCCTGCCCACTCCAGGAGGCTCAGGGAGGAGGATGAGGGGCAGCAGGGAAGGGCCTGGGGGGATTGCTGCAGGCTCAGCTCCTCCCAGCCTCACCCCAGGGAGGTTTTCAGCAGCCAAGACAGGAATGAAGAGCTGGGATGAGCCCCTGGAGTGCAGCAGCAGGAGCTGGGAGCTCTGTCCTGTCTGCCCTGTGCCTCCTCCTCCTCCTCGCAGCCCCTGTGTGCCCCCTCCTGCCCCCAGCACTGACCATTTTCCGTTTGGAGCACAGGAAGGCGTGGCACTCCAGGTTCTCATTCAGCTGGTTCTGGGCGATGTAGGCAAACACTTTGTCGTGGCTCTTGTCAGCCGTGCAGTAGGAAATCCTGAAAGGCACAAGGACACAGGGCTGGGGCTCTGGGGAGAGGATCCAAACCCTCCTGGGGGCTCAGGGATGTCCCCAGGCTCGGCACAGATCCCTCCCAGTGATGCCTGAAGTTTTATCTTTCATTGATTTCACGTTCTGTGGTGCCCAGGGAGCAGCTCTGAGCTCACAGTCAGTGTCACTCAGCTCTGCACACAGCAGGGACACAAAACAAATCCTTCTCCTGCTGCACACCAAGGACAACTCCCAGCCCCAAAGCACAACCAAGGGTGGGCTGGAGGGAGGGACAGGGATGGGACCTCACAGCCTGGGGCTGGAATGGGACAATTCAACCCCAAGGTGCAAATGGAGCAAAACTTATCAAAGTGTGAGACCTCGTGACTGGTGTGCATTTTTGTGACCATTTTGGGTGCATTTTTGCCCACTTTGGGTCCATTTTTGACCCATTTTTTGCCCACTTTGTACCCATTTTTTTCCCACTTTGAGTCCATTTTTGACCCATTTTGGGTTCATTTTGTGCCCATTTTTTGCCCACTCTGGACCCATTTTGTGCCACCCTGGTTGCAGCCCCGGGGCCCAGCAGAGCAGCCAGAACCCACCTGTAAATGGAGATGTTCTCGATGAGCTCGTTGCTCCTGCTGTCCCTCAGCACAATCCCTCGAGGTGACACCTTCAGGGTCACTTTCTGCAGCTTCTTCCCACTTGCTTTTGCCTTTGGGAAGGGAAAGAGGGAGGGGAAGCCCCAGGATTTTAACCCTGGCACACCTGAGGGTGTGTGAGCAGTGTGGGGACGCACAGAGGAGGGACAGAGCCAGGGTTAACCCTTCCCCAGGGAGCTGGCACTGGCACTGCCAGCCCAGCACCTCCCCAGGGATGTCCCCAAGGCCACCAGCACGACCTGGAGGCTGCTCTGGTGACACCCAGGGCCACAGGAGCTGTGCTAGGAGCACCTGGCCGGGGTGGCTCTGCACAGGACATCACCTTCAAAGCTGAATTTTAGGAGCCACTTTCTCTAATTCGTTCACTGGCCTGGAGCTTGCAGCCTGCAGCTCACAGAGCTCAGAAATAACCCACACTCACAGAGCTCTGGGCTGGAATCCTCAGCCCTGGGCACCTCAGAGCTGTGCCCAGAGCACTCCTGCCCCTCAGAGGATGTGTTTGAGGGCTCCATTCCCCCCTGAGCCCCTTCCACGGAGGATTCCCTGCCCTGGCCCAGCCCAGCCCTGCCAGGAGGGGACCAGGAGAGGACCAGGAGGGGATCCAGGGGAGGATCCAGCCCTCCCCATCCCACTGGGCTTTATGGGATCTGCCTCATTCACTTCTACAGGGGCTGGGAGAAGAGCTGATTTCACCCTGGAGGAGGGCTGGGGGTCAGGGAAAGTCAGGAATTGTGCTGGGGATCAGGGGAAGGCTGGAATTGTGCTGGGGATCAGGGGAAGGCTGGAATTGTGCAGGAGGAGGGCTGGGGGTCAGGGAAAGGCTGGAGTTGTGCTGGAGGAGGGCTGAGGATCAGGGGAAGGGCTGGAAATCCACCCCTCTGAGGTGCCCAGGGGACAGTGGCTGCCCTGGCTGGGAACTGGAGTGACCTGCCCTCTCCTTTCCCCTCCTAACCCTCCTAATGCCAGGCAGGAGCAGCCAGCAGGGCCCTGGGCACACTCCAGACACTGTCCCTGCCCTGCTGAGGGCACCCAGCCCCGGGGCACGCTGATCCCAGCAGCTCAGAGCCTCCCCACACTGCGGGGCTTATCACAGGGAGCCAGAGCTCAGGCACACAGCCGCTGTCCCCAGTGTCCCCAGTGTCCCCATGCCACGGCCCGGGCTGATCCCAGTGCCTGGGACCCACCACAGCCCTGGAGGGACAATCCTGAGCCCCTGCAGCTGCAAATCCTCAGCCCCCCTGGAGCAGCTCTAAAGCTTTTCCCAGTGAGATCCCCCAAAGAGCAGGGGACACTTGGGGACACTCAGGGACACTCACAGTGGCCACGATCCTCTTGACAGCAGCTGCAGAGAGCTCCTCTCCCTTGGGCTGCTCCACCAGGGTCATGCCCAGGTACTTGAGGCTGAAGAGCATCCCCTCCAGCAGGGTCTCCCGGGTGTCTGTCCAGTTCTCAGGCAGCTCTGGGGGGACAAGGAGAGTTCCTGGAGCCACAAATATACAGAAAACTCCTCCAGAAATGCTCCTGGGGCCACAAACACACAGAATTGCCACACTCACACACACACAGAAGTGTCCCACCCACACACAGAAGTGTCACACTCACATGCAGAAGTGTCACACACACCCCCCCAGAAGGGTCAGACACACACACACACAAGTGTGACACACACAGAAGTGTCACACGGCCCCCCCCCGATGTCCCCAGGCCAGCCCCGTTCGTGTCGCTGCTTGTCCCTAATCCCAGGTGTCACACGCGGCTCAGCGCGGGCGGATCAGCCACAGCCACCAGCCCGATGTCACCTCGGGGGACGCGCGGTCACCCCCCGGGCCGGCGCCTGGCAGGGCCACGGGTGGCCGCTGGCCACGGCGACATCGATCGTGTGACAGAGGCACGGAGCGCCCGCGGGGCTCGGCCCTTGTCCCGGGCTGGGGACACGGGGACACACGGGGACAGGGGGAAACTAGCGGACAGGGGACACGGGGACACCAGGGGATAGGGACAGGGGGACACGGGGACAGGGGGACACCAGGGGATAGGGACAGGGGGACACGGGGACAGGGGCATAGGAGGACACGGGGACAAGGGGATACCGAGGGATAGGGACAGGGGGACACGGGGTCAAGGAGAACAGGGGACGGGGGGGGGGCACTGGGATAGAGGGACACGGGGACAGAGGGGGACAGGGACGGGGGGGACACGGGGACAGAGGGGGACACTGGGACATGGGGATAGAGGGACCGGGGCACAGGGGGACACGGCGACAGAGGGACACCGGGGGATAGGGACAGGGGGACACGGGGATAGAGGGACGGGGGGATAGAGGGACACGGCGAACAGAGGGGGACACCGGGACACGGGGGACACGGAGAACAGGGGACAGGGAGAACAGGGAGAACAGGGGACAGGGGGACACGGGGGACAGGGAGAACAGGGGACAGGGAGAACAGGGGACAGGGGGACACGAGGAGCCCAGCCCGGCCGCGGGCAGCGCTCGGCCCAAGCGGCGCGCACCGGGGCGGAGCGAAACGTGCGGCAAAAAGTGCGGCCAAAAGTAGGAAAAAAAGCCAGAAACAACCCCAAGGTGCGAGAGCGAGCGACAGGAAAGCGGCAAAGGGAACACGGGGGACACGGGGAGAGCAGAGCAGGGCCGGGGCAGCAGAGGGGCCCGGAGGGGAGCGGGGAGCGGCCGGGGCAGGGCCGGGGCAGGGCCGGGGGCTCCGCGCTCACTCTGGTGCCTGCCGCCGGCCCACGGCGCTTTGTGGACGCTGGGGCTCCTGAGCAGCGCCCGGCCCGCCGACTTGAGCGCGTCCATCCCGCCCGGCTCCGCGCCGCCCCGCCGCAAACTTTCCTGCGGCGCCAGCGCTGACCGCGTCCGGGGGCGGGGCATGCTAATGAGCCGTGACGTCACCGCGCCACGCCCTGTGCCACGCCCACGCCACGCCCGCGGGCCCAGAACTGCGCGGGGTCCCGAAAAGTGTGCGGGGACCCTAAAGGTACTCAGGGTCCCGAAAACTGAGCGGGGACCCTAAAGTTCCATGAGGTCCCAAAAACTGTGCGGGGTACCAAAAACTCCGTGGGGTCCCAAAAATAGTACGGGGACCCTAAAGTTCCATGGGGACCCTAAAGCTCCATGGGGACCCTAAAGCTGTGCGGGGTCCCAAAAACTGTGCAGGGTCCCCAAAGCTCCATGGGGTCCCAAAATTAGTACGGGGACTCTAAAGCTCCATGGGGACCCTAAAGCTCCTCAGGGACCCTAAAGCTGTGCAGAGTCCCTAAAGCTCCTCGGGGACCCCAAAGCTGTGCGGGGTCCCTAAAGATCCTTGGGGATTCTAAAGATCCACAGGGACCCAAAAGCTGTGCGGGGTCCCCAAAGCTCCTCAGGGACCCAAAAGCTCTGTGGGGACCCAAAAGCTGTGCGGGGTCCCCAGAGCTCCTCGGGCACACGGCCTGATGAAGTTTATCCCGAGCACACGTCACCAACTGCTCCGAGTGTAATTGAATGGAAGATTAAGGCTTTCCGAAATTAAAGGGATAATAATGAGGAGGTTAAACCCCATATTTGGGATTGGGAGAGTAATGCCTCCAAAGCCTATTATTGACAGAAACGTCGACGTGATTGGAAAATCCCTTTTTTTAGCTCCTTTTTGGACGTTGCCCTCTGGGGTTTGCAGCTGGGAGCTGAGGCAGGGCGGTCACACCGAGTTCCTCTCCCTGGAACCCAAAATTCCCGGGCTGGAGCCACTGCTCTGTCCCCTCTCAGCGCCTGGTTTGAGTCTGAGCACGTCAGGCTGAGCTGGGGACAGTGACCAACACCGGGAAGGAGAAAATTCCCGGAGCTCAGAGCACACAAACACCAAAAATCCCCCAAATTCGCTGCGTCAGGGACAAAGTTACTCACTCCCAGAGCTCCTGCTCCGTGCCAAACCCTCTGTGAGCACCTCTGCTCAAGGCCTGGAGGCTGCAGGAGCTTCAACCAAACCCAAATATTCCTGTAACTCTTGGATGAGCTGCACTGGAGGGTTTTCTGCTCCCAGCACCTGGCAAACCCAGCGGAAGGCCCTGGCTGTGAATTCCTGGTGGCCGGGCTCGGGGAGGCTCCTGCAGCGTGCCCAGGGCTGGGATTACCCCTCCTGGCTCTGGGTTTGCACCAGGAATCCCAAAACCCTGCTGCTGCTCCTTCCCAGGCGATTCCAGAGCGGATGGAGCCTCTCCTGCCCCTGCCTCAGCTCCTTTGGGCTCCTCCTCGGGGTTTTTATCGCCCCAGGGCGCTGCTGCCTCCTCCAGAGGAGTTTTCCCGCTGGATCCAGCTCAGGTGTCACACGTGGCTCCCTGGAAGTCACCGCTGGAGTTTAAAGTGTCCCTGTTTTGGGAAAAAAAAATAAATAGGAAGGCAGCTCCAAAGTGCTGCTCCACGCCCATTTCCCTGGGTGGGAGCTGTTTTATTATTTGGGGTTTGTGTTTTTATTCCGGGTTTTCCTCCCAGGGAGGAAGCCCAGGACGGGCAGGTCCTGAGGACTGGCAAACAGAGTCAAAACTACTGATTTATTTTAATTTCACGGCGTCCTGAGCCTGCAGAGCAGCGATTTTTTGGGGGGGAAAACCTCCTCGCTGTGTGTCCTTGGCTGCCCCTCCTGCCACCAGCGGTGTCACATTTACTGTCCCCTCCTGTCCCTTCTCCAAACGCCCGAGGAGGTCGCGGCCGGAGTCTCCCCACCGGCCTGAGCTGAACGCGCATTTCCAGGAACTTTCTGCCTTTCGGGGAAACTTCTGCAATGTTTGCTTTGGTTTGGTTTGGTTTGGTTTGGTTTGGTTTGGTTTGGTGCTGCCTTCTCCCAGCCCGTGGGGACTGCCCCTGCCTTCTGTGGAGCAATTTTTACCAGGAACTCGCAGCCGCGGCTCCAAGGCCGGTGGCAGGAGGGTGGCGGCTCAATTGATTAATTAATTTTAATGAATGAATGACGGCAGCAAAGGCGGGCTGTGCCCGCAGTGCCCGGGCTTCGCTCCCTCCTCCTCCTCCTCCTCCTCCTCGTGGGCGCTGATGGCAAATGGGCACCTCTGGGGGGGCTTCAGGGGGGATCCCCGAGGGGACCTGAGCTCCGGCCACTCTCCAAAGCCCCGAGAGGAGCCGGGGGACAAACCCACAACAGGGGACAAACCCACAACAGGGGACAAACCCGCCCACGGGGGACAAACCCGCCCACGGGGGACAAACCCACCCAAGGGGACAAACCCACCACGGGGGACAAACCCACCCACGGGGGACAAACCCACCCACGGGGGACAAACCCGCCCGCGGGGGACAAACCCGCCCAAGGGGACAAACCCACCACGGGGGACAAACCCGCCCACGGGGGACAAATCCGCCCAAGGGGGACGTTTCCCTTCCTCTGACCTTGCACCAGGGACAGAACAGCGCCCTCCGCTCCCGACGTGCTCCTCGACCTCTGCTGGCCCCGAGTGAGGCACAGCCACATCAGGGGATGGCCCTGTCCTTGTCCCTGTCCCCAGGAGAGCCACATCAGGGGATGGCCCTGTCCTTGTCCCTGTCCCCAGGAGAGCCACATCAGGGGATGGTCCTGTCCCTATCCCCGGGATCCCTCAGTGAGGGATGTCCCTGTCCCCAGGTAGGGCTCAGGGAGGGCATGTCCCTGTCCCCCAGATCCCAAAATTCCTCCCGGGGCCGTGCAGCATCCCAGGATCCCTCGGGCAGGGCATGTCCCTGTCCCTGTCCCTGTCCCCAGGAGCCCAAATCCCCCCTGCCCACCCCAGGAGAGGCTGAGCACCCCCAGCTCAGGGCTCAGCTCAGGGCTCGGCTCAGCCCCAGTGAAGCCAAGCCCTCCCTGCAGCCCGGCTGTAAATCTAATTTATAGGCCTGCTCAGGGCCCCAATTAACCACAGTCATTAGCAATTTGTTAATGAGTCAATTAACGTGCTTTGGGATCTGTGGAGGAAGGGAGTTATGAACACGGTGGGCAAACAATGCCCAAATAAAGATCTGAGTGGGGCTGGGGCTGCCCTGGGGGGCACGTGGGGGCAGGTCCAGCACCACTGAGCCCCTTCATCGGGATATCCGGGAATGCTGCTGGGAGGGACAGGGTCCTGCTGGGATGGACTGGGATCCTGCTGGGATGGACTGGGTCCTGCTGGGATGGGCTGGGATCCTGCTGGGATGGACAGGGTCCTGCTGGGATGGACTGGGTCCTGCTGGGATGGGCTGGGATCCTGCTGGGATGGACACAGATCCTGCTGGGATGGACTGGGTCCTGCTGGGATGGACAGGGTCCTGCTGGGATGGACTGGGATCCTGCTGGGATGGACTGGGTCCTGCTGGGATGGACAGGGTCCTGCTGGGATGGACTGGGATCCTGCTGGGATGGACAGGGTCCTGCTGGGATGGACTGGGTCCTGCTGGGAGGGACAGGGTCCTGCTGGGATGGACACAGATCCTGCTGGGATGGACTGGGATCCTGCTGGGATGGACTGGGTCCTGCTGGGATGGACAGGGTCCTGCTGGGATGGACAGGGTCCTGCTGGGATGCTTTTTCCCGTTGTCTGCTCCAAAAAAAGCCGGGGAATTGTGGTTGGGCACATGAAGAGCCTGGAGCCTGGTGACAGTGGCTCCCATGGCAACCCGCCGTCGGTTCTCGGAGCACTTCCAGGGTAATTAATAAAATCCTCCCCTGCACGTGGGCCCTGCTCCGGGCGCTGGCACTGCTTCCCTGGGCACGTGGAGAAACCCAAAACATGAACTTTCCTGCCCTTTGCTGGTCCTTTCCCCAGTCTCATGCCCCAGGGGAAGCAAAGCCCCAGGAGGAGGCTCCTGGAATCCCTCCTCGGAGCCCAAACCCGGCGGCCAGGGGCAGGGCTGGGCTCTGAAGGGGTTTGTTTTAATCTCTGCAGTCAATTCATCTCGATTTGTTTCAACCTGTGGAGTTAAAACATCCCCTACCAGCACCAGGCCTTGGCAAATCTGTGCCATGGCCCTTCCCTGCAGCCTTCTCCTCCGGGTTCTGTCTTATTCTGCCTTGAACAGGGAGAAAAACTCAACTTCAAAGGCCAGAGAGGTGAAATTCTCGGCCTGAAACACTCGAGGTGTCTCCATCACCTCTGCAGGAGGATCACAGGGCAGAGCCACATCCCCGCTGCCCTTCCAGCCCTTCCCTTCCCTTCCCTTCCCTTCCCTTCCCTTCCCTTCCCTTCCCTTCCCTTCCCTTCCCTTCCCTTCCCTTCCCTTCCCAAACCTTCCCAAACCTTCCCTTCCCTTCCCAAACCTTCCCAAACCTTCCCTTCCCTTCCCTTCCCTTCCCTTCCCAAACCTTCCCAAACCTTCCCTTCCCTTCCCTTCCCAAACCTTCCCTTCCCTTCCCTTCCCTTCCCTTCCCTTCCCAAACCTTCCCAAACCTTCCCTTCCCTTCCCTTCCCTTCCCAAACCTTCCCTTCCCTTCCCTTCCCAAACCTTCCCAAACCTTCCCTTCCCTTCCCTTCCCAAACCTTCCCTTCCCAAACCTTCCCTTCCCAAACCTTCCCAAACCTTCCCAAACCTTCCCAAACCTTCCCAAACCTTCCCTTCCCAAACCTTCCCAAACCTTCCCAAACCTTCCCTTCCCAGCCCCTTCCAGCACAGGAGAGGAGGGGGAAGGACAGGATCCTGTACAGGGAGCAGCCCCATGGGCTCTGCTTTGGGATAAAGGACAGGATCCAGCCCAGGAGCAGCCCCAGAGGAGGGAAATCCCGCTGGATGCCCAGGGAAGGTCCCTGTCCCTGCTGCTGCCACTCACCTGAGGATTGTACCCAGGCAGGCACAGGCGGGGTTTAGGGGTGACACTCCGAGCCCAGACAGAGTTTTTGGGGTGCCACCCCAGCCCAGACAGTTTTTGGGGTACCACCCCCAGCCCAGACAGTTTTTGGGGTGCCAGCCCCAGCCCAGACAGTTTTTGGGGTACCACCCCGAGCCCAGACAGAGTTTTCAGCACAGATCACGTTGAGGCAATTCTCCCATCATTTCAGCCCAGGTTTGGGCACGAAGCAGCAGCTCCTGTTTCCCTCTGCACCTCTGGAGTGGGATCATCCCTGAGCCCCCCAAACCCCCTTTGGGCTCAGGGATGAGGCTTTGAGGCTCCTTTGGGGCCCAGGAGGAGCTGAAATCCCTGCCGGGCTTTCTCCGGGATATTTCAGCTCCAGGCTCTCTGGGATGCTCAGCAGGATGGAGGAAAGGGAATGTCACTCGCTGTGCCCTCACCCAGCCACTTCCCTGCCCAGGTGACCTTCCCCAATCAAACATTAACTCCGCAGCAAACAATCATTAGGGAGCGTTTGCTGCCTGTAATAATTAAGGCTTTTGTTAAGGCGCGGGCTCCCCTGGGAGCCAGAGGTGTGTGCGGGATGAATTCTGCTGTCATCCAGCGCAGCGATAAACGAGGCAGGGAAAGGGGTTGGATTCCTCTGCACTTGGTGAAGGCGCTGGAGCTGTAATTACACAGATTATTAACTGCCAAACGCCAGGCTCAGGCCTTTCCAGAGAGAAATCGTGCTCCTGGCAGCCCAAAAATGCGATCAGGGCAGGCTCCAGCTCCGGCAGCTGCTGGGAAATCCGGGGAGAGGGAGAAAAGGGAGAGGGGGAAAAGGGAGAGGGGGAAAAGGGAGAGGGAGAAAAATGAGAGGGAGAAAAGGGAGAGGGAGAAAAGGGAGAGGGAGACAAAGGAGAGGGAGAAAAAGGAGGGGGAGAAAAATGAGAGGGAGGAAAGGGAGAGGGAGAAAAAGGAGAGGGAGAAAAAGGAGAGGAGAGGTGCAGAGAGGCAAAGGCAAACTCTGGAATGAGGAGAGGAAGGAGCTGCTCCTCCTCAGAGCCCACAGCTCCCAGCTCAGTGCTGCCTTTGCCTTGGGGATGGTGCTCAGAGCCCCAGGAATTAAAAAAAAAAAAATTAAAATCTAAAAAAAAAAGCAGTGCCAGGAGGAGCCCGAAGCCGGAGCAGCAATCCCTGACTCTCCTGGTGGGGACAGAACAAATAAAGTGAGCACAGAGTCACCCGGGTCAGCTCCTCCAGCTGGGAAAAGCTTCTCCCCTTTTCTCCCTTTTTCCCCCCCTTTTCTCCGCCTTTTTCAGCCTCCTCGGCTGGGCCAGGGCAGCTCCAACACAGAAATTGCAGCGGGAAGATCGATACTGTTGGTTTGTGTAACCGCTGGGGAAACACCAGCGCTGGGAAAAGGCAGCAGGAGACGCTCCCGGTGGATCAGAAACCGATTTGGATTTAAAATAGGAGTTATTTAAATGCTCCTTTTTGTTGTTGCTGAAGTTTGGCTGCTGTGGGTAAAAAAAAAAAAAAAAAAAAAAAGCCACAACTGGGCACAAATCTGAGGATTCCTGAGCTCTTTGGGCTTCCCAGAGAAATTCCCTCTTCCTGCACACAAGGAAGGAACAACCACCACGCCGTGAAGTTACAGGCAGAGGTCAGATTTAGGGGAAAAAAAGGAATTTTTCCAGCCTGTCGGGCTGGGGAAAACTCCGGGTTTGGTCTCCAAATCATCCAAAGCGCCCTGGGCCCTCTCGTGGCTGCTGGGGACAGGACACAAAGGAATTTATTTTCCTTTTCTTTTCTACCAAACGCCCATTTGGTGTTATTGGGAGGAGATTTTTTGGGGGTTTGGAGTGCAGAAAGATCCATCTGTTGCACACAAATGTCCTGGACAAGAAAATGTTTGGAGCAGCAGCTGCTGGCCACGGGAATGGGGTTGGATTGGGAATAATCCACGAGTGGGTCACACTGGGGGTGTGAAGAAAAATATATAAACATATAAATATTTTTCAGAATAAAAATTTTAAAAAAATAAAGGTGATAAAGACAGTAAAGATTTAAATAAAGTCCTGGCAGTGCCTCCAGCAGGATCCTGGGACAGAGCAGGTTGGAATTCCCTGGTAAATTTTACCCGGAGCCCAAAAATTCAGGAGCCAAAGGAAATGGGAAAACCCAAATTCAGCCCAAGTCCAACTGCAGGATTCCCAAGAGGAGATTTTACAGCACAGAGAATTGGGCAGAGGAGGAAAACCAGAGAGGAGCTGCTCCTGCTTCGTGTCTGAAAAAGGCCAAAGGTTAAACTTCTGCAGGTCTAAGAAATTTAAATTTACCTGGTTTTAGAGCCCAGAGACGGGAGAAGCTGCTGATTTTATAGAGGAACCCAAAAAAGAGCTGCTCTTCCTTCTGCTGCCAAAGGAAAAACAGACCTGGAACAACAAACCAAACTCATCCTTTGGGCCCCTACATCAGTTAAAAAGGTCCAAAAAAAAAAAAAAAAGTTTTTTTATCTGCAAGATAATTTTTTTATTTATTTTATCTGCAAGAAAATGTTTCTTCTTTGTAAACCCCACAGGAAGAAAAGGATGCAGCCACAAAAGCAGTGCCCGAGGGGGCGGCCAGAGGAGGGACAGGGACAAGATTCCGTGTCCTGCACAGGGATGGGACAGCTCTGGGTGACATTCCACGGTGACAGTGACACAGGGGCTCCAAAAGCCCCAGTGACAGCCACATGCACCTGGCCAAAGCTGGGACCCAGGGCAGCTCTGGCAGGGAAAGGAGGGAATTGGGGTTTTTCTGTTGACTGGAGTGTCTTACTCCTGGCTTTTTTTGTTGTTGTTGTTCCATGAGGCAATGTGCCAATTAACACCATCATTAAAACCCCCAAATATTTTCTTTTCAGAATTTCCAGAGGCCACTGCTGTGTTTGCAGAATCCTGAATTCTGGGGCTGGGATTTTCTCTTGGCTTCCCACCCCTCCCAAATCCCTCACACCCTCCCAAACTCTGACCCAGTGCAGTGCAAAAACCCCTTTAAAAACCCCTTTTTCTGTGGATGGAAACACACACCTTTAACTCAGTGCAATTTGTGATTTGCCTTAAAAACCCTTCACAAAAACAACCCCCAAACTCCTTGGCTGGAAAGCACTCAGACAGAAAGGGGACATCGAGGGTACAAATGACAGGTGAATAAAATAATAATAATAATAAAAAAAAAAGCCCAGAACTGCAGCTTTTATTGGGCAGCTTTACAGTGTCTCGTGTACAGAACATTGCACAGCTCCACCTTCACTCTCCTGCAGGGAGCTGCAGCCTCCCAGGGCACAACCAGGGCTGAGGCTGGAGCTAAAGAAAACGGAGGCTGGAGCCTGGGGTGCTCCTGCTGAAGCCCCAAACCACCACGAGCAGCTTGCAGCTCTGCAAGGAGCTTTGACACACAGGCTGGATGACAGTGAAAAGGGGGAAAAAAAATAGTTTAAACCATCAAGTTTCCTCTTGAAATGTCTTTTCCCAAGGCACTGTGAACAAGACTGTTGAGCAATTCTCAATGACTGAAAAAAACAAAAAAAAAATAAACCACCAATGGGGATTATAAATATTTCACACAACAGCCACCATCACATCATCAGCTAGTCTTTATTCCTTCCCTTAAACAACGGCCCTGGAATTTGTTTGGTCCTTTGAGGGGGGGAAAAAAAATTAAAAAAAAAAAATCAAATTATCTCCTGCAACATCCACGTGTTTTGTATTTAATACACCTAGAAATCAAAGCTTTGTTGGATTGTTTGAACCCTTTCACTGGGGAAACCTGAAGGGGTTTTCCTCCCTGGCTGAATCTGCAAATCCAATTTGATCATTAAATAAAAAAACCTGAGGAGAAAGGGTTGAAAACCAAGCAAAGCCCTGTGTTGTTTTTTTATTTTTTGTGTTTTTGTTTGTTTTTTTTTCAAGAGGAAACCATGCAAGAGTACATAAAAAGGCAAAAATTGGCTACTTGAAAACCAAGAATCGTTTTTAATGCATTGGCCAAGGAAAACAAATCGCAAAAAGTTCTGTGAGGTCTCCTAAAAATTTACAAGAAAAAAAAAAAAACAACCAATGGGCAGTTCTAGTCAAATGCTCTTTTTTTTTCTTTTCTTTTTTTTTTTTTTTTTCCTTTTCTCCTGCTGGAAATGACAACAAACACAGTCCCACACGAAACAATTTCCCTCATGACTGCAAGAGAGCCCTGGGGGGATCCTGCAGCCCCCAGGGCACAGAGAACCTCGGCTTGGCTTTCATTTATTTCTTCAGGGGCTGATAGACAGAGGCATTGGGGTCCAGCCCAGAGGGGCTGGGCTCCACGAATTTGGAAGAATAATGTGGGGACACGGGGCTCAGGGTGCTGGTGGCTGCAGTGTAGCTGATGCTGGGCATCACTGCCATCACCTCGGCGATCTTCTGCTTGAGGTCCTTGATCTCCTGATCCTTCTGCAGGATCTGCCCTGCAAAGAGGCAAAGCAAAACACTCATCAGGGAGCCTCCAGGAAAATCAGGATGGTCCCTTTCTCCTCCAGCCTGAGAGCCCTGCCGAGCCCCAGGTCAGGGTGGTGTTTAATGAACTCTAATTACCACAGGACAGAACTTTTATAACTGCCCCTGTGATTTCACACTCTTTGGATTCACAGCTGTGCCACCCCCAAGGGTTGCTCCTATTTCATCTCCTTTTTCTGCCTTTTACCTTTCCCCTTCCCCAAACCCCTCACAAAAGCCCGAATATTTGGTTGTAAAACCCGTTTGTGCTCCAAACTGCCCCATTGGCACCGTTTCTCCCTGAGCTCTCACACCACCACAGCGACTCCTGAAGGCAGGTGACCCAGAACACCCACTGCTGAAACAAAACCAAACCACTGCTCCCTCTAATTAAATACCCCTGCAACCAACCAGCCCTCTGCAGGGAAATTAAACTGGATTACATGCAGTTAGTGAATTTTGCTCCGTGGTGGGCACAGCTGCACAAAGCCTGGGCTGGGTTTTAGTTTGGTTTTCTGCTCCCTCTGGTGGCACCACCAGCAG
Source organism: Sylvia borin (assembly GCA_014839755.1). Classification (NCBI taxonomy): domain Eukaryota; kingdom Metazoa; phylum Chordata; class Aves; order Passeriformes; family Sylviidae; genus Sylvia; species Sylvia borin. The sequence goes on along the minus strand of CM025981.1, from coordinate 5,608,323 downwards.
TGCCCACACTCCCCTCACCTGCTGAGGGCTAAAACACGTCGGCTTCTCCCCAAAGTTAGGTTTTATTTACTTGAGGGAATATTAAAATATTAATATTGGGATGAAAAGACAGCAGCTTAATAACAGGCTTAATTTAATTCATTGATCTCTTTTAGAGAGTTCTTTCAGAGCTTTAAAAGATCTCCAGCTCTTTGTAATGGTTTATAAAATACGGATAATAATAATGAATTAATTTAAAACACCCATTTTAATGTTTATTATCAGCCTGATGGGCTGGGCAGGTGAGAGCAGATGGTTTAAGCTCCACATCCCCAAAGCTGAAAACACCAAATTCCCTCTGAGAGCTGAGTGGGGGCCACACAATTCCAGGATTTTCCCCCCAAGTGTGTGTGGAATGGAAGCCCCCAGGTACCTTGGGCAATCTCCAGCTGCCTTTTTGCATCTCCCAGGGCAGAGAAAAGGTCCAGCTTGATCCTGGTCTCTGCACTGAGGCTGTTCTCCAGGTGCTGGGTCTTGTCCTGCATGGCTGAGAGTGCTGACATCAACACCTCCGTGTCCTTCTCGTTCTCCTTGTACTTCCTCAGCTCCTGCAGGGCAAAATCCCGAGGGGAATGGCAAAAATGTCAGTCTGGGGACAGAAATGTCAGCCTGGAGGGCAAAAAAATGCCATCCTGGAGGGCAAAAAATGTCATCTGGGGATAGAAATGTCATCCTGGGGGGTTAAAAATTATCATCTGGGGACAGAAATGTCATCCAGGGGGCAAAAATATCATCCTGGGGAAAGAAATGCCAGCCTAGGGGGTAAAAAATGTGAGCCTGGGGCAAAAAAATGTCATCTGGGGACAAAAATGCCACCCTGGGGGAGTTTACACAGCAGAGAGCCCCAGGAGTCTTTCTCCTTCCCCACACTGGGCCTGGTATTAATTAAAATGCTGGTTAATTAAGGTTGGCAGTATCACCTCCAGTAATTACAGGTGGGCACCCTGTAAGTGATTAAAGCCATAATTCCAGCAGCATTTGCTCTGGGCCTCACCCTCCACCCAAAAACCCCCCAAAAATCCCCCAAATCCCTTTCCAAGGGGCAGCTGAGCTCCACAGCCAGGCTGGGGAGTGGGAAAGAGCCTGGAATCACACAAGTGTTCACTCTGAGAGCATCAAATGCAGGTCAAACCCACCCCAAAGTGCCACATCCGTGGCTTTGGACACTTTCTGGACACTTCCAGAGCTGTGGATTCCATCACTGGGCAGCCCTTTGCATGGCTTTAGGGCAATATGGAAAAAGCTTCCCTAAAATCCAATTTAAATGGCTGATTCAAGGGGTTATTTTTAGCTCACATGAAAACCTCACTGTGCTGCAATGCCAGAAATTAAGGGAAATTAAGGAAAAAGAAAAACAGGGAGCAATTATCCTGGATGGATATCCACAGGCAACCTGTGGCTGGGGGAAATAAAAAATGCACACAAAAATATTCTTCAAATGGAGGGACAAGGGTGCAAAGGGGGAAATATTAATGCCTGCAACAACACAAAAAAAAGCTTCTCTAACAGCTTGAAGATGCTAAAATGCATGGAATTAAAAAGCTTAATTAGAGCTGGGTTTAATTATCTGAAAGCCATGCTCGAACACTCCGTGGATAACCCCCACTTGTTGTGGAGGGTTTGGTAAACCCAGGGACAAGGAGGCTGCACCTGGGCTGGGAAAGGAGGCCACAGCAGCACCAGGTGGGCTTTGAAGAGGCATTAAAAATCCATTTTCATGCAGCTTGTCAGTCTGAGCACATCCTTAGGACAGGAGTAAGGGCACACACTTGAGCTCTTCAGCTGTAACAAACCCAACCCTGTTTGCTGCACATCCACCATGAAGTATTCTCAATATTTCACAAAGGAACAAACCAGCCTGGCCATTGCCCCAGACTGCCCTGAACAAGGAACCTTCAGTGAAATTCATGGTTTATCACAATGAGGCTGCCACAGGATCCTGACATGAGGAGGACAATGCTGTTGAGGGGATTCTACCCTCAGCCTACAGAGTCCAGAGGGTTTGGGGGAGAAAAAATCCCCATTTAACAGAATGGTTTGGATGGAGCCCTGGGGACATTCCCTGACCATGGAATGGTTTGGATGGAGCCTTGGGGACATCCCCTGACATGGAATGGGGTTTGGATGGAGCCCTGGGGACATTCCCTGGCCATGGAATGGTTTGGATGGAGCCTTGGAGACATTCCCTGGCCATGGAATGGTTTGGATGGAGCCCTGGGGACATCCCTGGCCATGGAATGGTTTGGATGGAGCCTTGGGGACATTCCCTGGCCATGGAATGGTTTGGATGGAGCCTCTGGGGACATTCCCTGACATGGAATGGGGTTTGGATGGAGCCTCTGGGGACATTCCCTGACCATGGAATGGTTTGGATGGAGCCTCTGGGGACATCCTCTGACATGGAATGGTTTGGATGGAGCCTTGGGGACATTCCCTGACATGGAATGGGGTTTGGATGGAGCCTCTGGGGACATTCCCTGACCATGGAATGGTTTGGATGGAGCCCTGGGGACATTCCCTGACATGGAATGGTTTGGATGGAGCCCTGGGGACATTCCCTGACCATGGAATGGTTTGGATGGAGCCCTGGGGACATTCCCTGACCATGGAATGGTTTGGATGCAGCCTCTGGCCCGTCCTCCCCCTGGAGGAGCAGCACTCCCTTTGTTCCCATGCAGATCCCGGGATCTGGGAGGGCTGGGAGCTCTCCCTGGTGCTGTGGCCTCACCTGAACTTTCATTTCCAGCTCTCTGATCTGATCCTCCTTCAGTTTGATGTCGATTGTTAACTTCTTGCACTCTGTCTCCAGCTCCCGGATGCGATTCCGTAAGGACTCGGTGCACTCCCCCCTGCAGGGACAGCACAGCACAAACACACGTGCAGTAACAGCCAGGCTGCCACTCCTCAGCTCCTTGCAACAGGAAAAATGAAAATAAAAACCGAGGCATTGAAAAGGAGGAGCCAATTCTGGTCTTCTCAGCAAAATGATCCTCCCTTCACAGCGACAACGCAGGAAGTGACTCAGTGTCACACCTCGGGTATTGGGAGATTTGGGGTATTGATGAAATAGTCATCAGAATGAGATGCAGGAGAACAGAAAAGCAGGGCTAATTCTTTACATTTGGAGCCCTGCAGGTTGAAGTGACCCCAGTTTGTGCAGGGCTGCTGTGGGACGACTGAGCACTGGGAGCCACTGCCCCAGCAGGAGAACTCCAGCATCTGGGGCAATGTCACTGCAGAAATGCTGAATTCCCAGTCCCCAGGTGAAAGGAGAGGCTCCTGTGAGCAGGACACAGCCCTGAGAGCAGGGTGCAGCGGGTAATTTAGAGCACACTCATCCTTTACACGTGTAAATGTCATGTAGGCACCGAGGCTCAGCTCCAGGGGAAGACATCTCCCAGTGCTGCCTCGTTTTAACACAAATAAACCTCTCAAGGCAAGTAAAACTGGTGGTTTTTTTAAACAAAAGATCAACCACAGGCTCCTCCTCCCTGCCCCAGAGCCTCCCCAAGGGCACAGCACCTCGTAGCAGCAGCAAAGGCCACAGCTCGTGCAGCAGTTGCTTCTTCCAACTTCTTCCTTTTCTTTTCTTCCATTAATTGCTTTTCTACAAAGGTTCGTGCCTCCTGCTCTGCCTTTAGCTTCTTCTCCAGCTGGCTGATCATTTGTTTGTCTTTCTGTTTCATCTGGACAGCGTTGTGCAATCTGCAGGGGGACAGGAGCCCTTCGTTAAACGCACGCATTAACGCCCTGCCTCCCATCTCAGGGTGAGCTCACAGGCCCCAGGCACCGGTTAGAAATGCCAATACGGCTGATTGTGCATTTATAGATGAGCTTTGAGTGATATATATTTTACTAACAGACCTATATCTAGGTGTATATATAATACTTCTATAAATTATATTAATATCTGTACACATTATATATAACATGTACACATTTTATAGACATATGTATTTGTACACATTATATATGGTATGTACATGCATTTAAATACATGATATATGTACAGGTATTTATATACATCATATATAACATGTACACATATTATACACTTTATATATTATATATGTGCACATAATATTTTTATACACATTATATATATTATTTATATACATTCTACACCATATATACATTATATATACTATCCATATGCATTCTATACTTTATATACATTATATACATACGCTATATATAATGTATATATATACACAATATATACATTATATACAGTATATATACACATATGTGTATACACAGTATATGTACACAATATATACAATGCATATATAGTGTATACACAACATATAGTGTATATATACTATAGACACAACATATAGTGTATATATACTATAGACACACAACATATATAGTGTAATATAGTGTATATATATTATATATAATGTATATATACATTATATACTATCTATACATCCCATTCCCATCCTGTACTGTCTATACATCCCATACTCACCACATACTGTCCATACATCCCATACCCACCCACACCCACCCCATACTGTCCATACCTCCCATACCCACCCCATACTGTCTATAGATCCCATACCCACCCCATCCAGTCCATACATCCCCTGTCCCATCCATACCCACTCTCTATTATCTATACATCCCATACCCATCCATACCCATCCCATACTGTCTATACATCCCATACCCACTCCATACTGTCCATACCTCCCATACCCACCCCATACTGTCTACAGATCCCATACCCATCCATACCCACCCCATACTGTCTATACACCCCATCCCCACCCCATCCAGTCCATACCTCCCATACCCACTCCATACTGTCCATACCTCCCATCCCTACCCACACCCACCCTATCCCACTCTGTACATCCCCTGTCCCACCCCATCCAGTCCATACATCCCACACCCCCACCCCATCCTATCCATACCTCCCACACCCACCCCATCCAGTCTATACATCCCATCCCCACCCCATCCTGTCTATAGATCCCATACCCATCCACACCCACCCCATACTGTCTATAGATCCCATACCCACCCCATCCAGTCCATACATCCCCATCCCCACCCACAGCCGCTGCCCGGCCCCGCGGCTGTCCCCATTAACCCCCGCGTGCCCGGTGCCCACGCACTTGTTCTGCAGCAGCTCGTTCTCCTGGCGCAGCTGGCCCATCTCGGCGCGGCTGCCGCGCTCGGCGGAGCTCAGCGAGCTCACCTGGCTGCGCAGCTCCTGCTCCACCTGCCGGCTGGCCTGCAGGTCAGCCTTCAGCTTCTTGATGTCCTGCTCCAACCTGCGGAGACAGCCGCAGCCCTGAGCTGCCAGCAGCGGCCTCCCAGCGCTCCGGGACCGAGCCCTCGTGGGTGCTCGGGGTTATCTCAGTGCCCACGCACGGCTCTGAGCTCCCACCGACAGGGAGAACAAAGCCCTGGCCCCACAGTGCCCCTGAGGGGCTCTAAAGGCACCCACAGGTTGTGTGCTGTCACCCAGAGCTGAGGCCAGGCTGCTCGGTTGTCACCTCAACACGTCGCTGCTCTCTCGTGGCACATGTGATGTGCACGCTGAGGAAGGAGCATGTGTTAAGTCATCCCCAGCTCAGGAGTCAGTAAATTTAAGTTTTAATTGCTCTGGAACACAGACCATCTGCTCTACGCTTGAAATTGTAGCTTAGGAAAGTTCCTGAAAGATTCGTGTAACCTTATTAATTAAAATCTTGTTAAATAAAACACAACGTTTCAGAAGGGAGGCACTCAGCTCACTTGGTTTTTTTTTTCCCCCCCCCCACGAATAAGGTTATTGATTCTTAGAATAAAAAACACATCACAGCTGAATAATCGACCTCTTTAAACTCTGTTATACACTTATTTAAAGCAAATACACCCCAGCCATCCTCACACAAGCCTCCTCTGCCCTGCCAGGTATTGACTGGAGAGCTTTCAAATGCCCATAAAGAAGATGAAGGTGGTTTTATTTCCTAGGCTGCCATCCTGAACTCGTGGCAGTGGAGAACCATCAGAAGAGCTGCTGCCCCCAGTGACACTCAGCACTGCAGAGGAACGGCTGCAGCTTTTTGATTTCTTAATGAAACACTGTCGGGTTTCAGTGCAGGGAAATCTCAGCCTGAAAGGCACCAGGAGATGAGCAGGGAGAAGATCCTGTGCCACTGAACCCAGAGGGGAAGTGTGGAACCACCAAAGCTGGGGAAACCCAGACAAGTGGGTTTGTAACAGCTCAAAGAGCCCGGAGAGGTGAGAGGGGCAGTGAGGAGCAGCTCTGCAGCCTGGGACACCTCACCCAACCCAAATCTCTGCCCTCTCTGCCTCTGCAGGTCTGTGAAATGCCCTCCTGGGAAGAGGAGTTCCTTCAGTGCACTAAAAATGGGCAAAAGAACCCTTAGACAGAAAACAAAAATCATCACCTCACAGGCAAATAACAGCACAAAGCAAACAGCCACCTCAAAGGGAAGTGCACAGATCACCTCAACACCTGCTGCTCTGCTGGGGGAAAGGATTTGCAAATCTCTGCAAATATTCCAAAGCTCAGCCCCGAAAAGGGAACAGCAGCAGCTGGTTTTGGGTGAGTTTGGGGTGAGTGTGAGTGTTCAGTGATGCACAGGGCAGTTGCTGGGCAAAGAAAGCAGAGTTTCATTTCACCTGCCAAAAAAGCAGCAGCCCAGTGTTTTAGAGAGAGCAAATGTTTTAATTAAAGGCAGTAAGAAGCTGTAGGAACCACTACCAGACTGGGCTGTGCCAACAGCTGATTGGTTTTAATCCAGGCTTTCATTAAAAAAAATGCTGTTTCCATAGAGGAACACACCTGAACCCCAAATTTTACACTGACCCACGAATAATTTCAAGTGATAACTGAAGAGAAGAGCTGTAAACAGCTTTTCCCTATAGCTCAGACTGTGCCAACCTAAGATACCCCAGGATTTATTTTGGGAATTGAGCATTCCAGGAAAAGAAGCCCTGAGCACATGAGGCCAGAGCAGCCCAGAGGTGCTGGCACAGGCTGAATTGGGATTTTTGGCAGTGGGGAACTGCTCTGAGTTCAGGGTTGTGGAGCCATCTGCTTGGTGACACTCCTGCACCTCGGTGTTCCCAGGGCTCCTCCAAAAAAAACCCAACTGGGATGGAAAAACCTGCAGGATGCAACCCTGGAGCAGAGCTCAGGCGCCAGCTCTTCCCTCTGTGTGCAGGGAATTTGTGGGATGGGGGCTCAGGGAGGGTGGAACAGCCACGAGACATCACTCCAAAGGGGCCAGAAAAATTTACCACAGAAAAATTCCTCTCTCTCCAGTCAATGCCATTGGAAATTGCTTTATCAATGGGATTGAGGCTTTATAGAAAGATTTTAATTACCCCTTTTCATGACATTGAAGGTTTTGCTCCAGCTTTAAACACCAGAGCAGAGAATATCTGTTTTGTGCCACTTTCAGAGCAAATGCAGGCTAAAACCAGAGAGGAAAATCCAAATCCATCATCATGCAAAGGCTTCCCTGGTGCTCCCTCTGCCCCAGTTAGGCAGAGACAGCTTCATTAAGAAAAAGAAAACGAGGAGGGAGTTAGCCCTCAGACCCACAGGAGCTCCTTGCACTGTCACAGAGCTCATCACCTTTCCCAAAGGACGTGGAAACCACCCCAAAATAAAATCAAGGTAAAAATTAAATTTCCCTTGATTTACATCAAGGTAAACCAACCCAAAGCCATAAAACTGAGTGCTGCAGGCAGGGAGCAGTGCAGGAGCTGCCCTCCTCCCCTCTGGAACAGGCTGCACTGCTGCTGCAATGAGCAATGACCCACTAAACCTGATTTTTCTGATTATTGTTACTCTCCCTCTGATTTCATTTGCTGCTCACGTCTCTTATTTCCAGCCTTATTGGAGAAAATTATTTCCAGAGGAGGGGGGAGCAAAGCAAACCCGGGTTCTGGAAGATGTTTCACTCCTCCTGACACAGAACTGCTTTTTAAATGAGGCTTTAGTTGCAGATTATGTGGTGCTGTTTATACAAGTGAGGCCAATCCCCTCGGTCTGTCGTTGCTCTAAGTGCAGATTTACCCTTTTGCTCTGCTGACAGCACCTCCTGTGGCTGCTGGGGAGCAGAATTCACAGCAGGGAATCCTCAGAGAGGGAGCACTGCCCCAAACACCCCGGGGGAGACTGCTGGGTGGACTCACAGCACCTCCATCCAGCTCTAATGCCCCCCAGCACTGATGTGTGAGTGCTCCATCCCACCATCACCTGGAAACTGCACTCCAGTGAAACACAGTTTATGTCAAAATTAGCATTTTAAGGTGCCCACAAGGCCCTGAGATGCTCTCCAAAAGCCCCAGCTCTGGCTCAAGCAGCTCCTGCAGTGAAGCTGCTCCTCTGAAGTGGCCATTTGTGTTCCTGCAGCCCTGAGCTGCTCCTGCTGGGACTCAGGAGCAGCTTTCATTCCCAAAAAAAAAGCCAGGAATCCACAGAAAAACAGGATCATCTTTTCATTCCCAAAAAAGCCAGGATTCCTCCTTTCAGTCCCAAAAAAGCAGGAATCCACAGAAAACCAGGATCATCCTTTCATTCCCTAAAATAGCCAGGACCCCACAGAAAGTCAGGATCCTCCTTTCATTCCCCCCACACCAAAAAAAAAAAAAAAAAAAAAAAAAAAAAAAAAAAAAAAAAAAAAAAAAAAAAAAAGCCACAAATCCACAGAAAACCAGGATCATTCTTTCATTCCCCAAAAGCCAGGACCCTCCTTTCATTCCCCAAAAAAGCCAGGACCCCACAGCAGGCCAGGGTCCTCCTCCAGGATCCTGCTGCCCTTCCCAAAGGTTGCTCAGTTCCCGAGCACTGTGCTGCCCTGGGAGGGGCCTGCAGGAGGGGTTGGCTCCCACACTGCTCATTCCCAACCCTCATTCCTGCTCTGGGCCTGCAGGGAACCCTGCAGCTGACACAGGAAACCTTCTGCTGCTCTAACGCCACTCCAGGCACTGGGGGGATGAGCAAGAGGCACCAAATTTCTCTGCCCAAATTTCACACCACCAGCACCAAACGGCCATAAAATTCACATGAAAACCTTCCAGTCTGTCTCTGCAAGCAACAGCATCTCAAATAAAAGCAAAATAAGCTGTGGCAGAGCAGCTTTTGCTTCACCAAGAATTTTCCCAGTCCAACTGCCAGAAGATGTCCTCGTTATCTGTGGGAATAATTAGTACATGAGACAGCTTGTTCATCACCTCGTGTGCCAAAGGCAGGACCTCTGTGGATACAGACAGTGCTGCCAAGCTGCACTGCCACCTTCTCTGGCTGCTTTTACTGCAGGGATTTGTAACGGGGCTCAAAGGCAGGGGCAGGTCATGGGGTTGTTTTGGGCAATAAACGGCAACAAAAAAATAATTCTGCAGCAATTACAGCTTGGACTTGACCCATACATTGAGGCTCCAAAGCTGGTCCACCTCAGAAGTGACAGGGAAATGGTAAAAAAATGGATTTGCTCTGTGCCTCCTGACAAAAGCAGCAAAGGGACACCAGGCTGAGCCCAAATGGACCCCAGAGAGTTGGGGAAGCAGCCTCAGATGGCAGAGGCTCAGTGATGAGGGGCTGCACAGGCACCAGCACATCTCAGCACCCCAGGAGATGGCTCAGAACAGCCCAGAGGTCCCTGAGCCTCTGGGATCCCTCAGCTCTGGCTGCCAATGATGGAACAATTCCCTGGGATCAGGGAGCTCCCCTCCACAAAACCCCTCAGGCCCTGCCACTCCAGCAGGCAGAGCAAAGAGAAAAGTTTAGCTTCGAATAAGAGCAGTGTTGTAGATATAAAATGCACAATTAAATTGTATATATAAAATGCACAATTAAATATAATCATGCAGGACCCTTGCAGAGGGATGACCCCAAGTGTTTCAAAGTGAACAGCCCTGTCAAAGTCGTGCCTGTCTCCAGCCCAAGGGCCCAGGAGCAGCAGGAATATTTCCCATTTGCTCCTGGTTGCTGGGCTCAGGGCCATGGTGTGTGCACACAAAAGGAAAGCAGCTTGGCTCTGCCATCCTGCCGTGAGGCTGCTGGACACACGGCCACAAAAAGCAGCTTTATTTGGAGAGCTGAGCAGAGCTGACCTGAGCCTGAACAAATGCAGGGCTCCCCTCAGCCCTCTGCAGGCTGCAGCAGACTGGAAGTTGAATACCAGGAATGAGGAACACTCCTGGAAGGGGAAAAGATGATGAACAAAGGCCTGGCACTCCAGGGATGGGATAATTGACAAAGTTAAAATAAAAAAGCCCCATGAATTTTTAAATTTAAGTGCATCCATCCCGTCCAATTTGTCAGGTGAGTTTATGCTCCCAGTGGGGTTACAGAGGCAGCCTGAGCAGAACCAACACCTGAGAGATCTCAGGCAGCAGGATGCTGGGTTTGGGGCACATCAGGGACAAGGAACAGCTCCAGGGGTTTGTAGCACAGCTCCACACCCACACATCCCAAAAACACTCCTCTGAAGAAGTCCAATCCCCTCTGAGGGCAGAGTGAGGCACTTTCAGAGTACAGCTGTGCTCTCTGTCCTTCCCCAGAGCTGGAATTCCCTGAGGAATGATTTCTGTTGGGTTGCAGACTCTTCTCTGTGATCCAAAACTCACCTTGGGCAACTCGTGACCACCTGCTCAAAGCTCCCACACAAAGATTTCAACGTGAAATTTAAGCTTTAAACAGACCAGGTTTAAATCTCAGTGCCTGTCACAGCCACAGAGTCCTGAGCCTGGCAGCTCATTCCTGAAGGATTCCTTCCCTTCCCTCTTCTCAGGGCTTTGGAATGTTTGGAAGAGCTGAGCCGACCCTTGTTAAGAACAAACCAGCCTTATAAAGAGTGCAGAGCTGCCAGCTGAGCAGGGGAACAACCTGCACCCCATCAACCCTGCCTGCACTGGATTCACACATCACATTGATCAGCTGCTTTTCTGATTTAGGCATCAATTAGTGCGGCTGCTTAATTGGCAGGGGTATGTCGACCAGGGGCACAGCGATTATCACAAGAGAAAAATAATATTTCCATTGAAGTGATTGTGCTCCCACAGCACAAATCCCCAGAGACAAAAGCCCAATTATCAAAGGTACCTGCAGGGAAAACGAGCCTGATGTGCCAATTAAGCTGGCCAACATTGATTTGGTGGAAGAAGGAAGAAGAGAGAGAGGTGGGAAATGCTGGAGAAGGGCAGAACTGTGGGACAGTTTTTGTTCCAGACATCCCTCCGTGCACAGGCACTTTCCTCACTGGTGCTTTTCCTGGCAGCACCATCTGCCTCAGGCTGAGCACCTCAGATCCACCTCCCTCTGAACTCCCCAGGAGCAAAGCTGGGACTTTTCCATGCTGAGAGATTCCCAAGGCAATCCCTGTGAGCAGGGCTCAACCAGCCCCACAGCAGCCCTGCCTCAGCGCTGGGAATTAAAGATTAAAGCAAAAGCCAAACACTTCCAAAGGAAAAACAAACCAAACCCACTTGTTCAGGCACCAAGAAACCCCACTGAAGGCCCTGGGGAGGCAGAGGTTGCTCCACAGAAGAGCTGTCAAGGACAGAGGAGCTGATTTTCTCCACGTTTTTCCTCCTGCCTTCCACCAGAGGAGTATTTCTGGTGCCTCACAGCAGACCTGGGAGGTAGGGGAGCAGCAGATCCTGGGGCAGAAATGAAGCCATCTGCTCCAGGCTGCACATCCAACAAAAACCAACACCAGAGCCCCAAACATCTGCAGATCTTATCCCCCAGCACACAACATGACCACAAATGACATCTTCCTACTAAAACACAAACAAAAGCCCCTGAGCCCTGCTGGACCAGGGGAGGACGAGACAAGGCTCAGGCCCAACTTACCTTACCAGTGCATCTGGTTTGCTTAGCTGGTTATTAGGAATACAGTTTTCCATTAAGTCCTTATGTGTGCTGGGGCTCTTGCTGGCACATTTCTGTTTTTTCTCGTTTTTGGAGGAGGAGGAGGAGGAGGAGGAGGAGGGGATGCTGCCGTTGGTTGCACTGTGGCTGCGGGGTGAGGAGTTCACAACCCCACTGACGTTTTTGTAGTTTTTGGCCGAGGCAGTGCATGAGTCCTCTTTCAAGAGGTTTTCTGTACTTCCTACAAGATCATTGTTTAATCTTTTACTATTGATATGGTTCTCCATATATTCAATTTCTTGTATTTTAGAGTCTACGGGTTGCAAAATGTTGTTGTTTATCCCGAGGTTGTGTTTCTTTGCATCCTTGTCCTTTTCTTTCCCTTTTTCTCGATATTCCAGCTCTGGCAACGTTGCAGAGATTTTTTTATTGGCTGAAATGCCTCCATTGTGCTGCAGGAGTATTGAGGAATCCATATCAGATAATCCTTTGGCTGCTGCAACACCAAAGTGAAAAACAAAACAAAACAAAAACACAACTTAGTTCATTAAATCCATCAATACCCGTGCCACAGAAAGAAAAATCATTATGGACACATCCATCATTCCTGCAGGAAACCATCAGTACTGGAGAGTCTCTAGGAAAGAGAATCCAAAATCACCTATCTGAAGGCTTTTTGCCTCATTCCAGGAAACGGGGATTTAATAATAAATACAAGATTTAATAATAAATTTAATCTAATAATAAAAACTAGAGCTTCACCTGCCCAGACTGATGCAGCTGCTAACGAGGAGCTGAGCAGAGGGGCCATAACTCACTTCTCCTGCCACATCCACCACTCCAGACTGCTTTCATCCCTGAGCTCATCCCACTCCCAGCAAACCCTCAGCACTGGGCTCCGTTTCCTCTGGGAGCAGCAGGGAACAGGGAACACAAGGAGGGAAAACTTGCCTTCCTCTGCCTCCCTCTCTTGCCTTTGCAGCATCTGCTGCTCTGGGGGCAGTGCCTGCTGCAGGAGCTGCATGTAGAACTCGTTCTCCTTCTGCACCTCCTTCTGCTTCCTCAAACGCATCTTGTAGCTGACGTAACTTTTAAAGCCAAAGCCCAAAGTCACAACTGGGTAGCCAATGCTAAAGAGGGGGGAAAAAAGCAATATTATTAATCATTATTATTCATTAATGTGTTAATAGTATATAAATTATAGCCATGAGAGAGCAAATTAATCAAGTGGATGCACCTGGGAACAACTTCCACAGGAAAGGATTTAGAAAGTGGATTTTGCTGTTCCACAACAGCAAAAAATCCACAGAAAGTGGATTTTGCTTTTCCACAGAAAGGTGGCTCTGGGTCCTTGTTGACACCCATTTCTCATGGAATATTTGATGGCAGAAGTGTGAGGGAAACCCTGAACAAGCCCTGAACCCAAATCAAAAGCTCTGGTCATTTGTTTTCCTGGAGAAATCCAGATTTACAGGAAAGGAGGGAGAGGCACTCACCAGTGTGCTGCAAATGGACGACAAAGGTCCACGTGGAAGTTTTTTAAATCTTTAAATCTAATGGCTGCTTCAATATAAACAAAAAGTATCCACAGTGATACTGTTGGTAAGCACACACCTCTTTCTGTGGAGAGAAGGGAAACACAGAGGCACTTCAGGGACAGAGCACAGGCAGCAAGGATTTGAAAGTCAATTTTATTACATTTCAGGAGTCTAAGGGAACAAACCTTAAAAGATTTCACCTAGAAATATCATAACTTAAAAAAAATATTAAAAGCAAGTTGCTATCAACTTGGATGAGCACTGAAAATGAGTAATTCCTGAGGCTGCCATGAATTAAAATATTAAATCAGCTCAACAGCTACAGCTAAAACTGGCCCATCAAGTTCTTCCTTCTAAGCATCAACCCTGAACAACTTCAGATGAGGCTTTCACATATTAATACAGCTCTAAAAATAACCCCAGCTTCTGCAGGTATTTGAAATTGGGCAGCAAGTGGTTCACAGCATCTGCCATCAGCTCCCACACTGCCGTTATTAGCAGTGACTAATTTGTCACTAATTTGTCACAGAGCTGAGTGAGGGATGATCCACAGCACCCTGCAAGCCCCTGGCACCTGGGCTGACACAAAATGTTCCACAAGGCCCAAAGTCCAGGAATTTGGGGAGGGAAAAAGAGTTTCCCCTAAAAAATAAATTTAATTTATTCCTCGAATGTTTTGATTGAGGGGAGGAAGGAAACCACCTCCTCCTCCTCAGCTCCCCAGCCAGGGATTTATGAGAACAAACCCAAATAACTCAGGGAGAAAAGGGCAGCAGAGGGGGACAGGAATTCTCCCCAGAACCCTCAATCACCAGCCCAGGAACTGGAGGCAGCTGACACAAAGCTTTGCTCAAGCACAATCAAACTCTGCCCACTGAAATAACTGATATTTGAATATTGGTAACTCGATTAACAGCACACCAACGGAGTGTGGAAGAACAGAACACTGTCACAAACTCCTCCCGTGTGCTCTGTGTTTGCTGAATCACTGCAGCAGAGTTTTAAAGTCAGGAATCTCATTCTCCTTTCACTGCTCTGGAATTCCTGTTGATTCCAGTTCCTGCTCACTGGAGATGCCCCCCAGGAGCAAACAAAAAAAAAACCCAGAACACCTTTAACTCTAAAAACACCTGCATTAAGTGAGGTAAGAGCAGAGGGGTTTGGTTCCTCAAAGATGAGAGGGAGCCACTGAGCCCTGGAAGGTGCCAATAAAGGTCAGCAAATAAAGAAATTGTCCATGAGGAATGACAGCCCACCTGTGTGCCACACATACTGTACCCACACCTTTGCCAACAAAGGTCAGGAAATAAATAAATTGTCCACGAGGAATGACAGCCCACCTGTGTGCCACACATACTGTACCCACACGTAGGTGCTGGCAGCAAAGAACAGCCACTGGATTGGGATGAAGAGCAGACAGATGATGTTGGAGGTGAATGCTACACACACAAAAAATACTGAGAAGGCCTGGAAGAAAGGAGGGAGGGGGCATCAACAAGAAGGTTTGGTTATTGCAGGGAAAATAACCAATACAGGTGCTTTAGACACATTAAAATACATGATATCTATAATATAATAATATACATATACTACATTTTATATAAAATATCTAATGGCTACAATTTTTGTAACACACCAATATTACTACTACATGTTTATTGGATTTTAATATATTTTAACATAATAAACCATGTTTTTATGGATATAATCCACCTATATATATAGCCCTATATATAGCCAGGCAGTGTGTATATATCCATACATATATGAATAAATTAAAAGATACAAATATATTTTATATATCTAAACACATGTAAATATATATAATACATATGCATATAAATACATAATACCTAACAATACACATATAATGTATATATAGATAATAAATATACACACACAAAAATATTAAAACTCTCTATAATAGAGTTTTCTTTAAAATAACACAGCAAGTCTTGCTTGTATATAACTTATATATAAGGTCATACATAATTCTGATTAATTCAAACCCAGGGCAGGGATTGAATTTCTCTGCGGTGAAATTTGGATAAATCTTTGTTTTATTTCCACTGCCCACAGACAAAATATCCACCAGAGAGAGCTGAGAGAGGAGGCCTGTGCTGTGAGGAGGCTCCCAGTGCCACTGGGGCAGCTGTGGAACAGGGATATTCCCTGGAACAGCCCCAGGAGGGCCCCACTCACCAAGCCCTGGTAGCGGAAGGAGTCGTACACGCTCCTGATGAAGAGCCAGAAGGGCCACAGGTACTCAAACCTGAACTCCAGCACAAAATCTGCCAGCAGCACCAGGGCCCACACCACCAGGAACTTCAGGTACAGGAAGGTGCTGGGAGGGGGAAAGAAAAAGTGAATTTCAGGTCAGGATTTCCAAGAGAAAAATCGCTTTCTTCCTTTCTTTCCTGCTTTTTTTTCTTCTTTTTTAATTAAAATATTCAGAATTAAAATTAAGGATAACTGTAATACACAGAAGGAAATGTCAGCCAAAATAATTTTATAAAATAAGTTTAGGGTTTGGTTTTTTTTATTATTATTCCATTAGAGCAGGCCTGGTCTAGTGAAGCTAACACTGAACTTGGATTTATTTTTCCTGGTGTGCAGCTGCTCTCACACAACATCAGCACCCATCTCCCTTTGTATCTTCCTGCCAAAGGTAACTTCTCCCAGCTGGAATTGTCCTTTCCCACCCCTCCCCTGCCCCTGGAGCTCAGGAGTCCCAGTGTTCCCCCTCCTCAGCAGGCTGCAGATTCAATTATTTGTTTAATAAATATTTGTATAATAATAATTAATATTGCAATTATTTGGTTGTAATTATTTCCCCATTTAACACCAATAAACTCAGATGCATTTTAAGCCCACAACAACCCAAAGGCTGTTTTGACACTGAGTTATCAGTGTGAGGTTTGAAAACCTTTCCATGAAGGCAAACAGATCCCTTAAAAACCCACCCAACAAAGCCCCAGAGGAGTGGAAGCACGTGAGCCTTGAGACCAGCCTGACTTCTGTTTTTTAATTATTTCAGAGCCACATTCCCATGTTCTGAGTCCTGCATTTGGATGATCCTTCTTGGCAACAGAGCTTAAAAACATTCTGAGCTCATACCCAAACAACACTGGAGCCATCAGCCCAAACCATTCTTCCAAAAAAAGAAGCAAACCCCCCTTTTTTTTCCCCCCAAACCCACCACCCCCAGACCTGTCACTCCACTCCCCAGAACCTTGCTGCACTCTGTTGGGTTATAACAACAACAACAAAAAGGGGGTGTTAAAAATATATTTTTCTCTTTTAAACCAAACGCAAATTCCCCTTTCAGTCACTTGTTTTCCCTCCTCTCCCAGCAGAACTTTGCCCTGGAATGTTCAGTGGGACGTGCCAAGGGTTGGCCAGGCAGGGCCCAGCTCCTGCCCTGCTCAGGGCCACGGGGCTCTTTTAGGAAATCATCCAGAACTTTGGGGAAGAAACCACGGAATTTCCAGGGAAAGAGCTTTGGAAACAACTGAACTCGTGCGAGCCTCAGCCAAGGTCAGGTGCAAAGCACAGGGCTGGGAAAACACTTGGCTTTTTTGGGACTCAGAGGTGCCTGAGTGCCCTTACCACCACCAAGGGCTGGGAAAAGGAGAAAGCCAAAGGCTGCAGGAAGCACTTCAATGGAATGGAAATAAAATTAATTAAAATACCCCCTCAAACCCAACAAAATATCCCACACCAAACCCCCTGAAATGGTCACACTGTCCTGGTGGATTATACTCCCACAGGCTGCCTTCCCCTGCTTATTTAAAGTTTACATCCTCACCAGAAAGCTGCAGAAAGCAGCTGCATGCAGAGAATATTTGACACTCAATGTGACACTTGGGTTCAAGCTGTGCACTTGCACCTTTGCAGCTCCTCAGATGTGATAAATCCTATGAAATGATCACAGCCAGGAGCTCTTTGTGCTGTGGAGCCTTCTCCTGGGCTCCACTCGTGCCTACAGTTTATTTTGCTGCCACTGGAGCCCAGAGGACACCCCGTTTCCCCAGGCTCCAGGGCTAAAGCTGCTGCTCTGAAGGGCCACTCCAAGGGAAAGCATTTGCTGAAGGAGAGTTCTCCAACACAGTAATTAAAGTGATTTCTGATATTAAACCCGTATCAATCCCAGGGCCCCGCTGACACTCGGCACCTCCTAAAGTGCAATTGGAACAATGCAACACTCGTAAGGAGGTTGTGCCAACAGCATTAAAGAGCCCATTTCTCATTGTCTGAAGCTGCTCAGAATTTCAGGAGTAGAGGGAAGTTTGAAAAGCCCAAGCCTTGTGTTTCCAGCAGGGAAGGAGCCCCAGGGTCAGCTCCTGCTCCTCGGGAGGTGCTGCACAGGTTTGTGCTCAGGCAAGCCCCCAGGGAGAGCTCAAACACAGCCCCAGGAATTAAATCCCCTGCAAAAACCCTCCTCATTGCACAGCCTCAAACATATCCCACATCTTCTCAAACACATCCTGGCCAACCAGAACACTGAGGTGGATCCCAACACAGGGGAAGAGCCTTGCAGATAAATACCTCAAAATCTGTTCTCCAATTTCCTGACACATGTCAAAGCCCTGCCCTCGGTGACCTGGCAGGGCTTTAGGGCCCTCGGGACAGCACCTGGCACCTAATGCTGGGGGGTGCTAAAGGGAAGGCTGGACACATCCACGGCAGGAGCAGGGAGCAGCAGTGATCACAGTGCTGCAAGTCCTCTCAAAGGTCAGTTGGTGCCTTATGGACACTGCAGAGAAAGATTTATTCATAACCCCGCAGTGCCTCTGCTCCTCCTTTCAATTTACAAACAAATAATTTTGCTCCTTATTCCTGCTCCCCCTGCAAGTGCCAGATGCCATTTCCTTTTTTTTTTTCCTCTCTCTTTTTCTCCCCTCCCTCTCTTGTTCTTTGTTCTCCTTTTACTGCCCCTCAGAAGCTGATCCTCTGCTGGCTGCAAGGTAAAAACACTGCCAAAAAACCCGAGAAAAAGACCCAATTCTGCATCCCAAACCCAAGCTGAGGCTCGGTTAAGGCTCAATTCTCCCTCGCTGTGATCAGCAAGGCCCCGAGGCTGGAAAGGGAATCCTGGCAGTTCCCTTTGGCAGCCTGACTCAGCCAAGACAATGGAGTGGGAGGCATCCTGAGGCTGGCAGCGTGCCGAGGGCACAGGTGAGCTTAAAAAAAAGGTGATTTTGAGCATTTGGGTGAAATAACAAATAATCAACAACTCCCCCTTCCTCTCCCCACCTCGGGGTTACCCAGCAGCCACAACACTGGGGATGCCGAGTGGAGATCAGGAAATATAAAAGCTTTATAGCAATAAACACACCACCAGATAGCCAAGATTGTTATTAGTGGGCAGGAGAAGTGGAGCACAGCGAGCCTGAAAGGCAGAAACATCACTGCTGGCACTGGCCACCTGAAACACTTGCCAGCTACAGCTTTGAAAAGGGAAAGAAATGCAAAGAATCCCAGGAAAGCTCCGTGAGTCCTGAGCCTGTGTCTTGTCAGGAGGTTTCCACCCTGAGCTGGGGCAGGAGGGAAAGGGAAAACCCTGGCAGTGATGGGGATGAGCAGGCAATGAGCCCTGGGAATTCAAACACCAAAAACCAGGGCTGATACTCCCTGTGCCACAGCACATTCAGTGCAGCCTAAATCACACAAGTTCAAGTCATAAAAGGCAGCTCTGCTGCTCTGCTCCAGACCTCCAGGGCAGCTCCAGCAGAAAATGCTTTACCCTCTATAGGAAGCTGGTTTAAAAAAAAAACCCAAACAACAAGTGCCAAAATAAATTAGCAGGAGGAATCCTTATGGATTTTCAAGAAAAGCCTAAAAAAGGCCAAATTCCTGGAGGTAGGCTGATGTTTTCCTTCTGGTTTATCCAGCTGTCAAAAACCCCAGCCCTTGGAATTCAGCCCCGACAGGATTTGGGTGGCAGAGGGAACCAGGAGGGTTTTAGGGGTGGTGGCACCCAGGAATCCTGTCCTGTGCCACCAGGAGATGAGCCACCCTCCCCTGGCAGACCACAGAGTGCCTGGGACAAAGGACAATTCCCATCCTAAAAACCCCTCTGAAGGGACATGGAGTGTTCCAGGACCATTGTCAGGGCACCTGTGACACAGCAGCCAGCAGCTGATGTGGGGTGATGGGTGGAACTCAGCCTGAAACTTCCCCCAGCTCCAAAAGTGGGACCAGGCAGAGCCAAAACAGGGAATATCAGCAATGCAGCTGGAGGATTCCAACCAGATCAAAGATGGGCACTGGGAAGACTCAGGAACAAGTAAACTTTAATTGCTTAACTGATGACAAGCTGCAATGAATACTTTAATTAACAATTAAGGGGTTAATGCATGCCCACTGCCAAAGGTAGATGCTAAATCACTTTGCCGTTGTTTTACACGGGAAAAGGCAAAATTTGGAATAGAAGCTGTGGAAATAAGAGACCCCCCAGTTCCTACCGTGAGTGTGGTGGGTTTGGAGATCTGTTGAAAGCAGGTATTTTAAATTATTATAAAGTTCTTTCCACAGAAAGAACTTTCTTTCCACTTTCTTTCCTTCTAAAGAGCACAAGTCACTGCAAAAATCAACATTCAGAGAGACCATCCACACCTTTCAGTGCAGCCTCCCAGGATTTCACATTTCTAACTCTGCTCTGGTTTTCTACCACTTCTTATAATCTGCTTCAGTCCTGCACTTGCAGTGAACTCTGCCAGCAGAGCCTTCCCTGCAGGACAATTCCTTCCCTGCTCCAGAGCTCCTCATTTTCCCAGCTCTCAGTGCCTGGCTCACACTCCCAGGCTGGACTGGAGGTTTAATTTAAGATCAGGCTTAATTTAAAAAGCAAACAAAACAAAGAGTTAAGTGTCCCAATCCTGCTGTTTGCTCAGCCTGGCTGCTCTGCCCATAAACCCAGGATGCTTCCTCCTGATAACTGCATTTACTGGGTCTGTGTAAGCTGATGGGGACAATTAAGATAAGCTGAGTAAATAACTGCAGTAATTACAAGAATTTTTCGACAACTGTAGTTCTGTGGGATGGTACCAGTATGTGATCACTGAATTATGGAGTGGAACGAGAAAAAAACCCTAAAAAATAAAATAAAAAGAGGAAGATCCCAAACCCATGTAGAAGAACTTCCCTGTGCTTGGGTTTCCAAAGGGAAAAGCCCTTCCCACGATTTCTCTTTCCTTTCTGTGGGACAACACTCTGAGGACACTCATTGTTTCTGTTCAGCAAAACACCACGTGAAACAAAGGCTAAAAATCCCATTCCTGAACCAAAACACGCCCGGAGAAGCAAAGCCAGAGGTGCCTGTGAGCTGCTCCAGGACTCCAGCAGTGATTCCTGCTGCACTCTCAGCTCCTGGAGCTCCTCTGCTTTTCCCTCCTTCTCTCACCCCAAAGGCAAATTCTATCCACACCCAAAAGTCCTTTGGAATGGCTTCTGAAATCCACTTAGAAGCAATCCCTTATATCTGAATTATTCTTCACCTTGAATGATAACTTCTACACGAGGGATGTTTATCAATCCAGGCAGCGTTTCCCCAAAAGCTGGAAGTCTAAAGCCAGAAGCTCTCCACTCTCCCAGATTCACTACAAGTGGGCCAAGCAGCACGCTGGGACAGTTTGATTCCTGTCACAGCTCCCCAGCAGCTGCTTTCCCTCATGCAAAGTTAACATCTGAATTGTATGAGCTCGCTCAGGTTTCCAGGCACTGCATTCATCAGCCCCACTGAACTAGAAACAGAAATGGGACAGCAGCACGTTTACTACAGCTCTCACAAACTCCTGCTGATTGAGGGACGCAGAATTATTCTGCATTCCACACGAAAGCTGACACACTCAGAGCAGAGCTCTAAAACACCCTCTGAAGAGGCTCACAAGGGCGGTGTTGGGACACAAAGCAGCGGTTTGTGAACACCTGGAAAACAGCTGCCGACCGCCAGGATGAGGCAGAGCCCACGCGCATCCCCAGCACTGTTTGTCTGCTCATTCCCCAGGCCGGGCTGGGGCACCTGCCGTGTCCACACCGCGCCAGGCCACACATCCCTGCTCCGGGAATTCCCAAAGCCACGGCCCGCGCCCACGGCACGGCACAAACAACGCTGGGAGACCCCACGGGAAAACCTCCGTGGGCTGACACAGCCGGGGCTCCGAGCTTTGACAGCGTCCAGCTGTGAAACCCCATCGGATAAACCTCCGTGGGCTGACACAGCCGGGACCCGGAGCTCCAACACCTCTGGTAATGCCCAGCTGTGAGACCCCACCGGGAAAACCTCCGTGGGGTGACACAGCCGGGACCCGGAGCTCGAACAGTGCCCAGCTGTGAGACCCCATCGGATAAACCTCCCCGGGGTGACACAGCCGGGACTCGGAGCTCGGACAATGTCCAGCTGTGGAAGCCCACACGGGAAAACCTCTCTGGGAAAACACAGCCTGGACTCGGAGCTCAGACACCTCTGGTAATGTCCAGCTGTGAAACCCCATCGGATAAACCTCCGTGGGCTGACACAGCCGGGACTCCGAGCTCTGACACCTCTGACAGCGTTCAGCTGTGAAAGCCCACCAGGAAAACCTCCCTGAGGAGCCACAGCCGGGACTCGGAGCTCGGACACCTCTGGTAATGCCCAGCTGTGAAACCCCATCGGATAAACCTCCCCGGGGTGACACAGCCGGGACTCGGAGCTCGGACAATGCCCAGCTGTGGAAGCCCACCAGGAAAACCTCCCCGGGGTGACACACCGGGACTCGCAGCTCCGGCAGCTCCGGAGCCCTCACAGCGCCACGCCGGGGGTGACACAGGGGGAAGGCCCCGGCGCTGGGCGCGCACCCCAGGCCCGGCTCCGGCCGCTCCCTGCCGGCAGCACCGGCAGCACCTCGGCCAGCAGCTGCCCCCGGCCCCGCCGAGCCCCGGGGACGCGGAGGGCCCGGGGCGGGGCAGCGCCTGAGGGGCGCCGGGGCGCCATGACGGTGACAGGGCCGGGGGAGGCGGCCGGAGAGCGCCGGGGCCGCGAACCGCCCGCTCCCGGTGCCGCGGCGGCCGCTCGGTACCTGCCGTAGATGCCCTCGGTGATGCGGTTCCGCTTGAGCGGCCGCCGCAGTTTGCTGCAGTCCGCGCTCCGCCGCTTCATCCCGCCGGCCCGGCCCGGCCCGGCCCGCCCCGCTCACGGCAGCACCATCCGCCCCCGCGGGGGGTTCCCGAGCGCGGGGCCTTTTTTTTGGGTTTATTTTTCTTTTTTCTCCTTTTTTTTCCTTTTTTTTTTCCCCGGGAAACAAAGAAATAAAAATAATTCCTGGTCCGTCCCTCCCCGCCGTGTCCCCCCGCGCAGCCGCCGCGCAGCGCCCCGCCTCCCCCCGCGCGGACCAATCAAACGGTCGAGCCTACCTGAGTGACAGCATCTTCGACGAATCAACAGCGAAGAAAGACAGACTGACGGTAGAATAGACCAATCGCAGTGCCAGAATGTTGAGCCCGCCTCGTGCCGTCGCGTGCCACGCCCACCACTATGAGTGACCGCCCTGTAACCTAATCAGAGAGCATAATTTGTGAATGACGACCCTTCAACCAATCAGAAGGTAGATTTTGGTCTCGTCCCGCCTACTGTGCTGCAGGCTGGTTCCCGCCCCTTGCGGTGACCGACAGCAGAGCTGCCCAATGGAAGAGAAACAGAAAAATAAAAGGACAGCTCAGCCATCCACTCGGAAACGGAAGAGGGAGGGCTCAATTTCCTCTGTCACCGTAGCACCGAGGTGCCACTTCTCCCGCTTGATTGACAGCCTCGCTGGCAAATGGGCAGCTGGGGAAGGGGACACAATATCCCAGGTGCAAAGACAGTCAGTGACAGTTTGTACCGCCCGGTGCCGCCCCCACAGCGCGGCCTCCGCTGCCGCCTCACCAGAGGGCAAAATAACCCCCGGGGTGACTGATGGGCCGCGCCAGCCAATAAATAGCGCGCTTAGCTGAGTGATCAGCGAGCAGACCAATCGCAGTGCAGGACGCGCGGCCCTAAGACGGCCGGTGCTGGGGATAGGCCGAGCAGAGGCCAGGAGGAGCAGCGCTCGGCCAATGGGGGGGCAGTCCCTAAGGGCGGCCTGTGGGAAGGGGGCGGGCGTTCCGCGAGGGGCGGGGCCGGGCGGGTCCCGCCGTCACCGGGGGCTGCCGAGTCACGGCCGGGCACCGGCACCGGCACCGTTCTGGGCCCCGGCTCCGGATCTCCGCTCGCCAAGGCCGCCCTGCTGAGCCCCCACCCCAGGGCCCGCGGTTGGGGTCTCCGTGGAGCCCCCGCCCCGAGGCCTCTGAGGGGAACAATGGCAGCGCCGCTCCTGAGGGAGGCCCGGGCCTGGGCTGGGTGGAGAGCGGCGGTGCCCGCGGCCGTGGGCTGCTCCGGCCTCTCCCGGCGCTGGGCTGGGTGCCACGGGCCTGCCGGGGGGTGATGGGACTCCCAGAACGAGGGTCGGGCACTGATGGGCTGAGTGTGAGGAGCGCTGGTCCCCAAACGGAGCTAAAACTGTCCCAGGAGGGGTCAGGGGCGTGTTTTCCTGGTAGTGGAGTTATAATGTAGAATCGGAGCATCATGGATTTGTTTGAGCTGGAAGAAACCTTGAAGGTGATTGTGTTCCACGCCCTGCCATGGCAGGGACGCCTTCCACTTTTTCCTAATTAAAAAGTTCCTTTGTGCTTCACCCTGTCAAAGATCACCAACTTTTGGTCTCTGTTTGGAAGCGTGATCTGTAAATCTGAGCTTTTGCACCTTTCCAATGTGTCATCCTGAGGGGAAAGGGGTGAATTCCGCCCCTTTGGGGTGTTTCCCCTGGATGTTAGCACTGATGGGATTTAGTAACGGGCAGCGAAAGGGCTCGTTGTGTTAGATAAATTAATTCCTTAATTCCTGCTTGAGCTGCTGTCCTGTCCAGAGAAAGTTCACCGGGGTCTGTCTGAATTACCCACAGGCTCACGGAATTCCCAGAAAAAGGACCTGAACGTGGATCTTTGTGCATCACGATTTTCCTGAAGCCAGGGCAGTGCTTTTCATGCCTGGGAAAGGGTTTTTTTGGCTATTATTTAGCAGTTTCTGAGATAGATGCCGGGATATTGGTCTTTATTAGGCCTAAACAAAAGCTGGGAAAGGGCTTTGCTATTAGAGTGGTGTGATCTTAATGCAGTTTGATATTGGATGGGAGGAAGGTTCGGGCTATCACCACAAAGCCAGACCTTGCACAGATGCTTTGCACACTGTTATTGTGCCCTACAGCCCGGCTTGGCAGGAGCAACGTCCTGAAATTGAGGTGAACTGGGAGTTTTCTGGGTATATTTTTGCCTGATAAATGTCCCTGTCACCAGCAGGTGGCTTTATCCCTATTTCTGAGCACGTTTCTCCCCATTTCTGGGCTCTCCTCAGGCTGTGCTGTGCCAGCTCAGCTCGGGGTTTGTGCCAGGCTCAGAGCAGAGTCTGGGCTGTGATTACAGTGCTTTGATCTGAACTGCCTGGGCAGAGAGGGCACAGGGAGTACTGAGAGGGGACAAATACTCCTCCAGTGCCTAAAGGAGGCATAGAAACGGGGCTTGTAAAGGGAGGAGAGGGATTTTTATATGGCAGGACAAGGGGGGAATGGCTTTGAACTGCCAGAGGGCAGGGTTGGAGTGGATGTTAAAAAGAAATCCTCTATTCAGAGGGGGTGAGGCCCTGGCACAGGGTGCCCAGAGCAGCTGTGGCTGCCCCTGATCCCTGGCAGTGCCCAAGGCCAGGCTGGACAGGGCTGGGAGCACCTGGGACAGTGGGAGGTGTCCCTGGGGTGACACTGGATGGATTTGAGGTCCCTTCCCACCCCAACCACCCCCTGCTCTGTGCTGTGGGTCCCTGCAGCTGTTCCCATGGCCCTGTGTGAACAGCAGCCTGGGCCTGCAGCAGCAGAGGAGGTGCTGCACCTCCTGATTGCCTGGCCTTGGGTTGGACCCTCCATCCCAGGGTCGCTGTGGGATGTGTCTGCAGAGCTGTGGAGTCCCCTGGGGGGTCTCAGCAGGACCCTCCTCACCTTTCTGTGCCAGCCCTGGGGCCAAGCCAACACCCAGTGCTGCTGCCCGTGGTGTCCGGGTTGTCCCCCAGCAGCTGGGATGTCCCCAGGGGATGTCCTGGAGCAGGGCAGGGCTGGCACTGGGCCGTGCCCACGGGCACTGGGGGAGCTGGGCTGGCTCTGGGCTCCTGCCTCGGCACAGATAAGGAGCTGCTCACGCCTCTCAGCCCTTTTATCTCCCACTGAGCCCTCCCTGGTGGCCCCCACACCTCCTGTGCTGCGGGCTGAGGCCACTGGGACACTTCCTCAGGGCAGAGGAAGGAGGATTGGTGTGCTGGGGCTGGATGTGGCTGGGGGCACCATGCCTGCCCAGTACCTCAGCTTCCGCTGCAGCGTGCCCTGGCTGCTCCTGCTGCTGCAGGCCCTCTTCCTCAGCTACTCCTTCTTTGGCTTCCTTCGGGCTCGGGACATCTACTCCCCATCCACCTTCTACCCAGGTAAGCCTGGCATCCTGCTGGGAATGATCCCTGTCCTGGCATCCTGCTGGGAATGATCCCTGTCCTGGCATCCTGCTGGGAATGATCCCTGTCCTGGCATCCTGCTGGGAATGATCCCTGTCCTGGCATCCTGCTGGGAGTGAGCCCTGTCCTGGCATCCTGCTGGGAATGATCCCTGTCCTGGCATCCTGCTGGAGTGATCCCTGTCCTGGCATCCTGCTGGGAGTGATCCCTGTCCTGGCATCCTGCTGGAGTGATCCCTGTCCTGGCATCCTGCTGGAGTGATCCCTGTCCTGGCATCCTGCTGGGAGTGAGCCCTGTCCTGCTCTGGGCTCAGACACAGCATAGGGATGCCTCAGTATAGATTTTATGGCTGTGTTTATGACTAATTAACAGCCCAGTCAATGGGGAAAAGGATGAATCGTCTCACAAGAGACACAGCAGGGTCTGTTGGTGAGGAGGAGGATGGTTTTATTGCTCTTTGAACTTGCTAGGAGTGGTGGGAGTTTCTCTGTGTCACAGGTGTGATGGGGATCCAAGACTAAACTGTATTTTTGGTCAGTTTTCTGTTGGGTTTTTTTGACCTCTCAGCTCCCACCCTGCTGCACCCAGATTTCTGTGTAAAAATAAATTCAGCATTAAGGGCATTTTTTCTCTGATTATAGATTTTAAAGAAAGCTCTGGAATTCTTTGCAAGCTCTAAACATCAGTGGCACTTGAATCTTTATCTGAAGGCTTCTTAGTTAACTGTAATTTTTAAATTGATTTCTTTTTTAACCAGAAATCTGCATTAACAATTTCACTCCTGCCTTGTTCTTTTCCGTCCTGCAGAATTTCAAGATGTCAACCACATGGTGATTTTTGGATTTGGCTTCTTCCTGATGGTTCTGAGAAGATATGGCTTTAGCAGCACTGGCTTCAACTTCTTGCTGATCGTTCTTGGGGTGCAGTGCTCTGTGCTGGTGGAAGATTTCTTAGTTTTCCTTAGGCTCCAGCAGAGTGAAGACGGTCTGAGAAGGTAATGGGTTCATGTGAGAGCTGGGCTAATGCAGAGCTGCTGCTGGCTCCTTGGAGGGGTGAGCAGAGTCACATTTACAGGCAGTTTTAAAGGTTTGGGGTTTTGGGGTACACTGTTCTGTGTCATTCCTTTTTATTGGCCCCAGAGTGAGCTGTTTTCCTTCCTTGCAGTCTGGCCAAGGCCGTGGTGAGCATGACTGCTGTGGTCATCTCCAGTGGGGCTGTGCTGGGCAAGGCCAGTCCTGTGCAGTTAATTGTCATGACCCTGCTGGAGCTCATCTTCTTCTGCATCAGCAGGTGCATCAACAGGAAATTCCTGCAGGTACCCTGGTGGGATTTTCAGATGTGTGTGTGGGGGGAAACGTGGCTGGAGCTGTGTCAGGAGCTGCAGCCGAGGCTTGGGGTGGCCTGACTCGGCCCACAGAGGGGGAATTCTCTGTTGTGCAGGTCCCAGAGCACCTCAGCCTGCTGCACGTGCACCTCTTTGGGACCTACTTTGGTCTGGCAGCGACCTCCCGCTTCCCTGAGCCTCCCCCTGGGCTGGACAAGGGCAGGAGCACCCCCAAATCTGACCTCTTCTCCATGCTGGGTGAGTGCTGAGCTGGGGAGGGGATTGCAGGGACAACACGGGGAGGGCTGGGGCTTTGCCCTGCAAAATGCAGCAGCTGCTGCTGTGCCTCCTGCTTGGTCAGCATGGCCACTTCACCTGGCCACTCCTGGGGCTCACCTGGCTTTTGTCACCTGAGCACAAAGGCTGCTCCAGGTTACCAGATCCCTCCCCAGGCTACCAGCTCTCTCCCCAGGTTACCAGCTCTCTCCCCAGGTTACCAGCTCTCTCCCCAGGTTACCAGATCCCTCCCCAGGTTACCAGCTCTCTCCCCAGGTTACCAGCTCTCTCCCCAGGTTACCAGATCCCTCCCCAGGTTACCAGCTCTCTCTGCAGGTTACCAGATCCCTCCCCAGGTTACCAGCTCTCTCTCCAGGTTACCAGCTCTCTCCCCAGGTTACCAGCTCTCTCCCCAGGTTACCAGCTCTCTCTGCAGGTTACCAGCTCTCTCCCCACGTTACCAGATCTCTTCCCAGGTTACCAGCTCTCTCTGCAGGTTACCAGCTCTCTCCCCAGGTTACCAGATCCCTCCCCAGGCTCAGCACTCCCTTTCCTGGCCAAGTCGTGCCCCTTGGCTTGCCCAGGCCTGCTGCTCAGGGGCTGTGTGCCAGAGCTGAGCTCAGGACCCGTGTTTCAGCAGAGCTCAGGCTGTTTCTCCAGCTGGTGCACAGAGATAGAAAGGGGCAGTCCCTGCTGGTGGCAGAAATAAAAAGATAAAGCCTGGGGAAGGGTGGGGAAGTGATACAGGCAGCCCCACGAGAGAGGAGCTCAGGGAGGACAGGCTCAGTGTCTGGGGCTTCCATTCCTTTTCTTAGGGAAGCAATTTGGTGTCTTTATTGTCACAATTTCTGCCACCAGCTGAACCCAGAGCTTCCTGCAGGGCTCCACAGAGGCTCATTCTCAGACAGTCTTTGCCCAGTTTAGGGAATACTAAATTTAAATGCTGCTCTTTGGTGTCCCTGGAGTTCTTGTTTGCTGCTTGTTTCCAGAGCTGAGCAGATACTCAGAGGAGTGCTTCAGTAGGTTTTATATCTGTATTTATGACTGACTAACTGCCTCATCAATGGGAACAGGATGAATCATCTCACAAGCCCTCAGTGCCACCATAAGTTTAGAGTTGCTGAAATGGCTTTTCCTGTCTGAGGCAGGGTTATCTCTGCCTTGGTGCACTGAAATCGTGGATATTAGCAATGGAAACTGGATTTCACAGAGCCAAGACAAGCTGAGACAGAATCAGGGCCTGCCAGGGCTGCTGGAAACTGGATTTGTGCCTCCTAGTGACAATGCCTGTGTCACTTGTTAGGGGTCTGGGACAAGAACACACCAAATGTCACTGTTGGGTGGATTGCACAAGGGTCTGGTACCTCTGTGGGGTGGGGAACACGACGTCAGTGGAAACAAAATACAACAAAAAACACCACCAACAATGCCAGAGGAGCTGCTGCTTCGTGTTTGTGCTGGTGTCTGTGCACAGCCCAGGCCACGGGGCCCTGTGGCATCAGCCTGAGGTGCTCTGAGGCCACCCACGTCCCTCTGCTGGCTGGAATTCCATCTGTGCAGGGCATCCCTAGGCGTGGAAGGAGTCCTGGATCCCAAATGCTGACCATCGGGGGCACAGGAGCACGAGAACCTGTCTGCATTCCTGTCAGAGAGGCCCGGTGTCCTCATGGTGTGACACTGACACTTCCTCACTGGCAGTGACCCCAGAGGGACCTCTGCTTGGGGAAAGTTTGGGGATGACAGCTGGAGCCCTCCAGAGCCTGGCAGGGCTGGGTTCCCTGTGGCTCAGAGCAGCTCCTGAGGGTCTCTTGTCCTTGTCCCCAAGGCACTGTGTTTGTCTGGGTGTTCTGGCCAAGCTTCAATTCCCTCCTGGCTGACTCCAAGAAGGAAGCAGTGCTCAACACCTACCTGGCCCTGGCAGTGAGTGCTGTGGCTGCCTTCATGTTGTCTGCTCTGACCTCCAAGGATGGCAAATTCAGGATGGTAAGGAGCAGGGGAAAGCCTGCACGGGGTTTTTCTGCTCAGAGACATTTCCTGGTTCCCTCAGGAGAGCACTGGGAACACAAGGGCTGTTAACTGGAACCAGGCCCAGGGTCTGACAGTCACAGATCAAAGATCACCTCATTCCACCCCCTGCCATGGCAGGGACACCTTCCACTGTCCCAGGTGCTCCCAGCCCTGTCCAGCCTGGCCTGGGACACTGCCAGGGATCAGGGACAGCCACAGCTGCTCTGGGCACCCAGAGAAGTTCCCTGTGTTCTCCTCCCAGGGAAAAATCCCTTCCTGATATTTCATCTGCACCTTCCCTCCTTCAGTGTAAAGCCACTGCCCCTTGTTCTATGACTGTAGAAAGCCCCTAACTCCGTGTTGTTGTTGTTGTACAGAGGCACATCCACAGTGCAGTGCTGGCTGGAGGGGTCACTGTCACCTACACAGCTCACAGCATCCAGCAGCCTTGGATTGCCATGATTTTGGGGCTGCTGGGCAGTGTCATCACCATCCTGGGCTCCCACTGCTTACAGGTAATGCTCAAACCCCAAAATGGCTCTTGGATGAGCTGTGTGAGTTTATTTTCCAGGGCAGGACACCCCCCCAAGGAAAACCCCTTTTCCAAACTGAGGTGTTCTGGGCAGAGTGTAGGATTGCAGCTCCTGAGAGCAAATCCATCCTCCAGCTCTGCAACAGCTGATCTGCAATTCCCAACTTGTGTTTTCTGGGTGTCAATTAAACTTTTCCTTCTTCCCAGAGGTGCTTTAATCCTGCTCTGAAGCTTCAGGATACTTCTGGAGTTCATTTCACTTTTGGTTTGCCTGCTGTGCTCGGAGCTGTGGCCTCTGTTGTTCTCTTTGTCGTAGAGAGAGGGATTGAAAAACAATGGAATGACTTATCCAGGTACAGCAATTCTTAAATAATTCAATTTATTATCAAATAAATTAAATAATATGAAATAATGAAGATAAAAAATCAGGAAGAAATCAGAGTGCAGCACGAGGGCCTGACCCTTCTCATCATCTTCTTAATGAAACAAATTCAATGAGGTTTTAATACCAAAAGGATGGACAAAACCAAATCCTCTGAAGTCTGCATGAGGCTTCTGCTGTGTTCCTAAAACATCTCAGTGCAGCTGCAGATTTGAGAATTACAGTTTCTAGGGGATATTTTGAGAGATGCAGATTAATTCACAGTGTTAATACTAAACTAAAGGTTGAAACACTTATTTTTTTTTCCTTTTCAGTCTGGGTTATTTGGTCTTTTTTGACATTGGTGCCTTCTGCCAGACCATCAGCACTGCCTTGATAACAGGTTTGATTACAGGTCAGTACTGAGACATCCCAGGAGCTCCTTTATTTCCTTGGAGCAAGTTTCTATGGCTAAACCACTCGTGGAATAAATGGAGACATGAATGCCAGGGACTCTGCCCAGCTTTTGGAGCAGAAGAGCTGTTTTGCACAGAAATAACCCAGCAGCACCATTCTTTCAGTGCTGGGGTTTTATTTTCACCAAGGTTGAACAGCTGCCTTCAACCTTCAGACAGGAGAGCTGTGAAGATGAAAATATTTCCCACTTTTGGCTGTTACCTCAGTGACAGAAGATGCCCCAATCTGGGGCTTGTCACTTTTTAGGCCATTTGGAGCAAATGTGCAAAGTTTCAATAACATCAGGAGCTGCCTGAGCCCAGCTGCAGCCCTTTGATCAAGAGATTTGGGGATTTTTTGGGGACTTTTTGCTGCTTTGGGAGCAGCAGCACTCACGTGGCATCCAGCTGAAATAACCAAACATTCAGGGTTTAACCAATGGTTTAAAACCCCAGAGATCCCAAAGTAACAGTGCTGCTAAGGCAGATTGTTTTAAATACACAGGCACTTCTCATGCAAAAAAAAAAAAAATCATTTTGATGTATTTTGATAATCTAGCAGCTGTTCAATGGGGTTTTACCTAAAGTAATTCATTTTTAGTATCCCAAACCTGGACCCTCTTGTGTTTAAGGCCAGCTGGAGTCAGGAGCTGGAGGATTTGGGTCTGAATTTGTGCTTTGATCTGTTACATTTGGATAAATGCTGCCAAGAAACTCCCCTCACACACAATCCTCCTCTTGCCCTGGGGTTTGTGTTTATTTTGGATCTCTTCTTACCAACAGGTTTAATCTTAAACATCAAACTGCTTAAAGCTGTGCATGTCTCAAAGTACTTTGATGACCAGTTTTATTGGGAGGTGAGTCTCAAATTTATTTCAGATTCCCTGGGGGAATTTAGCACCTTGATGAAGAACTCCAGATATCTGAATTAAAAATGTGGGGGAAAAAATGGGTTATTCCTTTTCCCAGCACATTTTGATGCACCAACAGTCCTTGGGCACCCTTAGGTGCTGATGTGAGGCTTTAATCTGAATTACAGGAATAACTGATGGATAAATCTGAGTAACAAATGAGTGGAAAGAAGCTTTTAATCAGCTTCTCCATTGGTTTGGGTTTTTTTTCCTGTGATGATTTGATATGTTCTGACACAGGAATGTTTGTGTTCACAGTTCCCCCACCTGTCTGTTGGATTTTGAGTGGAGGATCCCAGCTGCCAGACACAGGAGCAAGATAAGATTTTCCTCTTTATCACCAGAGAACCTGACCAGCTCTGGTGGCTTCAGAGAGCCCTGAAATCCCAATTCTCAGGCCCACAGAAACCACCCCAATGGACACTCCAAAATCAAACTGTTCCAGTTCTCCTTGAAAGGTACAGAGTGTGAATTCACAGATGCAAACCTCAGATGCATTCAGCTTTTCTGCTTTGTTGGCCTCACCTTAAACATTTATATTTTGTTTTGTAAGATATGTACAAAAAAAGTTGGCTGCACTCCTGGCTTCTCAATCCAAATGCTTGGAAACATTAAACTATTTTAAGAGTTTACCCGGCGAAAGGAGGGACTTGAAATTGTAATTCCTCAAGGAGCACTTCTCATCCAGAAAAGCACTCAGGTTTTTGAGCTGAATTGATTCTGCTGAAGGCCTTGACAAGGCAGGGTTTGATGAGTGAGCTGGAGCAGGGCCAGGAGTCCTGGAGAAATGTGGCATCCCTTGGCTGGGGCTGGATGTTGGGAGGTTCTGAGGGCAGAAAGTTCAGCTGTGGGACTTCTCCTGAACCCCCTGAGGTTTGCTGGCAAATGCAAACCACAAACAGAGCTCAGGGCAGTGTCTGGGAGGGCAGAGCCTGGCCCAGCACCCCGTTTTGGAAGTGCAGGGCCTCTGGGGACAGCATTCTCTGCCAGTGAACCCCGGGTTTTTTCATGCATTGGGATCCTCGGTGTTCCTTACCCCCAAAACCAGCTGACACAGAAAAGCTTCCAGCAGTGCTCAGCCAAACAGGAGTGAGAACGTGGCTGCTTCTCCTCCCTCAGCACCCTGGGGAGCAATGAGTGAGTGAATGAGGAGCTCGTGACCAGGCTGAGCCCTTTGATGAGGCTCACTGGGATGAGCAGATCCTGCATTTCCTGGGCTCAGCATTCCTGCAGCTCCCAAGGAATGCAGCCTGGCACAGGCAGGGCCAGTTTTCCTTGTTCCCAGCTCCTGCCCAAACCTTCTACACACACTGGGACTTGTTACTTCCCAGACACTTCCCCTTTATCACCACGGGATAAATGAAATATTCAGGGATAGGGGAAAAAAAAAGATCCCAAGGCACCACAGTTCTGAATGAACACAAGAAAAGCCACACACCAGCAGGTTTTGAAATTGAAGGAATGGTTATATTGCCCAGATATAGGAAATGTTTAATAAATATCTCTTAAAAGGTTGTTTTAATGCAGTTTTAGATTGTAAATAACATCATAGAAACAGCTGGTTAAATTCTTCCATATTCCACTCTCCTTTTATTTGTAACAAACAATCATTTTAGAAAAGTGACCCCACCGTTGTCTGCAGCAATTTTACATTTCTCAAAAACACCACAAAACTGGACATACAAGAGTAAAAAAAAAAAAAAAATAAACAGACTAGAGCTGGATTTAGTGCCTTCAGCTTTCCTTGATTCCTCTGCAGACACAATGGAAGGTTTACAAAATGGTTTTACAAAACTCTTTGGGGCGCAGGGAGAGGCCCAATTCACTGCCACAGATCCTCTGTGCGACCAAACTTGAACACCAGGCCCCTGTGGGAACACAGCAAAGGGACACCACTGGTCAAACTCCTGCTTTGAACACAGCATCTGGGGGGATTTGTTACCCCAGTTCCTGTGCAGGCACATCCCAGTTTGTTCACACAGGTTACAAAACAAGACTTTAGGACCAACCAGATCACGGCCAGTTCCAGGGTTTTATCATTAAAAACCAATTAAATAGGAAACAAATGAAAGGGGAAAGTCTTACCCAAAAAAGATGAATGCATTCTGGAAAAATACAGCAATCCCTGGGTACACCACTGGTTTTTCTAAGAGGAGAAAAGAAAACCAAACAGTTTTTAAGTGATTTTCAAGCATACCCCATTTCTGACATGTCATTTTCCCTTGTGCTCATTTAGCAGAGAGGCTTTGGGAGCAATCTGCAGGAAGTCAGTAATTTGTATTCTGGGAATAAATGTTCACCCAGGGAATTATTCCCTTAAAACTGCAGCAGTTTAATTACATCCATGGAGTTCCCATCTGGGCAAGAGCTGGGTTTGTAAAGGAACTTGGTACTTAGATCAAATCCATCCCAATATTAGTAACACAGGATTGTGGTGTGTAGGGCAAAATATTCAAACTGGGCCTGCCCAGAAACCCTCTAAATACTAGTTCTAAAACTCAGGACACCTTAAACTGTCCAAACCAGGCTCAGCTCTCACCTTTAACCACGTAGCCCCCAAAAAGAATCCACATGGAAGCAATGAGGGACCCAAAAGCCATCATGAAGCCGATGAAGAGCCAGATCCGAGCCCCTGCAATGGGATGGGGATGTGCTGTGCCTGTGGGACCCCACAAAGCCCCTGGCACAGCTCAGTGTCCCCAGGGCTGTGTCCCCAGCCCTGGTACCGGGGGGACACTGACCCCCCTGGCCCCACAGGTGTCCCCATGGCACAGCCCTGGCCCCACAGACTCCTCTGGCCCCACAGGTGTCCCCTGGCCCCCCAGGTGTCCCCATGGCCCCACAGGTGTCCCCTGGCCCCACAGACCCCCCTGGCCCCACAGGTGCCCCCTGGCCCCACAGGTGTCCCCTTGGCCCCACAAGTGTCCCCCTGGCCCCACAGGTGTCCCCCTGGCCCCACAAGTGTCCCCCTGGCCCCACAGGTGTCTCCTGGCCCCACAGGTGTCCCCCTGGCCCCACAGGTGTCCCCATGGCCCCCCACAGGTGTCCCCTGGCCCCACAGGTGTCCCTTGGCTCCCCAGGTGTCCCCTGGCCCCACAGACCCCCCTGGCCCCACAGGTGTCCCCCTGGCCCCACAGACCCCCCTGGCCCCACAGGTGTCCCCATGGCCCCACAGACCCCCCTGGCCCCCCAGTGTCCCCAGTACCTGTCTGGCCCAGGCAGCCCTCGCTGTAGCTGTCCCCTCTCACCTGCCCGTTGGACACCGCGTTGATCCTGGGGAAAAGGGACAAAGCTGCCATGAATCCTCTGCTCTCCATCCTTTGTCAGGGAAATGACTTTTTCTGACCCACAGACGGGGCTCCTCAGGGGCCTGTTAAGGATCTTTATTCCATTTTCAGTCTCATGAGGAGGGTGAGGTGGTGCAGATGTTACAATTCACAAATTGTACCAGAATTTGTGATCGAGATCATTGTCAGGAGCCCACCTATTTCCTAATTCCATTATAAAGCGTTTTTTTGCCTAGCAGCTTTTCCCACACCATGCTGCTAATGCTTCTGAACCAATTATCCATTAAAACACCCCACGGGGGGTTGGTCCAATACATCTTTCACAATTCCATTTCTCCGAAATGTCTGGTTCTATTCACAAGGCCATCACTTGAAACTTGTTTCCAGTTCCATTCCTCTCTCAACAATGACTCTCCTATCCCATGGCCTTTCTGAACCAGCACATTTTATCTCAGAGATGCACAAAACTATGTGAGCTTTCAGTCAGGCTTTGGGAATTCCCTACAAATCCATTTTCCCACCATTGCCAAGTGCACAGAGGAGCTGTGGGGAGCCTTACATCAGGAATGCAATGGTGGCAATGACCCCGCAGGCGTGGTAGGAGTGGTTGAAATCTTCCACCTGAGGGTATTTCACTGCAGCATCGATGATGATCCACCAGCCTGTGAAAAACTGAGGGAAAAAAAAAACCACCAACACCAGCTTAAAATACACACACAGAGCCTTTCCTCAGAATCCTCCGGATTGCTCTAGGGAAAACATCATCAGTATTTAAACAGCCTGACAGCCTCCAGCCCAGGCTCAACTGGTGACACCGTTTGTTCTGCCGTCGGTTTGGGATCAAGCTGACTGCAAAGCCAGGGGTTTGTCCACAGCAGCTCCTTCCTGGGCAAAACTGGAATTTAAATTACAAATGGATGGAGGAAGCCGGGCCACACGTTGTCGGTGACTGTGCTGCTCCACAGAGGGACAATGTGTCCCTGTTCCTCCTTCCCCGGCATTCCTAAGGCTGGAGCAGCCCTCTAAAATCACCAATTCACCACTAAACCGTGTCCCCAAATGCCACATCCACGGATTCTCTAAACATTCCCAGAGCCAGCGACACCACTGCCTGACCACCCTTCCAGCGGAGAAACTCCCGATTTTTATCCAACCCAAGCCTCCACTGGCACAGCGTTTCCTCCCCTCCTTCCACTTGTACCGCGGGAAGAAGAGCCTCCCAAACAGCCGGGAATTGTCCTGTCACTGCGGAAAAGCCGAAAGAACTCCCCGAACGCCGCGCAGGGCGGCCCGTACCAGCACTCCGGCGGCCACCGAGGCGATGGTGTTGCGCTTCTCGCCCCAGTCCACGCACTCGGAGCACCGCAGGCTCTCCAGGAAGCCGGACATGGCTCAGCGCTGCCGGCAACTGCGGGACACGGAACGGGAGCCTCAGCCCGCCCGCCGGGAGGGGACACGGCGCTGTCCCCGCGCCGCCCGGGCACCGCCACCGGGGCGCAGCCCGCACCGCAAACACCCCGCGCGTCCCCCGCACCCCGGGACGCGCATCCCCCGCGCGTCCCCCGCACCGCGCATCCCGCGCACCCCCAGGCCTGCTCCCCGCGCATCCCCCGCACCGTGCGCGCTCCCGCTCCCCGCGCGTCCCCCGCGCACCGTGAGC
The DNA here is from genome assembly GCA_014839755.1 of Sylvia borin. Classification (NCBI taxonomy): domain Eukaryota; kingdom Metazoa; phylum Chordata; class Aves; order Passeriformes; family Sylviidae; genus Sylvia; species Sylvia borin. Next base: position 5,571,541 of record CM025981.1, on the reverse strand, counting down.
ATCCCCCGCCCCGCACATCCCCCGCACCGTGCGCGTCCCTGGACTCGCGCATCCCCCGCACCGTGCGCGCTCCCGCTCCCCGCGCATCCCCCGCACCGTGCGCGCTCCCGCCCCGCACATCCCCCGCACCGTGCGCGCTCCCGCTCCCCGCGCATCCCCGCACCGTGCGCGTCCCTGGCCCCGCGCATCCCCGCACCGTGCGCGCTCCCGCTCCCCCGCGCGCTCCCCGCGCATCCCCCGCGCACCGTGACGGGCCGGGCGGTCCCGCGCAGGCGCAGTGCGCGCCGAGGGGCGCTGTTCCGTGGGGCGGGGCAGGGAGGGGCGCGCCCCGGGCGTTGGGGGCGGGCCCGGCGCGTGCGCGGTGCGCGCGGCGGTTGCGTAACGGGAGGGACGTTCTGGAAGGTTCTGCGCCGGCCCCTCAGTCGCTGGCGGGCGGCGGCGGGCGGAGGACGCTCCGGGCTGCGGTTCTCTCGTGTTCCTATCGCACCTCTATCGCGCTCCTATCGCCGATCGCGGCTGGCGCAGCGGGCCCGGCGCTATGGGGGTGACTCACGAAGCGGGGCTCTCCCCTCAGGACCCGTGCGGGGGCAGCCCGGCGGGCTGGAGCCGGTGAGGCGGCGGGCCGGGGGCAGGACGCGGGGGAGGCCGATGGCGGTGGGCGCTGCGCTCTGAGGGCCGGGGCTGGATCTTTATGGGTGTTTGTGTGTTCTGTTGCAGGAGCGCCCAGGTGCCTCAGGGGAACCAGCGCGGGGCGTGCCCGGCGGCGCCCAGCGGTGAGTGAGGGGCCCGGGCCCGACACGGGTCCGGACGGGGGTTGGCCATGGCGGGTGGCGCTCGGCGATGTTTCTTTAATTACCGTCCCAGCCGTGTGACCTTGGTCCTGGCGTGGAGGTGAAGAAGTAGTGAAACTTTATCTGGAGTAGTAAAGAGAGGTGTATCTGACAGCTCTCGTGCAGCTTAAATTACAGATTTCAGTGAGGGGGTTGGATTTCTTGCCTAACCTGGCTTTTGCGTTGAGCGCTAAAATAGAAATTCCGTGTCGAAGCAAGCTTCCCTAAACTGTAAACTGGTTACGTAACTCAGGGCTTAAGTCTTGTGATAAGATCCTTACCCCGAGTAACCTTTGGAGCCATGAAATGGCTGCTGCTCCAGGAACAGCCATTTTAATTATTAATATCGAGCCGGAGGAAGCGCTGCGTCCTGTGCGAGTCACGGCCGCTGAATCACCGCGCGCCTTTTGCACTGTTTATGTCGAAATGTTTTAAAGAGCAGCTTGTTGCACGCACTGCTGGGATCTGTGGGGCTGGGGGTTGGCAAGATCTTCGCTGTTTTAGACTTACAAGATACTTTTGTTTCCCCTCGTTGGAGTAAAAGCCTCGGTGGAATTGTAGCAGGAAACTGCTCGATTTGTACTGAGCTGGGAGGCAAATGGTTATTCTGTATCGTAGATGCAATGGGCTGTATTGAGGACGGATAGAAGATAAAATTCTTTTCAAGGATGTCAAGATTTTCCTTTTTTTTTGGAGGAAAGCAAGGAATCAGGCTTACTTCTCCAGACTTCCACAGAGAACCACTCATGGTTTAGACTGAAGCCTTTCCTTTTTCGTGCAGCCTTGCGTGTTCATTTTTGCGGCCGGCTGCAGGAGGGGGGATGGCAGAGCTCAGGTCGTTGGGGGGTTTAACGCCGTGCCTTTGGTGCCCGTCAGTGCTGAATTCTCCTCTCCACCCCGCAGGAACAGAGACCGGGCACTGCAGAGCGGCGGCCAAGCCCCAAGCTGAGGGCGCTCAGAAGAGCAGCTCCGGGCACACGCAGACCATGACGGATTGCATGGACGAGCTGAGCCTGAGCTCGCCCAAAGCCAGCGCACCGTCCCCGGGCAGCTCCCGGCGGAGCTGTGCCCGCTCCTCCAGCCGCTCGTCCAGCCGCTCGTCCCGCCGCAGCTCCAGCGGCTCCTCCAGCTCCAGCTCCAGCCGCTCCTCGCGCAGCTGGAGCCGCTCCCGTTCCCGCTCCCGTTGCCGCTCCCGCCGCTGCCGCCGCTCCTCCCGCTCCTACTCCCGCAGCCGCTCCCGCTCCCGCGGCTACCGGCGTTACCGGCACCGCTACCCGGCCCGCCACTACCGGCCCCGCTACCGCCGGCCGCGCTCCCGCTCCCGCTCCTGCTCCCGCGGCCGCGCCCGCCACCGCCGCTCCTTCTCCCGCAGCCGCTCCCGCTCCCGCGGCAGGAGGTTCTACGGCTTCGGCAGGACCGTGTACCCCGAGGCCTACCGCGGCTGGAGGAGCCGCTCCCGCACCCGCTCCCGCAGCCGCTCGCCTCTGCACCTCAGCGAGAAAGGTACGTGGTGACAAAAAAATGTGCTTTTTTTGAGGGGTTTTGGGAGTTCTAAAGGTACTTGGTAACAAAAAAATGTGCTTTTTTGAGGGGTTTTGGGAGTTCTAAAGGTACTTGGTTACAAAAAAATGTGCTTTTTTGAGGGGTTTTGGGAGTTCTAAAGGTACTTTGTAACAAAAAAATGTGCTTTTTTGAGGGGTTTTTTGGGAGTTCTAAAGGTCCTTGGTAACAAAAAAATGTGCTTTTTTGAGGGGTTTTGGGAGTTCTAAAGGTACTTTGTAACAAAAAAATGTGCTTTTTTTGAGGGGTTTTAGGGGTTCTAAAGGTACTTCGTAACAACAAAATTATTTTTTGATTTTTTCGGGGGGGTTCTAAAGGTACTTTGTAACAAAAAATGTGCTTTTCTGAGGGTTTTTAGAGATTCTAAAGGTACTTTAACAACAAAATTTATTTTTTGAGGGTTTTTTGGGGGGCTTCTAAAGGTACTTTGTAACAACAAAATTATTTTTTGAGGGTTTTTGGGGGGGTTCTAAAGGTACTTTGTAACAAAATATGTGGGGTTTTTTTGAGATTTTTGGGTTTTGGGTTCTTTGAGGCTTCTTTGCGTGAGAGATTTAAACCCAGTTTTGTTTGTGATTTGTTTGCTTGGTTTGTAAAGCCCGAGTGAAAGAAAACCTCCCTGTGGTAAATTTATATGTGTGTTTAATATACGTATGTATATATAATTCTAAAGGTCTATGTGTATTTAATATATGTATATATATTGTATGTATGATTATAAATATATATATTTAATATATGCATATATATGTATTTAATACTGTGGATTTTTAACATGATTTTAACACGACATAAAGCACTTTTTCTTTTAATTCCTCCTCCTTCTAGACAAGAGGGAACTGCTGGAAATTGCGAAAGCCAACGCTGCCAAAGCTCTGGGGACAGACAACATTGTCCTGCCAGCGAGCCTGAAGATCTCTGCTCCTGCCAAAGAGGTGAAAGCAGAGAAGCAGGAGCGTGGGGAAGGCACAGAGTCAGCTGAGGTAAGTATGGAGTGTGCTCCCTGAGAAGGTAAACACCTCTTAGTCTGCATGGCTGTGTTGTTGTGCACCTGTGGAGGTGGTGCTGATGAGTTCAAAGTGTTGGACAAAAACTTGTCCCAAAAGCTCGAGGTGTTGCCTTAAGCTGGGAGCACCGAGAGCCTCTCAGAGGTGGCTGGTCCCCTGAGTGTCCAGTAGGGACAGGGGAAGCACAGGAGACTTGTTCCTTTGACTTGTGCTCCTGAAGGGACATTCCCCATGGATTCCACTGCTTTATGCCTCTCTGACCCAAAACCAGGAGTCTCCTTGCCAAACCTAGCAAACAGTGTGGGGTTATTTTTATTTTTTTTAAGGTTAAATCTTTCTGCCTTTTTTTAACTGTTAAAAGCTTTTCATGTGCAACAAACTGTTTCCCAGAAATTCCATACCCAAGCACACAATGCATTTTACATACTTTATTTCTGTCTTATAGAAATCATGACTATGGTTCCAGACATGAGGAAGAAAATCTGGTGGTAATTAAGGGACTTGTGGGCTGTAGCTGCTGTGAATTGAAGGGAGGGAGAAAACTCGAGCAGCTTGAAGTGAATTTTAGTTTGGTTCTGTCGTGGTGTGTTACCCTGAGTCACAGTAAATACAAACCTGCGTGGCTCAGGTGCTGCTTTGGAAAGGGAAGTGAATTTGCTGAGGGTTTGACACCAATGCTGCAGGCATCCCTTTCATAAACATATGCAATATATTCCAGATGTTGAGAGAGTACAGAAGAAGAGGCCAGCATCCCTTGCAGATAAGTTTATTGCTGTTGTCCAAAGCCGTGCAGGGCGGGTGTGCAGAGCTGCTGCCACTCCCTGTGTGTCCCTGCTGTGCCTCTGAGCTGTGCCTGGGGCTGCCACTGCTCCATCCCCAGGGGACTGGCACAGCTGTCCTGGCCACTGCTGCTGCCCTGCCTGGGCTCAGCTCTGCTGGAGCTTCTCAGCCACTCCAGATTAAATCCTGAACCCTCCACACCGAGCTGTGCTGTGCAGTGACTGCCTGCCCCAGGCATCCTCACTGACCTCTGTCTGCTCTTCTTTAGCAACCTGCCAGTGCAGCTGAGGACGTGGGCAAGGCTGCCATGGAGAGAGCAACCATCCAGAGGAGCATTTCCTTCAGTCCTAATGTGAGTGCTGGGGTTCCTGGGGAGCATTTCCTTCAGTCCCAGTGTAAGTGCTGGGATTCCTGAGGAATATTTCCCTCATTCCCAGTGTGAGTGTTGGGATTCCTGGGGAGCATTTCCTTCAGCCCCAATGTAAGTGTTGGGATTCCTGAGGAACATTTCCCTCAGCCCCAGTTTAAGTGTTGGGATTCCAGCTCTTCAGCCTCCTTTGGCCTTTCCCAAATGGAGCTCTCCATAACAAAAGGAATTTCACATTTGACAGTGATTTCTCTGAGGAGTGGGTGCAGCACCCCAAATACACCTCAGCACTGTGTTTGAAATAGATGTTCACCCTCAACCTGAACAATTTCAAACGAGAACCAGTTTAAAACACAACTTACCTCGAGTTACATGTTTTAGGAACACGAACTTAGGATTCAGGGATTTCTCTTTAACAGACACGATTGATACCCAGTGTAAGCATCAGGAACTCCAAGAGCTGGAGAGAAAACAATTATAGGATTTCTATGAGGAAACAATTATATGATTTATACAAGAGAACATTTGTATGACGTATGTGATGAGCACAGATAAACCCCTTGGTTTTAGCACCTTTTCTTCCAGGAAGTGTATTTTTTAGCACCTTTTCTTACAGGAAATACCTTTTTTTTCCCCAGAACACAATGGCCAAGCCTGCCCTGCAGAAGCCAGTGGGCCACGCTGTGGTTAAGGAGGCAGTGGTGTCCCCTCCCAGGGAGGAGGACAGGAAGGGAAGCCCCTATGGGCAGTGGGTTCCTGTCAAGAAGGAGGAGAAGAAAACCTTCCTGAACTTCTCACCCAAAAGCTCCTTGTTCAGGGCACGCTGATGGAGCCCCTGGCAGGACTGCAGCACTTCACACCCCTCAGGGGAGACACACCGAGTTCTGATGGGCTGGAAGATTTTGTTAATACTGAGTATTTATTTTCTTTTTTGAGGTCCTTAATTTTTGGAATCTTAGGTTTCTCTTTCAGATAGAGAGCAGACAGATCCAGAAGCCACAGATGGGAATCTTGTGTATATTTGTAAATATTTTGTATTGCTTTATTGGACTAGAACTTGCAGGTGGGTAACTTTTTCTAAACCATAGTTGAGTAGCTGTTCTTTGAACACCTGGATTTACATTGTGTAACTGTTTACTTCAAGTGAATAAAGTTTAGTTTTGCACTGGCTGTGGCAGGTGTCAGGGGTTATTTCTGCGTTTCCCTTTGCATTCCTCTCACCACGTGCAACACAAGAGAGCTGTTGCATCATTCTGAAAATGGATCTTCCCTCTTTAAAGGCCTTTTCCTTCCCTGGGTTCCCCTCTGGCAGTGGGAATTGTGTAGGATTTCAGCTGCTGCCACAGGAACTGGGGCCATTCCCAGTCACATTGTCCCAGTTCCTACAGGATTGATTGATTTGGTTTGCTTTAGGAGGGTTCCAGACCTCTGCTGCAGGAGAAAGGAGGACAAGGAGCTCCTGCAGGGACTGGGAGCAACTTGGATTTTGTGTGAATAAATTAATTAGTAAAATAAACTGAACTGCACTGCTCCTCTCTGGCAGCTTCTTGAAGAAACCCTTGGAATGAGTTTATCCTGTCCCCCGGGGCTGAGGCTGTACAGCTGCACTGCCAGGGGGAGAATTCCACCCCTGGAATCACTGAGAGGAGCTGCTGGTCCCTGGGAATGTCCCTCTGCTCCATCCTGCTGCCAAACCACCCTGAGGAACACACACCAACTCCCAAATTAAACCAAATACGTTTTATTGAGAGCCCGAAAGGCAGAACGTGGCTGCTCCTGCACTAAAGCTGAATTACACCAGTTACCTGCAGAACACCAACACCATTTAAAAGCCTAGAGAGCAACTGCTACAATGTAGTGACAAAACCTTAAATTTGTCTGAAAACTGCAACAGAGGAGGCAGGAGTGAGCTGAGCTGAGCTGAGCCGGGCTCTCCCAGCCCGGATCCTCCTCAGGTTCTGTTCGTTTGCTCTGCCCCGCCCCGGGTCTCTTTCTGGCGCCTCTCCCCCGCGGAGGCTCACACGGCCGTGCCCCTCTCCAGGTTCTGTTTGATCTCAGCCGTGTATTTCCCGTAGAACCTCTCGGCTTTCTGGTTGAACTTGGCGTTCCTCTCGTTGATGTAGTCGATGTCGGCGTCGTCGTTGTAGGGCCTCCTCCGGCTGTACTTCTCCCTCTTCTCGATCCTGGGGGGCCACAGGGGCTCAGCCCGGGCCTGCAGCCCCCCAGCCCTGCCCTCCCTGCCCCTGGGCACTCACTGCTTCTCCAGGTCTGCCACCATCCTGTCCACGCCGTCCTTGGAGGGCACGTGGGTGCCGTGCAGGAGGCTGTCCGAGGTGGGGTACAGGGCCTCGCCACTGCAGGGCACAGCAGGGACACCCCTGACACCCGTGTCACTGCCCCGGGGGGCTCTGACAATCCCACAAGGGTCCAGACCATCCACTCCCACCTCCCACTGCCCCACGGTGCTGCCAGCCCGGCCCTGGGCACACCCAGGGACCCACAGCTGCTCTGGGAAACCTCTGGCAGGCCCTCAGCAGCCTCACAGGGAAGGATTTCCTCCCAAGATCCAAGCTGAACTTCCCCTCTCTCACCCTGAACCCCCCAGCCCTTGTCCTGTCCCTCCGTGTCCCTGTGGTTTCCCTGTGCCCGAGTGTCACTGTCACACCTCACTCAGCTCTGCCAATCCCAGGCTCAGGTGACAAATGCCAGCATTAAACCCAAGCTCTCAGTTACCTGAGAGGGATCAGGGGGTGCCTCTGAAAGACACAGAACCCCCCTGAAATGCTCCATCTGCCTGAATCCAAACTGGGCTGCTCAAAAAACCCAAACCCTGACCTGACTGGGAGAACGTTTCCTCCAACTCAGCAGTGCCAAGCTTGAAGGGATGAACCCCATTAATCACCCCACTAATTACCCCATTAATCACCCCATTACCCTCCTAGCAGACCAGGCTGGAGAGATTTCAGTGCTCAGAGTTTGCTGCTCCCTCAGCAATGCCCCAAGGACTGACACCAGGACTCACTACTGCTCCTTGAGCCTCTCGTACTGCTCCAGGTCGGGTTTGATCTGCCGGGTCAGCCGCTGGTACTGCCGCAGCTGCGCCGCTGCGTAATCTGGGCCAGAGGCGGGGACAAAGCAGGGCTGTGAGCCCACTGCCCAGCCCAAACACCCGCCCAGGCCTCCCCCAGGAGCCCCACGGGGCAGCTGAGCCCCCACCTGAGAAGCCCAGGTCGGGATTCTTCTTCTTCTTCTTCCTCTCCCACCTCTCGGCGTCCTCGGCGCTGATCTCCAGCAGCTTCACCCGCTCGTAGTCCTCGCCCCTGGCTGCACATTCCTGCAGGGAGAGAGCCACAAATTCCGGGGAAAACCCCAAATCCAGCCCAGCCCAGCTGGAGAGACCCCTCAGCGCCAGGAAAAACCCCAAATCCAGCCCAGCCCAGCCACCCCCTCCTGTGCAGGGCAGTGCTTGGGACAATCAGGGCTTAACCAGGACACGGATTTGGGGGTGACACCTGAGTGAGGCTGCCACTGTGTCCCCGCACGCCCCGGGCTGTGGGGGAGTGTTGTACCTTCTTCTTCTCCTGCACCTGCAGCTCCCACTCCAGCCGAGCCTTTTTAGCTTCCCAGTTCGGGGGCAGTTTGAGCCTTTTGTCCTCCTCCACCACCTCCTGGCTGTTCAGCTTGCAGGCCTCGTACTGGAACCAGACACGGCACCGCTCGAGCACCGGGACAACAACCCCAAACCCCGCGGAGGGGCACAGAACACATCAAACAGTCCCGGAATAATCAGAATAATAATGGAAGGGAGCTCTGGAGATCTCCCAGCTCAACCCCCAGTGCCCGCTCCCGTACCCGCTTCATGTGGAGCTCCCGGAACCGGCGCAGCCGCTCCTCCCGCCGCTGCTCCGCCGCCGCCGCCGCGGATGGGCCGGGCTCCGCCGCCTCCTCCTCCTCCTCCTCTTCCTCCTCGCTCTGCAACGAGCCGCACTCAGCCGGGAGCCCCGGAGGAGCCGCGAGCCCGCCCCGCCCGATCCCGTCCCCGCCTCACCCCAACATCGGCCTCGGGCAGCCCCAGACTGCTGAGCGCCGACACCGCCGCCGCCATCGCGACTCGCCCGCGCTTCCGCTTCCGCGTTCCGGCACTTCCGGCTCCCGGTGCTTCCGCTCCTGCCGGCACTTCCGGTGCTCCCGGCACTTCCGGCTTCTGGCGCGTCCTGCCGGGCGCCCCCCAGCGGGCGGGAGGTGCTGACCCCTGGAATTCTCCCAAATCCCCCAAATCCCCCAAATCCCCCAAATCCCCGGGTGCACCAACACGGTCACAGCTACCGCTTTAAAATAAAATGAAAAGGGTTTTTTTTTACAGTTTCTGAACAAACAAAATCCAAATTTCCGTGGCGCTGCTGCCGTGGCCGGGCTCTGCCGCCTGTACGTGCAGGTTTATTATAAATTTCTCTCTGCACTGATACAAACGCATCTCTGGTAAAGCCCCGCCCTGTGCTCGGGGCTCGGGGTTTGGGGTTCCTCGGAAGCAAAGCTCCCAAAGCCCGGGGGAGAGGAGCTCTGAGGCTGGGCTGGTTTCCCACCGCCACTTCCCAGGGTGAGAAACGAGCTTCGCTTCTCGGGTAAAGTGGAAAAGGTTTAATAAAAAGACAAGAAGAGACACAAAAAAAGAGCTAATAATATAATATAATATAATATAATATAATATAATATAATATAACATAACATAACATAACATAACATAACATAACACAATATAACGTAACATAATACAATACAATATAATACAATACAATACAATATAATATAATACAATATAATATATTACCATATAATACAATACAATACAATACAATATAATATATTACCATATAATACAATATAATATAATACAAGACAATACAATACAATATAAGGCAATATTCCTACCGCCAGCAGAGGGAATCCCAGCCCCAGGCACGAGGCAAACCCGCTGCCTCTGCTCCCTTGTCACTCCTCTTTCTTCCGCTGCCGAGGGATTTATTCCTGCTGGGGAATTAAAAATATCGTGGGGCACCGCCAGGAAACGGGAATGGGCCAAGGGAAAAGGGGTTTGTGTGGCCCCGAAGGGAAAGGAGGGACAGGGATGGGACAGGGACAGGGACAGAGATGGGACAAGGATGGGACAGGGACGGGGATGGGACAGGGGTAAGGGACAGGGACAGGGATGGGACAGGGACAGGGATGGGACAAGGATGGGGACAGGGATGGGACAGAGATGGGACAGGGACAGGGACAGGGATGGGACAAGGATGGGGACAGGGATGGGACAGGGACAGGGACAGGGATGGGACAGGGACAGGGATGGGACAGGGATAAGGGACAGGGACAGGGATAAGGGACAGGGATAAGGGACAGGGACAGGGATGGGACAAGGATGGGACAGGGACGGGGATGGGACAGGGGTAAGGGACAGGGACAGGGACAGGGATGGGACAGGGACAGGGATGGGACAAGGATGGGGACAGGGATGGGACAGAGATGGGACAGGGACAGGGACAGGGATGGGACAGGGACACCAAAACTTATAAAAGTGGGAAAACTCCTGCCTCAGAGCCCACTTTGGGTGTCGCCCTGCTCAGGCTCTTGTACTGCCCAAGGCGTATCCTTAAAGGCCTTTTAAATCAATATTATTAATAAATTAAAAATTTAAAAACTCAATCGAACGATTAACTAAAATTATTTTCTTTATTACTAAATTAAATAGAACTAAATTTAAATTTAAATAAATATTTATCCCTTGACCTGTGTCCAGCCTCTGCCCCAGGTCCCCTCTCCGGACCCCACATCTGGGGCTGCCCTGAGTGTCCCCAGCCCTGCCACAGCCGGAATTCTCCCGAATCCCCCAAATCCCCGTGCCCAGGAGCAGCGAATAATTCAAATTACCCCAAACACCACTGAGCCGAGAGGGCAACACCAAAACCCACTGCTCCAAATGGTTTATTGTGAGCGGCGCAGGACAGGGCTGGGTGGGCAGAGCTGTCACCGACAGCTAATGAAGGAGTTTTCGATGGTTTTCTCAGAGTGTTTGTGCTCCTTCAGGCTCGGCCTCCCCCGCAGATGGGATGAGAAGGGAGATGAGAAATCGCAGTTCCATGGGCAGCTCGGAGGAACTGACTCCTCCCGGCTGAATTCGGTCCTCCCGAAGGGGAACAGCCTGCCCAGGGCTGGGGAGCTCTTATCAGGGTCCCCTTATCTCTTAACTCTTATCCGTGTCCCCTTATCAGGGTCCCCTTATCTCTCCGCTGAGCCCTTATCAGCGATGTGAGCCCAGAGCCCCCAGGGCGCAGCTCCTGGGGCTGGGGGACAGCAGACGGTGGGGAGATCCCCAGGAAAACACCGGGGTGACAGAGCCTGAGACCCCGCGGGGGGTGACCCCCAGCCGGGGTGTGCTGGGTTTGGGGTGTGAGTCTGGATTTGGGGTGTGAGTCTGTATTTGGGGTGTGCGGGGCTGGGTTTGGGGTGTGATTCCCGTATTTGGGGTGTGATTCTGTATTTGGGGTGTGCGGGGCTGGATTTAGGGTGTGATTCTGTATTTGGGGTGTGCAGGGCTGGGTTTGGGGTGTGATTCTGTATTTGGGGTGTGATTCCCGTATTTGGGGTGTGCGGGGCTGGGTTTGGGGTGTGATTCTGTATTTGGGGTGTAATTCTGTATTTGGGGTGTGCGGGGCTGGATTTGGGGTGTGATTCCCGTATTTGGGGTGTGATTCTGTATTTGGGGTGTACAGTGCCACAATCCACACCTGCCGTGTCCCCTCAGCTCTCTGATGGTCACTCCCGTGTCCCTGAGCTGTGATGGTCACTCCTGTCCCCTCAGCTCTGTGACGGTCACTCCCGTGTCCCCGCAGGTCCCCTCTGTCCAGGTGTCCTGCTCCATCCCTCGCTGCCGCTGTCCCCTGCCGTGTCCCCGGTGCCACCAGCGCAGCGCCACGTGTCCCCTCGCGTGTCAGGAGGGGAGCTGAGGGCTGCGGGAGCCGCCGGCGTTTCCTCCCGGGGCTGGGCGGCAGCTGCGCCGTGCTCCGGGCGGCTCCGGGCGGGGGAAGGACCCTGCGGGCGGGGGACGATCGGCCCCGGCTGGGGACAGCGCTGGGGACATCCCCGGGCCGGGAGAGGTGTCCCCAGGGCAGGGATGGGTGTCCCCAGGGCAGGGATGGGTGTCACAGGGCAGGGATGGGTGTCCCCAGGGCAGGGATGGATGTCACAGGGCAGGGATAAATGTCCCCAGGGCAGAGATGGGTGTCCCCAGGGCAGGGATGGGTGTCCCCAGGCAGGGATGGGTGTCCCCAGGATGGAGATGGGTGTCCCCAGGCAGGGATGGGTGTCCCCAGGATGGAGATGGGTGTCCCCAGGCAGGGATGGGTGTCCCCAGGATGGAGATGGGTGTCCCCAGGCAGGGATGGGTGTCCCCAGGATGAGATGGGTGTCCCCAGGCAGGGATGGGTGTCCCCAGGATGAGATGGGTGTCCCCAGGATGGAGATGGGTGTCCCAGGGCAGGCATGGGTGTCACAGGGCAGAGATGGGTGTCCCCAGCCCCTGCAGTGATCTCAGACTTGGGGACAAATCTCCATTTTTCGGATGTGCAGAGGAGGAGAAGAGCAGAGCCGGGGATTGCCACAGGGCTGGGAGCGGCTGGCACTGGGTGCACTGGGTGCACTGGGAGCACTGGGTGCACTGGGGGCACTGGGTGCACTGGGAGCACTGGGTGCACTGGGTGCACTGGGAGCACTGGGTGCACTGGGGGCACTGGGTGCACTGGGAGCACTGGGTGCACTGGGGGCACTGGGTGCACTGGGAGCACTGGGGGCACTGGGGGCACTGGGTGCCCTGGGTGCACTGGGTGCCCTGGCTGCACTGGCTGCACTGGCTGCACTGGCTGCACTGGGTGCACTGGGAGCACTGGGTGCACTGGGGGCACTGGGGGCACTGGGAGCACTGGGTGCTCTGGGTGCACTGGGGGCACTGGGTGCACTGGGGGCACTGGGGGCACTGGGTGCACTGGGTGCACTGGGGGCACTGGGGGCACTGGGGGCATTGGGTGCACTGGGTGCACTGGGGGCATTGGGTGCACTGGGAGCACTGGGGGCACTGGGGGCACTGGGTGCACTGGGTGCCCTGGCTACACTGGGTGCACTGGGGGCACTGCGATACTCCCCGGGGCGCCTTTGCCAGCACCAGCACTGCTCTGGGTCAAGCAGAAGAAAACGAGGCCTGAGACTTGTACAGGACCCAACCAAAGCTGCGATAGCGACATGAACCCAGCAAAACGGGGAACCCAAACTGTTGGGGAATTAATTAGGGCCGGACCTTCCTGCGTGCGGTCATTAAACCACGGCGCAGTTCGGAGGGGACGAAACGCGCCCGGGTTTGGGTTTCAGGAGAAGCTGCTCCTGTGCTCAGGCCGGTCCCTCTCCATCACAGGCTCCTCGCCGTGTCCCCGCGGGCTGCAATTCCCATCTCTCAGCTCAGACACAAAATCATTGGGCTGCGGAGGCAGGAGTACCTGGCTAATGGGATTAACAGAGATTAACCTGCTTATGGGGGGACTCCATCGAAAATGAGAAAGTGCTGAAGGCCAAAATCAATTCCTGCCCGGCCAAATGACTGCAGGCGCGGCTTTGGGTTTCAGTTTAATGCTCAGCCCTTCCAACAATGAGCAGGGTGCGATTGAATTAGGTCCTGATCGTGGAGTTCAGATGATGGCAGCGCTTTGTCTTTAATGCCAGCAGCCAGCCGGGGGGAAAGTGGGAAATTCTCCTTGATTTTCCCCCTGGAATGGCCGGGGGGGTCCTGCTGGGTGTCCCTGGGATGGGAAAAGTGGGAAATCCTCCTTGATTTTCCCCCTGGAATGGCCGGGGGGGTCCTGCTGGGTGTCCCTGGGATGGGAAAAGTGGGAAATCCTCCCTGTTTTAACCCCTGGAATGGCCGGGGGGGTCCTGCTGGGTGTCCCTGGGATGGGAAAAGTGGGAAATCCTCCCTGTTTTAACCCCTGGAATGGCCGGGGGGTCCTGCTGGGTGTCCCTGGTGCCCTCAGGAGGGGCGGCAGTGCCCAAGCCTGCCCTGCCCGGGGTCAGAGCGGGAACTGGGGCGGTGGGCTGCGAGGGTTTGGGATCCACAGTGGGGTGAGGAATGGGGTGGGAGGGTTTGGGATCCACAGAGGGATGTGGGAGCAGGATGAGAGGGTTTGGGATCCACAGTGGGGTGAGGAACGGGCTGGTTTGGGATCCACAGTGGGGTAGGGAATGGGGTGGGAGGGTTTGGGATCCACAGAGGGATGTGGGAGCAGGATGAGAGGGTTTGGGATCCACAGTGGGGTGAGGAACGGGCTGTTTTGGGATCCGCAGAGGGCCGGGGGTGCAGGATGAGCCGGTTGGCGATGCCCAGCCCCAAAGGCGACAATCCCCGGCGCTCCCGGGGGGTTTCTCTCTCCTTTGGGGCCGTTCCCCGGGGCAGCTCCGGCGGCTCTCCCGCTCTCCTCCTTCCCCCGAGCAGCCCGAGCCCGGCTCGTTCATTGCCAAGGGGACACAAGGACGGGGATTTATCCCTCCAGCACCGGGTTTGTCCCTCCCCGTGCCTTTGTCCCCACGCGCGGGGAGATGGCAGCGCCAGCCCAGGTGTCCCCCAGCCCCGCGGTGTCCCCAGAGCAGCGGGGATGGAGAGCTGGGGACACGCCACAGGTGACAATTCACTGTCCCCCAGGCTGACCTGGAGCGGGGAAGGGACAATGGTGGGGCCCTTCAGCAGCCCCAGCGGCAGGGGACAGCCGGAGGGTCCCCTGGGTGCTCACAGTGTCACCTCTCCGGGACACAGCCCGGGGCCGGAGCCGCCCCGGAGGGCAGCAGCCTCGGGCTCGGAGGATAACGTCACGTTTCCCCCGGATCAATGAAGATTTTTGGTTTCGGGAGTTATTAGGCCGGTGTCATAAACTATCTGAAAACCACAAAAGTCAAATGATAAATCTCGCTGTTCGCCTCCTGCGCGGGGATTTTTTAAGTAGCCGAGTCCCTCCAGGCAGCGGTTCGATATCTCAGATATCACAAATCACCCGGACACAGCCGCATTTTGGGGGATATGGGTCAGGCTTTGCTGTTTTCCAGCACTGAGCCGTGGGCGGGCTCCTGGGGCAGGGCTGGGGGCGCTCGGGTGGCCCCGGGGATGTGTCCCCTGTCCCTGTCCCTCAGAGGGACCATTTCGGATGGTTCTTGCATGAGGAACGCACTTGGGGCATCTTTAAATTATTAAAATGCGTTAAAAAATTAAAATTATTAAATGCTGGTGCTGGTAAAGCAGCAGGTCCGCAGCCCCAAAGCGGGGATCAGCGGCTGTGGGGGACAGGGGACAATTAACGGCGGGCGTTAATGAGGGCGGCTCCAAGGGCAGGGCCGGGGCTGGGCTGTGCCTTTCTGTCCCTTTCTGTCCCTTTTGGTCCCTTTTTGTCCCTTTTCCCCCCCTTTTTGTCCCTTTCCTTCCCCTCTCTGTCCCTCTCTGTCCCTCCCCAGGGCCCTGCTGGCCCATCCCTGGGGCACCCCCAGCCCCGGGCAGGCTCCGGGGACCCCGCTCCGTGCCTCTCACACCATTCCCCGGCCTCTCCGGGCCTTTTCCAGCAGCTCCTGCCGCTCTGGAGACAGGTGCAGCTTCCTGGGCTTCCGGAGTTCGGCCCTTCAAGTGTTAAGTGAGTGCTAAGCCCCATAAAAATTCCCCTTTTGGCCGATTATCCCTGAGCCAAGATACGCCAAAGCGCCTGATGAAGTCATGTGTCTATTCTCATTTGTGACATTTATTATTAACAGGGAAAAGAAACAACCAAAATTAAAAATAAAAATAAAAATAAAATAAAACCACCCCCCCCCCCCCAACGAATGGCAGTCAGAAAGAACTCTTAATTGAAGCACCATTGTGCCGCGGTAACTGCCATTAAATTAATCCGCCGCCTTCCTTTCCACCCACACGCGCTTTAAAACTTCCTGGTTATAATTAGAACCATTTAAAAAAAAAAACAACCCAATCCGATTTTTGACACTGCTGGGATGATGCAGTTCAGCTGCTGGGTGCGGTGAGCTTTGGGGCTGCTCAGCCGGGAGCTGCTGCTGCCGGGGGAGCTCCAATCCTCCGGGAATTCCCTGGAATTGTCCCCGGGAGCCTCCTCCATCCCACGGGCCACGCTCCTGGCCCGAGCATCCCTCAGCCCGAGCCTCCCCTGGGCATTCGGGGGTGTTTGGGAGCCCCTGGAGCTGCCCCTGGAGCTGCCCCTGGAGCTGCCCCTGGAGCTGCCCCCGGACCTTTGTGGAGGCTGGGAAAGGGCAAATAAATACCCAAAGCCAATAACTGCCCAGTGGAAAAGGGTTTGGGCCTTTTGGTGTGGGGAAAGGGCACAAAAAATGGTCCTGAGTGAGGGGCTGGGACAGGATTTGGGGGGCAAAAGGGGAATTCAGAGGTGTGGGTGGGAGAAGATTTTGGGGCGATTTAGGGTGTGGGGAAAAGGCACCTCAGTGCAGACCTGGGCCAGGATTTTGGGGGGATTTAGGGTGTGTGGGGAAAAGACCCTGAGTGCAGGGCTGGGAGAGGATTTTTGGGAATTCAGAGGTGTGAGGAAAGGCACATTAGTGCAGGGCTGTGCCAGGATTTTCGGGGCCATAGGGGACCTCAGGGGCACGGGACCCCGCCCAGCGCCGCGCCGACTCCCCGCGTGGCCCAGGAGCTCAGGAGGATGCTCCGGAGCCTTTGGGGAAGGCGCCGGGGGCCCTGAGGTGTCCCCGTCCCCGGCACAGCCACCACAGAACCCCGCGGGTGTCACTTCTGCAAACGTGTTCCCGCTGGCCGCCGTCTCTGTCCCCCGGGGGCCGGTCGGGGTCCCCCCGGAGCCCCCCCGGGCACAGCCCCGGGCCACCGCAGCTCCTCCGCGGCCGGGGGGGTCCTGAGTCACCGCACCGCCGCTCTCACCTTCGGCTTCCTTCTGCATTTGGCTTTCCCCGCCCGCCGCCTGTTCGCCACGGCTCCGGGCAGCGTCCTCAGCCTCGCTCGGGGCTGGAAATAAAAATAAATAAAAATCAAATCAAATCAAGATTTAAAAATTAAAATGAAGTGAAAATAAAGTAGAAAATAAGAGAGAAAAATAAAGTAAAATGTTTAAAATTGGAGTGAAATCGAGTAAAAAATAAAATAACATGTAAAGTAAAATGTAAAGTGAAATGTAAAGTAAAATATAAAGTAAAATATAAAGTAAAATATAAAATAAAATATAAAAGAAAGGAAAATAAAGGAAAATAAAGGGAAATAAAGGGAAACAAAGGAAAATATAATAAAATAAAATATATTAAAAAAAATGTTCCTGTGCCTGTCTCTGGCCCTGTCCCTGTCCCTGTCCCCAGCCCCACGGGGACACTGTGTCCCCCCCCCCGGGCACAAACTCCAGAGTTATCCCAGATTTGTTCCAGATTTATTCCAGGTTTATTCCAGATTTATTCTAGAGTTATTCCAGAGTTAACCCAGAGTTATTCCAGTTATTTCCAAGTGCTTCTCAGCGGGGAGGTGGAGTGGCTCTGCCAGTGTTTGTCACCATGGCTGAGTTTTGTCACCACGGCTGGGCTTTGTCACCGTGGCCAATGTTTGTCACCACGGCTGGGCTTTGTCACCATGGCCAATGTTTGTCACCACGGCTGAGTTTTGTCACCACGGCCATCCCTCTGTGTCCCCAGGGCAGCACACCTGGGGTTTGTCACCTGTCGAATGTGCCTGTGCCACCTGGATTTGGGGCCGCAGGGATAAAAAATGGGGTTAAAGATGATCCAGGCTGTGGGGTTTTAGGGTCTCCGGTGCCCGTGTGGGGTCCTGGTGTCCGGGTTTGGCACTTGCCCAAATATTTGGGGTGTTTCTGAGAGCCCACTGCTGTCCTTTATCCACAGAAGTGTCATTTATCCACAGAAATGTCATTTATCCACAGAAGTGTCATTTATCCACAGAAATGTCCATTAAATAAAGGCAGAGATCTGCCCATGAGCAAATGGGATTTGGGATTTGGGATTTGGGATTTGGGATTTGGGAATTGCTGCTGGATCAGGGGCCCGGGTGGAGAATTCTGCTGGAACTGGTTTGGGCACCACAGAGGGTAATTCGAGGGGACAATTAGTGGGACAATCTGTGTTAATTAACACCAGGATGGGAGGATGAGGATGAGGATGAGGATGAGGATGAGGATGAGGATGAGGATGAGGATGAGGATGAGGAAGAGCTGCTCCTGCCCAGCAGCTCCCGGGATGTTCTGAGCCCCCAGGTGAGGAATGGGAATAGCAGGGGGGTGCCTTGGAGCAGAGCCTGGGCAGAGCTGGAGAATAAAGCAGAGATTTAATAGAAGGCCTTTAAGGTACATCTGGGGCAGGGCAAGAGCCTGGGCAGGGCTGCACCCAGGGTGGGCATGAAATGGGCACAAAATGGGCACAAAATGGACACAAAATGGGCACAAAATGGACACAGAATGGGCACAAAATGGGCCCCAAATGGGCACAAAATGGGCACAAAATGGACACAAAATGGGCACAAAATGGGCACAGAATGGGCACAAAATGGACCCAAAATGGGTCAAAAATGCACCCAAAATGGTCACAAAAATGCACACCAGTCACGAGGTCTGACACTTTGATAAGTTTTGCTCCATTTGCACTCTGGGGTTGAATTGTCCCATTCCAGCCCCAGGCTGTGAGGTCCCATCCCTGTTCCTCCTCCAGCCCACCCTTGTTTGTGCTTTGGGCTGAAGGTTGTCCTTGGTGTGCAGCAGGAGAAGGGTTTGTTTTGTGTCCCTGCTGTGTGCAGAGCTGAGTGACACTGACTGTGAGCTCAGAGCTGCTCCTGGGCACCACAGAACCTGAGACACAGCAAAGCTCAAACCATTTCTGTGTGTGCTCAGCCCCGGGGAAGGTTTGGGCTCTTCCTGGAGCCCCTTTTCCCCTGAGGTGACACGGCAGCGCTCAGCGGTGCCCAGCCCCAGCCGCCCTCCTCATCCTCCTCGCCCTCCTCGCCCTCCTCATCCTCCTCACCCTCCTCACCCTCCTCACCCTCCTCACCCTCCTCACTTCCTCACCCTCCTCACTTCCTCACCCTCCTCACTTCCTCACCCTCCTCACTTCCTCACCCTCCTCACCCTCCTCATCCTCCTCATCCTCCTCACCCTCCTCACCCTCCTCACTTCCTCATCCTCCTCATCCTCCTCACCCTCCTCACTTCCTCACCCTCCTCACCCTCCTCACCCTCCTCACTTCCTCACCCTCCTCACCCTCCTCATCCTCCTCACCCTCCTCACCCTCCTCACCCTCCTCATCCTCCTCACCCTCCTCGCCCTCCTCGGCTCAGGTTCTCTCCATTTGCTCTATCGATTTGGATTCCGAAGCCGGGGCCATGATGCCGTGGTCTAAATGCTGGTTTTATCCTGTGAGGGCGCGGAATAAACGGAATTATGGCTGAGTTTTGGTGAGCCCCAGGCTGCTGTGGGCAGGGGTGAAGGCCATTTGGGGCTTTCCTCCTGGTGCTTTGGGGTGAGCCTGGCCCCGGTGGGTTCCCAGCCCGTGCTGGGCATCCACAAACCCGCCCCGACCAAACCCTGCACACCTTGGGTGACTCCCGCATGAAATATAAATGGGCAGAAAATTACCTTAATCAAGTCTAAAGCAGAATCGATTAATATTTTAGTCAAAACCTCACGCTGGAGTTTAACAGACCGGTTAAATCTCAGCTGGAAAATAAAAAAACAAAACAAACCCACTGTGGTTCCCCACCAGCTGTTTGTTTTTTTCTCCCTAAACCCAGCCTGGTTTCCACGGCCCCTCTCTCTGCCTGCACCGGGGCTGTTGGGCAGCTCTTTTTTGCCCTTTAGCTGAGCCAATTACCAGCGGTTTGAAAAGGCCCCAGCTCCCCCCTCCCGCCTCCCTTTTATAGGTACAATCATCCGATAAAATATTTCTGGAAGACTATTTACAAAACCCCCTCCAGCCCCCATCAATCTTACGGTTAAGAAGGAGCGGAGGAAGAAATCTTAACCTCAAGAAGCTGCTAATGCAACCGAGCTCTTTAATGGTGGGGTGGAGATCTTCTTTTTTTTCCTGCTGCCATTACCATGGAATACATAATAACATCAATAATTAAATATAAATTGGATTTAATATTTTATGCTGGCGACATGTAATTTACACTCTAGCCGAGAAATCAAAAGGTCACGTCTGAAGAGGAGGCGAGGAAGGGGAGAGAGGGGCTCTGAGATGGCTCTGGGCTTGGGAGGCTCAGAACAAATCGCCCCAGGGAGGGCGGGGATGGATTTGTTTGGGGTGAAAGCCGAGGGGTTTGGGCTGGGGTGTCTGTGTGGGGATTGCTCCTGCCCTGGATCTGGACCCTGCAGAGGTTTGGGGTGTCGCTGTGGGGATTGCTCCTGCCCTGGCTCTGGACCCTGCAGGGGTTTGGGTTTGGGTTGTAGCTGTGGGGATTGCTGTTGCCCTGGATTGGCTCTGGACCCTGCGGGGGTTTTGGTTTGGGGTGTCTCTGTGGGGATTGCTCCTGCCCTGGCTCTGAACCCTGCAGGGGTTTGGGTTCTCACTGTGGGGATTGCTCCTGCCCTGGCTCTGCTGCCTCTGGACCCTGCGGGGGTTTGGGTTGGGTTCTCGCTGTGGGGATTGCTCCTGCCCTGGATTGGCTCTGGACCCTGCGGGGGTTTGGGGTGTCTCTGTGGGGATTGCTCCTGTCCTGACTCTGAACCCTGCAGGGGTTTGGGTTCTCGCTGTGGGGATTGCTCCTGCCCTGGATTGGATCTGGACCCTGCGGGGGTTTGGGTTTGGGTTCTCACTGTGGGGATTGCTCCTGTTCTGGCTCTGGACCCTGCAGGGGTTTGGGTTGGGTTCTCACTGTGGGGATTGCTCCTGCCCTGGCTCTGGACCCTGCGGGGGTTTCAGGCGGCGGCAGTGGGGCTGCCTGAGGTGGCACCCCCAGCGCTGCTGTCCTGGGCACCCTGCAGGCCGGGAGGAGAGGCCGGCAGAGCTCTCCCGCATCGATCCCCCGGGTGAGGACAGCTCTGGGTGTCCTGCCAGCTCCATCAGCACTGTGGGAATTCAGGAACTGCCCCGGCTATTTCTGGGCTGGGAGAGTTTTCAGCCTTTTATTCCTCTTCCTGTCGGGTCATCCGAGATTTGGCTGATTTCCCACGTCTGTGCCCAGGGGTTTGTGCCCCACAGCCCCGGCTCTCCGCCACCAGCTTTACCTCTTCGATTAATTAAAAATAGCAGGAATCAAACCTCTCCTGGGCGGACCTGGGGCTCTCCCAGCTGCTCAGCCCGGGGTTTGCATCCCCTCCCTGGGCTGCAAGGAGCAAACCTGGAGCCGTCCCCGGCCCTGGGGACACAGGATTTGTCCCTTCAGAGGAATTCTTGCTCAGGGCTGTGGGCAGGGAGGTTTGGGGCTCCTCGGGGCTGCCCAGCACAGGTTTCTCTGCAAAGCCAGGCTTCTGCTTTTTGAAAGGTTGTGCAACACATCTGGGCAAAGCCATTCCTGATTCTTCTTCTCCTTCTCCCCCCGGGCTGGGCTGAAGTGGGGAAGTTGGGGGAAGCAGCCCCGGGGGCGGTTGGCTTTGGGGTCTCACCTGGCACGAACGTGGGGGAGGCAGGTGGAGGGGCTGCTGCGGATGTGAAATCACAAGTGGAAGCTTCGGAGAGGGAAGAAATCCTTTTTGTGCGCTGTGGGGAGGCAGCCTGGAGCTGCTGGGGGAGGTTTGGCCGCCGGGCAAAGGCACGGGTGTCCTTTAGGGAAACCGGGCAGGCAAGGAGAAGCCCCGGGTGCACCCTTGGGTGCTCCCTGAGGGTGCACAAGGAGCCCGCAGCACCCACCCCCTGCGCTGGGATGCAGAGTTTGGAACTCCTGGGTGTGATTTTGGGTCAGTTTTGGCCAGATTCAGCAGCTGCCACATCACCCAGGAGGGTTTGCTGCTTGTCCTGGGGTGGGACATCCTCCCTGACCCCGGGGGTTGCTGAACATCCCTCGGTTCGCTTCGGGCGAGCGAAGTAAAAACCCCCCAGCAGCCGAGTTCTCCCCCTGCAGGGGCCACAAATCCGCTCAGGGGCGGACAGAAAATGCCCAGCCCGGTGTGGCAGAGCCTCAGCCGGGGCAGGGAGGATCCCTTTGATTTTCCACAGAGCCAAAAGCCGGCCCAGCGCCGGGACAAGGCTCTGGGAAAGGCGGGGTGGGACCGCAGTGACCCGCCGTGGTGGCACCTGCCGGGAGCTGGGTGCGCTTTAAGGCCCTTTGCAGCCCCAAAATCATCCCGAAATTCTGGGGCAAAGGAGCTGATCCTGCCCCACGGCCCGATCCCGGCTGGGATAACCCTGGTTTGAGCATCACCAAGCGCTGCCTTTTCCCGGGCACAGCTCCTCTGGGGGCTCTCAGCATCCCGGGGCTGAGCTGAGCTGCCCCAAAACCACCCCGAGCTGAGCTTTCCAGGGTCATCCCCCTTTCCACACGGCCACTGGGATTTTTGGTGGGGATTGAAAAGCTTCTGATCAAACCCGGGGCTTTTCCCCACCTCCTGGCCCTGGAGGAGGAAAGGTTTAATGAATCCCAGGAGGATGGGCCTGGCCCTGCGCTCTCAGGGCTCCTTCCATGCTTTTATTCCCTTTTTTTCATGGAAAATCTCCATAAACCGCCGGCCCTGGTGGCCCGGAGATGGAAACATCTGGTTCTCAAAGGGTGGAACTCCTGCTCTTAATGGCACGTTTCGGTTTTATGGATGGGATAATGCCCCTGGCTCGCTTGGCAGAGGAGAAATTGGGGTTTTCTGAGGTTTGAAGGGGTTTTTTGGTGGAGGAGGAAGGTTTTGGGGGGTTTCTGTGGAGGGTCTGCGTGTGTCTGAGCCCGTCCAGGATTTTGGGGACACAGCAGTGACAGCCTCACTGGGAACGTGCTGGAGCCCTAAAAATCCAGAATCTGGGGTTTTAGTGGACAGTAACAGACGTGAGTGAAGGTGGAGGAGTTGGGGCGTGGCTCAGGTGTCTTTTTGCACCTTTTTCTTCCCGAATCTGGGTGGTTTTCCCAACTGGGAGAGAGAAATCCGGGTTTTGGGCGATCCTAATTGGATTAGGAGCGTAAATAATCGAGATGTCAGCTGTTAATTGGCTAATTGGGATTTAAACGGCCTCGAAGAGGCACCATTTGGGGTCACTCTCAACCTGCAGGGGAGGGCTCACATCTCTGGGTGTGTGATGGATAAGGGTAACAAACTCCAGAGGGAGACTGCAAAAATGACATCAAGAGTTTTATTGACCTTGGAGCAGGAAAGAGCCGGGAATTCCGACAGGAATGAACCAGGAGTCACTTCAGGCCCCGGGAACGAACCAGGAGACCCCACAATTTCCACTCTTAATGCCCCAAAATCCAGATTAATCAGCCAGGAGTCACCTCAGACCCCAAAATTTCCACTTTCAATGTCTCAGAATCCAGAGGGATGATCCAGGAGTCACCTCAGAGCCCAAAATTTCCACTTTTGGTGTCCCAAAATCCAGATTAATCAGGCAGGAGTCACCTCAGAGCCCACACTTTCCCCTCCCAATGCCCCAAAATCCAGAGGAGCCCCCCACCAGCCCTGTCCTGAGCTGTTCCAGCCCCTCGGAGGCTCTCAGCCCCGCGGACAGCGGGTTATTTTCCATCTTTATCCCTCCCCGGGGGCGGCAGGAATGGCTCCCCCCAGGCCCTTCAGACGCTTTTAAACAGGGCAGCTCTTTGCCAGGTGCTGCTTTATGGCCCGGCAGGAGCAGGAAAAGCTCCGGGGCTGTTCAGAGGTGGTTGATTGATGGCCGGGATCACCAGCCCTGAGCGCTCAGAAAGGCAATTTTAACACGAGGTAGTTCTGGGGGAGGTGGGGAGGGCGCTGCCAGCTGAGCTGAGGGAGTTTGGGGTGTGTTTAGGGTCGATCTCGCAGAGTTTTGGGGTCTCAGGGTTGGTTTGGGGGTGTTGGAATGGTTTAAAATCCGTGGGCAGGGGCGTCTCCCACTGCCCCGGGGTGTCCATGGGTGCCAGGGGTCCTCTGGGTGCCCTGTGCCAGGTGCCCACCCCTCTCCGAGTGACCAATTTCCCGATATCCCAGCCCAATTCCTGCTCTCTGCGTTTGGAGCCATCCCCTGCCCCGTCCCGTGGAAATTCCCTGTCCCTGTGACGCTGTTTTACACCACAGGGACACAAACTCTGGACTTCAGGGGGCTGAAAATGACTCCCTTTATTTCCGTGTCTCCCTTTTATACCATTTCACAGCGAGCAGTTTGATTGGTGACAGAGGCAAAAGCTCTTCACTGCCGCTGCTCAGAGCAGAGGGACACCGAGAGGCCCCTCCTGAGAAAAAGAACAAATAATGAGGTTACAGTTACAAAAACTCTTGTTTATGGAAAATTCCCTGAAAAATGAAGAGTTTCAGGAAACCCGACGAGCTCAGGCAGGAGAGCAGAGCTACATCCCTGATTTGACAAACCCTGGAATTTATCATTTCCCTCTCCAGCACCGAGGCTTTCTGCAGACTTCAATCACAGGCTGCTCCAGGGAGGGACAAACCCAAGGTGCGAACCCTCCCAAAAAACCTCTCCCGTGCCTTTGATTTCCACCCCGGAGACTCTGTGCTGGTGTTTTCCTCCTCTGAGGAGCTCCGTGGCGGGGATCATCGCCCTGCAGGGAGCTTCAGCAGCGTTTTCCTTCCACCTTCTGCGGCACAAAGCGATTGCAGCTCCCCAGACCCCAGCCGCCTTGTCACGTCCCATTGACTGGGAGCTCAGCGCTAACCCCTGCCCCGAAATGGATAATGAAAGACGTTCAAAATATATCAAAATGGCATGGGTATTGATTTATTAATGCTAGGGAATGCTGCCCTAATTGAATTTCGGTCCAGGAAGTCAGTTAATGCAGCTGACAGTGATACAGGAATTCAATCTCCCCCAGCGCACTGAGTTAGGAGTGTTTTCTTCTCTCTTTGTTGTCAGTTGGATAAATAACAAATCAATTTGAATTTTCAACGAGGTTGCTAAAAACAAGGCGGGCTCGGCGCAGGGCTGAGGGCTGCTGGGGAGGGTCAGGAGGGGCCTCAGGGAGCACCCCTGGGTGCTCTGGGGTGTCCTGGGGCTGGGGAGTGGGTCCATCTCGGGCTGCAGAGGAGGGTAAATCCTCCTGTGGTCCCTTTTCCTGCTGATCCTGGCACGGAGCGCTGGGAATCTTCTCCTCCCAACGCCGCCTGGGCTGGGAGCTGCAGCTCCTGGCTCCCTTCCCTGAGCTCCGGGGTTCTCTCCCTGCCTGACCTGCCCAGAAATTCCAATATTCCGGGGTTTTTGGGGTTCTTTTTGGAGGGGAAGCAATCAGAAATCTCAGCAGAACACCAGGAGCTGCCTTTGGGTGTTGCCTCTCTGCATCCCCGTGGCTGCACCTTCCCTTTTTTGGATGCTGAACTCATCCATTGACTCTTGGTTCAGGCTCAGGCACCAAACGTTTGTCCCTAATGGAGTTTAGGATGGAACAACCAACGCCGCAATGGCAGAGCCCGGCCCTTCAGAGTCGCCCCTTTTCATTTCTCAGCGCTTTTATTTAAAAACTCCAGCTCAAATCCCACCCCCTCTCCTCGACCTTAATCCTGTGTTTGCTCTCCAGCCCTGCTGGGGTTGGTCTGGTCAAGAAGGCAGAGGAGCCCGAGTTAATTAAATCAACAGCTAACAGTGGAGGTTACCCACAAAAGTGAACCTTGGTGCCCCTAAAACCACTGACCAGAGAATGGCTGGAAAAAAACAAAACCACAGTTGGAGCGAAATGGAAAAAGAAATCTTCAGCTCTATATCACTTCAGCCAGCCACAGGTATCAGAATATTAATTGCTCTTTGACTTGATTTTGTTGTGGGATTAAGGGCACATTGTGGCTTATGAAGATCTTCTAGGAGCCACAAGGATGGATGCAAAATCCATCTCCGCGGCGTTGCTGCGCCTGCCGGAGCCCAGGACGCTGCTGGGGGAGCTCCAGGCTCCTGCTGGGGCCCTGCAGCTGCTGCCCCAACCCCTGCGCCCCCTTCCCTCGGCCCCAAACCTGGTCGGGGAAGGAGTGGGATTTTCCCGAAGCTGCTCTGGGCCCGCTGGTTTCCCTCCTCTGCAGAGGGAACTCGGAGGTTCTGCCTGATGGATGCTCCAGCAGGGAATTCTGCCGGGAAAACCCCCGTGTGGGAGATCACACACCACCGGGAAGGGTTTGGGGCAGGGACCAGCTGGGCTTTGGGGCTTCCTCTCTGCTGCAAGGGGCTCTCGCTGCTCAGGGTGCTGGAGGGTTCATCCCTTGTCCTTGGGTGTCCCTGTCCCTTCTCCCTGGGTGTTTCCATCCCTTCTTCTGGGTGTTTCCATCCTTCCTCCCCAGCTGTATCCATCCCTTCTCCCTGGGTGTCCCCATCCCTTGTCCTTGCGTGTCCCTGTCCCTTCTCCCTGGGTGTCCCAATCTCTCCTCCCTGAACATCTCTATTCCCTCTCCCTGATTATCTCCATCCCTTTTACTGGGTGTCTCCTTCCTTCTCCCTGAATATCTCCATCCCTCCTTCCCACGTGTCCCTGTCCCTCTTCCCTGGGTGTCTCCATCCTTTTTCTGAGTGTCCCCATCCCCTGTTCTGAGTGTCCCCATCCCCTGTTCTGGGTGTCCCCATCCCTTGTTCTGGGTGTCCCTGTCCCCTGTTCTGGATGTCCCCATCCCTTCTCCCTGAATTCCTGTTGTGACTGTGTTTCATTAGTGCAAT
Organism: Sylvia borin; assembly: GCA_014839755.1. Classification (NCBI taxonomy): domain Eukaryota; kingdom Metazoa; phylum Chordata; class Aves; order Passeriformes; family Sylviidae; genus Sylvia; species Sylvia borin. Next base: position 5,545,199 of record CM025981.1, on the reverse strand, counting down.
AATTAACATTTCCTGCCCTGTCCTGGCCGGGCAGAGGTTTCCTGCCTGCTGTGGGTGTGGGCTGGGGCTGCTCCATCCCTGCACAGGCCGAGGGAGAGGATGATGATGATGATGATGATGAAGGGACATTTGGGATATTTGGAGGATCAAGCTAGACCCTTTGGAGGAGACAGACCCCCCCCAGCTGCTGTCCCAGGCTCATTTCCATCCCCTCCCTGCCTTCCTCCCTCCTCCCGGGTGTGCCCAGCCCCGGGGGAGGCTCGGGGCTGCTCCTGCCCCAGGCTCCAGAGGCTCCGGCCACGTCGGGCACGGGGAGGAGGCTGCAGATGGAAGTGGGAGAGCAGCTAAAGCAGAAGCAGGAGGGTGGTGAACCACCTCGTCTGGCCGCGTCCCCCGGGGTGACCCTGAGCCCTGGGCTGGGCCGGTGGTGGCCCAGGAGGGATTTGGGGGTGTCTGGTGACCCCGTGGTGGCCCTGCCCTGCTGGGGCTGGTGGCAGCAGGGTCAGGGAGGAGCCCTGCCAGCTGTGCCCACCCTCCCCGTGGGGCTGGTGTCACCCGGAGCTGGGGACAGGCCACCCCTGGGGTCACCACTGCTGGGGACAGGGATGGAGAGCCCGGGCCCCCAGGGCTGGGAGGCCGCCAGGACCTGCCCTGCTCCTGGGCTTTCCCTGCACCGAAGCTGTGGCCTGGTATTTCTGGGTCTGAGGGATCTCAGCCTTCTGGGGCAGCTGCTGACTTTTACCTGAGGAAAAAGTCCTCAAGAGAGTTTCTTCTCAAAACAATCCTGGCAAACAATCCTCCTTTCTCCAAGCAATCCTTCTCCAGCTGGGGTTTTGCTGGTTTTCCAGTTGACTAGTGGCATTAGAGAGGCGTTATTCCTATTCACCAACCATTTAAAGTCTGTATGGGAGCACCTTAGAAAAGGCAGTAAGAATTAGAAAATACAGCTTTTTTCTGTGCTCTTTGCCTTCTGAAACATTTGGAGCCTTTCCTTCGTGTCCTACAGCCACACAGAGGGGGTTTGGGCTGTGGCAGGGCCTGTCCTGGCCGAGGTCACCCTTTGGTCACCACCTCTGTCACCCTGGTGGCACCTCCTGGCACGGCCTGGGCTGTCACTCTGGGGTTTTGGGCACTCCCATCTCCTGTCACCGAGGTCCCCGGGGAGCCGCGAGTGCAGAACGTGAGCCCAGCCTTCATTAAGCAGCGCATTAACGAGCCCCCGTTTGTTTATCTCCAGCTCAAAATCTCCGAAGACGCTCCTGGATGCGCCCAGGGCAGCGGAGCCCGGCCCTGTAATGGCTCATTAATGTGTTTGAGGCCGGGGAGACAAGTTGGGCTTGGCAGGCAGGAGGCTCAAAAATGCTTTTATGGCAGAATGACCAGGAGTGCCTCGGTGATTGCCTCCAAATTCCCAGCGAATTAATGAATAATAGACAAATAGATGAATAATAGATATTGCAGAGGGTCGGCTATTGCCAGGCAGGGGAGGGCCAGTCCCTGTGCCAGGACAGCGGGGTGACAGGACACGCTGGGAAAGCCACCGCGGCTGGGGCTGCTCTGGACAGCCCCGGGAGGAGGAGGATGAAGGGATGAAGGGATGAAGGGATATTTGGGATATTTGGAGGATAAAGGGGTATTTGGAGGATCAACCCGCGCCCTTTGGAGGAGACAGAAATCCCCCAGCTGCTGTCCCAGCCTGGCTCAAACCCTCACTTCCATCCCTTCCCCGCCTCCCTCCCTCCTCCTGGCTGTCCCCGGTGGAAGGGCTCGTGGCACTGCGGGTGACAAACCCGGGGTGATGCTCCGGGGGGGTTTTTGGGGTGCTGTGCCCGAGTTGTGCCCTCAGGAGGTGGCAGACCCTGCTGGGACACGCTGTGGGATATGTGATTGGGGCTTTTTGGGGACACAACGGGGGACACGGCCGTGCTCCGGGGCTGGGGGTGCCCGGACTGTCCATCCGCTGGTCAGAGGCTCCGGCCACTCCCAGAGTGTCCATCCGCTGGTCAGAGGGAGCAGCACTAGAGGGAGACAAAGCCCCGCGCTCGTTGGGGGCGCCCAGGGGTGGGAATGGGGACCCAAGGGACAGGAACAGGAATGTCATGGGATTGGGAATCCCATGGGACGGGAGTGGGGTCCTATGGGATGGAAATGGGAATCCTATGGGATGGGAATGGGAATGGGAGTGAGAATGGGGATGGGGATGGGGAATGGGGATGGGGATGGGGATGGGGATGGGGAATGGGGAATGGGGAATGGGGAATGGGGAATGGGGAATGGGGAATGGGGAATGGGGAATGGGGAATGGGGAATGGGGATGGGGATGGGAGTGGGAATGAACATGGGAAGCCCGAAAAATAAAACAAGTCCGTTTAACCAATGCAGCAGGCCGAGGCTGCTCTCGAGCACAGCTGAGCCTTTCCCCTCTCTCGGCTCTGCCTGCCCGCAGAAGCTGCAGCACTGCTGAGCTCTCGGGTGACGCTGGTTTTGGGGTCACAGTGAAACCCCCTCAGGCAGAGAGCCCCGGGTCAGCCTGGCACCAGGCAAACCTGGGCAAATAACAATTCAATCATCCATTGCACCCTCCGTGTCACGGCCCCGGGGTGGGCACGGCCCCGGGCGAGACTCTGGGGAGGGTTTTGGGGTGTTTGGGGTGAGGGCTCAGTCCAGGTGTCAGACGCTGTCTGTGCTGCCAGCCCAGAATATCCTCTGTGGTCAGGCTGAGAGATGCAAACCAGCTCTTGCTCGACTTTGTTTAGTTGTTTAGAGCCACCGTTTGTCTGGTTTTGGCTCCTAACCCGAGCAGCCTCATTTGTTTAGGCAGCTCATCTGGCCCAGGGCTCGAAAAAAAGAAAAAGAAAAAGGGTTTTTCTGGGACTCTTTGTAGGCACTGAGCACAGCCAGAGCTCCTGGTGCTGCTCGGGGACAGCCGCGGTGGCTCCTGCGGGACCTGGGGGCAGCTGAGCTGTTGGGACACCCGCAGGAGCCTCAGGAATTCCCTGCAGGAGGCTCCCAGCGCCTCTGTGGGGTGGGGAATTGGAGCATCTTTAGGGCACCTGAGCGAGGTCCCCAGGGCGGCCCCTCTGAGCACCTTGGCCGTGTCCTGCAGGAGCTGGGACAGCCCAGGTGACATCCCAGGTGACATCCCCGGTGACATCCCCAGGTGACATCCCAGGTGACATCCCAGGTCACAGCCCAGGTGACATCCCCAGGTGACATCCCAGGTGACATCCCAGGTGACATCCCGTGGCTGACGTGCTGGTGGCACCCCAGGGAGGGGTTTGTAGCCAACCTGGGTGAGTCTTTCCCCTCCTTCTCCCGTTTCTTCCTTCTTCTTTTCCCCCTTTTCTCTCTCTGAACTAAAGGTGTGGAACTCAATATCCAGAACAAACGGACCAGCTCCTCCCCCTGCCACCCCATCCATCATTAACGTCCAGGGATGTTAATTAATTACAGCCCGAATGAGCTCGGAAGGGCCTCGCTGAGGAGCCTGGAGGTTGGCAGCCAGGAATAACTTTATTTTTTCTGTAATGCTGCCGCAGTTTGGGGGAGCGGGCTGGGGGGAGTCGGGGTTGTTTTTATTTGTTTATTTATTTCTGGCCGAATTTTCACTCGGGGGTTGTTTTGGTTTTGTTGTGCCTGTGCTTCATTAGCGCAGTAATTAACCCTTTGTGCCCGGGCCTGGCTGGGCAGAGGTTTCCTGCCTGCTGCTGCCGTGGGCTGGGGCGGCTCCATCCCTGCACAGGCCCAGGAGGAGGAGGAGGAGGAGGATGAAGATGAAGGGCGATTTGAGGGATCAACCTGCACCCTTTGGAGGAGATGGCAAACCTCCATCAACCGGGAATAGCAACATCACAAAACCCCCTCGGGACAACCCTGGAGCCGCTGCATCTCTCCTCTTGAGTTTGGGGCAGCCCGTGATGGGAAATCCCAGGGCGGGGACGAGCCTCCCGTCCTTCCTCAGGGAATTTCAGTGCTCTTTTTCCCCCTTCTCCTGACACAAAGGAGAAAAGCTCAGCCGAGCCCTGGCGGATCTCCGCCGCTGAGTCCCGCAGCGCTGCTGCTGCTGCTGCTGCGGGCCCTAATGCAGGAGATCATTAAAGATCAATAAAAGGATCATTAACAGCGCGACGCCCTCGGCCGAGCGCCCGGGCTGCAGAAGCTCCCCCTGCCCACTTAATCCGGCCATAAAAACGGCACCATGAGCTCATTGTGCTGGGTGTCAGCAAGACGGATGGGCCGGGGCCGGGGGCGCGGCGGCGGCGCGGAGCAGCGCCCGTAATGCGCCCGGAGCTGCGCGGCTTTAACGGGAACTGCGCGGAAAGAGCGCGGCGCTCCGGGAGGGGAGGGGGTCGGGGGGCAGGAGGATGAGGGATTGGGATCGGGGTGTGAGGATAAGGCGGGATCGGGATCGGGATGTGAGGAAAGTGCGGGATTGGGGTGTGAGGATAATGCGGGATCGGGGATCGGGGTGTCAGGATAAGGCGAGATCGGGGTGTGAGGATAATGCGGGGTTTGGGGTGTGAGAATAATGCGGGTTTTAGGGCCCTCGGTGTGAGAATAATGAGGGATTTAGGGCTCTGGATGTGAGAATGATGCGGGATTTAGGGTGTGAGGATGATGCAGGATTTGGGGTGTGAGAACAACGCAGGATTTAGGGCCCTCGGTTTGAGAACGATGCGGGATTTGGGGTGTGAGAACAATGCGGGTTTTAGGGCCCTCGGTGTGAGAACGATGAGGATTTGGGAGGTGTGGAGCAGGGCTGGGCTCTGGTTACAGCGAAAGCAGCCCCGAGGGGCTCCGTGGGGACGCCGGGGCTGCGGGGCTTTGGGGTTCCAAACTCAGCCCCTCGCCTCTCGCCCGGCTCCGGAGGGGCTCGCTCCGCCTCGCCCGTGCCTTGGAGGCGCCTCTCGGGCTGGTAAAAGGTTTGTTTTCATCAAGAGCAGCCGGCCTTGGCCCTTTCCTGGGCGCCTTTTCCCGATTTTTGCGTTGTCCCAGGCCCTGGGGTGACCCTGGGCCGTGCCCTGCCCGTGCCTCAGTTTCCCCGGGCCCCTGGGGACAGGTGGAGCGGTGTCACTGAGGGGTGCCCAGGGTGAGCCCCTCGATGTGTTCTGTCCCTGGGCACGGAGTTACAGCGGCCGCAGAACCGCTCGGCCCCGTAATTAACAATTCCTAATGAAGGGGGCGGGGCTGGCCGCGGGGGACGGTCTGTGGGATCCCGGGGGACGAATCCTGCCGTGCTGCTGGGGGCAATCCCCAATGTCCCCAATGTCCCCAGTGTCCCTGGTGTCCCAAATGTCCCCAATGTCCCCAGTGTCCCCACTGTCCCCAATGTCCCCAATGTCCCCAGTGTCCCCACTGTCCCCAATGTCCCCAGTGTCCCCAATGTCCCCAGTGTCCCCCAATGTCCCCAATGTCCCCAATGTTCCCAGTGTCCCCGGTGTCCCCCAATGTCCCCAGTGTCCCCAATGTTCCCAATATCCCCAATGTCCCCAATGTCCCCAGTGTCCCTCATGTCCCCAATGTCCCCAATGTCCCCAATGTCCCCAATGTCCCCAATGTCCCCAATGTCCCCAGCATCCCAAATGTCCCCAGCATCCCCAATGTCCCAGTGTCCCCCGTGTCCCCAATGTCCCCAGTGTCCCCGGTGTCCCCCAATGTCCCCAATGTCCCCAATGTCCCCAGTGTCCCCGGTGTCCCCGGTGTCCCAAATGTCCCCAGTGTCCCCAATGTCCCCAGTGTCCCCAGTGTCCCCAATATGCCCAGTGTCCCCGGTGTCCCCCATGTCCCCAATGTCCCAATGTCCCCCAATGTCCCCGGTGTCCCCCTTGTCCCCAATGTCCCCAATGTCCCCATGTCCCTCAATGTCCCCCAATGTCCCCGGTGTCCCCCTTGTCCCCAATGTCCCCAATGTCCCCCGTGTCCCCAGTGTCCCCAATGTCCCCGGTGTCCCAAATATCCGCAGCGTCCCCAGTGTCCCCGATGTCCCCAATGTCCCCAATGTCCCCCATGTCCCCAATGTCCCCGGTGTCCCCAATGTCCCCGATGTCCCCAATGTCCCAAATGTCCCCAATGTCCCCAGTGTCCCCGGTGTCCCCAGGGTGGCCCCACAGGCTCACTTTGGGGACATTTGACATTTCCCGGGGCTGGAGGAAGTCACCTGGAGGCTCCGGGTTGTGACTTTTGGCACCGAAACCTTCCCGAAGCGCCTCCAACGAGGCGTTTCCCCCCCGCTGCGATTTTTATGTTATTGTTGGTTTTCTCTCCCTTTTCTGATCTGCTTTTGACGTTCGGATCCTCGACCCGCTCCCTCGCACTTCTCCAAATCGCTCCGGAACTGGGAGAAACTGAATTTAGGGTGGGTTTTTTGCCTTCCACAGCCGCCTGCTCGCTGCCCTGGCCCTGTGCTGGTGTCACCCATTGTCACCCATTGTCACCAATGTCACCGTTGTCACCCATTGTCACCAATGTCACCGTTGTCACCCAGCCTGCCCTGGTGCCCCCAAAAAACCACTGAAACGTGATCGTTTGGGGTTATTTTTAGGCGTTTTGGGGGGTGTTTTCTGTGTTTTGTTCGGAGCTTTTGTGTGTGTGGTTTATTTTTGGGTTTTGGGGGGTTTTTTTGGTGTTTTGTTTTGTTGTTGGGTTGGGTTTTTTGGGTTTTGGGGGTGGTTTTTCTTTTTTCTTTATTTTATTTTATTTTATTTTATTTTATTTTATTTTATTTTATTTTATTTTATTTTATTATTATTTTGGGGGGTTGGGTTTTTTTTGGGTTTTGGGTTGTTTGTTTTTTTTTCCCCTCTCCCCATCTCGAGTCACCTGCCAACTTCCAAACCCGAATCAGACCAAATTACAATAAATAATCAACATTTTCATTTCGGGGCGGTTTTTGGGAGGAGCTTTGGCGGGAAGGTGTGGGGCACCCCTGGGTGCCTCAGCAGCACCCACCGGTGTCCCCGCGGGTGGCTTCGGGCTGACGTTGTCCCCAGGATGAGCCACCCTCGGCTCTGCTGCGGCTCCTCACCCGCCCGGGGGGGACCAGGGAGGGGACAGTGACATCGGGGGGCTGTGACCTGCCACCTGAGGGCATCGAGAGGGCCAAAAATGGGCGTTTTCACCCCGAAAACTCCGTCTCTGAGGGAGCCAAAAATGGGCGTTTTCACCCTAAAAAGTCCGTCTTTGAGGCAGCCAAAAATGGGCGTTTTCACCCCAAAAACTCCATCTTTAAGGGAGCCAAAAATGTGCATTTTCACTTCATAAACGTCGCCCCTGAGGGAAACGTGTGAACCCTGAAGGAAAAAAAAGGGGTTTTGGAAACTGTGGGCGGAATTCCCGACACCTGCCCGCGCTCGGAGGCGCCCTGAGCACCCCTAAAGAGGGGTCTTATTTCAGACAAGAGCTTTGGGCTTCCTTTGAGGGTTTGTTTTGGGGTTTTTTTGGTGTTTTGGGGGGTTTTTTTAGGCAGAACTTTTTTTTTTCCTTTTTTTTTTCTGTTTGAAGAGGAGAGGAAAAATAATCATAATAATAAAAAAAAGAATAAATATTAATTAAAATCCCCTTTTGTGAAGAGGGGTTTTTTGTGTGTATTTTGGGGTTTTTTTTTTAGGCAGAACTTTTTTTTTCTTCTTTTTTTCTGTTTGAAGAAAAGAGGAAAAATAAATAAAAAATAATAATAAATAATAATAAAAAAGCCCCTTTTTGATGCTTTACCCTGCAGAAAAGATCAGTGCAAAGACGCGCTGTGAGGTCGAGACCAATCACCGCTGCAGGGGGCTGGCGCGGGACGCTTTTTCTTAAAAAAAATTAATTTTTTTTAATTTTTTGGGTTTTTTTGAGTGGAGGGGGCTCGGGTTTCTTCCTTTCCTGGCCGTGCCTGTGACTCAGCCGGCGGCAGCGGAGACACGAGAGGAGCCGAGGCACAAACCGCACGTCTGCAGGAGGTTCCCACGCTCTGCCTTTAAATAACGCCCCGAGCTCGAGCAGCGCTTCCTCCCCGTCCTCTTCCTCTCCTCGCGCCTTCCCCTTTCCCGCAACCCCCCAAACAAACGAAAAAATTAAAAAAAAAATCCACCTCAAGCGGGTTTTTTTTTAAATTATTTTTATTTATTTTTTTCCCCCCGGGTTTTCTGGCGTTTTTGGGTGGCGCTGGAGGCACCTGTCAAAAGCCAAAGGGGAGGAGAAAAATAATAAAAAAAGATGAATAAACGAAGCGAGATTCATTTATTTCATTTCTGATGAATAAAGATTCATTTGTTGCGTTTATTGTGGGGAAAAAAAAGGCGGGGTGAGAAAGGAAGGAGGGAGAGAGGAGAGGGGACAGGAGAGGGGACAGGAGAGGGGACAGGAGAGGGGACGGGGACAGAGGGGACAGGGACAGGGACAGGAGCCCCCAGCCCTTCATGGGGGACATCCAACCCTTCACCAGGAGCTCCCAGCTTTTTTTGGGGGTCTCCAAACCCTCACAGGGACCCCCCGGCCCTTTTTGGGGACACCGGGACCTCCAGACCTTTATGGGGACATCCAGAACTTCCCGAGGACCTTCAGACCTTTTTGGGGATCTCCAAACCTTCACAGGGACCCCCAGCCCTTTTTGGGGACCCCCAGCCCCTTTTGGGGACCCTCAGTCCTTTTTTTGGGACCCTCAGCCCTTTTTGGGGACCCCCAGCCCTTCCTGGGGCCCCCCGGGTGTTTTTGGGGACCTGGGGACCCTTGGGTGCCTTGGAGACCAAACCAGCGCCCATTTTCAGCACTTTTCAGTTTAAGGATGGAGGCGAAATTTTGTATTTAAAAGCGAAAAGAAAAGGGTGGGGGAAATGAGGGTTTTGTGGGGAAAAGGCTGAATCTCAGCCAAGCTCCAGGGTAAACTTTATTTTTTCTTTCTCCCAAAATGAGTTGTTTTAATCTAAAGCGTTTTAACGAAAAAATAAGTGAATCTCCTCGATTGAGATGTGTGAGAGGCTCTGTGAAGGGCGGGAAAGAATTCAATTGATATAAAAATGATTTCAAATAAATAAATATATTTTTTTAAACATATGCTCATGCATGTGTGCTTTGATATATTTAAACCCTGGATCACTCAAGGTCTTCCAGAATTCCATGACAATAATAATAACAATAATAAATGATCATATTTACTATTAGAATACTGATTTTACAACTATTACTGTACTAGTAGTGGTTTTATTTTATTATTTTTTTTAAATTTCACGTTAATTATTATTATGAAACGTTTTCAACTGTTTTTGTGACCACACATCGAAAGTTTTCCCAACCCTCTGATCTGGATTTTAGACTTGAAAAGGCCCGGGAGGCGCAGGATCAGAGCCTCAGGGCGGGAGGCTGGGCTGAGGGATGCAGGAGGAGCAGTTCCCACCTTTCCTCCGCAGCCCGGGCTGGGAATTCTCCTCTTTTGGCTCAAATCCTGCTGGCTGCAGGCAGCGCAGAGAGGAGGTTTGTCAGGGTTTGTCAGGGTTTGTCACCCCTGTGCTCAGCTCTGATGGCCCTGAGCTCATCCTGCCGGGGGCTGTTATGGGGGAAAATTTTGGGATTTTGAGCTCGTTGAGATCCCCAAGTTCCCCCTGCCCTGTCCCCTGGAGGTGACACCCCCAGAGACCCCCGAGCTCCTGCAGGACACTCCCTGGGGCGTGGAGAGCTCGGGCCAGACACGAAATTCCCCTTTTGGGCCATAAATCGGTGTTTGTTCTCTCCCCGTGCCCGGGCGGCTGCAGACGCCTCTGACCCCAAAAAGGGAAGCGAATTTCCGAATTTCCTCGTGCTCCGGGCACGGCTCGAGCTCGGGGGGGTTCTGATTTTCCCTCCCCGGGGCTGGAAGCGGCTCCGGCCCCGTGAGCAGCTCCTGGCCGGGCTGGGAAATGTCCCCAAGCCGCTCAGAGGGACGGGGATGTCACCCCGGGTCAGCACAGGGCCTGTGACAGCGGGGTCAGGCAGGGGACACTGCTGTGACCTTCCTGGTCCTGCTCTGTCCTGTGACAGCGGCGTGACCCGGCCTGGGGCTCCTTCCTCGGGCTGAAATGTCCTGGGCAGAGTGTCACCTCTGTCCTGGGCTGGCTGTCACCTGTCTGGGCTGGCTGTCACCTCTGTCACCTCCATCCTGGGCTGGCTGTCACCTCTGACCTTGCCTGGGTGTCACCTCTGTCACCTCCATCCTGGGCTGGCTGTCACCTCTGTCACCTCTGTCCTGGGCTGGCTGTCACCTCTGTCCGGGCTGGCTGTCACCTCTGTCACCTCTGTCCTGGGCTGGCTGTCACCTGTCTGGGCTGGGTGTCACCTCTGTCACCTCCATCCTGGGCTGGCTGTCACCTGTCTGGGCTGGCTGTCACCTGTCTGGGCTGGCTGTCACCTCTATCTGGGCAGAGTGTCACCTCTGTCCTGGGCTGGCTGTCACCTCTGTCACCTCCAGCCTGGCTGGCTGAATGGATGGATGGTTCAATGGATGGATGGATGGATGGATGGATGGATGGATGCATCAATGGATGGATGGTTCAATGGATGGATGGAGGGATGGGTGGAGGGATGAACACACGGATGGATGGATGGATGGGTGGATGGATGGATGGATGGAGGGATGGATGGATGGATGGATAGTTCAATGGATGGATGGGTGGATGGATGGATGGATGGTTCAATGGATGGATGGAGGAATGGGTGGAGGGATGAACACACAGATGGATGGAGGGATTGCTGATGGATGGTTCAATGGATAGATGGTTCAATGGATGGATGGATCAACGGATGGATGGTTCAATGGACGGACGGGTGGCTGCAGTGACCCTATGGCCGGTCCCCGCTCTGCCCCCCCAGGCAGTGGGCTCACAAGGGGCTTTGTGCAGCCCTGCCGTTCCCAGAGCGGGCTGGCGCCGGCCGGGAGCACCGGCAGGGCCCGGACACCGCCGGGAGGAGTTCCCGGGCCGGGAGCACGGGGATTCAGGGATCACAGGGATCACAGGGATCACATGCCTGCTTTCCCATGGCCCGGCCAGGGATGTGGCTTTGTGGCCTCGTGGCTCGGGCACAGGGTCATGCCTTGGTGAGCCCTGGGCTCCTGAAGCCTCCTTGGGGCAGGAACTCTGGAGCTTGGGCACCTAAATCCTGAATCCTTGGGGATTTGGGTTTCCCCCTGTTTTGGGAAAGGCCTTGGGCAGGGCCAGGGCTGTGCTGGGGTGGGTTTGGGGGGTTTGGGGTGTTTGTTGGTCCAGGTTTGTTGGGGTCAGCCCCAGGGAAGGGGAGAAGAGCTGGGGGGGGACATCGGGGCTGCTGCCCTTGAACTCGGTGTTTTATTTACTGACTTTATGTAACACCCTGAATACACAAACACACGACTTTGTAACTCCCGTGGGAGGTGGATCTGCCCTCCCTGGTGCCTCCTCACGGCCTGGAGTGACCCCAGGAGGGGCTGGAGGGCCCCAGCAGGGCAGGGCAGGGCAGGGACACCCCAAAGGACAAAGCACAGCCAAAATCGGTCCTTCGGAGCAGCTTTGGGCCTGGCTTTGAGCGTGCAGAAGGTTCTGCATCCTTCTGAGACGGGTTTTGGTGTGATGACACCACCTTTGGGAGGCCTTTTGAGCAGGAGGAGGCAGGGGGGTGAAGGGAGCAGAGGAGCCCACGATGGTTTGGGTTGGAGGGGATTTAAACCCCATTTTACCCCCTTCCCGTGGCAGGGACACCCCCCAGTGCCCCCGGCTCGCCCCAGGCCCCGTCCAGCCTGGCCTGGGCCATGCCAGGGCTCAGGAATGGAGCTGGGGATGGGATAAGACGGGGGCAAAGGGGAAATCCAGCCTGGCTCCCCCACGCCCGTGTCCCTGCTCGGGGCTGGTGGCATCACAGACGTGTCCTTTGTACTCCCTGCAGTTAATTAAAGGCAGTCCCGTGGCAGGGAAAGAAGAGAAGTTTATAAAAACCACTTGCAGGCTTCTTTTGAATCTCTCCTTCTCCCTCCCTGAGCCAGATGAAGAAACGTCGGGGTTTGAGGCGCTCGTTTAAAAATAAAACAGAAATCTCACGTCTCGTCTGCGACTTCCACACAAATAAGGGACTCATGAAAGCAATAAACATCTTTGTCTCAGACACCGTTTTTTTTTTTTATTAAATGGGGAAGAATTAAACCACTGCACCAAGGCTGGAACGTGGCCAAACGGTGAAACATTTGTTTAGGATTAGGACAAGAAATCCTCGTTTTCTCCGAGGAGCTTCTCCTGCCCGGCTGCCACCAGAGCAGCAAAACCTCCGGGGGGGTTAATTCCACTTCCTCGTGGCTTTTGGGGGGACACAACCACAGCCACAGCTCGCCTTTGCTCTTCTGGGCGTGTCCAGAGGGGATGGAGAGGTTCCTCCTCCCGTGGAGGACATCAGCGTCCACCTTGGGATGCTTCCAAAACATCGGGATGTTGGTCTCCAGGCACAGCCTTTATCCTCCTCTTCCTCAGCTCTAAAAAAGCTTTAAACTCTTATTATTACTGTTGTTATTATCATTGCTATTATTATCCTTACTATTATTATTACTACTATTATTATTGCTATTGTTATTACTAATAATTTCAATTTATTACTATTATTTTATTATATTACTATTACTACTATTATTATTTTCAAGGCAGCGGGACAGCCAACGTCTCTGTGATCCGGGGTTATTTTCCACAACGTAAATGTATCCAAAGGGAAAAAAAAAATAAAATAAAATAAAAAGAAAGAAAAGGGAAAATAAAGCAGAAACAATGATTTTTTTCCATTCCCACTGGAAGCAGCGAGCGCCTTTGGAACATGAGGAATGTATTACTGGGGCTATTGTAAAGGAAAATATAAAAACAACCAAAATAGGAGGAGAAGGGGAGATTAAAAAAAAAAAAAAAAGCCTCAATTGGTAAGGGAGACGCTGAAAATTGGGCTTTTATTCAGCAATTGGTGAACCCTGGGCCGAGGGAGAGGAGGCTCCAGGGTCTGAAATTGCGCGTGGGGAGGGGCAGGGATCCCTGTGACACTGGAAGGGACATCCTGCCACCCGGGATGGTGCCATCGGCCCGGCAAGGGGCAGCCCTGGGGGGCCCACAGCCCTGGGGGGTCAGATCCTTGAGGGGTTCAGATCCATGAGGGATTGACATTTTTGAGGGATTCACATCCTTGAGGGATTTACATCTCTGAAGGATTCAGATCCTTCATGGATTCAGATCCCTGAAGGATTCACATCCCTGAGGGATCCACATCCATGAGGAATTCACATTTCTGAGGGATTCACATTTTTGAGGGATTCACACCCCTGAAGGATTCAGATCCCTGAAGGATTCAGATCCCTGAGGGGTTCACATCCATGAAGGGTCCACATTTTTGAGGGATTCAGATCCTTGAGGGATTCACACCCCTGAGGGATTCACACCCCTGAGGGATTCGCCCCACGAGGGTTTATCCCCAGCCGGGAGGAAACACCTCTTGGGCTCTTTTCTCCCGGGGTTTTGGCCTCCAGAGCCGCTGTTCCGCGCTCGGTGCGCTCACGGCGGCCGCCCCGGGCTGTGAGGTGAGAGGGTTTTATTAAAATAACTCCTAAACCCCTCCGAACAGCGAGTGACACGAGTGTCCCAGCCCGGCCGGGGACAGCCAGACAGACTGACAAACCCCGGAGAGGGTCACTGCCGGGGCTGATCCGCTCATTAAAGGATAATTAATTAACTAACGAGCCTCGCTCGGGGCTTTGCAGCATCCCCGGCTCCATCCGGGCGGTTGTCCCGCAGCTGGAGGGAATTTTCCCGCAAGGAAAAAAACCTCGGAGAGCCCCGGGGGATGCTCCGGGCTCATTCCCGAGGCTCCCGGGGGATGATCCCGGCTGCAGCTCGGCTCCACCCGGCCAGGAGCCAGCGAAGAGCCGCGGAGAACTCCCTCAATCCCAAACACCGGAATACTCCCCGCTCCCGTCCCGTTTATTGCAGTGTCTCTCAGAACGGAACGCTGCTGCTGCACCCCAGGGTGCTGAGGGAGGGTGCTGGAGCCGGGACTGGGGCTCTGGATGCCGGGAAAAGCAGGGAAAAGGCAGGGAGAAGGCAGGGAGAAGCCAGGGAAGGTGTTCCTTCAGCCTCTGGCAGGGATTGAAATGCCAGGCGTGGCCGAGCTGCTCCCCTGGGAACCGGGGGATGGTTTGAGGTGATTTCAGCGGCTCGGAGCAGGAATAAACGCCCCGCGGAAGGCTGTTTGGGGAAGGATTTGGGGAAGGATGTTTTCCCTGCTTAGGGCAGAGAAAGTGCCAGCCAGGGATCCTACAGGTGAAATCCGAGGGGCTGCTCCAAACCCGGACCCCGGCGCTGCCACGCCGTGTTTTACTGGGGCACTTTCGGGCCCAACTCCCTTGAAACTGAAAAATTGAACAGTTGATGGTGGGGTTTTTTTGGGGTTTTTTTTTTTGGTTTTTTTTTTTGTTTGTTTGTTTGTTTGTTTGTTTTTGGTTTTGTTTTTGTTTTTTTAATTAGCCCAGGGTCACTTTGGAAAACGAGGGAGTTTCCCATTCTATTTTTCCCTAGGCTTTGGGAGGCGCAGCCCCAGCCCCGAGTCCCGGTCCCTGGCGGCCTGAGGGCGCTTGGAGCAGCCGGGGACACTGGGACATGTCCCTGCCCATGGCACAGGTGGCACTGGAGGGGTTTCAGGTCCCTCCAACCCAAACCATTCCACGACTCCCTGACCTCCCCTGCCCTTCCCACACCCAGCTCGGGGGAAAACCACAACCCCACCTCCCCAACCCTCACTTTTGGAGGGCGGGCAGCCTCGGGGTGGGTCAGGACACTGAAAAATGGGATTTTCCCAGCGCAGCTCCGTGCCCGTGGGAGAGGCAGGGCTGCTCCTGCCCTGTCTGGGTGAGTTCTCCATTTCCCACAGAGCTCCAGGGGCTCTGGCAGTGCCCGGGCTGCGGCCGAGGCGCCCCGCAGCTGCCCCAGGCGCCTCCTGCTTGCGTAGGAACTTCTGATGAGGAACTTCTGCAGAAGCGCAGATGAGCTCACGCTGCTGAAGGCGGCTTCCCTGCCCGAGCTGAGCGACAGAGGAGGAAACAGTGACCTCAGAGCAGCCCCAAACAACGAGCTGGAGCTGGCCCCGCTCACAGCCACACAGCAGAAAAGCACCTCCTGCCTCGCGTTTAGCCGGTGACTAATTCCCCCACGCTGGGGACAGCTCTGGCCCTCAGGGGATGTGGCAATGGCGCGTGGATGCGCAGCTGGGATGAGTTTTTGGGAGCTGCTCTACGAGCTCCAGGTTTATTGCTGGGCCACGCTGGGCGAAGTCACCCCCGCCAGAGTCTGCGTGGAGAGGGAGATGTGAAAGGAGCGTCCGCACAGGAAAAAGCCAACCTGAGGGAGGAGCAAAAGCAGCACAACCCCGTCAGAGCAGAAGTCGCATCCCCAGGGTTGTTCTGAGAGTGCGAGTGGTGAATAACGGCAACAGAAAACAGATTAACCTGACAAAAATGGTGTGAGAGGCACGGGCTGAGGTTTGCGACACGGGGAACTCTCCACGTGCAGCCAGGGGATATCTCAGCATCTTCTGAGAGTTTAGCCCCGAGGTTTCCGCAGCCCTGCGGGGTGTGGGCGGCACAGCCCAGCCCCGTTTCCCCTCCCAGCCAGGGGATATCTCAGGATTTTTGGGGAGTTTAGCCCCGAGGTTTCCCCAGTGCCCCGTTTCCCCTCCCAGCCAGGGGCAGGCGATGCACAGGGACCCTGCACGGGCCAGGAGGTGTCTGGGGCCAGGGGCTGCCCTCGGGACGAGCAGTTCTGGGCTCCTGAGGCCCTTCTGGTGTCCCACGGAGGAGTTCAGCAGAACTCGGCCAGCGCTGTGAAGCTTCTGCTGAGACGTGACCTCTGAGAGACCCGAGGCAAAAGGGAAATTGGAGTTCCCTGTCTGAGACCAGCAGCGCCTCGGGCAGCTGCCAGACCCTCCTGGGGGGGGACAGCCCTCCTGTCCCCACGGAGAGGGACAGACAGGGACAGGGAGGGGCAGGGAGGGATGGAGAGGGGCGGAGAGGGACAGACCCCGCGGCCCTGGCACAGGCAGGCCCCGGGCCAAGGTTTGCCCTGGGGCTGAGCTGTGGGATCGTTCTCCCCAAGGGTCACTTTCTCTCCTCACCTCGGACTGCCCCAAAGGGAACCTTCCAGAGCAGAGCCCAGCACAGCTCCCTCGTCCCCTGGGGGCTCAGTCACCCCTGGGGGCTGTCACCCCTGGGGGCTCAGTCACCCCTGGGGTCTCGGTCACCCCTGGGGGCTCAGTCACCCCTGGGGACTGTCACCCCTGGGGGGCTCAGGCCCGTCCCTGGCCCCTCTTTGGGCCGTTGTTTTCTGGCCCTTCCCAGGGAAAGGGGTGACAGGAGCGCTGCCACCCGCCCCACACCCACAGCCATCCCAACATTTGGGGCCCGGCCGTGGGAACAGAGCTGGAAAAGGCTCCTCGGGCAGCTCCACTGCCCCTCCACCAGCCAGGGGCCAGGGGTTTGTGTTTCCCACCCCTCCAGGAGGGCAGTGAGCGCTGGCTCCGGCTTTACCGAAGCACCACGTCTCTCCAAGGGCAGGAAGACCTCGGTGCAGCATTTCCCCGCGGCAGCAGGGCTTCGCTCGGCACGTGCGGGAGGATTTCCCTGTGCCTTGGAGCTGTGCCCGGAGCCTTTCCGTGACAGCGCTGCTCCCAGCTCCTCTCCCTGCAGCCAGCACTCAGACCCTGCGTTTCTGCTCCCCTTGTGCTTTTCTGGCCGTCATGTGCCTTTCGGTTCCTCTTTTCGCCATCCAGACGTTTCCCCTTTTTCTTTCCTTTGGAATTTT
This sequence comes from Sylvia borin, assembly GCA_014839755.1. Classification (NCBI taxonomy): domain Eukaryota; kingdom Metazoa; phylum Chordata; class Aves; order Passeriformes; family Sylviidae; genus Sylvia; species Sylvia borin. Next base: position 5,528,403 of record CM025981.1, on the reverse strand, counting down.
TTTGAATTTCTCCTCCTGTCGCGTTTTGGGTTTGGGGGTTCTGGCGGCACCCCGGCCTCCGGCGGCTCTGCTGTGGGGCAGGAGGACAGGAGCCTGGCGCTCTGCCCCTTCCCGAGCGGGTTTGGCTGTGCTGGGCTCCAGGAAAAGCCTCTGCAGGCCTTCCAGGAGTCCCACGGAACGCCTTCCACGGGGAGCTGGACAGGCTGGAGGTGTCTCCAGCAAGGCGAGCGCTCATCCCCCGCACGGCTCCTGGGGCAGAGGCGGCGCCGCTCCTCCCTAAAACCCCTCCGAAAGCCCCCGAGAGGGAGGGAGAAACTCCCAGGAGCAGCTCTGAGCGAAGCCCGGCGTTTCCAGCTGCGCTCTGCACCTTTGGGCGCTTTTCGGGGCGTCCTCAGGTGCTCCGTGACCTTTGCATGAATAGCTCCTTTGCTGTGCCTCAGCACATTCTTGGAGGAGTGTTGGGCTCTCGCTCTGCTCTCGCCCCGACCGTCGGGCTCCTCTGTTCACTTGTTTAAACCCGGCATAAAGCTCGAACTGTTCTTTGAATATTTATGACCAGTTTTTATCTCATGCCATGCATACAAAACATACTTGATCCCTTTCCTAAACGATTTTTTTTTTCAAGTGCAAAGTTTTAAAAACATGTGGCTTTTATTGCAGGCAGGAATGAATAACAGCATTCCACCCACGACCACATTAAATGGAACAGTAATATTCATATGCGTAAGGGCAAAAAAGCCGCCTTGTTTCCTATTTGCAGCCGAACTCTGAAATTAATTAAGAACTAAGAGGATCTGACAGTCATTAGGATCGTTTTAAGAAGGGCTGGAAGCGGCAGATGGGACCCACGCTCCAAAAGCGCGGCCGTGCTATCAATAGCACAGAGGATGTGAGCCCCGGGCGTGCTCCGAGCCCCGGGCGCTGCCGAGGGAGGGCAGCCGGAGGGCCCGGACAGTGCACAGCGGCACCTCGGTGACTTCACAGCCGCAGCATTCACGTCAGTGGCACTCGTGCCTCCCCGAGTCACTTCGCAGCTTTTGGAAAAAAAAGGAATAAAAAAATCCCGGTTTGATCGCCCGGGAGCTGCGGGTTGTGTCATACCCACGGGCAGAGGGTCGCGGGTGTCCTGGAGAGGTGACAAATCCCCTCCTGAGGGCAGAGGGATTGCTCCTGGAGCCCCCCGAGCCGCGTGTGCCTCCCGGTGCTGCTGTGTGCCGAGCGCGGAGTGTCCCCTCGGGGATAAGGATGGAAACGAGGGCTGGTGACAAAACCTGCGGCTCTCCGACGGGAGCACGGCAAGCCCCAAAGCCGCCGGCACTGTCACTGGGCACCATTTCTCCAGCGCAGCCTTTTCAGACGCTGCTCAATGAAAGCTGGCCCGCGGCAGGCAGGTGGGAATCCCGAACTGCTTTTCCCTGCCCGCAGCGTTCCGTGCCAGCTTCTGCCACTCCGGCTGGAGCCTGGCTCGGGCTCCTCCTGCTGCTGCATCCCCGAGCGAGGACCCGGGGCTGTGCACACACAGGAGGACCCGGGGCTGTGCACACACAGCGAGGGTGAGGGGCTGTGCACACACAGCGAGGACCCGGGGCTGTGCACACACAGCGGGGATGTGGGGCTGTGCACACACAGCGGGGATGTGGGGCTGTGCACACACAGTGAGGACCCGGGGCTGTGCACACACAGCGAGGGTGTGGGGCTGTGCACACACAGCGAGGATGTGGGGCTGTGCACACACAGCGAGGACGTGGGGCTGTGCACACACAGCGAGGATCGGGGCTGTGCACACACAGGAGGACCCGGGGCTGTGCACACACAGCGAGGACCCGGGGCTGTGCACACACAGCGAGGACCCGGGGCTGTGCACACACAGCGAGGGTGTGGGGCTGTGCACACACAGCGAGGATCGGGGCTGTGCACACACAGCGGGGATGTGGGGCTGTGCACACACAGCGAGGATGTGGGGCTGTGCACACACAGCGAGGACCCGGGGCTGTGCACACACAGTGAGGACGTGGGGCTGTGCACACACAGCGAGGATGTGGGGCTGTGCACACACAGCGGGGATGTGGGGCTGTGCACACACAGCGAGGATCGGGGCTGTGCACACACAGTGAGGATGTGGGGCTGTGCACACACAGCGAGGGTGTGGGGCTGTGCACACACAGGAGGACCCGGGGCTGTGCACACACAGCGAGGATGTGGGGCTGTGCACACACAGTGAGGATGTGGGGCTGTGCACACACAGCGAGGGTGTGGGGCTGTGCACACACAGCGGGGATGTGGGGCTGTGCACACACAGCGAGGGTGTGGGGCTGTGCACACACAGCGAGGACCCGGGGCTGTGCACACACAGGAGGACCCGGGGCTGTGCACACACAGTGAGGATGTGGGGCTGTGCACACACAGCGAGGACCCGGGGCTGTGCACACACAGCGAGGACCCGGGGCTGTGCACACACAGGAGGACCCGGGGCTGTGCACACACAGTGAGGGTGTGGGGCTGTGCACACACAGCGAGGACCCGGGGCTGTGCACACACAGCGGGGATGTGGGGCTGTGCACACACAGTGAGGATGTGGGGCTGTGCACACACAGCGAGGATGTGGGGCTGTGCACACACAGTGAGGGTGTGGGGCTGTGCACACACAGCAGGACCCGGGGCTGTGCACACACAGTGAGGGTGTGGGGCTGTGCACACACAGCGAGGGTGTGGGGCTGTGCACACACAGCGGGGATGTGGGGCTGTGCACACACAGCGAGGATCGGGGCTGTGCACACACAGGAGGACCCGGGGCTGTGCACACACAGGAGGACCCGGGGCTGTGCACACACAGCGAGGATGTGGGGCTGTGCACACACAGCGAGGATGTGGGGCTGTGCACACACAGCGGGGATGTGGGGCTGTGCACACACAGCGAGGGTGTGGGGCTGTGCACACACAGCGAGGATGTGGGGCTGTGCACACACAGCGGGGATGTGGGGCTGTGCACACACAGCGGGGATGTGGGGCTGTGCACACACAGCGAGGATGTGGGGCTGTGCACACACAGCAGGACCCGGGGCTGTGCACACACAGCGAGGATGTGGGGCTGTGCACACACAGTGAGGACCCGGGGCTGTGCACACACAGCGAGGACCCGGGGCTGTGCACACACAGTGAGGGTGTGGGGCTGTGCTCACACAGTGAGGGTGTGGGGCTGTGCACACACAGCGGGGATGTGGGGCTGTGCACACACAGTGAGGGTGTGGGGCTGTGCACACACAGCGAGGGTGTGGGGCTGTGCACACACAGCGAGGAGCCGGGGCTGTGCACACACAGCGAGGATGTGGGGCTGTGCACACACAGGAGGACCCGGGGCTGTGCACACACAGCGAGGAGCCGGGGCTGTGCACACACAGCGAGGGTGTGGGGCTGTGCACACACAGCGAGGACCCGGGGCTGTGCACACACAGTGAGGATCTGGGGCTGTGCACACACAGCGAGGATGTGATCGGGGCTGTGCACACACAGTGAGGGTGTGGGGCTGTGCACACACAGCGAGGATGTGGGGCTGTGCACACACAGCGAGGATGTGGGGCTGTGCACACACAGCGAGGATGTGATCGGGGCTGTGCACACACAGTGAGGGTGTGGGGCTGTGCACACACAGTGAGGATGTGGGGCTGTGCACACACAGCGAGGACCCGGGGCTGTGCACACACAGCGAGGTGCGGCCGGGCGGCCCCAGGGTCACCGCGTGTCCTGCCTCAGGATCTGACCCCAAACAGCGGCTTTGGGGTCGGGGCCGATCCCACTGCGGCATCCTCCACCCCAGGAGCCGTCCTGGGGCCGCTCTGGCAGCTGCTCCCTGCCCAGGAGGAGATTTATATCGGGGGCAGCCGCTGCCTTTTCCTCCCCCAGGAGTTCCCCCTCAGTCCTCCCGCAGGAGCCTGTGTCCCCAGCGCCCGGAACTGCCCCGTGAGAGCCGGGGACACTCAGGGCTTAAAAACTGTCCCCGCCGTGCACCCCCTGGGCCCCGGCATCTGCAGTTTGACTGATGAATGAATTGCACGCTCCCTCGCTGCGTGCTGCTCTCAGATCCCCTTCCCCGAGCTGCAAACCAGATCCAGACACCCGCGTGGCCCTACTGAGAGCAGAGCTCCTGAGAGTTTGCGATGAATTTTTAATAGAAAGCTTCCTCCGAGCCTCTTGCTCTCGCTGCTCCGCTGTGGAAACGAGCGGCCCCGCCGCCCAAAAGAGCAGCTCAAATGAATTAAAAAAAAAAAAAACCCAACTAAAACCAAACCAAACACGACAGAGGAGCCTGTAAGGGAAGTAATCCCAGCGAGGGATGATTTAAAGAGCTGCTGACCTCCCCGCGATGCGAACAGTAGCTTTGGAGGGTTTGTAAAAGAGGCCCGTGCAAATCCCGGGGCTGATGCTCCCTGAAGCTCCCCGGCAGCGCGGGGATCACCCGAAGCCCTGGTGTCAGCATCTCCCGCTCTGCGCCGCGCCAGAGCAGCGGGACCTGAGCCGCTCTGAGGCTCTGGGTGTTGGAAAAGCGGAATTCGAACGAAAACTCCTTCCTCCGCACAGTCCCGCGGGTCCCCGGGGCTCGGGGCTGGATGTGCCCGGCCGGACACCTCTGGCAGAAGCAGCCGAGGGGTGGATTTGCTGCGCTCTGCAGCTCCTCGGGGGGTTCTCCGGACACTTCGGGGGTGTGGGGAGCCGGGTTTGTCGCGGCTCGCTGTGCCCTGGGTTTGTCACAGGGGCAGGGCCCCGCTGCGGGCTGCACCCCGACAGCCCGAGGGGACAAGGGGCAGGGCGGGCGGGCAGAGCGGGGCCAGAGCGAAGATTTGGGGATCAGGGTCAGGGGCAGGGGCAGGGGCAGGGTCAGGATCAGGGTCAGGGTCAGGGTCAGGGTCAGGGTCAGGGTCAGGACGTGTTACCCGGCACACCTGACTCGAGAGGCGTCAGGTGCTGCCTCCGGCCCCCGCTCCGACAGGGGCATAAAAAGGGGATCAGAGAAACCTGCGGATGGCGGGGCCGTGACACCGAATAAACCAGCGAGGGCAGCGCAGGGCCGGTCCTGCTGCAGGGGAGCGCCTCAGTCCTGCAGGGCCACAGCCCCAAACCGGGCCAGGGGCTCCCCCCGCCCGTGCGGGGACCCTGGGGGGTGACAATGACACCGGCAGGGCCCCGCAGAGCCGGGACAGCCCCGGGGCTCGGGTCAGCCGCGGGAAGGGGCGAGAGAAGCACCGGTGTCGGTAGGGCGGGATGGTGCGGGGGTGTCACAGCAGCCCCGGGCGCTTTCAGCATCCCGTCCATCGTCTCCCGTTCCTTCCCGTTCCCTTCCCGTCCCGTCCCGCCCCGGCGGAGCCCCGGTGCCAACCAGCGGCCTCAGGGCGGAACTGCAGCCTGGCCCCGCCGTGCGCCCCGTGCCCGGCCGCCCCTCCGTGCCCCTCCCGGGGCTACCGCGGGCCACCGGCACCGGCCGTGCCCGACCCCCGGCACAGCCCGGCAAAGCTCTGCCCCCGCCCCGGGCTTCGGGCGGGTTCCCCCCGCTGGAGAACGGGGGGCGAAATGTAGAACTGAACCGGCGGCGGCTTTCGCCTAAAAAGGGCAGAATTTGAGCTCCGGTAGCGGCGGGGGCCGGCCCGACCCGCGCGGATCCCGGGGTCTCCTCGGTGTAACGGGGGCTGCGGGGCGGGAGCCGCCGCTCCTCGTTAAATATATAGATACACATATTTATTATTGCTGTTGTTACTTATTTCTTGAGCTTTTCGGGGCTTTCTGGGGCTTGCAGAGCCCGGCCCGGGCACCGCGGCTCGTGGAGGAAAATGGCTCATGACAGAGTGAGGGGAGTCCAGGAAAGGAGGATTCTCTGGTGGTGGGCTTTGTTTGGGTTTGTTTTAGAGAAATTTGCCTTTCCCACCGGGCAGAGCGGAGCCGGGAGCGCCGCGGCCCGGCCGGCTCCTCTCGGCCGGACAGTGCCGGTCTGCGAGCACCGCCGGACCGAGCCGGGCACCGGGAAACGGGCGGGGAGCAGCGCGGGCACAGCGCACCCTCCTCTGGCCCGGTTCTGCCCCAGCCCGGCCCGCAGCTCGGGGCACCCCCGGGGCGCAGGGAGCCGCCGCCTTCGTTGTGTTCGTTCCCTCTCGGCCAGCGGCGTTCTCTCGCCAAGGGATCCCTGCCGGAGCCGCCGGCCCTGGCCGCAGCCCAGCCCCGGGGAGCAGCCGGGGGCTGCGGGCGCCCCGAGACCGCCGGGAAGAGGCGGCTCACGGCCTCGGGGAGGGCGGAAGGAGGCGGTTTGGGAGCCGCGGTTTTCAGCGCAGGCCGAGGGGCGAATCCCCCGCGGGTCCCGGAGCTGCCGGTGCTGCCGGTGGTCCCGGTGCTCCCGGAGCTGCCGGTGTTCCCGGAGCTGCCGGTGTTCCCGGAGCTGCCGGTGCTCCCGGAGCTGCCGGTGGTCCCCGCGGCCGCCGCCCCGGCACACTGCGGTCCCGGCGGGGCTGGGCTGTATCCTCACGGCTCCGGACGGCGGCGGCTGCGGCCCCAAAGCGGCCCCAAAGCGGCCCCACCGCACCCCAAAACCTCCCCGGCGGCGGCGGCCAGAAACCACCGGAGCCCCGACGTGCGCCCGCGGGGGCGTGTCCGGCACGGGCCACGCCTCTCACCGAAACCACGCCCACTCGTGTATTAACCACTCCCCTTTCTCCATAACCACGCCGGTGGGAGTGGCCTGGCTCGCTCTTGAGGCTCCCATTGGCGGAGCGGCCCGTCCGTCAGCGGGCGCCCCGCCCCGCCGGGGCCGGCAGTAAATACGGTACCGGGCGGCGCGGCGGGGCTCGGGCTCGGCACCGGCAGCGGCAGCGGCCCTCGGCGCGGAGCTGAGCGCACACAGCGGCCTCCAGCCCCCCGAGCACCGAGCGCGGCAGCGCGGGGCCCGGCCCGCTCCCTCCGCCCGCCGAGCCCCGCCGGGTGCCCGCCCGTCCGCCCGCCGTTGTGATGCGTATTCCCGTGGACCCGAGCACCAGCAGGCGCTTCACTCCCCCGTCCACGGCCTTCCCCTGCGGTAAGATGGGCGAGAACAGCGGGGCGCTGGGGGCCCCCGCGCCCGCCGCCCGCGCCCGGCCCGAGGTGCGCTCCGTGGTGGATGTGCTGGCCGACCACGCCGGAGAGCTGGTGCGCACCGACAGCCCCAACTTCTTGTGCTCCGTGCTGCCGTCGCACTGGAGGTGCAACAAGACGCTGCCCGTCGCCTTCAAGGTAAATCCCCGAGTCCCCCCCCTGCCCCCGACGGGACCGAGTTTGAGACCCCTCGGCTCGCCTTTTCTTTCCCCTCCGCCCCCTTCTCGCTGTAAATCGCTCCTGCCGTCACCGCCGAGGGGAGCCCGGGTTATTATTTTTAATCAAATAGCCCGGTTTATTATTTTTAATCAAGTCTCCGCATTGCCCCGCGGTCACGGCATCTTAGATATTCCGTACAGTTAGGAGCTCTCAGGCAACTTTGAAGTTTAATGAGATGGAGGTTAATTACCTTCCTGGGAGAGAGGGAGAGCGAGGCAGGGAAGGGAGATACGATCTGTAAAATAAAAAAAATGTCGAGCAGAAGAACTGAAGCCCCGGTGGCGGGATGGCGCTGCCCGAGCTCCCGGGGACCGGGAACGGGAACGGCAGCGGCCGGGGGGAGCCGAGCCCCAGCCCGGGGAGAGGCGAGGGGAACCGGGCAGGGCCGGGGGCGGAGAGCCGCAGCCCGGAGGGGGAAAGGAGAACCGGCTGTCCCCGGGCCCGGAGCTCCGGGCGCTGCTCCCCGGGACGCCTTCCAGCCTTTCCCCGCTCCCGGTGACTTCCCCGGGTCTCGCCGCGCTTTCTTTCCATCCCGAACGTACCAAAATAAGCGGCCGGAGTCCTCTGCGGGGCGCAGGGTGTCCTGAGCCCTCCACCGCTCCCCTCCGAACCCCCCGGGAGCATTTCCCCCTCCCCGCCGGCCTTCTGCGCTTCCTCGGGGCGCTTTGGGGTTTGCTTTGGGGTTTTTTGGGGTTTTTTTTGTGCGGGTTTTGCGGGGGGAGCCCTAGCGCAGGTTGGCTCCGGGGAAAAGGGTCATTTTAGCCTGAACCGCTGTGGCCATGCCCTAGGTCGTGGCGCTGGGAGATGTCCCCGATGGCACCGTGGTCACGGTGATGGCGGGGAACGACGAGAATTACTCGGCGGAGCTGCGCAACGCCTCTGCCGTGATGAAAAACCAAGTAGCGAGATTTAACGACCTCCGGTTTGTCGGGAGAAGCGGCAGGGGTAGGTACCGGCCGGGAAATGCTTGGCCTTCTTATTTGGTTATTTTTATTTTTTTTTTTTTAGAGGAAGGAAAAAAATATGTTTCACTCTCTTAAAAAAAAATCTTTTCTTTTATAATTTTTCTTTTATTTTTAGATTTTATTTTTGTTGGGTTGGTTTTATAATTTTATTGATTTTATTTTATTTTATTCTGTGTTATATTTAATGTCAAGCGCGGTCTCGTTGCCGGGAGGAGCCCCTCGCTCCCAGCGCGGGTCCCGAGGAATGAGAGGGATGCAGGAAAGGTGCGGGAGGGATGCGGGAGCCGGCAGCTCTGCCTCGCTCCTCCCGGGGCTTCTCCTCTGCCGAGTTGTCAGGAATGGGCGGTGGAGACGGAAAAAAAAACAAAAAATAAATTAAAACACATATTTAGATTTAGAAATATTTAGACCTATTTATCCGAACACAAATTCAGCCTCTAGCGCGACTCTTCCCCGATTGCTCCCATGCACAGGAGCGAACCCCACCTGGCAGCTCGGCTTTAAACAGCCCAAACCCGGAGTTGAAAGGGAAGAAATCCCTCGGAGCTCGGCCTGGAGCGCTGGCACGGCCGAGGAGCTGCGGGCTCCGCTGCTCGGGGGGGATTTTACTCATTTTCCTCTCGCCCGTGGCAGAGAAAAGCAGAATTCGGCTCCCCCAATTTCTCCCTACCAAACGGGCCCGTGCCATGGGAGCAGAGGGAGATGACTCCCCGGGATGGGAAACGCTCGGTGAAAACCCGCCCTCCGCGGGGCTGAGTTCCCGAGGCGATAATCACAATTTCGGCCTTTCATCAGCACCCAGCGCTCAGGTCGAGGCGCTTCATTCCTCGTTTGAGCCCCGATAAAACCCCGCATTTTAGCGGCCATGCGGCAGCGTTTCCTCCGAGGCTTCAGCCTTACACACGGTGTCGGAGAGATTCGGGCTTCTCCGCATTAATTAAAAGCAGCGATGTTAGGAATTATTTGCATGTAATAACTGTTTACTTGTTCCTCTTTATGAAACTCGAATAGTTTACATTCTTTCATACATTTCCTTTTTCCTGTTGGCTCCTTCTCCGTGTCGCCGTTTTCTTTCAAACTCCCCACTTAACTGCTTGCAGGTTGATGGATGGAAAAATGTTTTTTCTTTTATGAATTAAGCTTTCATTTCTGTAATCAATTATTCTCTTAGGCTCTTTTCTTTCTGGTTGGGCGCTTTTTTTTTTTTTTTTTCCTTCATCCTCGCACTAATTTCCAAACTGAACGCAACCCAATCTCAGCGTGACTCTTGAATTCATTATCCGCTCGCGTCCTCGGCTCTCTGGAGCTCGGAATCAGCCGGGCTTTGGGCTCACACAGCCCGCGGTGAATAAACTCCTTCCTCGGGCACAGTCCTCCCCAATCCTCCTCACAGCGGCACCTCCGCTGCCTCTAACGGGCGGGACAGGGCGCTAATTATTTTAATTTTTTTTTTTTAACATATTCGTGTGGGGTGAAGCTTTGTCATATTCAGAGAGGAACAAGCCCGGGGGCGGCTCAGTGGGGTTTTCTCGCCGCGGATTTCACTCCCCGTGTTCTGGCGCTGCTCTTCGGGCACGGGGCTTTTTCAGAGCAATTTACTACAAAAAAAAAAAAATTAAAAAACGAATTTTTATTTTTTATTCCGGCTGCCACGCTCGCTGTGCCGCGTTTGGCTCCAGCCCTGACAGCCCGGTGCCACTTCAATTTATTTTATTTTATTTTTATTTGTTTTTCTGGGCAGAAATTTGGAATGCGTTTCCCCCCGCGCGTGTAGAAATGTTTGTGTAAATCCGAAGTGAGGACGTGTGGGTCCGTAAACACGGCTCCTGCTCCAGCCCCGCCGCGTGCCCGAGCTGCAGGAGCCGGGAAAAATCCCCTGAAAACCGCCCAGATTCGGGGCTTTTTAATAATCAGGTGCCAGGGATTATTCCTCAGCGCTGGGAAGAGCCGCTCCCAATTCCCCCCTAAAAATTAAATTCCCATCTCCAGGTGCGAGATCAAGAAGCGGGAGGTAAAAAGAGGCTTTTTTAATCTCGGATTGAGCTGTATAAAATGGAATAATTCCTGCTGCCCCCCAGCTGGAATGTCCCCCCACGAGCTCCCAGCCCCGCTGAGGATGAGAAAACCCAACCCGGCTTCCTGAGAAGGGGGAAATGACTCAAAGTGATGCTGGGGTCACAATCGTCATTTTCGGTTCAGGGCAAGGGCTTGGGGAGAGGCAGAAGCGGCCCGGGCTGGGTTTGTGTCTGCAGCCAGGGATTCTGGGGCAGGGAGGTTAGTTCAGGTGGAGAATTAAAAAAAATATTAAATTAAAATTATAATAATCGAGTCAGTGTAAATTCAGTGTAAATTCAGTGTAAATTCAGTGTAAATTCAGTGTAAATTCAGTGTAAATTCAGTGTAAATTCAGTGTAAATTCAGTGTAAATTCAGTGTAAATTCAGTGTAAATTCAGTGTAAATTCAGTGTAAATTCAGTGTAAATTCAGTGTAAATTCAGTGTAAATTCAGTATTTAACTAAATCAGTATAAACAGGGCCGATCTCTGGGGTTCTCCTCCTCACAGCCGGCTTTTGCTGCCTGTCAATCCTTCCCTCTCCTCCTGCAAATTCCCTGAATAACCGCTCCCCGTGCTCCTCGGCCCCGCTCTGGCTCTGCCGAGGGTTTTTCCCGTAAACCCTCGGCGCTGGTTGGTTTTTCCCGTGGCTCCGGGATCCTGGGCGGGCTCATCCCGAACCTGCAGCTTGGCACCGGGGGTTCCGAACGCAATCGCTGCGTTTCTCCTGCCCTCCCAAAGGCAAGGGACGAGCTGAGGGGCTGTGGCACTGCTCGGTCCCGCTCTAGAGCCCAGCTGAGGTGGGAATTGGTGCCTGCAGTGGGCTTTAGCATCAGCGTCCCCTCCTCTCCCTGCTCCCTGGGGAATTCTCCCACCTGGGCTCAGGCCACGATGTTCTCCGGGAGGGATAATTTCATTTTTTTTACAGTTTATTCCTTTTTTTTCCCCTCCTCTCTGGATAAATCCTGGTTGGTTTTGCTGTGGGTGTTCTGCAGAGAGCCGATGGTCAGGAACTGAAAGCCCCCGATGGCTTCGGGGGGAAAAGGGGAAGGAGGTGGTTTCTCCCTGCTTTTATTGGTGGAATAAAGGCTGGACGAGCAGAAATCCAGCGCACAGAGCCTGAGACCTGATTTCCCGCTGGGGTTCAGACCTTTGAAATCCCGCAGGGATTGCTGCTGGGCCCTGCCCGGGGGCTTTGTGCAGCCTCCAGCCGAGGGCAGCCTGGATTTGGGGAGCCTGGGGGAGAGCTGAGACCCTTCCGAGGGGTTTCTGTTCTCCCAGAGCCTCCCCCGGGCTGCGCACCGAGCCCCAGCGCCGGGCCCAGGCTGCGGGAGGGGAACTTCTGGGCTCAGGGTGGGCCCAGGGCTGGTACCATCGCCTCTGGGATGATAAAGACATTTTCAAGCTGCAGGTGGAAACTTGTTCTGCTGAGACAAGGGGGGCTCTTCTTGCAAAAATTTGGCTCCCAAGAGCTTTTCACTGCTTTATTCCTATTTTTTTGGGATAAAAGGTGACAGCTTGGTGCTCCAGAAGCATCTCTGAAGCCCTCCAGACTCCTGCCGTCTGGGCAGGCGGCCCGAGGGGACAGTCCCTGGTGGCCGGCTTCATTCCCGTTTGGCAGTTCCCGGTTTTTGGCCCTCCCGGCCAAGCACATCTCCCTCCAAATGGGAGAGTCCCCAGGGATCCCCCCGGGCTGAGCCCGGCTCCCTCCCAGGGCAGCACCGGGTACCGGGGAGAAGGGGACAGTCCTGCGGGGAAAAGCGCAGGAATTCGCTCTGGGTGTTGGGGACAGGCCGGGGGAAGGGGATCAGTGACTTTTCCACGCGGGAAGGTCCCGGCTCCAGGGCCGTGTCTGTGCCTGGGCAATCCCGGCTCGTTAAACGCACTGATGTGTGAGGGGTTTGTGTCCCGGCTGCTCCGGCAGCAGTTTTCTGTTCCACGAGAGCCGAACCCGTGCGAGAGCCTCACTCCTCTTGTGGTTTGTTGTTTTGTTTTTTTTTCCCCCTCCCTCTGCAGGGAAAAGCTTCACCCTGACCATCACCGTGTTCACCAACCCCACGCAAGTGGCCACCTACCACCGAGCCATCAAAGTCACCGTGGACGGGCCCCGGGAGCCGCGCAGTGAGTGCGGGGTGCATTTGGGGTCACGGTGGGGAGGGCTGCGGGGTGGGAGCTCAGGGCTGGCACCGGGATGGGCACCGGGATGGGGAGCTCAGGGCTGGCACTGGGAGCTCAGGACTGGCACTGGGATGGGGATCTCAGGGCTGACACTGCGGGATGAGGAGCTCAGGACTGGCACTGGGATGGGGAGCTCAGGGCTGGCACTGGGATGGGGAGCTCAGGGCTGGCACTGGGAGCTCAGGACTGGCACTGGGATGGGCACTGGGATGGGGATCTCAGGGCTGGCACCGGGATGAGGAGCTCAGGGTTGGCACTGCAGGATGAGGAGCTCAGGGCTGGCACCGGGATGAGGAGCTCAGGGTTGGCACTGGGATGGGCACTGCGGATGAGGAGCTCGGGGCTGGCACTGGGATTGGGAGCTCAGGACTGGCACTGGGATGAGGAGCTCAGGACTGGCACTGGGATGAGGAGCTCAGGACTGGCACTGGGATGGGCACTGCGGGATGAGGAGCTCAGGGCTGGCACTGGGATGAGGAGCTCAGGGCTGGCACTGGGATGGGGAACTCAGGGCTGGCACCGGGATGGGGAGCTCAGGGCTGGCACTGGGATTGGGAGCTCAGGGCTGGCACCGGGGTGAGGAGCTCAGGGCTGGCACCGGGATGAGGAGCTCAGGGCTGGCACCGGGATGAGGAGCTCAGGACTGGCACTGCGGTGACACTTTTGGCTGCTCGGCTTTTCCCTCTCTCCCTCCTGCCCCACATCCCGTCACGGAGCCATGGTCCCGAGCTCCCTGAGCCATCCCGGAGGGAGAATTGCCCAGCTCCGGGCAATTGGGATGTTGAGAAAACTCTTTACAAAAAGCACAAAGGGCCCGATCCGCCTCTGCGCCGGGGGTTTATAAAATCAAAGACCCTCTCTCGGCTTCGGAGCCGATCCAACCACGGCGGCTGCAGGCTGCGGGCTCTCAGGAGGTGTGTGCCCTGTCCCTGAGCCCTTCCCCGCAGTGCTTTCTCTTTCGGCCTCTCAAAGGCTGGCGCTGGCAGCGGCCGGGGGCTGAGCCCGGAGGAGGCAGAGGCACCGTGCCGCCCGCAGCCGTGTCTGTGCTGCGCTCCGGAGGCTGCCCGGGGCACGGCGGTGCCGGCCGCCTGCGGGAGCTCCGGAGCCCTGCCCGGGCTGCCGCTCGCAGCTCCCACCCTTCTCCCTTGACCAGGGAATCGCTCCGGAGCTCTTACCCGCAGACGTTTTTATATTTGATTTTCCTCTCAGCACGAGGATGATTTGCCCCGGGGGGGGCGGGAATGTGCGCTGGGGTTTTATCCTGGGGGCTCCATCTCCGCCTTTTCACTCGGCTTTCGCCTTCCTTCGCCCAGCGCCGCCGCGGGACCACAAAGCCGAGTTTGTTCCCTTGGCGTGCGAGGCTGTCAGTGCCCGCATTGAGGGCAGGAGGCTTGATCCTTCGGAAAAACGCCTCAGAAAACAGTTTGTGTTGCTGCTGTCGCCGGGCCATGGGTGTCCCTTGATGTCAGGCCAGGCGGAGGCTGTTCCCTCGGCCAGGGGAGTTTCGTTTGCATCGGGCTCGGGTGGGTTTTCCCTCTTTCCTTGATTTTATTTTGGAGCGTGTCGAGGATGGATTTAGAAGCTGGAATGCAGGAAACCCAAGTGCTGCTGTTGTGGGGGTTTTTTGGGGTATTTTTTTAAGCCAGAAGCATCAGGCAGGTCCCTGGTGAGGGGCACCTGTGGGTCGTGGGACAGGGAATTTCACAACTCTGCCAGGAGTGTCAGGAATAGAAACCAGCCCTCGTGGCTGCTGCCTCAGCCCCTTATCAGCTGCATCAGATCGCCTTTCTAATAATAATAATCATCATCATCACCATCATCAGGAATACATAAATAATAATACAAGGTGAGATAGTTGCTACTCTCGGAGCTCCCCGACGGCCAAACCCCGGTGATTCACACCCGTTCCTCCTGAATTTCAGCATTTCAGCCCCCCCGAGCTCCCCATCCCGCAGTGCCATTTTCTGCTCAGGCCCAAGCCGAGGATGGAGCAGCGTGTCCCGGCTCAGGGGGGAGGACACAGCCCAGGTGCGAGGGCAGCGTTTTTCTGGCGTTTTCTCCTTTTTTTTTTTTGGTGATGATTTCTGGAGCTCCTCCAGGAGATGTGTGTGGTGTTTGTTTGCTGCTCGTGCCCTTGGCTCGTGTGGCCCCCGAAGGCTGAGCTCTCTCTCATCTCTGAGTTCCCCCAACCCGTAAATCGCTGATAGGAAAAGTTTAGGCCCAAATTGTGGCTGGTTTGGAATTATTTTTTCAGCGAATCACAGATGCGTTGGTCATGTTTTGGGGCTTGAACTCGTGGTTGACAAATTTCCAGTGGGAGAAAAACATTTTAAAAAATTCCCTTTTTTTGCCACACTTTCAAATGAAGACATCACTTTTAGAAAAAGAGCGAGATAACATTTTTATCCCCTTCCTGCTCTGCAGAAGCCCTGGGTGTGGGAAGAGCAGCTGTAGGCTGATCCTGGAAAGCTTTTCCTGGCTCACCTGCCGCTGGGTGGCTCCTGGCCACTGCCACTGGGGTGGCCTTTGGGGCTGGCACATGCCACCCTCGGGCCAAACACCGAGCCTGGGGCTGCCCTGCCTGCTTTGGCTGTGCCAGGTGAGAGCAGCCGCAGGACCTGCAGGTTTTATTTCCGTGTGTGCACATCTTGTGTGCGCTTTTAAACGCGCGTGTGTGTGGTAATGTGTGCGGGCATAGAAACGTATGGGATTTTCCCCTCCCTTTTTCGGCTTCAAAAGATGGGCCACGGTGTGTGCTGGCTCCTGTGGTGAGGATCAGCGCTGGAGGCTGCGCTGGGGCTGGTGGAGAGCACAAAACCCACCCTTAATGTGGAAAGAATTGGCCATTTGTCTTGGTACCCTGGGAAAGCCCTGGGCAGCGTCTTCTCAGCTGCAGCGGGATCCCTCCAGCCAACGTCCTTGTGGGGTTTGGGGGCCAGAGCTGTGCCTGGCCTCCACCTCTGAGCATCCCATTCATCCTCCAGCCGCGGCCCATCGCTTCATCTCAGCCCTTGAGCGAGGCTTTCAACTCGGGCTGCGCCCAGATGGAGCTCGGGAGGAGTGTGGTGGGCTGGGGCCGGGGGGAGATGCGGGGCAGGGGGAGGGCAGAGCCCTGCCAGGGCACAGAGAGCAGGGGAGGCTCCTTTGGGATCCCCCAGCAGCAGGGCTGACACCAGGGTGACACCGGGGGTGACACCAGCGGTGCCTTTCCTTGAGCATCCCCTCCGAGCCTTTCCTCAGGTTCCTCTCAGTGCCCCGTTCCCTCTGAGCTCTTTTTTCCCTCGAGCTCCTTCTGGGTTAGATCTGGAGGGGAGGAAAAAAAAAGGACATTCTGTCAAGTTGGCACCTTAGCTCTAAACAAATAGCACAGCGGGTGCCAAGTGTTGACATACTTTGTACAAACAGGAAGTAATAAAATATTTGAACTTCCTGTGGAATTTCCTTCTTTTCCCCTCCTTTCTGCAGCGCTGGGTTCAGCAGGAGCTGCAGAAGCCTCCTGCATCCACAGCTGCTGCGAAATAACCCCCGGCAGCCCCAAGGTGGGGACTGATGGGCTGGGAGATGGACAGAGGGGTTCAGTCTGCTCCTGGGGAAAGGGAACGTCCCCAGGACCTTCTCCTTCCCCTTCCCTCCCCGAGGCTCTCACCTTCTCTCCTCTCACTTTGCCTTTCTCCCTCTCGCAGCTCCGGCCCCTTTCTGCCCAAAACTCCTGTGCAAAACCTTTTTTTCCCTTTTAAATTCCTTTTCTTCTTGGACTTCGTTGGTTTTTTTTGGTTGGTTGATGTTGTTTTTTTTTTTTTCCCTGCCATTCAGCCTTTAACCTTTCTCCCCACTTTTTAAACCCCTTTTGGATTTAATCCCTTCTTTCCCACTCCCACCCCGCTGCCGCTGTCCTTGCTGAGGGGGAAGGGCCCCCAGGGGGATTTGTCACCCTCGGGGTCCCCGTGTCCCCGCTGTGTCCCCGCTCACCCTGGCAGCACTGTGGCCCTGCTGGCTCTTGGTGCCTCCTGCCCTCGTCATTTTTGGGGTGTGCATCAGAGATTTGGTGCTTTCAGTCACCCCTCTGCCTGCTGTGACCACAGCAAGTGACAGAGACGTGACAGAAAGGTGACAGAAACGTGTCCCCGGCGTGGCTGGGACCGGGAGGAGGGGGGCTTGTGGCCAGAGCATTTCACATCCCCTCTCCCACCTTGTCCCTGCAGCTTTTTTCCGCCGGGGCCCGTCGTGCCCAGCCCCAGGCTGCCCCGGTGGTGGCTCCCGGCCCCAGCGGGCTGTGGCTGTCCCCGGGCTGTGGCTGTCCCCAGGCTGTGGCTGTCCCCTGTCACGTAGCCAGCGGGTGGGAAGGTTTCTCACCTCCCCCGTGCTGGGGCGTTTCCAGGAACCGCCGCTGCTCTTGGGGCTGTCAGAGCTCCGAGAGCCGCGGCTGAGGCAGGGCTGCCCTCGCTGGGGCTCCGAGCGCGGCCCCGAGCCGGGAAACCAGCGCCCCGGGGTGCGCAGAGATGAAGAGTTTGGGGGGCGCAGAGATGGGACTGGGGTGTGTAGAACTGAGGAATCTGGGGTGTGCAGAGATGGGAATTTTGAGGTGCGCAGAGATGAGTTTGGGGTGCGCAGAGATGAGGGAGTTTGGGATGTGTAGAATTGAAGATTTTGGGGTGTGCAGAGATGGGCTCGGGGTGCGCAGAACTGAGGAAGTTTGGGATGTGCCAGAGATGGAAATTTTGAGGTGTGCAGAGATGATTTGGGACGTGCAGAGATGAGGAGTTTGGATGTGTAGAATTGAGGATTTTGCGGTGTGCAAAAATGAGTTTGGGGTGGGCAGAGATGAGGAATTTTGGGGTGTGCAGAGATGAAGAGTTTGGGATGTGTAGAACTGAGGATTTTGGGATGTGCAGAAGTGAGTTTGGGATGTACAGAGATGGGCTCGGGGTGTGCAAAGATGAGGATTTTTGGCTGTGCAGAATTGAGTTTGGGTGTGCAGAGATGAGGAATTTGGGGTGTGCAGAGATGAGGAATTTTGGGGTGTGCAGAGATGAGGAATTTGGGGTGTGCAGAAATGAGTTTGGATGTGCAGAGATGAGGATTTTTGGGTGTGCAGAGATGGGAATTTTGGGTGTGCAGGGGGACACCCCCTGGTCCCTCCTGTGCAGGTGTTTGTGGCACTGCTGTCCCCACAGCGCTGGTTGCCCTCACCTCGTGCATTGGGAACCCTTGGCCTGAATATGAGCTGAAACAGCCAAACTCCTGAATCCTTTTCCCTTGGGTTCAGAGCCGCGGGGCCGTTCACAGGGTCACAGGGCTGGAAAGGACCTCAAACCCCACCTCGTTCCAACCCACACCTTCCACTGAAGGGATTTCCCCCCTCCCTTTTATTCCCAGTAGAAACCAGAGAGAAAAAGCAAGCCCAGGATTGTGCTAGAAAAATGAGTGACCCTCCAGTGCCATCCCCATCTCCTGTGGCTGAGATTTATTCCCAGAAACAGCAAAACTGAAACCCTGTTTGACTGAGGGTCAGTAAATAGGTGCAATCTTGTACCTGGCAGCAGCAGCCTCTTGCCTTCACGCCTCAAATGCCACCAGAAGCACCAAGTGGCCCGTTTATCAGATTGCAGGGTTGAGTTTGGGATTTCTGCGCTGAGTTTTGGGGTTCTTTAAAAGCAGTGATGGTTTCTGGTGGGATTTCTGACCTCTGGTCACTGCTTGGAACAAAGAGCATCTCTTAAGGTTTCCCTCTTCGGTTTTTTTTGTGGGGGAAAAGAGGAAAATATGACAGGGAAAGATTCCTGTTACCTTTGAGAAGGGCTGGGAACGCCCCAGCTAAGCTGCTGTCCAGCCTGGAGGGATTTTGGCCACCCTGCCTCAGGATATTTGGTGGCCTGGACCCATGCCCCGAGGGGATTTGTGTAAATCCACGCCGTGTTTTCTCCTCGGAGGAGATAAACCCAGCTTTCCCCTTGGTTTTGTTATGATTTGAAGGAGCCCTGAGAGGAGCTGGGAGAACTCTGCAGGGCCATTGGGCTTCACTGAGTGGCAGAGGAGCGTGGCTCAGTGTGGGGACAGCCTGAAACGCTGAGGATGAGGAAGATGGGGTGGAGTTCTGGCATGGGAGCCAAAGAGGAGCAGCAGCAAAACCATCCCCTGCTCCCACATTCCCCCAGGCGCTTTGTGGAGCTCGAGGCAGAGCTCCTGTGCTTTCTGCACGTTTATCCTCAGAGATTTGGGAAGGGCTTGGAGCACAAATGACTGCAGAGTCTTGTGCCTCTCCGAAGCTCCAGTGGAGACCCAGGACAGGGGCGGGTTGTGCCAGTATTGTCCAATTCCAGATCTTTATCTTGGCCCAAAGGCTCCCTCGTGGGGCTGAGTAAAGCTGGAGCTGGAGATGTTTGCTGTAATTAAAAGCAGGCTCGGCGCTGAAGTGCTCCCGTGGGGTGATAGTTTTGGGTATTATTGAGGCCTTTTGTTCTATTCCCCTGGTTGTCCTTAGCTAGAAATAAATACACAGACAGTTCCCAGATTGTCTGGGAATAAGGGAAAAGAAAAAAAAAAATAAAAAAGAGAGAGAGAGAGAAAAAAAAAAGAAGGAAATGGCAAAAAGAAGGAAAAAATAAGGAGAAAAAAAATTTGCAACAAAATCAATTCAAGATAATTTCAATAAATAAATGACCTCAGCACTTCCTGGACAGTGATTTGTCCACGTCAGATTGCTGTAATCTGTTCTAATTTAATACCCAGTACTTAAAACGAGCTGATTTCCCACTTCTGGAGGCCTGTCCTCGTCCCTGGTGAGGAAGAGGAGGAAATCCTGAGTGGCCCTTTATGGCTTCCCTATTGCCCGAGCTCTGGCAGGGCTGAGGCTCTTGGAGGAAATTCCAGGTCCCATCCTGGAGCTTTGGCATCCCTCCTGCTGCCGTGGGGCTGCTGGGGGCTTCCCTTGGGAAATCCCTGGATACCCCGGGGGTACCCTCGGCACGGAGCTGCCTCGGGGTAACCCCAGCTCTGGTTTGGTGGGATGGATCCTGTGCAGCAGCTCGCGGGTCTCTGCTGCTCCCTGCGCTGATGCAGCCCTGCCTGCAGGAGTGGGAAGGCTTTGGTGCATCCAGGAGCCTTGGGGGAGCCTCGGGGCTCCCCAATTCCTGCAGGAGCCTTTAGGGCAGGCTCGGGGCTCCCAGTTTTTGCAGGAACCTTTGGGGGAGTTTTGGGGCTCCTCACTTCCTGCAGGAGCCTTTGGGACAGGCTCAGGTTACCAATTCCTTCAGGAGCTTTTGGGGGGAGCCTTGGGGCTCCACAATTCCTGCAGGAGCCTCCGGGGGAGTTTTGGGGTTCCCAATTCCTGCAGGAGGTTTTGGGAGAGGCTCAGGGTTCCCAGTTCCTGCAGGAGCTTTTGGGAGAGGCTCAGGGTTCCCAGTTTTCCCCCTCGGGGATGCCCCGTGTTCCTGCCGAGGCCACTGTCCATCCAGCAGAAAAGGCAATTCTGTGAATCCTCCTCCTCCCCCAGTTGACCCTCCCAGGGCCGGGGGAATCGGGGCTCAGCTCCTGGGGATGGATAAAACCCCCTCGGGGACAAAACCAGCCCAGTGCAATACCCCCAGCCCCGGGGGGGAGCTCGGTGGGACACGGGGATGTCCCAGGGGACGGAGGATTCCCTGGGGAGAGCAGGACAGGGACGAAAGGTGTCTGCCAGGGCAACTTCCCCGGCCTCAGAGGGAAGAACAGAGCAGCTGAAATGATCCGGGCTCCAGTAACTGCACTGCTCTCATTATTCCATCCCCCCGTGCAGTAAATTCCACCTCTCCTTCCCAACCTCCTGCTGCGGAACAGCTCCAAAATCATTGCCCCTGAAAAACCACCGATATTTTCTAAGTGCAGCAATATTGGGAGTCAGAACAGGGAAATGATTTTTGCTTGCCTCCTACAAAGGAATCTTTGTTGGGATTGGTTGCAACACCTCCTGCTTTTGAAAGCTTTGGGGAAACCCCAGGGCACGGATTTTGCTGGGGTGGAAGAGGCAAACCCTGGCCCTGGGGTGGCTTTGGAAATAGCTCAGGATGGAGAAATGGGCATTGATCCTGTGTTTGGGAGAGACTGAACTGACCAAAAGGGTTTCCTGCTGGGATCTGGTGTCATTTAGGGATGTTTGGGGGGATTAAGTTGCAGAGAGGGTTTTTTCCAGGAGGATGTTGGTGGTGCTCTGTGGCGGGTTGTGTCAGAGGCTGTTCAAAGACACAGAAAAAGAAATTCAAACACACAACAGAAGAAATTCCTGCTGGGTGCAGAGGCATGATCCAAAGGGAGCTGTGCAGGTGGCAGCAAAAGGAAGTTTAGTGAGCACTGCAGCAAGGCCATTGGTGAGCTTCAAAGCAGAGGCGTTTTGCCCTGTGCCTCAGTTTACCTGTCTGTGATTCCGGGGGATTCCAGGGGATGTGGAGGGAGGAGCTGCAGGGTTGTTCATGCAGCCCAGCTCCCTTGGGAGGATCCAGGAGCTCAGCAAAGGGTCACAGACTGGAAAGGAGAGAGAGGGGGGGGAAAAAAATAGCCAATGCTAAAAGGCAAGTTTCGTTTCAGGGAAGACAACAGCTAAAGGACCAGAGCTATCAACCAAAACCACAAGATCACATTCAGATGTCAGGCAGGACACATCTTGTTTCTGCCTCCAGAAAGGGCTTATCAGTGCAACCAATCACTTTAATGATGTGGCCGAGGGAGGAAGAGGATTTGACTCAGAGTGAAATGAAATTCAGCTCCCGAGCCCCTTCTCTTCCGCTGCCGGGGCGCAGTCACCTGTCCTGCAGCCAGGCCCACATCAATCACCCCCTGCAGCGGAAGGGGCTCAGACATGAGTTTGCATTCTTCTCCTTTCCTCTTCCCGGTGTCTCTGCCTGCTGTGATGGGAGTGGGGCAGGGACGGGAGGAAGAAGAGGATCACAAGGAGCAGGGAGGGCTCTGGTGCCCCTCACAGCCTCTGGGGGTGCTGGCAGTGGGATGGGAACCTCTGTGCTGGGGGGTTCCTCATCCCAAATCAGGCGTGGGAGCAGGGAACCCCTTTCCCTGTGGTCAGCTCTGCTCCCTTGGCCTCAGGGAGCAGCGTTGCAGTGAGGGTGAGGATGAGGATGCTGTGCAGGTGCCATCACTCTGGGGTTCCTCCTTCCAGCGCAGAGCTGGGCAGGAGCTGTGATTTTCCAGCAGGATTACAGCAGCCAGCCTCTGCAGACGCAGTCCTGGGGTGGAGGGGATCAGTATTCAAATGCCAGGGCTCGGCTCCAGCCCTGCCAAAGGGGAAAAGCAGCGCTCAGCATCCTCAAACCTTGGGAAAGTTCAGGTCTGGTCCTGACAGCAAAGTGCTGCTCCCTGCCCACAGCGCCAGGGACATCTCAGCTCCATCAGCTGAGCCACGGCACATTCCTTGCACAGGGATGAAGGCAGCAGCTGGTCCCGGGCGCAGCGTCCCTAACCAGGGTCACCCCAAGGAATGTGATGTGCTTGCCCTAATGGAACAGGTTGTGAACTGGGAGAAACCAGCTCTACTGGTAGGTCCCAGTCCGGGTTGTTAGATAGCAGCAGGAGCTCACCGGGGCTGGCATCTCTCCACGGATCTATGGAATCTGAGAATCTGATCTCAGCCCAGGCTGAGGCAATAGCAGCTGGATGTCCTTGAGATCTGTCTGCTTCCTCCCAGCACCCAGCTCAGAAATCTGGGACTCAGGGAGTTCGCCTGACTCCGTGAGAACCAGGTCACAGCCCAGCAGTGAATTTTGCCTTCCTGGAATGGGGAGTGACAGCAGAGAGGACGTCAGGGCTGGTGGTTTTTGCACCCTGTTCTGAAAGCTGCCCGATTTCCCGCAGATGTGCACCCACCTGCTGCGCTGTGACACCCGGGCTGCAGCTTTCACATCTGTAAATCACAACTTTTAACCCCCACCCTGTTCACTCTGCGCTCTCAGGGGCAGGTTTTCAGAGCTCTTACGGATGGAAAAAAGGCAGGAAAGCACTGGTGGGGGTTTTCAGCCAGGCACGAGTGGGCTGAATGCCTCAACCTGATGAATTTTACCCGCTGCTGAGAATACCCTCAGCTTTCCCTGCGTTCTGAAAGGCTTCAAAATATTTCTGCCAATCCAGAACGACTCTTGAAACCCTGAGAATAGGGATTCTGTGTCCTTCAGGCATTGGAGCTGCAGTTGCGTGGAAATCCGAGCGTGATGTTCCCTTTGATTTGGGAACGGGCCACAGCTCTCGTGTCCCCAGAGCCTTTGGAAGCACTGCTCTGGGTTTCTGTTTAAATTAATGCCTTGCTTTGTTTTCCTTCCAGAGGGCTCAGTTTTGGGCTCTCCCAGCACAATCAAAAGCCCCAAAAGGGTTTATCAGACTTGCCAGGGTGGGCACGGGGTGGGCAGGGAGAGAGGCAGAGGAGAGGTCTCAGCACTAACCCAGGAGTGAGAGGAGATCAGGGGCTCCCAAAGCCTCCTAATCAATCCCAGCCTGCCCAGAACGAACATCTCTCCCATGCTGCAGCTTCAGACACCAAAAATCCTACTGTAAATGCAACATATCTCTGTGCTTCCTGCCAGCTGGCCGGGAGCCAGCCTATTTCCTTCAAAAAGAGGGATATTTATTTTCATCCTTTTAGAGGCAGCCAATTCATCTCAGACCACCACCAGCTAAAAAAGCTTTATAAATTAGCAGCCTTTTTTTTTTTTTCTTTTTTTCTTTCTTTCTTTTTTTTTCTTTTTTTTTTTTTTTTCTTTTCCTCCTTCCTAATTCTCTCCCCCACCCCTTTAAATATTATTTTCCTTTGGTTGTTGGTGTGAAGGCTGTGCCAGGACGTGCGGGCCGGGGCTCATTGCGCCACACTCCCCTTTCTCCCCGAGCTGCAGAAAGACAGTAGCAGCAGTGTCTCACGAAAGCCAGAGGAAACCAAAGCAAAGCCCGGCCGTGACTGATTCTCCTTCCAAATGGCGTAAGCAGGCCAACTTCAAACATGTGAATAATGAGTTATCTGTGCCTGACTTTGTTGGGCAGCACAAGGGACGGTGCCTCCCAAGGATCCCCTCCTGTGAACTCCTGGGCGCTCACCGGGGCACCTCCGTCATCCTGCGTCACCTTTGAGCCCCTCGCAGCCCCCCTCCAGCTCTGCACTGCCCTCCCACCCCTCCTTCCCTGCCCGTGGGGCTCCAGGGCGTTCTTCTTGGCTGGGAATTTCCCATGGAGGGAGCAGAGGTGGGATTCCAGGGGGGAGCCTGAGCCGTGTTCTTTGCCTCGTGTTAGAGGTGTGCAGAGGTGAAACCAGCCCAGCATCTGCTGCGAGGGACAGGCCTGCTGTTCCCATAACACGGGAGTTTCACATGTGGCTTCTTTCTGGAGCACATGCTGGGACTTGATAGTCTAGCCGAGACTGAGACTGGGAAACAACTGCAGCCTCTGCAGAGGACTGGCGTGTCTCTCTGAAGTACCTATTCCGAGGGCCACGGGAGGGGTTTGAAAGGTGTTTTGCACATTGAGACGGAGTTCTATCCACTGATCATTGCTTTCTTGTGGTCCCTTCTCGGGGACGTGTAGAGACTGAGCCATGGCTTTCTGGGCAGGCGCTGCTCCTGGCTCAGCCCTGCAGTCAGCCTGGGAATATTTGGTGGGAGGACACTGGAATGCCAGGGGGATGCTTTGAAGGAGGCTGAGCGTGCCTCGAGC
Organism: Sylvia borin; assembly: GCA_014839755.1. NCBI lineage: Eukaryota > Metazoa > Chordata > Aves > Passeriformes > Sylviidae > Sylvia > Sylvia borin. Next base: position 5,504,204 of record CM025981.1, on the reverse strand, counting down.
TGCTGTGCCACCTTCTCCTGGCTGCTGTCTCCTCCTGGCTGGAGCTGAGGCGATGATCTGCAGTGTGTGTGTGTGTGTGTGTGCTCCCGGCGTTTCCTCCTCTCCAGCTTGCCGCCAGCATTCCGCAGCCAGGCTCCTGGGGAGGGCCAAGCCACTTCCCAACATCTGCTCTCCCCAGCAGCTCAGGGCTGAGCCGGGGGCTGGGGCTGAGCGTGACACCCAGCTCTGAGCCCAGCAGGGCTGTGCTTCCCCTTGGCTCTCAGCTCCTTCCGTCCACACAGAAATCTGGGGCTCCAGAGAGCGTTTTATTTTTGTTTTTTAATCAAATCTCTCAGCTCTGAGATTATGGCGTCACTTGAGCCATGAAGTTCCTGCAGCCCTTTTCTACCTTTGAGCAACTTTATATTCTGCATTTCAATAATCTGTGGAAATCAGCTGATTTTTGGAACTCCCCCTCCACATCCTGGAAACCTCATCCCGGTCCCAGCTTGGGAAGCCACATCAGGTTGCACGCTCCTAGAAGGAAGAGCGGGGCTCTGTTTGGTCTTTGAAACATTTTAATGCAGAAAGCATGTCTTTAAATCATAGCTCTGAGGGCCTGAGCTCGTGTGGCACACACAGTTTCGCTGTCTGCATTCCAAGGAAACACCCAAAACTTCCAGTGTGCTTCTTATTACTTGGCCCAAAGTGTCAAATTCACGTCGGCTCTTCCAGCTGGGAAGCGTTCAATGGGATCATTTGTTTGATGTGCTGATACAGATCTTGTTGTTACATCAGGATCGTAGGTGATCTGTCAATGTTTACATCATGTCATGTCCAATACCGGAGTTAACCGATCCCGAAACCCGAGCCAGCCTGAAAACCCTGGAGCTGCCGACCAGGAGTGCCCAAGGTCAGGAGCTGCCACCACCTGATGGTGCTCAGCTCCACAATATTTATTTCCATAAATATTGACCTGCAAGGCCAGCTGGAAATGGGGATCTCCAACCCTCCCCCAGTGCCTTTTGTGCCCCAAAATTCACAGGTTGGGGTGATTAAGGCTTCTCAGGCAGATTTCTTGGGATGAGGGCTGGGGCTGTTTGAAGTTGAGTGAAAATCCACCCACGGCCTTCGGGAGGCTTTGAGTCAGTGCTTGGGTGAAGGTAGAAACCACCTTCCTGTTCTCTAAGGTATGAGCTATTGTTCACTGGTTTCCTCTCCGTGACAGCTGTGGGCAGATGGGGAAGGGCTTTTAATGAAGCCAACCGCTGCAGAAATTAAAAAGCTCAGGTTGTTCTGATGAAAGAAACCCATTAACAGCGATTCTCTCTTGCGTGACAAAGTCTGACGTCCCCAGCCCTAAGTGACAAGCGGCAGGAAGTCCTGGGGAGACAGCCTGAGCTAAAGAGGGCTGGCAGGCCAAGCTGGTGGGGTTTAACTCCTTCTCTGCCTCGTTTCACAGGGTTTGGGGCTGCCAGGTCCCACACGTGGGGACCCAGACCGGAGAGGGTCTGGGAGAACTGGGAAGAGCTCTGATCCCACCAGCCCCGTGTTTACCTCGACATATTTGCATCCAGATTTTCACTTTCTTTTCAGCAGGATATTTTCAGGGCTTTGGGGTTTTTTTGCTGGTGATTGCGGGGTCTGCCCACAAACCAGCCCCTTCTGGAGGGTGTTTGCTCCAGGCTGGCAAAGCCCAGGGGACTGTGCCCACGTTCAGGCGCCGCAGCAACCAGAGTGCAGCATGACACAGCCACATGAAGCCCTTGGTGGGGCTGCACGGCTGAATAATCTTTAAAAACATTATCAGCATAGAGATCACTTGATATATTTTTTCAGGATTTCCCCCGTCACATGCCAGATACCACCACAGGATAGGGTTTGTGCAGAGATAAAGGGAGGGAATTTAATTTTCATTAGATTTCTGGGGAACTTGGTCTTTGAAGTCCTTTTGGCTTTCCTGCAAAGCTCTACCCAAGAAAACTGGGTAAAGGTGAAATATAACCTTGTTTTTCTCCTTCTGTGCTAAAATGTGGGTTAAAACAAGACACTGTGCACACGCTTTTCCCCTGGAGAAAGCATCGTGTGACAGATGCTGCTCACAGCTCCAAAGGCCCTGGATAATGCAGAGGTGCCTGAGGTCTGGGGACACACAGAGATGAGAAGAGATCGTTTCTGGCCTTGCCTTGAGGTTCCTTTGGTTTACTTCACACAGTGGAGGAAATACATTTTCAAGATACCTCTGGGTTTTTGCTTTCTGCTGGGCTCGTCCTCCCCAGGTTTTCCTCTCTGGTGCCAGCACGTTTTCCCTCGGTTTGCACTCTCACATCCCTGGAAGTCTGGGGATTGTAGAGCTTGGAGAGGGTGGTGGGGCTCACCTGGATGTGGAGAGAGCAGAGAGGGGTCAGAGCCCCCCGGAACCTGTGGCTGGGAGGGGTTTGCTGGTGGGACACCCCTGGAGCAAAGCTGGGAGCGTGAGTTCCCTCCGGAGCCGACGTGCTTCCCTCCCATCCCAGGCACACAGCATCTGCACAGCCCTGGCGAGCGCCGCCCGAGCCAAGCAAGGGAGAGATCAGGAGACACCAGACGCTGGGTTTACCGAGGGGGAAGTGTGGGGACTTTGTGTGACTTTGCTGTGAACTGACAGCGAGCTCACAGAGCTGTGCAGATGCGAGGGGGAAGGGCAGGGAGGCGCGGGCGAGAGGTGCCTGCCTTTATCGCCTTTGACAACGCGCTGCTTCGCTTTCCTTTTCTTCTTCTTTTTAAAGAAGCCACCAAGAGCTGGGCTTGGCTTGGTGGATGTCGGCCTGGAGGATCTGATAAGGCCCGGCTCTCTGAAGTGCTGCAGGAGGGTTTCTCCCCAGCCTCTCTCCTGGCGTGCCTGCACATCCCCGGTGCCCCGAGCGCTGGGGTTGTGCCGGGGTGAGGCGGTGCCACCTGGGCAAGGTCCCTTGGGCGGCAGGTGCACAGAGCTGGAGGTGTCTGGGGCAGTCTGGCTGCGGCAGAACCAAGCCTGAACCCCGCACTGGTGTAAAGCTGAGGCTCCTCTGGAGCCCCTCCAGCTTTGTGCGGGTGTAACTGAGACTGGAATCCGGCCCAGAGACAGAGAGAGAAGCCGTTTGGCGATGATTAATACAGTAAAATGTGAAAGTTATGTATCAAGTGCGTTTCACGCGCCTCTCGCCTCGGGACGATTAGCATAAATTTAATAATTATTGCCCTGTGCCAGCAGCTGCTACCTAAGGAGCTGGGAGTGCTTTATGAAGGCTCATTAGCTGCTGCCCTGCCTGCGGGAGGTGGGTGATTAGTCTGCCCGTTTTATGGGGAGGAAGGAGGAACAGAGAGAAGCAAAGTGAGGTGGCCATGGTGTGGTACCAGCGAGGGCTGATCCCATCCCTCCTGCACCTCCTCCAGCCCCACTTGGCTCTGGCCGAGCTGGAGTAAGATGAGAGTTGGTTCAGTGTAGAAAATACTTAGAATCCAATGTTTGCTGGTTCCCCACTTTGCCAGGACACGGTTTCTTCTGCCTTGCACGTGTCTCCCCTCCGTGTTCGGAGTGGGTGAGGGCTGGTGGAGGTTGGTCACTCAGGCAGGGGCATCTTGATCCAGCTCCTTGACTGGTGACCTTCTGGGTGATGTGGAGCCTCCCCTGTGGGTCACTGGGTGTCCACCTGCCCCGGGAGCTGCTCTCTGCCGGGGCTGGCACCCATTATCCTCGTGAGTGAGTAACAGCAAACCACAGACGCAGAGGCTGCTCTGGCTCCGTGTGTAACCAGCGTGCTGCAGCCAAAGGGGAGCTGATCAGATACCAGACTCTTTTATCATGTTCCAGGGCACAGACAAAAGCTGGAAGACCAAGCCAAACCCTTCGCCGACCGCTACGGAGAGCTGGAACGGCTGCGCCAGTCCATGAGAGTCACCCCAACAACACCCAACCCCCGCGGATCCCTCAGCACCCCGAGCCACTTCGGCTCCCAGGCTCAGACTCCAATCCAAGGTAACCACCCGAGTGTCCCAGTGTCACCCCCGCACCCTCGTGCTCCTCACGGCTGAGTGGGAACAAGCTCTGGATGGGGTTTTAGAGCTGGAGTCCAGTTCTCCCGTGGTTGAGGCGTCAGGGAGGGGTTTGTGTGGATTTCTTGACCTTGGAAGGCTTTTTTGCACCCATCAAGTCACTTTTTGCACCCACCAAGTCATTTTTTGCACCCATCAAGTCACTTTTTGCACCCATCAAGTCACTTTTTGCACCCATCAAGTCACTTTTTGCGCCACCAGATCTGGGTTTGGAGGAGCCAGGGAGCAGCAGGAGTGCGAGGGAGGTGAGAGCAGCACCCTTTGAACCCAGCAGCTCCTCTGACATGAAGGCAGCCGCGCCGTGGTTATGCAGCAGCCAGGGAGGCTGTTCCCTGCTTTACATGCTAATCCCAACGGTTTCTTATCGTTGTGCGGGTGCCAAGAGTGGTGATCCCTCGCCCAGCTCCAGCATAATTCCCCACACGGATGCACACCTGCATGGGCACACACACACACACACGGAGCCTTTGCTCTTCCCAGATCTGCCGGCGGCAAAGAGCGCCCCAGTCCCTGGGCGTTCCCCAGGAATCCGCTGCCAGCACAGGGGCAGGAATTGCCACTGCAGCTACCTGACACAGAGCAGGCTGCTAATCCCGGGATTTCAGTCCCAGACTAAGCAAGGGATTAAAATATCTCAGCTGCTGTGCTCAGCTCCTGTCCCTCTGCACAGGCAGATGCCACCAGGATGAGTTAAGAGAGCGTTCTCCTGTCCTTTTCTGTGCTGCTTTTCCCTGCACTTTTAGTCTCATTGGTTCTTCTCCTTCAGAAATCAGCAGAGATACTAAGAGGGCTCCAAGGAACAGCATTTAAGCTGTCTGTATTTGGAATTTCGATGAAGGAACTTTTCCTTCTGGGAAAGTTTCACAGAAAAAGCTCCCAAAATGCTCGTGCTGTGTTTTCAGAAGGGATATGGTTGTTTGAAAGCCTCGGTGTCATTGGCAAAGAGGGGGTTTGGGGTGTAAAAACATGTTTGAAAATGTTAACTCCAACTGTAAAAGCTGCGCCGCTCCTCCCAACCCAAAATTACAGAGAAAATTTAATTTATTTCTCATTGAAATGCAAATCCCCACGCTTGGAATTTTCATTGACATTAGCAGCGTTTATGAGAAGAACACGGGCATTTTGTGTAGGATTATCATTTGGGATTTTTTTAAAAAAGCAAGAGGGAGAAAGAGAGAGAGAAAGAGTTTTCTAGGCTTGTCCCATTGGCCGCATCATAAAGAAAGAGATTCTTGAGGGAAGAAAAAAAAGATTTGTATTTTAAATTAGCACAGCCCCCTGCAGTGCCAGAAACCCAAAGAGCGTCGTTTGGAGCGAAGAATCAGGTGATGACACAAATCCAACGAGAAAAAAAATGGGGTTGGCCACAAGCTACCGCCCCTGCCAAATTCCCAAATGTCAAGTGACAGCAGGAGTGGAGACACACAAAATTAGCCTCTGAAATCATTCCTGCGGAGTGAATCCGAAGTCCCAGGAATGCTGCAAAAGGCGGTTTGTGCACGCTCTGCTCTTGGCTCCCTTGTTCCCGAGTCGGAGGAACCATCTTAAAATGACTGTGGGCTCCTCCCAGCCTAACTCGGAGCAGGACCAGCTCAGTAATTTTCATCTCAGCCCTGTCCTTTTGACACAGCTCTGGCTATGACCAATCATAACCATCATTTTCAAACCCCCTTTTTCTCTCGGCGCGCACACACACACACGGCTTATTCACAAAGATCATAATTTTTACCCGAGCAAGTGGAGCCCGGCCCGTGCCAAGAACAACACGGGAGTTAACAGGCCTGTAATTCTCACGACTTGGCACGTTCTTGGGTAACACACAGGAGAGGCTGATCAGTGGGAAGCAGAAGGAGATACCAGCAGGGAGGGGCGATGGGGCAGCCTGGGCTCCATCCGGCCCCCGCTATCTTTTATGGGGTGCTTCCCAAGGTTAATGTTTTTAGCATCCCTGTGCAGGGATTAAAAGGGGGGACAGGGAGGGGTTTTTTTTCCCCTCCACCAGTGCCCAGCTCTCTCTGCTCATGTGCTGGGGGTGCTCGGCCTCCCTGTTCTGCTGACCAAGCAGTTTGTACAAACTTCCTAATCCGCTCCTGGCCGAAGCAGGCTGGCAGCTGGGGTGCTCAGGGGCAGCCTCAGCCACTGCAGGGGGATCCCAGCACCTCAAATCCCTGAGCACGTCATGTGGGCTTTTAGGCAGTGTTTATCTTTGGGAGAATTTGGGCTCTTGGGAGATGTCTTTGCTCTGGCCCAGTCCAATCTCTCCTCCTGAGGAGGGAAAACCATGGTGGAGATCACGGCAAGGACGCCGCCGGGAGTGGGAGAAGGGTCTGGCCCTCAGCCACTGGCAGAGGCTTTCAGTAAAGCAGCCCCTGGAGGTTATAAATAGCCCTCATGTAAAACGATCATCCTGAGGTTCAATGGTCTCAAACCAAAGCCCTCCCGGTAAGAGAAAGCCGATGGTTTCTGAAGGGCATGCCAGGAAATACGGGAGCAGAGAGCGCGGCTCCGAGGCCGAGCGGGTCGGATCCTGCTCTCTCCAGTGCCAGGGTACTGCAGTGGCTCTGGCCCTTCCCGTGCCTGTCCCCACATGGGACAGACACTGACAACCCTGCGCACACCAGCTCTGCTCCCCACTTGCGCTGCTCTGGGGGTAAATAGGGTAAATCTGGGTTCACCCCTGTCACTGTGATGAGAATCTGGCCCAGTGCTGGGCAGGTCAGACAGGCAGAGCCCCTTCACCATCCAGCTCTGCTTCCCTGGCTTCAGCTGAGCAGAGCCTCTCTTGAGGATTTGGCCCAGCGCTTCTCCAGAGAGGTCTGGAAAATCTGAGTGTTTGCAGTCCCAGCTCTGCCATCCCCGCAGCGAGACACCAAGCTGTCATTAGGATGGCTCCAAACGGTTCCTTATTACGGGGCACGCGAAGCCAGAGCCTTGCGTGCCTGCTTCGGTTGAGCTTTGCCTTTCAGCTTGAAAAAATCGTGCAGCTCTCTCAGAAGTGAAGCAAAATGTTAAAGGGACTTCTGCTGTCTGCCTTCAGCTGCTCCTCAGGGCCCTGAGGCTCAGGGGAGGTGGGCTGGGGACAGACACACGTCCTCCCCAGGAGCAGTCCCCGTTCTCTGTGTCCTCCCTTGCCCGTGTTTTGGTGGTGGCTCAGGCTGAACCATTTTGTTCCCAGCACAGCAGAGCGGGACCGCCCACGCTCGAGTCCTGTGGTGGAAACATCTTCAACCACTCAAAAGCAATTGTGTCCAGCAGCATGGAGGGGCCTTGTGCTCACCAGAATAATTCCAAAGGTATTTTTGGATCTCCTCGGTACCAGAGCGAGCTGTTTTGATTGATGACATTCCCTTACACACTCTTCTTTTGGCTCCAGAGAAGCCAAACTCCCTCAATTTCACAGGGAGGACAGTAAATGTCAGATCCTTTTGCAAGCCTCTCCTAGCCCTAGTGCCTGCTGAATGTTTTTTTGGGAGACTCTGTGTTCACTGGTGAAGAGCTTCAGATCTCCTGATCTGGAATTTGCTCAGCTTCATTCCCAATCCATTATTTCAGGCCAGAGCAACATTTTTATCATCAGCAGAATGCTTCATCATATGCCTTTACAGTAAAGTCTTTCTCTCTCTTTTTCTTTTTAAATATACATTTTTAAAGTATTACATTACTTTTAAGAAGCCTCTTGGCATAGGCAGCAAGTGCCCCTATTGTTTCCGAAATGCAACGTGGCTGCTCTGAGGTTAAATCCTGAATTATGGGCCCAGCAAATACACTGAATTGCTGCTTCCTAATCCCTGTCCAGATTGACTTATGGTTTCTTTAAAATATCCGTTTCTTAATGGATAAAAACATTCTACCACGGGCAGAGACTAAATTGTTTCCAAAGGAAGCTAGGCAAGCATTAGTGGGAAGAGAACATATTGTGGGATTCAGCTTCAGCCTCAAAGGAAGGAACACGCTCGAGATGGGTTTCCTGCCTGCTTTCAGGCTTCTGTGTCTATCTTTAAACTGCTTTTCTGCTCCTCTCCTTTACGTTTGTGATGTCCCTCCGGTGAATTTGGCACGGAACAGTCACAGATGAAGCACGGAGCAGTGCTGGGCAGGAGCTTACCCCAGGACAGAGTCCAGGCACTGCCACCACTGTGTTTGTGCCATGGATGTGTGGCCGTCCCCTAGGCACAGCTCAGGGTGCTGAACAGCAAGGAGCCCCTCGGGATTGGCCTCAGGGGTGCTGTGCTGCCTTTATCAAGGACTCTCCAGCGTGCTGGGACCCGCAGTGCCAGGCGCAGAGCGGGCTGAGGACCCCCAGCCTGGGCACCGCTGCCCCCTGTGCCGTCACCTCTCCGCTGTGCCATTCCCACGGCACACGTGGCCTGGCCCAAACCTGCTCGGCAGGCAAGGTGGTCTAGCTGCAGGCTGGGTTGTAAATCCAGCAGCTTCCTTTTATGTAGTCGGGGCTTGTTAATTTGTTTTAATACCCTTGGAATAGAGGTAAAGAGCAAAGCGCGGGCAGGGCGGAGGGGAGCGCCCGCTCAGCCCACCCACCCGCTCCAATTAGCACCGTTATTCATTAGCAGGGCGGGATGGAGCGGAGGGCAGCGCGGGATGCGGTGGGCAGCGGGATGCGGGCAGAGGGCCCTGGGATGAGCGAGGCTGTGCTGGAAGCTGGGAGAGCTGAGCTTGTTTAGTCTAGAGAAGGGCAGGCGGGAGCGGAGCTGATTGCTCTGTGTAAATACACCGAGCGGGTAAACACGGCGAGGCAGAGGAGCTATTGTGAGCTCTGGAGGACACCGCAGGCACAGGACACGGGGCTGAACTGGTTCTGCATTAATCCACACTGGAGTCAGGCGCGGGGTCCTCCCCACAAGGATGGGTCCAGAGAACTGGAGCATCCCAATGGACCTAGAAGGGTTTGCGATGTGGTGCATGATTCACCGAGCTGGGAACGCCTGGGGATCTCCCTGCTCTGCTGCCCAGTGTGTTCAGGGTGGGAGAGGACCCAAGAGCTGGGGTTGTGCTGCTCAGGGGTGGGTTTGGGGCCGTGTGTGTGTGCACGGCAGCGCACGGCGTTCGGCGAGAATCACAAAAGTGAGCAGCAAACGTGCTTGGCAGTGCTGAGGTGGCGCCTGGTGATGCTGTGATAAGGACCTGTTGTGTTTTGGTTTGGGGTTTGCGTTTTTTTTTTTTTATTTCAGGCCCTGCAGAGGAAGTCCGTGCACCCAGTTTGTGAGCTGGTTCTGTCAGATGCAGAGCAGGGCTCCATGGGCGTGTAACAACGGATGCTGTTCACACCCTCCCTTTTTTTTTTTTTTTTTTTCAACACCTCCCCTCCTCCCCCAAAATATATTTTGCTCTATTTTACGTGGGCTGGGAGGAAGGGGCCGTTTTCTTTTTTAGTTGGCTCTGACTTGGAAACAAATGAACTTGTTAACATACGTGACAAAGGCGTGAGAGCCTGCCTGCGTGCGTGGGTGGGGAGGAGAGCGGCGCCTTCTCTAGAGATGAGCTGGGCCTTCAGAGATCAGATGCACCTCGTGCACCTTCCCATGGAGATCCTCTCCTTCCCTCGGCCACCTGCCTCTCTGTGCTCCCACGTGGAGTTATTGCGAGCAGGGGATAGGAAGTGGAGAGGGACAAAGATCAGAAAAATGCTCAGAGATGGCTTGGAGAAAAAGATGGCTTGGAGGTCCAAGCGTGGCAGAAAAAAGCAGCCAGGGGTATATCCAGAGCGGGAATGTCTGTCCCCACTGGTCACACACATGCTGGTGTGTTATATACAGAAGCATAAAGTATCATTAGTGTTTACATTGTCGTCAATCATTGTTGGAGTAAGACAGGAAAGGAGGGTTTTTTCCCAGGGCTACATTTTTCATGACAATTTTGCAAGGCACACATATGCGTAGAATTAGAACGGTGATCTATGGCCAGGCTGAAGATATTTTACATTCTATACACTTGGGGAGTGCCACGCTATCAAGTTCCCTTTAAATTCCCTTTGTTCTCCGTGTGTCTCACACAGTGTGAGTATTTGCTGTGTGACATCCACGCAGGCTCAGGTTTATCGCTGACTGGGTTCATCAGCCGGCTCCCCACATCTCTAAGGTGGGGTCCAGGTGGTATCTGGGCTGCAGAGGAGCTGCTCAGGTTCCACACGTCGCTGCCTGGCCCCAGACGATCTGATAATGATGGTCCTGCTGTACCTCAGGCCCTGGTGCTGTGCTCTGCCATGTGCCCGGGGTGAGCTGGTTTTCTGGGAACCATTGCAGCACTGAAGAGGTCCTGACGTTGCTTTTGCTGCCCTTTCTCCCCTCCAGGCAGAGTAGATGTGTTCCTGGGTTGGGAGGTAGTGGCAGCACCCACTGCTCCTCTGGGATGGATGCACATCAATCCCTAAAACCATCTGCAGGGTCCATTGCCTCATGTCCTCGGTGGCTTCCAGGGCCCTGAGAGCAGATCCACCAGCCCTGACCCCGCCAGGGCGCAGGGACCAGTTCCACCCCATCCAAGGCAGCTCCCAAACCCAGCGTGGTCTGAAGGGAGGCGGCTGAACACACCCAGAGAAACCTCTGTGGTTGGCAGCTTCACGAACCAGCCCTTCCCACCTCCTGGCCAGCCCTTGCCACTGTGACCCAGCTGAGGTTTGGCTCCCATCAGGGGCATCTCTGTGCATTTATCTCCTGGCCACCCACCCAAGGAAAGACCTGTATTGTCTCCAAAGAGAGAGAGAGAGCTGCTGTGTCACTGCAGCGCTGTTGTTTTTATCCGGAAAGGAGCTGAGCAGCTTTCAAAGTGTGTTTCTATCCCGGCCCACGTGTTGGGGGGGGACTTGGGGGTCCTCAAAAGGTGCAAATTGCAGCTGCACAATTAAATCGTGGGGTGTGTCCCGGCCTCTGAGATCCCCGGGGCAGCTCAGCCCTAAGGAGGAGACAGTGGCATTACTAATCAGGGCTTTGACCTTTACATGGCTTTTATTTAATACACATTCCACACTTCCCCAAACTCCCATCCAAAACATTGACATTTCCGCTGATAGATTGGGTCAGATTTTGGAGTAGTTGGGGGACTCAATTCACTCTTACAATGGTTAAATTCTTACAGCTAAATGGGCTTATTCAGTTAGTGCAGCAGCTGGTGTGATTTCGAGAAGAAAATAAACATTTCCTTCAAATATTTTGATTGGCAACTGGACAACTGAAGTACTCAAGCTCGGATTGCCAGGGTCCAAAAAAGCAAATGGGGGCTGGACGGCGAGTAAGCGAGGGAAAACCGTAGTAAATCCTCGGAGGCAGCACTACGGAGCAGATGTGTGCGAGATGTGCCGGGGAAAGGGACAGAAAGAGGGGGTTTTAAAGCCCATTTTCAGCCAGGATCCCAAAGGGAATGTGGGGCCCGAGGGTGCAGCTTCACCCACTCCTCGTTCCCCGGCTTCGCTCAGCAGCTGCTTGCTCCAGGTTTGATCCTGGCTGTGACAGAGGGTCCCTGCTGCCGAGTGAGGTGGTTATGGAGAGTGTTAATGGCCGTGTTTTATTTGGATCTCGCTGGGGTTGTTTCAGCGGAGATTTCCGCGGATGCAGGGCAGGGGCTGTGGGGCTCCATCGGAGGGAGCCGGGATGGAGCAGCGGCCCTGAAGCGAAGGAGATGGGGTGGAGAGGAAACCTTGGGGCGAGGACCAAGGCGTAAGGGGCAGTTGTGAGGTGAAGATGGGATGGAAGAGGAACCCTGAGGCAAAGGAGATGGGATGGAGAGGAAAGCCTGAGGTGATGGAGCCAGGATGGAGGGGATGAGGTGAGGCTGCTGACCTGGAGACAGCTGTGCAGTGAAGGAGACGGGATGGAGGGGCAGCCTGGAGGTGAAGGACATGGGACAGAGGAGCTGGCCTGAAGGACACAGGAGGGGCTGCCTTGAGGGGAAGGAGACCGAGATGGAGGGGCAGCCGTGATGTGAAGGACACGGGACCAAGGGGCAGCCCTGAGGTGAAGGACACAGGGGCTGACCTGATGTGAAGGACACAGGACAGAGGAGCTGACCTGATGTGAAGGACACACGGGTCAGAAGGGCTGACCTGAGATGAAGGACAGAGGGGCTGCCCTGAGGTGAAGGACACTGGATAGAGGGACAGCCCTGAGGGGAAGGACCCAGGACCGAGGCGCAGCCCTGAGGTGACGGCCCTGAGGCCACAGCGAGGCCCCGCCCCCTGCCCCGCCCCCGCCCCGCCCCCGCCCCGCCCCCGCCCCGCCCCCTGCGGGCGCCCCCTGCTGGCGGCGGGCCCGCGGCCGCCTCAGGCCGGGCCATCCTCAGGCCGGGCCATCCTCAGGCCGGGCCATCCTCAGGCCGGGCCATCCTCAGGCTGGGCCATCCTCAGGCCGGGCCATCCTCAGGCTGGCCCCCCGGATTTTATTTTTGGAACGTTTTGAAGCTTTATTTGTAGCCTCAGACTGGTCAGGGAAAGCTGGAGCTTTATTCTGGGCCAGACTTAGAGCCCGAGGCCGGCAGGGGTGAGAGCGAGCTGGTCACGGTCCCTCAGACGCTTCGTGGTGTGGATTGCGTTTGAGGGGTTGGCGCTGAGGGAATTGGAGTTTTGGAGTTTCAAATTCGCAGATCCCAGCTCTGGCCAGGGCTTCGGAGTGTCCACACCCCACGGCCTTGCTTGTCACACACACACACAGCCTGTAATTAACACTCTTACACGCTCCTGTCTAAATTAGTAGCAGGGACCCACTGCCAAATGGTGCAAGTTCAGGCCAATAAAATGTAGCCTCTTAAAAAAAAAAAAAACACCAAAAAAGCAACTCTTTGAGCGCGTTATAGAGGAAAAGGGAAATGCGCCCTGAGCGCTCAGGTTTGATTTCCATTTGCGTTTTATGGAATATTATTTATGGGGCTGTGAAAAGTAACGAAGGAGCGCGGTCTGAGCGCTGGAGATTGTCACCTGGCAAGGCAGCCAGCAGCAGCGCGGGTGTTTTGGGGGCTATGGGGGGATTTGGAGGCTGCTTTTTCTCCCTTGAAGGAGAGGCATTCAGAAGACAGCGCTTTTCTCTTGCCAGTCCAGCTGCGGGCAGGATTTCTGCCCCACGCTCCCGTGTCTCAAGCCGTGATGCTGCTGGATTGAGCCGCTGTGCTCAGGCTGCTCCACGCAGAGCTGGTGCCCAACCCTCGGCTGGCAGCGCCCGGCAGCAGCTGTGGCTCTAACACGGCTTTGGGATGGTCCCAGCGCTCTGCTGGGCTGTGAAATCGGCTTTGGAGTGCTTTTTTCCCCCCTCGCTGGGCTTTTCCAGCAGCCGCTTCCACGGGCGCTTTGCAGTGGCGGGTGTGTGCGGAGCCGCGGTGGTTCGGGGCGGCTTTGAGCTGCTCCTCTCTTATCTCGCCCCAAAGCCACAGCCACGTTCACAAACCAGGTGCTCCCCCGCCTTTCCCCTCCGTGGAGCCTGCGTGGGAAGGCAGGCGCTGCTGGGCGCCCGCAAAAGGGCTGCAGGGCAGGGAGGGAGGATCCTCCCCTTCTCCTTCCACGGCTGAAGGACTCACCTGGGATCAGAAGGGAAGGGTTCAACATCAAATCATCAAATCCCCTCCATACCTGCTCCTCCAGAGCGTGCCCGTGTCGCTAGGTAGCTGGAAGGGATTGAAGCAAGTGTTTTCTCCTGAGGAAATGCTTCGGGGCCTGGAGCGCCGGGCCTGAGAAGTTAAAAATGCCTCATTGTAATAAACAGATCTAAAACACACGTCCCTGTGCGTGCAGAGCAGCCACACAATCCTCTGGATGTGTGTTTGTATGTATATGCATCTCCAAAACCAACAGGCGTGTTTAGCATGCTCACCTCATGTTCTCTTGCTCTGAGGGATACAAAATCCAGCTGATGTGACCAAAAAAAGTCACTTTGGAGGCTGGATGGCATCTCACCAGCAAAGGAGAAAGGCCTTGCTTTTAACAAGAGGAGAATAGAGGAGGGCAGAGGTTTCACTTCTCTCCTTGGTGAACAAACCTCATTTTTCTCTGCCTTGATGCACCAAGGCCAGAGGTTCCTGGGCTCTGTCTCAGCCTTGGGACAGCTGAGAGAGCCACAGGAATGCCTCCAGCTTCTCCAAGGAGCTTCTGCTGTGGATTCCCAGCTCTAACCTGGGCTTCCTGCAGGAGCACGGGATCCAAAGCCAAGGTCCATTTCCAGTTCCAAGCTGGCTGCGACTCCCTTTGGGTTTAGACCCTGCAGGAAAAGGCGTGGGGGGCTCCACTGTCCAATGGAGCTGGGGAACATCCCCACCACGCTGGCCCGAGAGCCTCCCTTCCCCCAGCAGAGAGCCTGAATTTCTCACTCTCTTCATCCTCTTGGAAGGAGAAAAATACACAGAGAACTCAAGCAGAGGGATATTGTGGCTCCTGGCTTGGGAGTTTTCAGCTGTGTGTTTATCAGCTCCATCCCCTGATGGTATCAGCACGAACAGGCCACCCACAAGAAGGCTTAGCAGGCTGGTCTGGGCTCCAGCTTTTCCTGCCTGTCTCCATGTGTGTGTGTGTGTGTATACAGCAGGGATGGATGATCCCAGGGCCCGGCCGTCTGGGGCCTGCCTCCATTTATTTACTACACAGCTGATGTCATGGCTAAACATCTTTTTTTTCTGTGTTTATGGGGTTGTGCTGCTTTAATCTGCCTCGAGATGAATAGACCCCTAAGAGAAGTCGGCTTAGCTTAGCGTCCCTTCTTGGATAGGAAACAACAAATTTCGGGGACAGGAAATGGGAGCAACTTAAACAAACGGGTTTAGGAGTTTTATTTAAAAATAATCTCTTTTCCCTGGCGGACCCCCAAGAGGTGCTTCCCCTTCTAATCCCTCGGGAAGGCTCTAACCACCCCATCTCCTCCTGCCCCCCTGCAGGCACGTCAGAGCTGAGCCCCTTCTCGGACCCGCGGCAATTTGAGCGCTCCTTCCCGACGCTGCCGGCGCTGACGGAGACGCGTTTCTCCGACCCGCGGATGCATTACCCCGGCGCCATGTCGGCCGCCTTCCCCTACACGGCCACCCCCTCGGCCACGGGCATCGGGGGCATCAGCATGACCAGCATGCCCACCACCACCCGCTTCCACCACACCTACCTGCCGCCGCCCTACCCCAGCTCCACGCAGAACCAGAGCGGGCCCTTCCAGGCCAACCCTTCTCCTTACCACTTGTACTACGGGACGTCCTCGGGCTCCTACCAGTTCTCCATGGTGGCTGGGGGCGAGCGCTCGCCCACCCGCATGCTGTCGTCCTGCACCAGCGCCTCGGCGGGGAACAACCTGATGAACCCCAGCCTGGGCGCTCAGAACGACGGCGTGGACGCGGACGGCAGCCACAGCAATTCCCCCACCACCATGAGCACCACGGGCAGGATGGATGAGTCCGTCTGGAGACCCTACTGAGGGTCTTTAGCTCCGTCAGCCATGCCGCGGCTCCTTTGGGATGCCAAGGGAAAAGGTAAACCAAAGTCTTCCAAACCCAAAGCAAAGGATCCTCTGCATGCAAACATCAAGCGAAGATGGACCGAGACCTTCGTTACATTTCAAGGTGAACACCCACGAGGCTCGAGTGTGTCGCTTGATGTGGTTCCTTCCGTGTGTTTTAGGTATGTGGATTGTACATAGGGAAAAAGAAACCCCAAGGACGTGTGGAATCAGATGTTTGGGACCTGCAGAACACTTCTCGTTCATCTCACTCGCACCTCTTCCCCACACAAAGCATTCAGAAGTGAGGAGAATCTCACCCTTCCTCTGCAAAATGGTTCAGAGAAGAGAAAACACCAGGGATTCATCTGAGCCGTCTCTCTGCCAGTGCAGGAGGACTGAACTTTAAAAAAAAAAAAAGGAGAAAAAAAGGAAAAAAAAAAAAACCAACCCATTGTCTCCTGTCCTCCCCTCCCTGCTGGTGAAGGGTCCCTGAGCACCAAAGAGCAATGGGGTTTGCAGCGCAGCCAGGGGCACTGGGGCTCAGTCAGCCACGTGAACAAGAGCTGTGATGTGATTAATTTTATTATTTTGTTGACGACAGAAGGTGTATTGTTCATTTTGGTGTCACTGTCGTCGTTTTGTCAATCAGTAACGTGGCTGACCCCGGGCCTGGCTGACCTCTCCCCTCCATGTTTACACTCGAGATGTACTTTTTATGGAGATGTTTTGTTTTTTTTGTTTGCTCTCTTGTCCTGACCTCACCATTCAGCTCTTTGCTCCCCTTAGCAAACCTCAGTGGTGGTGGCTGAAGTGAAGGCGGCGATCAGGACAATCTGAGACGTTTGAGATGCACTTCCAAGGGGCTCAGGACTTGGCCTTGCCACTGTTCTCCAGGTGTTCCTTCCGTCCCCTCTGAGTGGCAACACTCACAGCTGGTGGCAAAGCATCATTATTCTGTTCTGGTCCTTTCCCATGTTCTCACCCAGAGAGGATTCATTTCTTATTTTTAGTCACATTTGTCAGCTCATCCTGGAAGCTCTGAGACTTGGAGAAAGGAGCAGTTTCTACTCCTGGTGGTGGGAATGTTGTGAATTGATGCTGTGCAGCCTTTTCCATCCCCTCACCCTCCTGTCCTTCCCCCAGGTGACCCCGAGCACGGCGATGTCCCTGCAGGGGAATAATCTCAAGAGGGGGCACTGGTGGCGGTGGCAGGAGGTGGCATTGGCAGGGCCCAGCTCTGCCAAGCACCACCCACCCTCGGAGCTGACACCAAAGAGATTCCAACCAACAGGGCCGTGGTGGGGGGCAGCTGGAGGGTCCTGTGGGCTCCTCCGAGGCCGGCTCAGGGGCTCGGCTCTGATGCACAACACAGCGTTTGTCACCTCCTGCAAGCCAGCTGTGCCCTCTGCTGGGAACTGGGGCTGCATTTAGGATTCCTGGTGCTGGGAGGGCACAGACACATCCTGGGGATCCGTAAGTGCAGCAGCCACTGCCCTGCAGAGCCCTCCCCGCAGCCAGAGCCCAGCCCCACAACCAAGCCTTCCTTTTTCTATTTCTCCCACAAACGGGAGAAAACCGAACCCCCAGAGCTGCGCTCCTGGCCCCTGTGCCTCAGTCACACGGTGCCAGCCTTGTCACCTGTCCCCAGCTCCCAGCTGGCAGCCGGCCACCCCCAGCACAGAGCGCTGGAATTGCACTACCACGGCAAGGCTGGAGCAGCACGTCCCTGCTGCCCTGGAGAGCTGCCATGACCACTCACACTTCCCTAAGCAACGAGGAACAACTCTTTTCAATAATAACAATAATAATAATAATAATTTTTTTTAAAAAAAAGCCTTACCCCAGCAAAACTGCAACCTCCACTTGCCTTAGCGCCGGCGCTCGCTGGCTCTGGAGCTGGACAGGGCAGCCTGTGTGTTTGGATGCCTTTTTTGCATTTGTCATCCCATCCCACTGGTTTAAAGCACAAAGGAAACAAGGCATTCGTAGTTGTAGGTTAATTTAAGACTGTTTGTAGTGAGTTTTAAAAGAGAAAATAATGAAAAAGAATGGCAACGATGTTGTTTTTATGACATATTGTCATGTGAAGGTGTAAATAGATGCACCTCTGTTGTATGCAAATGGTCACGAGACAGGCCAATGTTTTTTGCTTTGCACTATAATTTGCTTTTTTTTTTAAAAAAAATGCACAATCGCTTGTACAGTAAAGCCCCTTTGTCTGGCTCACAGAATATTTAACTATAAAATCTAATTTTTGGTCTTATTTGTTATAATAATATAATTCTTAAATATGTTGAAGGATACAATTCTTAATAATGCTTCTAGTACTTGTATGAGCAGGGTAAAATAACACCAGACTAAGGAGATGAGATCAGAGATCTTTGTAGATAAAGAAAGCTTAAAGTTCTTGGGTTTTTTAATGGTGTCTTATGGCGGACATTAAAAAAAAAAAAAATAATGCTAGTGATACCAAAAATGTGGTTATTTGTGTAATACCCCAGCCCTACTTGAAGGTAATGCCCTATATTTAATATGTAGCCCGATTTTTAACCTGTAGCACTTGTCACTGGGGGGGGGAGAGGGGTGGGGGAGAGGAAGAGGAAGAGGAGGCTCTGCTCCTGGAGAAGTCACTGGGGAAGCTGTGGCTGGAGCAGTCTCCCGGCTCTGGCTTCCCCGAGAGCAGCCGGGGCTGTGTGGGGCCAGAGCCACGCCTCGGGGGACAGTTCTGCTTTTGTGGGATGGGGTCATTTCTGCTCCGCTGGCCGTGGCCTGGGGCCGCCGTGTAATCCTGTCAATGCCATGAGGAACAATAAACAAATGGTTACAATGGCCCCGCTGCCTCCCGCCTCTCACTGCTCCTCGCCGGCTTCCCGGGGCGGGATGGGGAGCTCCTCACGCTGCTCCTTCGGATTTTCGGCTCCTTCAGAGCTCCCTGGTACCAGATCTGGTGTTTGGGGGCTGCTCTCGGCCAGTTTGGCACCACAGGGGTGTCCAGGGCAGGAAGGATGGGATGGGATGGGATGGGATGGGATGGGATGGGATGGGATGGGATGGATGGGATGAGATGGATGGGATGGGATGGGATGGGATGGGATGGGATGGGATGGGATGGGATGGGATGGGATGGGATGGGATGATGGGGTGGGATGGGATGGGATGGGATGGGATGGGATGGGATGGGATGGGATGGGATGGGATGGGATGGGATGGGATGGAATGGGATGGGATGGGATGGGATGGGATGGGATGGGATGGGATGGGATGATGGGGTGGGATGGGATGGGATGGGATGGGATGGGATGGGATGGGATGGGATGGGATGGGATGGGATGGGATGGGATGGAATGGGATGGGATGGGATGGGATGACCTGAGCTCCCTGAAAATCTCTTTCAACCTCTCCAGAGGGGTCTGGAGCACTCCCCATGCCCGGGGACAGCCCTGGCGGGCTGAGATCCGTCCGTGCATCCCAGCCCAGCATCCCCTCCCTGCTCTCCTCCTGTCAGCACTGTCTGGAGCCCCAAAACCTCCCCACAAATCCTGCAGGACCCAAACTCCCGGGCGGCGAGAGCCCAGACCCCTCAGCACCCAGCCTCCAATGACAGCTGAGAGGCAAAAATAAAACTATCCCAGCCCACAGCAGGATCCCATGCCAAGGCACTGCGGGCCGGGGCTCCCAGGGAACAGAAGAATTCAGTGCCAGAATTATTCATGAGCCCGGGGCAGGAGCGCCGGGGCCGTTCCCAAAGCTCTGCCTCCCCTCTGCAGCATCTCCGTGAGCGGAGCCCACAGCGGCTTTTGCGTGGAAAGAGAGGGGAAAAAAACCAAAATTAGGAAAAGCCCAAACCACAATAAATGGAGCTCGTACCCGGCTCCACAGCCCCGGCCAGCAGGAATGTGTTCCAAGGAAAACCCAAAGCTTTTCTCCACAGCTACTGCGAGAGGAAACACCCCGAGGTGTAGCTGTTATTTACAGGAACTTTTTGTTCCAAAAGGAGCCGTGCTTTTCTCTCAGCCTCGGTCAGAACTGCAGTGGGAAGAGAGAAGGGGAAGGAAAGGGGGAAAAAACAAAAAGAGGACAAATAAAAAGGGTCTTACTGGTACTGGATGGTCCATGAAATCCATGTGGGCTTGGTGCTGGTGCCTGTGGAGGGGATGAGGATGTGTCACACCAAACCAGTGCCAGGGGGACAACAGCACCTAAAATCCTGATGGGAGGCCCAGAGAACTGATGGTGTTAAATGTGCCCAGCTCCTGAGGGCCAGAGGGGTGTGATTTTTATATGGGCATTATTTTTAAATGGGTATTAGTATTATTTGTCTTGTTCTATGGGTGATGTTTTTATAAGGCTGGTTTTATATTGGGGATATTTTTACCTGGGCCACATACCCTGCACAGCTGCTGCATCCTGCTTCCACACAGGTTTTTGTCCCAATTTAATGAATTGAAATGGAAAGCTGGGCCTCAGCACAGCTGTGTGGGGTTGTGGGGCACATCAGCCTCTCCCAAAGGCTCCCAAACACCCCAGGGCTCCCTCTGTCCCAGGGGGAAGCTGAAAAACAGGGCTGGAAGCCACAGCGTGGGGCAGTCAGAGCAGGAATGTTTGGGGTTTCTTTTGCAACAGAAAACTGAAAGGGTAAAAAAAAAATAGCTGGAGCTTGGAAAGCTATTTTTTGAGCATTCAGATATTAAATTGCGTGGAGTTTGGGCTAAAAAATCTCCTAGGAAAAATGAAGACTATTTCCTTTGAGATCAGAGCTAACAAAAGTCGCAGCAGAAAGCTTGTTTTATTCTCATTCCAGCCCAAACTCTAAAACCCAGCCTCTGTTTTAATGACTCTGTTGTGTCCAGACTGCCTTGGTAAATCATCTTTTAACTTGCACAAATTCTGAGGCTACACAGGATATAGGGGAAGGATCCTGGCTCTTGCCTTGCCCACATCAAGCCCTTAATGAACCATGCCCAAACGAGCAATCAGCATCATTAAGGCCCAATTCTGTTCCTCTGAAACAAGAATGAAATCCTGTTCCTCTGAAACACAACCAGATGATCCTGAGAGGTGCAGAGCACCCATCCAGCACCCCCAGGGACCCCCTGAACCTGCGGAAAATCAGCCCTGTGGGCACCCAGCTGGGGCAGAGCGAGGTCTCTGCTCTGGCATCGTCTCCGTGGGCACCCACGGGGGGTTAATCCTCCTGCAGGGCCTTCCTGCTGGAAAGGATGGGGGCTCTGTGGGGCTGGGGTGGGTGTTTTTGTGAATGCTGCCTATTTAGAAGCTAAATGATGGAAAACATGGAAAATTCATTAGGGTGTCTGGGCAAGTGTTGGGTTACACGTCATTCACATCCACTTACTCAGCGGGACCTCGCGCCTTGGGGGAGAGATATATTTATATACATTTATATCCACGGATTTTATATAGAGGAGTGGTGGGGGGGGGGGGAGTTTTTTCCCCTCCATTTAATTTCCAGACTGGCACAAAAATGAGACTTTTTGCTTCTTTTCAAACCTGGCTGCCCCTCTCGGCCTGGGCTGGCTGAGCTCTGTCCCCTTCCCAGCCCTGGGAGGTGACTGGTGCCATTCCCACTGCTTGGAAAAGGCAGGAGCTGCTGTCCCAGGATCCATGAAGGGCACATCCACTGCCAGGGCAGGGCCTGCAGGCTGGGACATCAGCTGGCTGCTCCTTCAGTGCTGGCTGAGAGCAGGGAGAGGAGCTGGGGGTGGAGGGCTGATCCAGTGCCCGAAGTATAAACCCCCCCCCAAAAAACCCCCCAGTCCTTCATTCCTGATCACTCAGAATTTCTCCAGCTTGCTGCAATACAAAACCAACCCAATGAAAACGTTGTTCCAAGGTCGTTGGAGCTGTTTCGTTCAGGATGTTTCCTTTTTCAGGGAGCTCTTTCTCCCCAGCTTCAGCCTGTCCTGACACCACCTTCCAGCCCTGAACCACATCAGAGATGCCACCAAGCAGGGCCATGTCACCTCCTGATGGCACCTGAACCTGCATCCCGGTGCTGGCAGCCCCAAAAAACCACATCTTGAAAGCCTCAGCAAGCACCTCGTGTGCTGTTCTGTGATTTAATCACACGTTTTATTTTTATTTAGTCCATGCAAAGCAAGGCCCCCGTGTAATGTTAATTCCTGCCAGCAGCAGCTCGGGATGCAGGGAAGGTGTTTTCTTGTGCAGAGGCTGGGCTGGGCCGGGAGATCAGAAGAGTTTAAATTAAAATAGGCTCATGTGAGCCTTTATTCTTGCCTTAGCCCACAGAAGCTAAAAAAAAAAAACGCTGTTAAGCGACGCAGCGCCGGGATCCCGCCGCTGTCAGACAGCCGGCCCCGAGCTCAGCTCCACTTCAAAGCGCCGGGGCAGGGCACGGTGCAGAGCGAGGCCTCATTAACCCGGGGATCGCGTTAGATGCGCCGATAGCGGGCTCTAATTAGGGCAGGAGGGGCGGCCAAAGCGGGGAGCCGTGTCCCGTGTGTGGAGCGCTCGGGGCCGTCCCGGAGCATCCCCCAGGTGAGCGCCCCGGGCGGGGCACCTGCTGCGTGGGCAGGGCTCACGCGTGACCGGGCAGGTCCGAGTGGCGGGGGACGCCAGCCCGGCGGCTCCCGGAGCCTCCCGGAGGCACCCACAGCTCCGGTACCTGCCGCCGGCCCCACCCTGGACCCCGGGATGAGGAGCGGGATCCGCCTGGGGAGAGGGTTGGGAGCGTCCCCGCCGCCTTCAGTGCAGCCCCCCGGCTGCTGGGGGTGGTGGTGATGTTCCCCGGGCTCCTGGGAGGCAGCACCGTGTGCCTGGAGCCCCACGGGGCTGGAAAAGGCACGCGTGTCTTCTTGGCTGGGTGACTGAAGCATCCCTGGGGTGGCAGCGGGGCTTCAGGAGAGCGCTGGAGCAGCGAGTGCTGCCCCAGCTCCTGCCCAAGGCACCAGCGGGCAGCCGAGCAGGAGAACGGAAAGCCCGGGCACATTTTGGGGATGGATGGCCCAAATTCAGGCTGTGGGAGCACCCAAAATCCCAGCCCTATGAGCACCCAAATCCTGGCCCTGTGAGCACCCATATCCTGGCACTCTGAGCACCCATATCCCAGCCCTGTGAGCACCCAAAATCCTGGCCCTGTGAGCACCCAAATTCAGGCTGTGTGAGCACCCAAATTCAGGCCCTATAAGCACCCAAAATCCTGGCCCTGTGAGCACCCAAACCCCAGCCCTGTGAGCACCCATATCCTGGCCCTGTGAGCACCCATATCCTTGCCCTGAGATCACCCAAATTCAGGCCCTATAAGCACCCAAATCCCAGCCCTATGAGCACCCAAAATCCTGGCCCTGTGAGCACCCAAATTCAGGCTGCGTGAGCACCCAAATTCAGGTTTGTGTGAGCACCCAAACCCCGGCCCTGTGAGCACCCACCCCGCGATGCCGATGGGGTGGGTGGCCAAGGACCAGCTCGGGGTCTCCATCCCTCGGTGATCCCCTGTGGATTTGCGGGGAGCCCCTTCCCCAGCCCGGGCCGGGCTCTGGCGGCGCTCCAGGAAAGGATATTTCTCACCAGCGCTACCAGGGGCAGGATTTCCTTTCCATCCGAGCGATTTGCAAAGCCCCCGGGTCTCTGCAAAACGTACACGGGGAGGGTTTTAATTTGGGCAGGAAAATCACCGGGTTTGGCTGCAGAGGGTGGGCCCGGAGGTGCTGCTCCCAGTCCCGGTGTGTCTCCGGGGTGGCTGCAGCCCAGTCCTCCCCTTGGCAGCTTTTGCTGTTTGTCTTTTTGCAGCCGGTGGGTTTATTAAGGCCCGGGAACACCCAGGATTATTTTGCTGTCTGCCATGAAATCGATCCACTAATTTCATTTCTCAGTCATAAATGAAATGAGCTGTAAAGCAAAGTTGGGTGTTTCAGCCGGAGTGAAAGGCTGAATTGTTCTAATGGGGGACGTTAACGAGGGGAGTGAATGTTCCTGCGAATCCTGGGGGTCCCCAAGCTGTCCCTGGGAGTTCGGGGGGCTCCCTGCACCCCTCACTTGTGCTGCCTCAGACCTGTGTGGTCCAACACAGAACTTCACCTGAGCCCCTCGGGGCGTGGAGATACTCGAGGGAGGTTTGGGGCACTGGTGGCTGTGGAAAAGGGATCAGAGGGAAATCCTTGCTGTGGGAAGGGGCTGGTGGAGAGCTCTGACAACTCCTCATCTTCTCATCCTCACCTCCTCATCCTCATCTTCATCCTCATCTTCATCCTCATCTCCTCATCTTTTCCTCACGGCGACACTTCCACATGGAAGACAGACCAAAAGCAATGGGGAACGCAAATCAGAAGCAAAGAGATGTTTGTTACCAGCAGCCTTTACAGCTGACCCAAAGGCAACCGGGGTTTTTATACCGAGGGGTTTTTTCACAGGGACTCACCCCCTGCTGCTTTCCCAGGAGGGTGGGCAGAGGTTTCTGCCCCCGGGGCCGGGCAGTTCACAGCTCGGGGGATGTTTTTTCCCTGGCACAGAAGGCAGGAGGTTTGCTCAGCTCCACACCATGAAAGAATAAACCCAGAATTTGGTCTTTGCTTTCCTGCCCACAGCCTGGCAGCCCGACCTCGGGAGCCCTCCTCTCATGGCAAGAGCCCAAGATCCCCAACTCCCCTCCTGCCCCTGCTCCATCATTTATTTTCCAGTGGAAAAACAACCCAGCGCTGATCCGGAGCACTTTGACAAGTCCAAAAATACGAGGCCATATTATCTGTAAACCCTTTTTTTTTAAAAAAGCCCCACAGTGAAAGCCCTATTGGGGCAGGAGGAACTCCAGCCAAGTTCCCCACGTCCGCCCCCTGCTCCAGTTGTATTCCCCTGGAAATCCTCGCAAAGAAAAACACTGGGCCTGAAAGAAAAAAAAAAGAAAAAAAATTTGGTTTTCATTAAAACCCTCGAATGTGAGGGGTTCTGTGGCTTTCAATGGGGCTTTGATTCCTATAGATGATGGAATGTTTTCAGAACATTTAAAAAATGTTCTCCACCTTTCTATCTTCTATCGGCGGGGAGCTGCGCCGGCGTTTTTCTCCCTGATAGAAGTGGCGAGGGCTGGCTGCAGATCCAAACCCTTTCCTTTATTTACCTTGAGGTTTCGGTTTAAAAATGTGATGATGTTTTCTTGTGGCTTTGGAAGCAGAGGAGATAATCCACGTGGGGGGGAAAGAAATGGGTGGAAAACTCTGCAGGAATTTTTTTTTCAAGAGAGATTTTAATTATTAATTTATATTTTTTTCCCTATGGAGAGGAAGCGGGGTCACTCAGCACATGCAGGCACCCACGTACCTCTCTGAGCCCTTTTTGGGGGAAGCTGAGAGGCATTTCCTACCCTCTAAATCACCTCCAGTTTTGTGGAGATTGCCTAAAGAGATGATTTTATTGCCGTGTTCCGTCCCTGCTCCTGGGGCCGCCAGCTGGTGGCTTTTCTAAATCCCCTTTTATAGGAGATCAGCCTTTTAATGTAATTTAATTCCGTTTTGTTTTAGTGAGTGTAAAGTGGGTTCCCGGCCTTGGCCTTTTTGAGGGTGAGGTCTAAAGGGCTGGAGAGAGCTGAGGTTTCCCTTCTCATCTCCCCCAGCCTCAGTGCCAGCCGTGCCCGAGGAGCCCCAGGGTGCTCAAAATGCCAGGCTGGAACAGCCGCGTGGGCTCATCCGCACCCCGGGGACTGTCCCCAAGGCCGGGCCATCCCCAGGGCTCTCTCTGCACAGCGCTTTTATTGCAGCTTTCCTCTGTCCGAGTCACCTCCCGGTGTCACCTCCCGGTGTCACCTCCCGCACCTGGCCAGGAGCCGGCGGTCCCCTCCTCACACAATCCCCACCCCAGACGGCTTTTTGGGGCTTTTCCCTGCAGGAGCCCCCAAAGCAAAGCTCTTGTCCTGCAGCTCGGCGGGGCTCGGGGCAGGAGGAGGTGCCCGAGGTGGGCACGGTGCCGGGCTGGTGGCACCGGTCGGGCCGTGCCCGTGGCACCCACACACGCCGCTGTCGCTGGCCCTGCCCTTCCCCGGCTGGCAGCTCGGCCTCGGCTCAATTAGCGCTCCTTAATCACCGCCCCACAGAGGGCCACCCAGGCTGTGGTGGCCCGGTGCCACCGCCGGTGCCCGGCCCCGCTGCCCCGAGCCGGAGAGCACCTGCAGCCTCCCAGCCTGGCTTTATCCCAGATCCTCCCAGGGCGACTCCAGGGATTTGAATAAAGGCGAGGGAGATGAGCACGGAGTGCCCAAACCCGGCCCCAGCCCAGGCGTGCTGAGCCAGCGCCTTGGGGGGAGCCTTTGGAGCTGGGCTGGAGCTGGAATTGGGCTGGAGCTGAAATTGGGCTGGAGCTGGAATTGGGCTGGAGCTGGAATTGGGCTGGAATTGGGCTGGGGCTGGAATTGGGCTGGGGCTGGGATGGAGCTGAGCTGGAGCTGCGTTTGGAGCTGTTCCCTGAGTCAGGGTCCCTGTGGGTTTGGGATCCAAGCAGCAGCAGTGATGTGGAGGGGCTGGGATGTTCCATGGGATGTGATTCCATGGGACGTTCCATGGCATCTTCCATGGGATAGGATTCCACGGGCTGTGATTCCATGGGCTGTGATTCCATGGGCTGTAATTCCATGGGATGGGATTCCACGGGATGGGGTTCCATGGGATGTGATTCCACGGGATGGGGTTCCATGGGATGCTCCATGAGGTGTTCCACGGGCTGTGATCCCATGGGGGCCTGGCCATGGGGCTGCACTTCCCCGGGCAGGGATGAGCCCATCCAAGGTGGGAACAACGCGGGGTCACGGCTTCTCCCTGTCCCCTGCCGAGCTCCTGGGCTGCCAGGGCAGGGGCTGAGGGCTGTGCCCAGCCCTGCTCCAGCCCAGCTCCTGCCCCAGGGCTCTGGGAGCTGAGCAGAGCTGCAGTGTGCCAGAGCTCACGTAGGCAGGAGGAGCTGCCGCCTCTCCAGGGCGGGATGAGGACGGGATGAGGACGGGACACGCTCCCCTCTCACTCACCTGGGGCAGGAGACTGGGCTGGTTCCGAGCTGGGGATGCCCAGAGCCCCCGAGCGAGGAGCCCGAGCCAGCACCCTGCTCCCCCCTGCCACCAGAAATACAAACATCGTTCATTTTTTAGTATCTAATTACAACGTTTTAATGTGTTCCCCCAGCACGGCGGCCGCCACTGGAGTGGAGAGGTTATAAAACACCCCCACGGAGCCTCTGTGGATTTGAGGAGCTTTGTTAATCGTTAATTAGCACGTGGAGCAGGGCTGGGTTAATGGCCAAGGACATCGTGGTCCTTGTGTGGCCATGGACCAGAACAGCATCCCAAACCAGCATCCCAAACCAGCATCCCAAACCAGCATCCCAAACCAGCATCCCACAGATTCGGGGCTGCTGAGCCCCTCTGGAGCTGGGCAGCCACAGCTGGGCCATGGCTGAGCCCCTCCAGGTCCCTCCCAAGGCTCCAAACAAGCTGAAATTATCCCAGTCAAAGGCCCCTCTGTGACCCAGCCCGGGGCTGATCTGTGCCTTGAAGAGCTCCAGCATTTGCCTACAGGGGGGAAAAAAACCCTTATTAGATTAAAACCAAGCCCCTCTGCATGAATCCTCTCCCTCTTCCCAAGGCTGGTCACTTCAAAAAGCAGAGATTGGGAAAAAAAAAAACCCCAACAAAAACCAAAAACTGGGATAGGTTTAAAGAACTCAGCCCTTCACAGGAGATGCTTCAGCCTGCTCTAACTTCACAAATAAACTTTGAGTCGTGGCACAGCTTTGGCAAATTCAGAGCCCTCCAGTGCAGCGTTTCCTGCATTCCCGATTGCAATTGGGAGCCTTGGGAAAATATACAGGTGGAGAGAGCAGATTTAACTCTTTGCTCCCCAACTTGGCCACCCCCCCGAGTGAGGAGGAGCTCAGGGCTGCTCAGGAAGGGACAACACTCTCAGATGGGGAATAAATCCCTGCCTCAGCAGCACAAGGAGATGCTCAGGAGGGGCTCAGGGAAAAGCAGGGTTTGGGAGTGAAGGAAAAGGCTGGGAGCCAAGCTCTAACCCAGCTTCCCACCGCCTGTGCCGGAGAACACCCGGGGACAAGAGGCTTTCCACAGCCATGGGATGGCCCCTGCCTGGCTGCAGAAACACTGAGAGGCTTCACAGCTGCAAAGGGATTTTTATTCTGGGTTTTTGACAGAAAAATCAGGGTAATAATGATCATTTTTTGTGAGGAACCTCAGCCCCAGGTGAGGCTCAGGGAGGTCTGGGCTGGCCGAGGTTCATTGAGGAAAACCCAAGCACAGCGAGTCCCAGTTTAATTCTACAAATGCCAGCGGCCTCGCTGGCCACAGCTGGGCTGGAAAGCCAAATAAATGCAAATAAAGTAATAATAATTAAATAAAATAACAAATTAAAACTGCCAGCCAGGCCTTTTGAGGCCTGGCCCAAGCAGCAGGAGGAAATTCCAGCCCCTCTGTGCCAGCTGCCACCACAGGAAAGTGCTGGAGGTGCCCAGAGAGTGGCTGGTAAGGAATGCAGGGGCTGGGCTGGGCGGGAAGGACACATCCACGCCGGGATGGAGATGGAGAGTCTGGATCCGGCCCTTTTTACCCCTTTAATCCCAAATATCAGCCTTGGCCTGGCTGGAGCACTGGACGTGTGTCAGCCAGGACATTGCTGAGGGACAGACGTGTCCTGGAGCTGCCAACAGCCTCCCAGGAGGACAGAAGCTCCAGACCTCCCAGGGGAGCGTGGATGAGCTGGCAGGGACACAGGGTTGGGGCAGGGATCCTGTCCCCACGGTGGCTTTGCTGTCCCCTTGGCTCCAGGGCCACCAGCGTGCACAGAGTCCCTTTCCCGGACAGCTGTGGAGGGAAGGGGGGATTACTCATCTCCGCGGGGACTGCGGCTCCCGGGGGAGGAGAGGATGTTCCCGGGGGAGGAGAGGATGTTCCCCACCCTCCCCTCCCACCAGCGATGGATTTTTCCCTCTCTGGGACCAGCTGGGACCTCGCTGAAGCAGCGGGGCCAGAGAAATCGCCGTCCCTCCCCAGCTCAGCAAAGGGACCCGGGCCGCCTCCTCAGGCACCTCTTGAATGCCCGGCTGTCCCAGGAGCCACCAAACCCGGTGTCCCCAACACGCCTCACCCACCTGCCCAGCCTGGGAGCATCCCCTAAACCCCCTTTGCCCTAAAGAACAGGAGCAATGCAGCATTGAGGCTTGGCTTTGCAGCGGGGGAGGAAATTCGGGCATCAGAGGGGAGGGAGCTCCTGCACTCACCATCAGCCTCCTCCTCACATCTGCAAGGGATGGAGCAGCAGCAGCAGAGCCCCTCTGGCCACATGAGGAAGCAGGAGCAGGAATTGGGGGCCAGGAGCAGGAATTGGGGCCAGGAGCAGGAATTGGGGCTGGAGCAGGAATTGGGGGCAGGAATTGGGGGCAGGAGCAGGAATTTGGGGCAGGAGCAGAAGCCGGGGCAGGAGCAGCTCCCTTTGGGGCCCAGACCCCCGGCACTCACACCCCGCTCTGCCCATTCCCATCTCCCGGACACAGGCCCCGCAGGGCACAGAGCAGGAAAAAGGGAACCCCAACCCAGCGCTACCCTGGGCCGGTTGTGGGCAGGGTTTTTGCAGTGACCACAGGGAGAACTCGCAGGTCTGGGCGGCAGCCGGGGGGCACGGCCCGGGCACTGCCAGGGAAAGGGCAGGAGCGCTGTGCTCACCCCAAAGGCACCATTCCACACCCACAGCCGGCCCTGGGGCAGCCCCCTCCATCCTCCCTGCATCCTCCAGGGCCCGCCAGGACTTCTCCCGGCTTGGACAAGCCCTTCCCGGCAAACTGCTTGCCGGCAAACCCGGGCTGGAGGGGGGCTCTGCTGGGGGACATCGGCCGGGGGACATCGGCCGGGGGACATCGGCCAGGGGACATCGGCTGGGGGACATCGGCCAGGGGACATCGGCATGGGGACATCGGCCAGGGGACATCAGTCGAGGGACATCGGCATGGGGACATCGGCCGGGGGACATCGGCATGGGGACATCGACCAAGGGACATCGGCCAGGGGACATCAGCCAGGGGACATCGGCCGGGGGACATCGGCATGGGGACATCGACCAAGGGACATCGGCCAGGGGACATCGGCCAGGGGACATCAGCCGGGGGCAGCGCGCTCCCAGCTCGGCCCCGGATCCCCTTTCCCTCGGCTGGAGTCTGGAGCCGCTCCGAGCAGGGAGCTGAGCCCTCCCCGGCTCCGGCAGCGCCCCCAGCTCGCAGGGAAAGTGGGAGGAGAGGCCGGGCCGAAGGTTGTGAAATAAGGCCCGGTACCTGCCCGGCTTTGAAATGCAAAGCGCCGGGCTCCGCTCGGGCAGCGCCGCTGCGGTCTGAGGCCAGCACAGCTCTCAATACAAACGGGCTGCAGTCGCTGATCAACCGGCAGCTTCAGACCGAGAGGCATCTCGCATGCAAATGGCATTTACCGCTAATTAAATGCACAAAGGAGATTTTTCCAGGCATCCAAGGTTGCTCCTGCGGAGTCTGAACTCCCACACGCGCACACACCCAGCGCCTCTGCAGAACGAGAGCTTTTTCTGCGCACAAAGCACTTCATTTCCATGCGCGTGGATTGGGCAACGCTGCCCTCCTCGGCTCCTTTCCCTGCTCCTGCCGAGGACATCCCAGTGCAGCAGCAGCTCCTGGGGCTCCCAGTGCCACCCCGGGTCCGCCTGGGTGGGAATCACAGCCCTGGGATCACCCAGCCCCTTTCCAGGCTCGCTGCAGCTGGGGGAGGTCCCGCAGGTGCTGGGCTCCTGCACGTCTGGGGAAAAGGTTTTGGTTTGAGGGACGAGACCCACAAGGGCCCATCTCCCAGAGGCATCCACGAGGCCACACTCTCCTGTCCCCTGAGGACAAAGTCCCCTGTCCCCTGAGGACGTGGCACCGGTGATGCCCCATGAGCCAGACCAGGGATTGCTCTGCCCCAGGAATGTCCCCGTCACTCCCTTCCTGCCCTCGGGGCAGCCCAGGGGACACCAGAGCCCGTGTTACCCAGCCCCTCTGCCCTCCTCCAGCACGCCCAGACCCCCAAAGCCAACCCCACCCCAAAACTTCGTGTGCCTCGATGGCTCAGCCGTGCCCGGGCTGCCCGGTGGGGACAGGACAGGGACAGGGACAGGACAGAGGGAGAGGGGACAGGGACAGGGACAAGGACAGGGCACAGGGACAGGGCACATGGCACAGGCACAGGGCACAGGGCACAGGGCACAGGGCACAGGGACAGGGCACAGGGCACAGGGCACAGGGCACAGGGCACAGGGACAGGGCAGAGGGCACAGGGACAAGGACAGGGCACAGGGACAGGGCACAGGGACAGGGCAGAGGGCACAGGGCACAGGCGATAGGGACAGGGCACAGGGACAGGGCACAGGGACAAGGACAGGGACAAGGACAGGGCACAGGGGATAGGGACAGGGACAGGGACAGGGACAGGGACAGGGACAGGGATTGCCTCTGGAGGGTCAGGGGGCTGCTGCAGTCCCCCCGGCCGTGCTGCTGAGGGGCAGCGGGGACATCCCAGCGGTTCCTGGCGCCGGGGGGGACACTCAGGGGACACTCAGGGGACACTCAGGGGACACTCAGGAGTCAGACATAGCCACGTTTCACCCCCGCCGATGGCTCGGGCTCCCCCCGCCAGCGCCACCCACACTCGGGGTGTGTTTGCAGCGCCGAGATGTGGAGTGTGTATCTCCTGCCCATCTCCAGCTGAAGCATTCCTGCTTGTTTACTGGGGCTCTCCCCCAGTCACAGGATCCCGCTCCAGCAGAGGAGCTTTCATTTCCCGGGGACATCTTGCATTCATTAGGACATGTTGTTATTGACTTACAAGGCTGCTAATTCCCAAGGTCCAATTGAGCCCTCAAAACCACCAACATGTGTGCCGGGGAGTTGCTCCATCCCTGCCAGCAGCCAAGTGTGCTCGGCAGGCACCCGGGGAGCCCGAATTTAAAGCCAGGGAGGTTTGGGGACCTCTCTGCTCCGTGCTCGGGATCTCCAGTCCAGGGGTCACCTGCGCTGGTGGCTCTGCGGGGGACAGGGCCACCACAGCAGCCCAAATATCCGCCCTCTGCAGACGGGGAAAAGGCCATGAGAAGCGGCCGGGGAGATGCTGTGGGGTGACGGGGACACGCCGAGGGGGACAGTGACAGCGGGAGCCGCAGGGCACAGCGCTGTGACCACAGAGCCAGGAGCGGGGCCGGGGTGAGCCGGGGCCGGCAGAGCCCCGAGGAGCAAAGGCTGGCTCGGAGGAGCTGCAGCAGCCACCGCAGATGATGCCCCTGTCTGGGCCCGGCTTTAGGTCAAACAGGTTCGCTTAACTGCCCGCGATCTGGGGCTCCCGCCGTGCCCGCGGAGAGAAGGCGCTGCCCAGAAATAAACCCATCTCTGATGTTGGTGTGGGGAGAGCGAGCTGCACGCCGGGCCCGCGGGCACTGACTCAGCCAGCCGGGGATTAAAGGCTGAGGCAATGG
Organism: Sylvia borin; assembly: GCA_014839755.1. NCBI lineage: Eukaryota > Metazoa > Chordata > Aves > Passeriformes > Sylviidae > Sylvia > Sylvia borin. The sequence continues at coordinate 5,472,256 of CM025981.1, read as the reverse complement.
CAGCGCCCGGCTCCGGCCCCACCCCGGCCGCTGCAGGAGCCCACGGGAGCGGGGCCCGGGCGCGGAGCCGCGATGGCGCAGATCGGAGCCGGGCGAGGACCAGCAGGAGGAGGAGGAGGAGGAGGAGGAGGAGGAGGAGGGCCCGGAGCCGCCGGAGGGGATGTGGCCCATGCACCTGCGGGAGCTCCCGGGCTGTGACCTCCAGGGAAGGGCCCTGGGGACGCTCCGACCTCGGCAGAGGGGAGAGGATCGGAGCGCAGAGCGGGGACAAGGCAGAGCCCCGCCGCCACCTCCCCTCGGCCGGGACTGGGGACACCGGACCCCTTCCCTGAGGGTCCCAGGGTGACCCAAAACCCCTCCAGAGAAAGGTGGGAACCGTTTCTCCGAGGCTGAGCAGCCGCGGAGGTTTTGCTCGGGGGGCAGCAGCTCTGCCCTGGGCTCGGATCCCCACGGGACGAGCAGAGGGCTGGGATCAGCATCCCACAGCCCCGGGCAGGGACAGCACACAGCACAGCATCCTCTGCATCCCCTGCATCCTCTGCAGCGGGCTCGGGCAGCCCCTCACCTTCCTGCAGGGACCCTGAACCGGGGGTGGGCTCCAGGGTCATCCTGAATCCCAGGAATGAGCTCCAGGCTGCTCCTGAACCCCAGGAATAATGAGCTCCAGGCTGCTCCTGAACCCTGGAATGAGCTCCAGGCTGATCCTGAACCCTGGAACAGGCTCCAGGCTGCTCCTGAATCCCAGGAATGAGCTCCAGGCTGATCCAGAATCCTGGAATAGGCTCCAGGCTGCTCCTGAACCCCGGGGATGAGCTCCAGGCTGGCCCTGCTGTGGGAGTGCTGAGGCCCTTTTGGAAATCAGGCTCCTGCAGTGCTGCAGGAAAGGTCAGGAGCTGCTCTGGGAGCTCATTACCAGAACCAAATCCCAGGAAATCCAGCCTTGGGCTCCTCCAAAGCATCGATTCTCAGGCCATGGCCGAGAGGGACGGGAATTCATCACCCTGGATTTGGAAAATGCAGATGAAGAGGAGCCTGGGCAGGACAGAGGCACCTCACTGCAGGCAAGCCCTAATTAAAGGGTTCAGCTAATTCCTCCCAGTCAGGTCACCTCTTCACTTTGTCCTGGGAAAATCCCAGTCCCAGGCAGGGCTGGGAGCACGTGGGTGACACCAGACCCAGACAACCACCTGCTGATCCACTCCAGGATGGGACAACAACCAAAAAAGTCCCTTTTGGCATTAAAAACGTTCAGCTCACCCTTGGAAAAGCAACCCCAAAAGCCTTTGGGTGGGGATACACGTCTCCAGCTGCAGCAGAGGCTGAGCTGTTCATGGACACCCAGGAGAGATGGGAGAACATCCCCAACACACCCTTGAGAAAACTGAACAGCTCCAAATTGTTTTTCATTTCGCCTTAAAATCGTTTTTAATTCAGCCTTAAAACAGCAGCTGAAAAATCCAACAGGATCGTTTCCTCCTGGACATATTTGGGAATGTATTTATATTATATCTTGTGAAAAGAAAAAAAAAATCCAGGATGTAAGTGAGAAGCCAAGAAAGGGAAAAAAAAAAAAAAAGAAAAAAAAGAGGGGAGGGGGAAAGAAAGAAAACAAATTTGAACTGGGCCTGTTTTCCGTGCAGTATTAAATCTCCAGCACACAATGAATCATGCAGTCCTCGGCCTAACAAGGAGGACTCCAGAAAGTCTGTAGGATGAAGGAGTCACTGGAGACTCCAAGAAATATGACAAGGCTTGCTCCAAAGTGCACAAAAGGTTTTTTTAGTAAAGGAGAAAAGAAAGAAAAGGAGGGGAAAAAAAAAGTCTCTGAAATTACAGCCCCACAACAGCTTCATTTGTATAATCCCTCTCAGGGCCGTTCTGCAGCTCTCAACAGGAGCAGCAGTGGAAGGAACCCAAACTGAGGAGGAATATGGCTGTGAACTTTTGTCCCAGATCCAGGCGTGTGTTTATGGTGGGACAGGGGAGGCCCAGGAGGAGCCCACAAACCCCAGAGAATCAGGGCTGGAGTCACCCAACCTGTTCCCTGGCCCCAGGCAGCCCGTGTTTACCCAGAGCAGCGTGTCTGGGTGCTCCAGCACAGCCTTCACCCCAACGGGGGCACTGCCCCAGCAGCTGCAGCTTTCTCCAAGCATCCAGCCCCAACCTGCACCTTTGGGTTCCTCTCCCTGGGCCAGCAGTGCCCTCTGTGGGGGCTGGTGCCTCTTCCCAGGCCTTGTTTCTCCAGATGTTTCTCCCTCTTCCATCATTTATCCCACCCCAGGCTCCCAGTCCCTCCTCTCTTCCCTGGAATTCCAGGAAAAGCCACTTTAACCTCTCAGGTCTGACCTGGCAGCCTCCAGCCCTGACTTCCTCGCTCGGGAAAAGCCTCGGGGAAGGCTCCAGCAGCTCTGGCCCAGCCTCTCCCCGTGCCCAGGATGTCCTTCCCCGGGAGCAGGAGCCACATTCCTCCACCTGGAATGGGCTGGACACAGAGGGATGGAGCTGAAGGAGGATCCCTGGTGCTCCTGGTACTGCCTTGGGTCTGGAGAGAGGGCCCAGAACCAAGAGCTCTGCAGGCTCTGAGCAGCCCAGGAGCTGTGGCAGTGATCCCAGCCCTTCCAGAGCCCCTGGAGAGCAGCAGAGCCCCAGCCCTGGGCACAGCAGAGAGCCCCCAGGGCTGCCCAGCCCCACGGGAATTTATGGAATCAGCCTCCCCTGCCCCTCCATCCTCCGGGGTGAAACCTGGGGATGTGCAGAGCTCTGGCTCCGGGAGGATCAGCCCCTCCTTGTCCTCTGTGCCCCGCCAGGAGCAGCCCAGCTCTGGCTTTACACACACATCTTGGCCAGGGCGAGCCCCAAAGCCCAGAGCAGGGCAAGGTCACACCCTGCCCGGCCCCACCACGCTCGAGTCCTCTGGGGAACACGGGGAAGGAGGAAGGAATGCTCAGCTCAGCGAGGAGCAGGGCAGGGGAAGGAGGCTCTGGAAGGAGAGGGGCTGGCCCTTTTTTTTTTTTGGCTGCAGGAAGCGAAAGGTGAAGCTGTCACTCAGCTCAGCCCGGCCACCATCCAGGCAGCAAAAGACTCTCTGGTTTTGCCCCATCGTCACCATCACAGCCCCTTCCTGGAGCTCCCTGGAGGGACTTTGGTGCAGGACGGATGCACTAAAGGCCTGGGGAGGGGCAGAAAGCTCAGCCCTGGGCAAGCACAAGCACAGCAAACTCATTCCTTGGCCTTTCATCTGCTTAATAACCCTCTCCGTGGCATCCAGAGAAACCTGGGAATGGCAGAGAACAGGAGCTGGTCTAAAAAACAGGGATCCAGGTTCCCCACGTGCCCCTGGCTGTGCTGGAGCACAGGGAGCTCATGGGGACAGTCCCCAGGGAGCTGCTGCCACCAAAACCCACCGCGGGGTTCAAACTCTCCTGGCTTCACTGGGTGGGAAATGAGAAGGATTATTGCTCTGATGACACCTAAAGGGTTCAGATCCAGAGAAATCCCCCCGAAAAAACCCACCCCAAAGCCCAGAAAAGCACCAAAAGGAGTCCCAGTGTCCATCTGGGGTCACCTTTGCTCAGCCCCTCGTAGATGTGGCAGACCCTGGGGTGGGGACACAAACATTTCCCCAAGCCGAGGCCGGTGTTCTCCCCCCAGGAGCAGGGGAACAGCGCGGGGATGCTGCGGGAGAGGCAGAGCTCCAGAGAGGCGCAGCCCCGGAGGCGCCGGGAGATTCCCCGAGCCAAGGCTGACCTCCGCAGGCCGGCGGCATCATCACAGCCCCGGCTGCTCCTCGGCACCTGGAAACATCCCCAAAACCCTGCCCAGACACTCCGCCTGCGGTGGGAAGGGGAGCTGGCAGCGTCCTCATGGAGCTGCTGGGGGGCCTCAGAGCAGGGGAATCAAAGGAGGATCAGCCAGAGGCTCGTTTTAGTGCCTGGGGAGAGCGAGCAGAGCAAAGCCAAGGACACGGGAGGGGTTTGCAGGTCTTGTGTTTGAGGACGGTGGCCAGGAGCTGCTCCATGTCCCTCACCCCACAGCGTCTCCCCAGCCCTTGGGGTGTCACTGAGCCCCATTTCCCTGCACTGGGGCAGCTCCAGCTTCCCTCAGAGCTGCCAGCCCACATTGTCCCACCACAACCACCCCTCGGAGACCTGCAGGGCAGCACATCCACATTCCAGGGTTTCCCTCTGCTGATGTGGGAACAAGAAATGCCAGTGGGAAAACAGAGCCCCTGACACGGAGCCTCAATTCCTTCTGGGGCTGTTGTGCCACTGGTCCTCTCGTGGGCAGGACTTGTCCCCCTGGCCCTTCCTCCCTGGCCTGGGCTGACAGGAGATCTGCTGGGCTGGAGAGGTGAGGGCAGGAGGAGAAGGCTCCCGGGGGAAGCTGAGGAGGGCCCTGGCACAGTTTGATGTGCAGGCACATCCTGCAGAGCCAAGTGTTCACTGCACTCTGTACAGGACCCCGGGCTGGGCACGGAGCAGCAGCACAAGGCTGGAAATACAGTCAGGGTCCAGCAAGGATTCCAGCTTGCCCACTAACCACATTCCCACTGACTCCAAGAAACGTCCCCAGGAACTCTCCCGTTTGCTGTCTGGCAGTTCAGGCTGCTTTTCCCCTCTGTTGGACCAACACTCCTGGTGGAGTTCCAGCTGCTCTCTGAGTGTGAGGGCACGAAGATCCCTCTCCTTTCATCCCCTGTTCCAGCCAGAGCAGGGATCCTGAGGGATCAGGGCTGCTGGATTCCCTCCTGGGGATCCTTTCTGCTCAGGGGGTTCTGCTGAGGCAGGGCTTTGCCAGCCCATCTCCTGCAGGCACAGTAAGATCAGCAAAACCACAGCAGGACCATGCAGAGGGGCTGTTCCACCCAAAACACAGCTTTGCCCCGGGGTCAGGGCTGGGGACTCACCCCAGGGCACCCAGAGGCAGCTCCTGCACCCTGAGGAGCCAGAAGGACCCCCAACGATGCCGTGGAGCTCAGCTCTTCCCAGGAACCAGCCCCGACTTGCCTGGGATTCAAGGCCCTCTCTTATCTTGTGCGTTGTGAAATCTCCCCAGTGGAGATGTTACAGCCAGGATTTATGGCTTCTGTAGTTTCCCTTTCATGGCTCCAGCTGGGGAAGGGCTGGCGAGGGATGAAAGGTGCTGCTGCTCCGGGAGGGATGGCAGAGAACACTTCAAAGGGACACCGAGTCGCGTTGGGATGCTGGGGATCCTTCTCTTGCAGCCATCCACAGCTTCCAGCCGCCTCTCCCTCCTCAAGCACGGCCTGAAAAGCATCTGGAGGCAGAGTGAGGCACCTGCAGCTCAGCTCTGGAGCAGGAGGTGCCCTCAGGAGCCCCCAGCAGGTTTCTGCTCAGCCCCTGGCAGTGAAAGGCCAGCTGGCTCAGGCAGGGCAGCAGCCAGCACACACACACACACACACACACACACAGAGGTTTCACAGGGAAAATTCACAGCAGGTTTTGCTCCTAAGGGAAGTCTGGGCTGGAGGGGAAGGGCAGAAGGAGCCTGAGGAGGGATTTTGGCCACTGGTTCCTCTGGATCACGGCCCCCTCAGGCAAGTCATGCTGTGAGAGGCTTTGCTCATGTGCATCTTCCACTGTCTGCTGGGACAGAAGGATCTCAGCCTGCCCTCTCATCTTTCCCAACACTGCCTGAGCTGGCCTGTCACACCCTGCAGGGACCCAGGGACAACCTCCAGCCTGTGAGCTGCCTGCAAGGGTGCAAAATTTCCCTCCTCAAGGAAGCTCAGAGAGAAGAATTCACCCAAAGGTCAGAGCAGCATTGTTCCACACTCCCCCTTGGGTGCTGCCTCTGGCTCCAAGGCCACCAAAAGCTGGGAAATGAAATCCCCATGAAGAAATCCCACCCTGAACGTTTCCAACCCACCAAGCCCATGCACGGAGGCTGCAGAGAATGTTCCTGTGCTGTTGTGGATCTGATTCCTGGGTGAGTGGGTGCAGCAAGATGAAGAGCCAACCGCTGCCTTAAAAACACCCAAACACAGACTGCAGGAACTCCCAGTCCCTGTACGAGCCATTGCCTGGGGAAATTCAAACTCAGAAGCAGCTGAAGCAGCAGATGCCTGCCCACACTGTAAATCCCCAAAAGCAGGAGCTGTGAAAGCTCCCAGCACCTTCCTGCCCTCTGTCCCTGACAGGACAGCACAGGCTCCATTCTCCAGCTGGGCTCCAAACACATCCACAGCAGTAGCCCAGGGATCCAGACCAACCCTCCCAGGCTGGATGGATGGAAAAACTCATCCCCAAGGCACAGAGCAGCGCTGGGCACTCACACAGCTCTGGGACCCTGCTGGAACTTTGCTGCAGCAGCCAGAGGAGCTGAGTGCCTGGAGTCACTGTGACCAGCAGAGCAATAAAAGCCAATTCCCTCGGAGCACCTGGCCTTGTCCTCAGGCAGCCTCCAGGGCAGCGACCTCAGCTCCCCTCTTCACCCCAGGAGGCTCCTGGCAGGAGGTGCAGCAGTGCTGGGGCTCACCTGGAGCCACACGTGAGGGTTTGGGCCAGGGCAGCTCCAGCTCTGCCCTCCAGAAGGTCCCAGAGGGAGATGATTGCAGCTACAGATGGGAAATCCCACCAAAATCTCCAAAGGAAATGATTACTTTGAATTTCTGAAATGAAATTAATTGAAATGGAAAAAAACCAGCCGATCAAGGAAAGGGGAACAGTTCACCCTACATTTTAATTACCTTACATTTTCACAACAAATGGGAACAGCCTTGCCTGACACAGACAAGAAATGAACTCATGGCCTCTAAACTCAGCTCCAGGGATGCAGATCATCCCATTCCTCATTAGGCTCTTCCCAACAAGACCTTCACCCCCAAAACAACCCCCAGCAGCTGTGCAGGAGCTCCTCGTGGCTGTTCACAGGGCCCAGCTCTGCTGCTCTGTGTTTAAAGGCAGGAAATGGCTCAGGAACACAACTGGGGGGTCTCTTCATCTTTTTCCTGGCAGCCCCCAGTGGCAGGAGTGTCCAGGAGCTCCCCTGGGAGAGCTGAGTGCACACAGGACCAGCACAGAGCAGCTGGAGAAGCTGCTGGGAGCTCCTGGGGCTGCTCTGCCTCACAAACATCTGCACAGAGGCAGCAGCAAAGTCATGGAAGAAGGGAGAAAACCAGAAGCTGAGGGTGGAGGGTCCTTGCTGCTGGAAGGGGGAGGCAGCACTGAGCAGTCCCCATGCTGGGCAGGACCCTGACCCAAGCAGTTCTTGTTCCTCTGGACAGAAGGAAGACAACTACAAATAACTGGGTTTGCTGCTGGTTCTGCTCCCACTGCAAGCACCAACTTTCTGTAAGACACGGAGCAATCCCTGCATGGTCCAGGTCCCAAACCCCCCTGGGCAGGCCTGCCCAGGGGCTGGGGATGCACAGCAGATGAAAGCAGCCCCTGCTCCCTCCCTGGCAGCCTCTCCAGCCTGCTGCCTGCAGTGTCTGACTGCCCCAATCAGCGTTTTGAATCCCTGGGGATCATTTAGGTTTATAACATTGCTGTGCTCTGCACTCAGAGCTCAGCCCCAGAAATGATTTCTCCTCTCCCCCGCACGTGGACAGGGATGTTTTCACCAGAGCTGCCTCCAGACTCATTAAGAGGAGCAGTATCACTTTAATCAGCCTCTTTAAAAATAAGAATTCCGTGTGCAAACTGACAAAGTCATTCCCTAGGTCCTGCCAAGCCCTTTGCCGCAGGCAAGGAGCTGAGACGTCCCTTAGCATCAATTCTGTTTGTTTATTTATAAAGTTCACATGTTTGATCTTTGTTTAGCAACCGTTTTCATCTCCCTGTCCGGTGGTAAGAACACAGCAGTTCTTCTCTTGAGTCAAAGAATCATGAGTTCTCTTCTCCCAGCTCTGGAAAGAATCCAGCATCAGCCTGGGGAGCTCATCCCAAATTTATCCAGGCCCAGTGGGGAGAGGAGCTGCTGCCCTCATCCACACCAGGCTGTCCCCTGAAATTAAAGCTTTTCCTTAATTACCTCATGACTAACTCACCTCCAGGACTGGGATTACTTTTAAAAGGTGTCCATCACGACCCCAAAGCTCGCTCAGTCCCAGCTTTGGGCAGTCTTGGAAAAAAACACTAACCCAGGGTAAAACACTCTGGTGCTGCCAGAGCTGCTGCATTTCATTGGGAAAGAAAAGACAGCAAAGAAACCCACCTGAAACTCAGGACAAGAATCCAGGAATTCTGTAACTCAGGGATCAATTCAACCTCAACTCCTGAAATGGACACTCAGGGGATAAAGTTGAACCAAGCTGGAGATATATTTTGATGTCTTTTTAATCCAATCTCACACATCTCTGAAAACCTGTATTCCACAGAAAAACAAGCTACCTTGATCTGTTCTTAACTTTCCCCTGAAAATGTGAAAGAAAACCTCACTCCTCCTAAAGGAATTGTAGAAAGTTATCATTTTTCTTATTTGACGGAAGTTCTAAATTTTCAGGGGCACCACAGCTGGTTGTAATGTTAGAAATACCACTAATTCTGCCTTAAATCACATCACCACTGAAAAAACCATAAACCTGAGGGCCAAAAAATGAAGACTATCATGACTAACAAGTTGTGTTGTGTAGTTCAGCCCATCACCCTGCAGTCCTGGATTACACACAAAACCTTCAGAAATAAGAGAAAGATCTGCTTGGTAGTGAAAATATAATTTTATTTAACAATAGCTGCCAGCAGTATACTGGTATATCTGTAAAAGATGTTCCAGAAAGTGAAAGACATAAGCAAACTACAACAAATAGTATCAACTCTTCAAGTATTTCTGCAAACCACGCTCCCAAACCCTTGATGTCCTGTCTGGGGAGTCTCCATCCCCTCCTCCTGCTCCCACCCCCTCCAGAAATAAAATACAGGAGTTGGTGGCACATTTGGGGCTGATGGAGCATTTCTCACTTGGAAAAAAAAACAACAAACCATTCTCTGGATGTGTTCAGCTGGTTCTGAGTGGCAAAGGGAGCAGAGTTGGCTGCACTTCACCACGTTTTGTTCTGCACCCAGATAGGCATCGGTGGGTTTGGCTCCAGCAGCTCCCATTTATTCCTGTCTGTGCTCCTTTGATACCAAATGCTAATTTGCTGCTTTAGCATAAAAATTTGATTACATCTCTCTCCTTATCACGGAGCTGCACGCAGCCCTCGATCAGTTTGGACATGCCCAGTGTGGAGAAAAGAGGGATTTTATGGGAAAATGCAAAGCTAAAAGCTGGGACTGCCCGTGTGGGACATGGCAGGGAAGAGATGGACAGGGGAGCTGTGGAGGGGATGGGATTGTCCCACAAATCCCACGTGCCTCTTGTCCAGCAGGCAGCCTTCCCACAGCAAGGATCTCTTCAAGAAGGAAAGCTTAGTTAAGGGGGAAAAAATAAAATAACATAAGAATGCACCGAGGATAATCTGTTCTCCCACACACAAAACCAGGGTGCAGGTGATGGATTTTCCCTTTGTGCTCAGGAAATACACAAGTCACCTGTTTTAATGCGAATTTAAGCATATTTCAGCTTGAGAAGAAAGTAAGTTATTCAGCATGCTAATACATGCAACCAACTTGCAAACTGGAATGCCTACTTGAAAGGGTAACTGCTGTTTTTAAATTGGAGAAGGGGCTAGAAGCAGCATTTTAAATTTAAACAGGGGGTAGATTAATTGCTGTTTGATGAAATTAAAAATGCATTTAAAGATCAGATTGTAAACAAGTTGACAGAAGTCAAGAATTTACATAGTTATGAAAGGGCTTTTTTTTTTTTTTTTAATTAGTGTGGAGCTGGTGATTGGGGCCAGATGAAAGTGCTCTGCCCACACCAGACGCTGCCTTTTCCCCGCTGCTCTGCAGGGATCACCTACGGAGCTGGGAGCTGCTCCTCTCCACCAGATTCCTGCTCCCTGCCCCAGCCAGGAGGGGCTGGGCAGCTCCTGCCACAACAAAACTGCAGCAGGAAGCCCCAGAGACAGCCAGGACAGGTGCCAGTGCCAAGCTGGTGCTCATTGGAATTCCACCTCCCAGGGAAAGGCGAGATAAGGAATCCACTGGTCACAGACAGAGCCTGAGCTCTGTTTACAAGCTCTCAGACACAATTAAGACACTGAGGGAGAAGGAGGGTGGTTTGAAGGCTGCCTGAGCAGCAGAGGGAATGGATTATGTCCAGGAGAAGCTGGTGTTTAAGGAGGTGGGGGTTTGCTTGCAGCAGCTCAGGAACTCCTGGCTGTGGGTGCACTCTGCACTCCAGGGATCATCCCCTGGGAAAGGGAGCACAGCCTGACTCTACAACCCCACCAACACAACCTCCAAGGGCCATCCTGATCCAATTCTGAAAGGAGAGCTGAAAACTGAACAAAGATATGCCCACAAGCACGTGCTTCCTCCAGCTCTGTGAACTCTACCATGGCAAAGAGCACCAAACCAAGGAGGGTTGGGTCTGGGTTTTTTTCACCCCATGTGTCACTAAAAATGCTGTTATTTAAATGTAAAAAGTCATTCCTTTTTCTAGATGTCACGTTGCACCAGGGACTGAAGCCCTAGAGAGGATTCTTATGGCTGAGGGGAACGTGACATTAGAATACAGTAATTATTTAAGGGCTACAGTTCAGGTTCTCCTGACCAGGTCCCTCCCCAGGATTTCCCCTCTAAACATTCCTGTGAGAAACCAGAACAGGGTTTGATGAAGTGTATCTACGAGAGTTGCCTTGGAAAGAGCTGTGCCAGGATTGCTAAGTGCCTTTACATTGGAGTTCTAGCTCTAGGAAGGCAAGGCACGGCACCACAAGCCAGCTATACAAATATGGATCTGGTTCTCTACCTCTTCTATGTCCAACTAACTCCATGGGTACATAAAGTAGCAAAAGCAGGATGCTTAGAAAAGTCAGGCTGGTTTTCACAAAGCCAGTGCTTACCAAAAAAAAAATAAAATAAAATAAAATTAGTGTATAAAAGTGTTTATGTGAGCATTTCCACGTTATTGCAGAATGTTAAATATTCCAAGAACAACCTAGCAGGAATAGCACTTTCCAGCTTCTAAAATCAGTTAAATACAAAAGTATCTTTACAAAAAAATAGGCATATAAGTCTAGAATTCTTTGGAGTTGTTTATGATGGTCTTTTAAAAATAACCTAGTAGTTTATTTCGTGCATCAAAACCATGAATTTTAAACAAGAAAACTATTCCCTGGTTTAGAAACATTTGAAGTTGCTTTTAAAAAAATTGTAGTGCTATTCCTCAGTGTTGCTGTAAAAAGATTTAAATATAGAAGTGCAATGATTATGAGTATGCAAAACTGCAGTCCAGGTGCACAGAAACAACTGGGATAAACTCAATGGAAAGGATTGGATTCTACCACCATTTCTTTACAAAATTCCCCAAATTTCCTTTCAGGAAAAAAAAAAACAAAAACCAACCCTACTATCATTTAAGGCAAATGTTCTCTTTAAAGGTCACTTCAGCTTTCTTCAGGGAAGAAAGGGCATTAAAAAGTTCCCATTTCATGGCTCTCAGTCCATTTTGCATCACTAATCATTGCACTGCTATTCCCCACCCAGAGTTAGGACACTACAGTTTCCACAGATTTGGGCTATGACAGAACAGATTTTTAAGTAAAAATCACCAAAAAGACCTATACAAAACAAAAAGGCTCTTAACTACCAAAAAGAAAGCCACTTGCAATTCTTCAGGTGAACAGAGGGCAGCTTCCAACTCTGCTGTTCCCTGATGGTAAATCCTGACAATTAATTGTTTGCTGCAACTCAAAATTCAGACAATGCAGGTTGTTTCATGTCCTCAAGCTCTTGAAGACACAATCAACATCAGCTCTGAGCTTTGAGCTTCCTGCTCTCGAGCCTGGATTCAAACCTCCCTGGTGCTGAGGTCATTCAGATCCAAGGTTCACATTGAGTCCGTTCTCAACCATTACCGTGACTTCAAAACCAAGAGATTTAAACAAAAAATAATAATACAACAAAACAAACCAACAAAAACATCGCCAAATATTTTGCAAATGGCTCTTTTGGCTACTAAGTTCCCTTCTCTATGTAAATAGGATAGACAAGCAGGTACAGTTCAGTGTGTCACAGGCATGACAAGTGTGTTCAGATCTTCCGGAAAAGCAATAAATCCCAAAATACATAAATATTCCTTGTACCATACAGTGAGACAAGATCCTAAACCAATTCCTGGCCAAATCATGGACCAAATGTTTACAGAGCAAAGCAGCAGGGGCAAGACAACCCTTCACACTGAAGAATTCCAGAGTCACCCCAGTGCAACAGAACACGACTGCATCGATCATATTCGAAGGCTGTGTGAGAGGAGGTCAGGAAATGACAAGCCTGTAATTAAAGTCTGCAAACTTTAGGTAATTACTGTACCTGGTCTATCCACCGTGACTTGGAGTAACTGCGAGTTCATGCACAAAACAATTGCTATTGATATGAAAAGAGCAGTCTGTTAGAAGCATTGTTATTGGATATACAGGATGTCATCCTTTGCAAGTGCTGATTACTTGGTGAGTCTCTTGGCTACATCACTGTAAGCTATTTCAATCTCCTTGTCTCCAGGACAGGTGTTGGTGAACTCATCCCTGCTGTAAGCATTTGTCAGGTATCTCCAGATCCCCGTCATCTCCTTGGGAATCTCAAAGTTGCGGTATTTTTTGGCCACCACCTGGAACGAAAGAATTACATTATAAATTTTCCAGCCCTTGTCACTCTCTTGTGAAGTTATCCTGCCAACTTTGGGAAGCTTGGAATGACTCCTGAAGTGTCCAGAGGCTGTTCCTGAGGGCTGCTCCTGCCTGGCTCCCTTTGGAGCAGAAACTGAGCCTGTGGCTCCATCTGCAGTACAGAACTGACACAGAGCACACTGCAGCCAGGGAGAGGAATCACACCTCTTGTGGTTATCCCAGGCTGCCTCTTCCAAGATTCCACGTTGGTTTTTTTATACAATTTTTAATTTCCCACTGTGTCATTTACTTTGTTCTGGAGCAGTTTCCTCTGCGGAAGTGAGCAGACACTTCAGCCATTACCTGCTCTTCACCTTCCTCCTTCCTGTGAGCTCTGCAGCTCCCTGAGACACGGGGTCAGTGAGGGGTTTGGCTGCTGCCATTCAACCCTCTGCTGCCCAACCAACAGCTTCACCCCTGCCCTGAACTCCTCTGCTCAGAGCCCCTGTGAACAACTCAACCCTTGCACAATTCCGGGTGTCAGCCGAGCTCACAGACAGCTGAAATCAGCTGTGCTCAGCAACGTCACAAACCTCAAACCTTTTCTCCTGCCTGTCCCCTGGAAACCCTGCAGTTTTCACCTTGACAATGTGCAGTTTGGGCAGCAGGTTGCAGTCGGCCAAGGTCATCTCGTTGCCGTCCAGGAACTTGCGTGTGGAGACGGTGACATCCTCCAGGCTGTTCTCATCGATCTCATCAGGCAGAGGGGAGTTCAGGTACTCATCCAGCTTCTGCAGGGTTTTCAAGAGGCCACGTTCTAAGGCTGCACAGGAAGGGATGAGCCCAGGACAAATATTAAACTGAGACTGGCAGCAGACCTGAAATACAAACCCCACGGCCCTGAGCTGCCCAGAAATGCTGAAGGGTTTGTGTAAGCCTTGGCTCAGTTTTTGTGGCCACAGCGCTGCTGGAGCTGCCTCTGTGCTCACCAGAACCCTGAAACTGCATCAGAATCTCTTGAAATATCTCAAGAATATTTCAAATGCAGGCTATTTAAAAGCTGGCTAATACAGGAGTTTGCACTAATTTAAAATACTGTAAGACTGTCCACAAGGGTTTATTTTTGGTTTAAAAAGTGGCTTATGGCAGTTTCTTAAGACTGTGCCTAACTGGCTTAAACTGATTAGAATTAAGCTATGCTGGGGTTTATATACATTTAAACATAATCTGGTTAATGTCACATGCTCAGCAAACTGCCCTGAGCAAGCCCAGAGCACCCAGGCTGGGGCTGGAATAGAGCAGGATGTGGGATGTAACAGCAGCTTCGTGGAATGCAGCAGCAGAGGGCAGCACACCCCACAAAATCCCCCTTTATTTCCCAACTGTTGACAAAGATTTTGCATCTCTCCCTTTGAAATGCAGCAGAAAGGATTCCTGATTCCCCGAGTTTGGTTTAAAATTGAGGATAAAGTTGATTTGTACTGAACTACTTAAAGGTCCAGCTGTGAGTTCTATACCACTTATTGATCCCTCATGTGAAATCTCCTGTTTTCCCCTCCACACAGAAAGGTTTTAATTCTTTAATGGAAGTGACACAAACTAAGCTTAGCTCAGAACTCTGAATGTGAGCCCTCAGTCCTAGAGAGGTAAAATAAGAGCAGAAAATGCACAGAAATTTAACCACTGGGGCATGACACAAACTCTGCCTGAAATTTGCTTCTGGATGTTGAAATATTTATCCTTCATTCAAGAGTTTTGTGTGGCTGTTGCACAGAGAAGATCCAATGCCAGGGATATTCACAAACCATGCACTGAAATTCTGACTGGACTGAAGTTCTCTTTCAGACGTTGAAATCTTTGATATTACATTTACATAAGATTTTAATTCATGAGAGTCTCAAGTGTCTCATGCAGCTAAATCTGTCAAGGAGACCCTTCCCACAAAGCTGCTCTGAAAAACACAAGTCAGGGAAAGCAGGAGTGCACTGTCCCCCCAGTGACCCACCTTCATTAGCTTCTGGTCTAGAGTTCTTGATAAATGCAGAAAATTTGGCAAATATATCCATTCCAGCAGTGTTGGATTCTGGATGCTTTGGTGAGAGTTTCAGGTACCTGCAAAGCAGCAAGGAGCAGATCTAGAGCACATTTAGCAGAATGGTGCTCATTACCTATTAACAAAATGGCACTTTGGTACTAATTTATGCTTTTCCAGGCTTGCTTCTGAAGTGCAGCATCACACCTGAAGGTTTTTAAACCCAGCATTTTCCAGAGGGACACCAAAGCACATTTCTGCTTTCTGAATCAGATATTTGGTACAAGCAGAGTGTCTGAGGCAGCCCAGGAGCACCAGAGCTCCCTTAATCCTGTGCTGCCAGGGGGACACATCACACATCTGTAAGCAAAATACAGAGTTTGCCATCTCAATTAACACCAGAGAATTATGGACTCCACATCTTTTAACAAAACCCTGAGGTTTTGCCATGCTAAAAAGACAAAACAGCTCAGTCTGTTAAAGGCAGTGTCTGGATCTTGCCTGGAGCTGAAGAGTGGAAAGCCAAGAGTCTGGAGAAAGTCTGAACACATTCAAAGACATTCTCACTGTAATTTAGGACTAAGTTCATACAGCAGACTCATCTTCATTTGCAGCATTTGGACACAAATGTGCCTGTCACCAAAAGGGAGAGTTTGGAAGTGCAGAAAGGATGACTGGGGTATACAGAGGACAATTTTAAAATAATCTTAAAGAGAAAACAGTTTTTGATATAAAGATGAGGGAGCTGAGGGGAGGGAAGGTGTGACAAGCAAGAACTTCCATGTCTTCAATTTCTTGATGCTGCAGAACATCTTAATTAGGGCAGAAATGCCCTGTGAGATCTGTGCCTGTCTGAGGTGACAGATCATCAGTTTAACACTTACTTGGGTGGCGCCAGAACATCCTCCAGGAACTCTTCAATCTTGTTCACATCTGTTCTCACCTCCCCATTGTATGTGATGAAGGGTGGGTGAGTGCCTGGAGCCAGATTCTGAAGGTCTGCTGGTTTCCTGGGTGAAATGCAAACCCATGAAGAGTTGGCAGGGGACAAAATTGCACTGGTACAACCACAAAAACACTGCTGAGGTTTTCACACCCTCCGTTATAAATACACACCACCAGTTTTCTAAGAAGTGAGTTTACAACTAAACACGTTGAATACACCTGCTAACAATTAATTTAAAACAGTTTAAAACAATTTCCTCCTACCCCTGGCTGTGTTTATTCTCAAATCAATACAATGTTGAATTAAAAGAGGGATATCTATACATTCACCACACACTCTCCCTCTTTCCCCAGCCCTACAGAACAGTTTATAAATAGAATAATCTGTGCTAATCCTCCCCCCTCACACAGAGCTGCTCTGCAAAGAAGCAACTCTGCTACAGCCCAGTGCATAAACCATTTATTACATGCCCAGGGAGTTTGGTTCCAGGCAGGCTGACAGATGCTTGAATGTTTAAAAATGTTAAAATGAATGTTAAAAATGTTTACAATTACGCTTCAGTTTCCCCCAGTGAGGAAAGGTATTTACAAACAAGAGCAGCACACCTGGGAGAGGAATCCCTGCATTAGGATTGGACGCGAGAGAAACAGCAAAAAGCTGAAATACTCAGCCATTTCTAACTCTATTTCTAGCTAACATTTCCTGTGTGACCAAACCCAGAGTGGACCATAAACCCTCAGCTGGGGCTGAGCCTTGTCCAGTTCCTGAGCCAGCTGCAGGAACTGGATTTACTGGAAATGAGCTGCAGCTCAAGAAATCCTCCTGACAGCAGCAGACAGGGAAACTCAGCATCCACAAAGCCAGTCCTGCAGGGCAGCATGAGAAAAGAACGTGTTCAGGGAGAGCAGCTGGCCTCTAAACTGAGCCCAGCTTACAAGTCTATCTTGTTTTCCACCTATTACAAAATTAAGAACCCCTGCCAGAATTTCATGTCCTGCCCACTGCTGCCCCTTTTATAGAGCCAAAGTGGGCTTACTTGTAAGACTGAATGAGAAAAGTGATTTTCATACTTTAGAATATTCCACACCCTGCTTTAATCCAGGGGATGGAAACCTTATGAATACACGAGTTTTTCAGTTTTTAAGCTTCCGAGAAGTAATTTCTCACTAAGAGTTGCCACCAGTCTCTCACTTTTAGGATTTAAAGTCTGTCATCGGGTTATGCTTTAAGTAGCTTAACACTTCATTTAAATACAGCTTTGTAACTCCCAACAATTACAGGAAGTCAGCGTGGCTCCCTTCCAGTTCCCCATGTTGGCCAGATAAAATTCCTCAAAAGGAATGTTATTTTAAAAACAAACAAAGGGGCAAGACCACCGGATCTGCAGGAATACTATCAAAGGCAAGCTTTAGCTCAAGACCACATCATCCCAAAGAACTAACCAAAAAGTTCTCCAAAGAACCAGAGTGCATCTCAGAACACTTAATTCCTCCAGTCAGACTCCCTGGTTCTTTCAAGAAAAAGAGAAATTAAGATCCCACAGCCCAGGCCCAAACAGAATTTAGGGTTTGACTTCCAGTTTGCTGCTCCTATCAGGAGATCCTAAAGAAGCCCTGCTTTAGCACACAGGAACAGCCTTAAAAGCCTCAGAGTACAAATTCCCCTAACAGTCAAACAAGGAGGCAATTAATGTAACTGTGCCATTTTACTTCACAGATAAAGCTGGAGAGCTTAAAAAACAAACCAAACCCAAACAAAACAAAACAAAAAACCCCCTTCTGTAACCACTCCAAATGACTCCAAGATGGTTTGTGCTTACCCCAAAGTTTACCAGGGGTTTGGGAGGCAGGAGGCCCTGCCTCCCAAACCCCTGGTAAACTTTGGGGTAGGCACAAACCTACCCCAAATTAATCATCTGCCCATCACCACCCCCAGAGTTAAGGTGTAAACACCTCATGGCTGTGCCACAAACCAGAATAGTAATTAGCACGCAAATTACTTCCTGCGGAGCAGACAAAACCCAGCCCCCAAATGTAACACATGTATAAATTACACAAATCCTGCACTGAGGATCTGAAGAGTAAAACCCCAGTTCCTCAGCAATATTTCACCCTGCTGAAGTTGGACTCACCTCTGGGTGGCCTTTAATATTTAATTTGAACATTTCATATCGTGATTTAAGCTTTGCCTGTCAAAGGAACAGCAAAAACTCCAAATGAAGATGCTTCAAAGGGGATTTCAGCCCTCAGCTGAAGGCAAGCTGGCCCTGAGTGTTGTTCCAAGGCCAACAAATGGTTTGTGCACTGCAGCTCTGCTCTGGCCTCCAGAACAAGCCAGAGCTCTGAGCACTGAAATGCTGCTGCCCAGAAGGGAAGAATGGAGCCTCTGTGTGCCCAAAGAGAGGGAAGAAATGCCTGACTCCTTGCAGAGGGTGGGACTGCCCTCCTCCTTTGCCTATGTGCATATTTTGTGTGTTGACAGCAGAGCTGAGGACTGCAGAATGTGCCTTTGTTAGCACGGGGCAGTCACGGAGGGGAGAACACACACAGGGGCAAGGCAGGCTCACATTTTCCTGTGCCTCAAGTCCCTCACTCGTGAACTTTTGTACCCAACCACGACCTTTTCAGCCTCACAAACACACAGAGCTGGCCTTGCTGTTGTGCAGCACTCAGATTATGAGGCAGAGGCAAGCAAAGCCCTGTTTTTATTTTTTCTGCTTTTGGCCAACAAAAGAAATGCAGTTGTTTAAAACAAAAGAACTGCTCTGCTCTTGGAGTTTGTGTCTAACAGGAACAAAGAGCAGAGGAGATAACTGGCTTGAATAATGTGCTCATAAAAGCAGCTTCTTGTGGCAATATGAAGGCACCACCTAACATCTATTATCATTGTGGTAGTGATAACAAGGGAAAGCAGCTCCATCTGATATCAAACATTTCCTTGAAGCACTCAGCTGGGTGTGATGTTCTGCAAGCTGCACTGCTCTGCCAATGGGTATTGATCAATGCACAGTGTTAAAGTTGTATTTGTGGACATTTAAATCAAGTCTAAAAGGAATTAAGTTTGTATCATTGTCTATTCTAAGCTGAATTACCTTCACTGGTCCTTTTTTCCCCTTCAGTGCACAACACAAAGGTGATTTATTTGACCTATTCCCCTGCAGATCTTTAATTTTGCACTTATTTTGTGTTTTCTCCTCCTCAACAGAAAAAAACCCAACCCCAAAACTGAAAGAAAGCTTTCCTTGTGTAAGGAAGGTCAACTTTAAACATCTGCAACCAATTTATATGCTGAAAGTCAGTCTCACATCCCATTCCCCCATCCAATTAACTCCAAGTTGCCAAGGGGACACAAAATAAAGCCAATTCATCAGGAATATTTGGCATTTTAACGATATCTTAACTGGTTCAGCAGTAAAAAAAAAAACCTTCCAAGCCTAAAATATCCCTGTCCACCTCCTCCTCCTCCTGCCCACCCCAGTAACTGCAGGAGGTTAAACAACCCCATCATTAAAGGAAAAGGAAATCCCAAACTACCAGGAGCCCACAAGCACAAGTTCTGCTCCTGAGTTTGCACAAAGCACAGGCAGGGCTCGGTGGAACTTGTGACACGTTTGGTTTATGGGGCTGGCAGCACCAATATTTGCAGGGAAATCCCACACTGGCCAGAAAAGCTCTTTGAGGAGCTCCAAATGCACCCCGAGCTGACAAAAGCTGCTTTCTGCTCCTCACCACACATGGAAGTCTTTAACACTCCTTGGCAGCACTGAAGCAGCAACTGCAGTGGTTTATAAAACCCAAACAAGTCGCCTCCCTCAAAAAGAAAAATCACAAGAGGTGAAGTCCAGCAGGGTGATTTCTCCCCTCTACGTTGGATTCAGGGCAGAACACTGTGTTTCTGTTGGCTTTATTCCTGAAATTCAGGTTTGGAGGCACTGGCAGCCTCCCTCTCTGCAGAGCTGTGACCAGCAGAGTTTTCCATCAGTGCTGGGAAAACATGACTTCACACCCAAAGCAAACACAAGGCCCCTGCTGAATTTAGCACTTTCATAAAAAAGAATGCCCAGCCTGAGGAAATTCAGACTCCTGGATTCACTTCTCCCTGCTTTTAACCACCAAGGTACTCATTTCATAGAGGAGCAGTTGCTATTTAGGTGACAGCTTCAGGACTTTTATCTGGCTGACACTGAACAAAGGCAGAATATTCTACATTTTATCCCTACCCATTTCACTTGGATTTTTACCTCATGGGCAGGTATTTTCATTAGTATTGCACAATAACCAAAATGACCTTAAAAATGTTCAGAATAGGAGGAGGCTGCACGTTGTTTGTGACAATTATTCATCGCTGGAGATCTGACCAGAGGGTGGTTGACTAAAAATATCCATCCCCATTTAGGGGATGTGAAGTCAGTAAAGGAAGAGACAACATTCAGTTATAAAAGACTTCGTGTGAGTTTTACAGAAAAGCATCACTGAACAAATCCAAGAGAACTTCCCAGCCCCATCAGTTTTGGTAAAACCACCAATGAATGCACTATTTACATCCAGGTTGCCTCAGTCATTTATTAGGACAGGCTTTAATTTCAGAAACCCAGGCTGTGAGCCATCAAAGCTTTGTTCCACCAAGGCTGCTGAACTCTTGCTGCTCCAATAAATCAAGTATTTCTTACCTCTTCAGGTCCACTGTTGTGACACTGAACACGACTCCCTTCAGCCACAGGATCATGAAGAGCCTCTGGGAGAAGGGGCAGTTTCCTATGCTCTCACCATCACTGCCAGCCTGCAGGACAGAGCAGAGCATTAATGTGGGCAGGGCTCACAAACCCTGCAGCAAATTCACTTGGAACACACACTCAGCACAGCTGGAATGGCCACACTGGTCAAGTTTGTCACGTCCTCTGGCTGCTAAAATGATGCACAGAACAATCTTTCAGTTCTCTTTGACACTGACAGTGCTGCAGCTGAACGTCCTCCTCTGAGCAGCCACACCTTCTGATGGCACCTCTCCAATGTCAACGCTGTCCCTTTGCTCTTTATTATTCTTTTTTTCTTTCCTCTCCAAGCCGTGGCTAATTAATTGGAGTCATCTTCCAGTTCAGTGCTCCTATCTCTCCCTGTGCAGAGCCAAGTGCAGCCAGGAACTGAGAATTGATTGTAGTGCAGGTGTTGTGAGGAAAGACATAACTGTGAGTACATAGAGACTTCACTGACAATTCAATAATATCCCAAAGCCACTTTTTATAGGCAATTTATCAGTCAGTCTTTGTCCTAGCACAACAAAAGCCCATCAGAAAGCAGCAGTGAGCTCCCCAGTGATAGCACAGATCTCATCATTGCTCTGACAATGAAGGATGCATTGCAGAGTTGGAAAATTTTAGTTTTTACTGGGCTAGAATGAGGCACTGGAAACCTTTGTTATAAAATTCAGTTCTCTGAGAACTGGTTCAGTGCTTAAAGCAGCCAAATATGTCAGATTATCCTGACATGGGCTTTATAATAGATGAGTTTCAATGGATTTTGCTTATTATTATTATTATTACTAGAGTCCATCCAAGAGTGATTTTCATCAGTGCAATTCTCAAAGCCTGGCCAATTCTTTCATCATCACAGTGAGGAGAACTCAGAAAGACTTTGCAAGTTAAGAAGAATAACAGCAGGATTTTCAAAGGCCAGGAAAATAGAAAGTTCTTCAGTGAAACTGTCTTAAATTCAGAAAGCTGTTTTGGTTTTTGTAAAGCCATGGGGCCTTTGCAGATAAAGCTGAGTCTCTTTAACAGCTGTTGAGAATTTATAAATTAATTAATGTTCCTACAGCTTATGGACTCATTTCTGCAAGTGTCAGAGCTTCCAAAGACCTGCCTGTAGACAGAGAGTCAGTTACCTTCAAACCTTTATTAGTGTCATTAATGAAGACTTGAAAGAGAAAGGAAATTGTTATTCTGCCATAAATTACAAATTGCCTGCTTTATCTCTGGATAGTAGAGTCAAACTTGCAGCAGATTATTGCTCATGGGTTGTTCTAAACTCTGCCACGTGTGTGCTCAGGAGACTGAACTCTGGAAGATTCCAGACAAAGGATAAACAGATAAAGGATAAACTCTGTACCTGTGTGAGGAGCTCAGCTCCTGCCCATCCCCACACTCCCACCAGCACTGACTCCCCTCTGCAGCCTCCATCCAGCAGCAGGGCTGAAATGTTAATATTTAACCCATTTGTGTCCCTGCACACAGCAGGCTGCATTCCAGCAATCCCCAACAGTTACATCCCCTGTTTACACTGGAGCTGACACTTCTACAGCTAAATTATGGATTTCTAATCATCTGCTTTTCCTGCTGCCACGTGGCAGATCTGATGTACCTTTGGAAAAAAAGGGATTGAAAAACACAACGCTGCATCTCTTCTAAGGAAAATCCATGTTTTATAGTGCTCAGGGTGATTCATGCTTTGAAGCAGAAATAATTCTTTGACTCAGAACTGATCTGATTCTTCAAACTTCAAGCAAAGCCTGAGTGTCACTGCAAGTAACAGCACAGGTTGAAATCCCCATCCCATTAAACTTAACCCACTGGAATCCAAATAAAATAGACTTTAAAATCATACAACTGCACAAAAAGTTGTTTAAAATTTCAGGCCCAGCACTGACCTGTGGCTTTTATCAAGGTCCATCCCCATAAGCCAAAATTAAAGTGACCAGAAAAGGTCAAATGCATTTCACTCATCCCAAAATTTCCCTTCTGTCCCAACACAAGTGCAACATTCAAAGTGAACAATCTGCTTTATTCAAGACAGGCTTTTGGGACTGTTTGAGTCAGAGGAGGGGATGAGAGCCCAACAACCCTCAGTGCCATGAACAAACCCTGCTGCACTCTCAAAGCCCAAAGGGAGCCCAGACTTTTCTGTCTGCAAACGTTTGTCCCACTTCTGCTCCAAAAAGTCCCAAGTTATTTATTCTAAGCACATACTGGAAAAGGAATGCACTCAGAAGGCCAAGAAACTCTGGCTCCAGTGCCCTGGAGCCAAGGAATTCTGCTCTGTAACTGTTTGCCCCAGAGGCCCATTCTGTGTCTCCGTGGTGGATGCACAGCTCTGGATTCTCCCTCAATCCATGGATTCTCTTCCCAGGGTCACCACTTTGGTGGGTGCTCCTGCAGGAGTCACTCCTGGCTCTGATTTTCCCTGCTGGAACAGAGCTGTGCTGGCAGGAAACTCTAAACTTTAGGTATCACCAGGATATTCTGAAATCCGGCAGGATTTGTCATGCAGGGGGTTAATCAAAGAATAATCGTTGCTGGTCTTTGAATTCAGGCCATAAAATTCCAGGATCTCTTCAGTGTCTAATCCTCATCACCATCAGAGTAAAGTAAATATTAAATGTTGACGTCTTTGCACGAACCTCAGCATAGGTTATTTGTTATTTAACAAGGTTATGGTCATTCTGTACTGAGAAGCTTTGGGGTTTTATTTCAAATTCTTTTTAAAACCAGCCTGAAAATCTTTATTACCAGTAATATTGGTAATATTGCTAATGCCAAACTGCCTGCAATTAGGGCTAATTTCCAATTCTACCATCACTCACTGAAGGATATGTATTCCAAAACCTCACCATAGATCTAATTTCACTGAATTGCAGGTTTTTAATTGTAGGGATTGGGACCAGACAGAGGAAACAAAAGTGCCACACCTCTCACACAGCGAGGAAACATGAAATTCTTCACTTGTCTTACCCTCTACAAACTGAATTGAATTCAAAAAAACTTCTGAGAAGGTGGCCCAAAGGACCTTGTTAATGGTAAGACGTGGCACAGGCAGGGCAGAGCACACACCCAGCAGAGCTCTGCTCCACAGTGCTCTGTGAAAACAAATAAAGCTATTTTTAAAGAAACATTCAATAAGAAAGGAAGCTCAAACAAGAGTGGCAGAGTTACGGGGCAGTTTCACAGAGCAGCTGCTCACTGAGAGCTCAGCCTGGTTTGTGGAACTCCTGGAACCCCCAGTTCCAACAGCTCAGCCCCTTTGGAAAGGGAAAAGCCCCAAAAATCGACTTATCCCAGGGTCTGTCTGCAGGTCTGAGCTTAGCTCAGAACCACCTCCTCCCTTTCTCTTCCCCTGAGCAGTGACTTCATTCAGATGAGACTGTTTTTGCAAAACAAAAAAAACCCAAACCCCAGAGACTACAAGTAACCAGACATCTGTTTCAGTGGCTGAACAAGCGACAGGAAGGAAAAAAATCCATTCAAATTGTGAAATGTTTGTCTTTACAGCTGCATAAAAATTAACCTGAGACCTGACAGGAGAGCCTGAGTGGATTTACCTCAGCAAGGGAGTGCTGAAGTTTATTGCAAAAAGCCAGACAAGCAAAGAAAGACTGAAAGGGGCACAAAACCTTTCTCATACAGCACAAACCTGAGAATTCTACAAATCCTTGGTCCCAAAGATTTCTGCAAAATTGCACGAATTAAATATTAACCAGTTCAAAGGAGCCCGCTACAAGCTCCCCAAACTGGATCAAATAACTGCAGAAAAACAATAAAGTCAAAGTGCATCTGATGAGCAATGT
This sequence comes from Sylvia borin, assembly GCA_014839755.1. NCBI lineage: Eukaryota > Metazoa > Chordata > Aves > Passeriformes > Sylviidae > Sylvia > Sylvia borin. The sequence continues at coordinate 5,448,046 of CM025981.1, read as the reverse complement.
GATACAGCTCAGCCTGCACAAATAAAACCAAAGGAAAGGGCAGAACATCAGAAGACCATTTCTTAATTTACCCAAAACTCTCCAGGGAATTTCTCCCAGATCTGACATACCAGAAGTGGTAGAGGAAGTTTGGATGAAGAGGGATAAAGATATTTTAGAAGCAGCTCAGAGAATACTCTTCACCAAAGGCAACAGGAGCCATCTGACTGCAGCACCAAGGAAATCCCCACTCCCCCAAGTGGGAAATCTGCCAAGTCCAGAAGAATAATGTTCCAGCCAATAAACAGATCAGGGGAAAATGGAAATAAATGAGAGAGTGTGTTCAAATTCTGAACTCAGTAATTCTGAAATATGTCTTGAGTTCTAACAATGAGAACCAAACCTGCTGAGAAAACTGCATGAGCAACCCGGCATGATGCAAAGCCATTGCCCCAAAGCAGCAGATAACAATCAATTTTGCACGTTTAATGAGCAGTAAGCTCATTCCAAAACTGAGTAATTAATAATAATCCTTTAAGGATTACTGTTTCGAGAGGAAATGGTTTAAGGTGAACTAACAAAGTGATTCAAGTGAAAAACCTGCAGCGACTGCAAGGTCTGAGACAAAGGACAGAGGATCCAGAAAGGAATGGTTTGATGTTCCACACATGAGAAGGCTCTGGCTGCATCAGCCCAAACCCTTGGACCTTTACCTTGCCATTGCTGAACAGGCAGAACTCCGCGTTGGCAGATCACATAAAGAATTCCCCCCACGGCAGGAGTGACAGGAATGGATGTGACAAACTCTCCCCAGTGTCCCATTACCCCTGAGCTCCATGTGCTCAGGCAGGGGAGGGATGAGTCAGGGACGCTCTGTGCAAACCAAAGCACACCTCAAAGGCTCCCAGCGGCTCAAGTATTGATGACTATTGATGTTTTCTCCTTATTCCAAGAGCTAAACGAGGGCTGGAGAAGCTTATCTGCAGCAGTGCTCCACTCCTGTCACCCTCCCACAGCTGCAGTTTGAGAAGGGAGGTGGTTGGTGTTTTTAGGGGAGGAACAGGTCAGGGAGCAGGGCAGAGTCAGGCCCGGACTAAATCCGGTCCAACCAGATGTAACCTGAGTGACAGGGACACTTCTTGTCACCTCTGCCTGTCCAGGACAGGGCACAGCTGAGGCCACCAGCCCTGGGGCAGAGCTTCTCCCTGTGCCACCAGGCAGAGCACAGAGGAACAGAACATTTCAGCACAGGGGTGGCACAAACACGGGGCTGACAGCCCAAAGGACCTCCCTGCCACCACGGACAAACCCAGGAAAGGTGGAATTAGGGAGGAAAAACCATCCTGCAGGGGGTTCAGGGGATCAGAAATGCCTTTTGAAAGTGAATCTTTAATTTGGTGACGCTGTGTGAAGGTAAACTCTCAAGTGACAACCACCACACCCTGCCCAAAGTTAGCTCTAGTGAACAACTTAGACAGTCACTGCTCCTTAAAACAGCCATTCCTTTGAGAAAAAACCCAGGAAAATGGGAAACAAAAAGCATCAGGTCAGTGCTCACACCTGGAATTCTCTAGGAGAATTAACCTAAGATAATTAGTGTGTATTTGCTATATGCTGACTGACATTAACACAGCCAGGGCAAAACCAACCTGAGTTACCACTGCCTCCCGTGACCCCTGTCACCATTTGTAACCAACCCAAGTTCCACTTCAGCTGAAATTCCTTTAAGCTCAAAAAAATACTTCAAAATAATTAACTCAAGTCCTGAGTTGACTTGAGATCTGGCTCTTTTGCAGGGAAAGGAATGTTTGTCAGCCCCTCTGAGGTGCCTCTTCAGCCATTACCCTTCTGATAAGTCCCCACTGTGTCACACACTGGGCTGGAACAGCCACTGACCATTTTAGGATGATGCTATTTTTAGCTCTGTGATGCTGTTCCCAAGAAAATAATTAGCAGATTGGTCCTGCACACTTTCCTGCAACTCCTGCTCATTGCTGCCCAATCCTCACTGAAAAGCTTTTGGAGAATGCTGTGGGATCCTCATGATTTATGGGAGTAAATTCGCAATTCAGCAGAATTTAATTAAGTGCTTCTAGTCCTTTGGAGAACAGGAATTATTCCGTGCTCATCCTTCGGGAGAATCAGACAGAGAGTCCCAGACCTGCTTTAAATACAAATCACCATTTTCTTCAGTGAAGAAATTAGCCTAATGACAGGAACACAAACCCCTGGGTTTATTGTGGACAGACTCAGGACACTTCCTGCCCTGGCCCAGGAAAATCCAATTATTCACTAATGGCACAAGGCTGGCATCTCTGCTGTGGCAATACCTCCAACAGAGAACTGGTGGTGAACGAACCCCAGCCTATCAGCAGGGCCACACCGCCTCAAATGTGCCGGGTAACATCTTGACACATTGTTCTGGCAGGAAACTGTAAGCAGACAATTAACTCTGCAGCACTGAGGGTTTCTTTTACACTGTGCCTGCAAGTTGCCTTTGGGTCTCTAGGACAGAAACCCAGAGCAGGAATTGCTCATGACAGTGATTTCTCTCTCCCTGGACTTATTAAATTTGTTGAAGTACAATGTGTGCCTTGGCTACAGCCCAAGAGACCCATTTCCAAACCTCCCCCACCCAAAAGGAAGCACCGAAGTGAGAGGAAAGAACTGCAAACTCTGTCACTGGGGCTCAGAAGAACTGAGTCAAACCTGGACCTGTGGTTTTCAGAGCTCCTCCAATAAACCTCTGACTGTGCATCGCCTCCGCGGGGCAGGAGCTGCGTTTGTGGGATTTTATAACCTCATTTCCAGAGAGATGAGCAGAGAGAACAACCAAGAGCTGCTCCAGCTTCCCCCTGGGCTGCTCCAGGTCATTCCAGCCTGGCTGACTCGGCCTGAGCCCTCCCAGGGGCAGCAAACCCCAGAGGAGTTCTGTGTCAAAATCCCAGCCCAAAAGGCACAGGCTGGGAGCCTCAGAGGCTGGTGAGACACAGGATGTGCAGCTAAAACCACAGCTGCCTCTCCTCTGAAGACAGAAACTGCCCAAATTCTCAGCAGCCTCTCAGAAACCAGCACAGCCCTGAGCCTGTTCCCCTGCCAACAGCACCTTCAGCAGCTCTGGGGAGGAAAAACTGACACCCAAAGTGGGGCTGGAGTTTCCATTTCAGAATGAAGAGTTTTCATTCTGAAATGGAGCTCTTGAAAAGGCTTGGGCTCCCCAACACAAGCAATGCACAGCCTAAAAGACACATCCCTGACTGAATTCCCCCTTCCCTGGGAGATGGGATCTGAGTTTCCCCTCTGGGACATGTGTCCTTATCTCCCTGAGATAAGGGAGAACATCCTCAGAGCACCTAATGCAGCACCCTGAAAGGCCACAGAAAGCTCCTTAGGCTTGCTTTGATTTTATTATTAGATAAAACCACAGCCAAAAAAAAAGCCATTTCCTCTATTTCAGAAAAGCAGCTCTCCTAAGGACAGAGCAGCAACGTCCAGCCAAAATAATAAAGCTCCAGGAGAGCCAAAAACCTCTGAGGCTGGTCCAGTAGCAGTGACTGATCCCATCAGCTCTTGTCAGGAAAATATACAGATATGACTTCACTCCTGGATTCCACGCCTATATTTAGTTTATACCTAATATGGAGATTCAGTGTGCAGAACTCAGGCGTTTCCTTTCCTCGGGTAAGTTCCTTGCCCTTTGTCTGGCCAACAATACAAGGAATAAGTCTGGACTCTCAGAGGATTCCCACACAAAGATGTTTGTAAGTAACAGCAGCTTAGCTGATGTTTTTCACTTCAGCAGAAGCAAACACTCTAAAAATCCAGATTGTGCCACAAATTAATTTGACCTGAATTAAAAAAACTCAAACTACTCAAAGCCAGTCTAAAAAAATTAACTGTCTTTTTTTTTTATTATTGTTTTTTAAATAGGGGGAAATATTCTAAATAAAGGATTTAAAGCTCCTGAAGTCAAACCTCTATTATTGAAACTCCTGTGAAAACAACATAACCATGTTGGGTTTGGGTGTTTTTACTGTTAAAATATGCACAAACTCTTGATGCCACAAGGGAGTACCTAGCATCTATTTTAAGACTAAAACTATATTATTCCACACTAAAGAATATGCAGGGAAAAAAAAACCCAACCTGATTAGGACAATAAGCTGTCTGTTATGGGTTATTCACCAAGAACTTTGAAGATAAAAATCAAATTAGATGGATAACAACTACAGATGTAACGTATTTTTCCATGAAGCCTCAATTTGCAACCAACCACCACCTTAATTAAATTGTGTTGTCTTAGACAAACTAAGTGCCTCCCCTGGCAGACAAAAAGCACCTTGTTTTCTCCCACACTGCCCAGTCCAGGCTTTACAGAGCTGCACTGCTCAGTTCACTGGGAAAAGAGAACATCTACCAAAACAAGGCAACAAACCCAATTACTGCCAAGTTCAGTCAGCCAGCCTTAAAAGTCGTTCTTGTGGATTTTTAAGTGCTGTGTCCAGCCCAGCCAGAGGCTGGGATTGATGCAGGCATTGTAACAAAAGCTTGCAGGCCTTGTGTTTGTCACATCACAAGAAATGTTTCATTTAAACACAATCTGAACACACACTGGTGAGAAAATAACAGTCCAGGGCTTTTTTTTTTTTTTTTTTTTGTCCTTTTGAGCTAATGAACAGTTTAAAAAAATCAAACTTTAGAGTCCAACAGTCACTTCCCAGGGTACACAGCTTACTGTTTAGCTTGGAGTTCAAGGAATTCCCCAATTAGATCCTTCCAAATATGGATTTCTGGAAGGGACAACTCAGCCTTTAAAAATCCACGACCAGAGCACCAAGATTCTCTGCTCTCCCCATTCCAAGACAGACAGGCTTGCTCCTGAATAAAGAGCTCTTTCCATGCCCAGGATGAGGTCAGGACAGGCAGGGAAGGAGCAGACAGTGCCCTGAGTCACTCCAGCCTGGGAGGGGGATGATGATGACCAACTTCTCAGCTCTGCTAATCCCGGCCCAGTGCTGCCCACTGCCAGATTAGCTGATTCCCACCCACTCCCCGAGTCCATGTAAGGATTTCTGGGATCTCCTGACTCCTCAGTAATCAAGGACCTTTATGTCCACACCGGAAGATCTCCCTCACTTTGTACATTTTCCCAGGAATGCTGGTGCTCACCATGCCCTGCCCTGCGTGCTGGACTCAGCCCTGCACACCCAGCCTCACACACAGCATCAGGACAAGGTCTGGATGCTCACTGCTCCTTTATCCCTGACTTTTGACAGCCCTAAAGTTTGCCCCACAGGCTTTTTCCTTCCACTCCAAGCCCCGGGTGCACAGCCTGAGAAATCCCAGCTGGGAAAACGGAGGCCAGAGCTCTTTTGTAGCAGGATGAGTGGTGCAGGAATGTGCCCGCGGCACGTGGCCCACGGAAGGAGTGACTCACAGGCACCACTGCCCCTGGCCACACAGCCCAGCCCTGGGCTCTGCAGGGCCACCAGCCCAAATCTGGGGATCCACACGGAATTCTTAAACCCCTCTGAGGGGAAAGGGGGGAAAAGTGCCTGAGTGTTAAGACACATTTCAGCTGCAGAAGTCAAACACAAGCTCTCCTGACAATCAGAGCTGTCTGGATGTTAATCATTGGGAAGGGGAGAAGAGATGCCAGGGAATACAACCATTACTCAGAAGCAATTCCTGACTGAAGGAAAGCTAACTCAACTGTGTAATCCCTCTGGAAATTATTGCCAGGAGGTTTTAAGCTTACTTCACAATGATTTGCCAAAAAGAAAGAACATTTACACTTGAGACCATCTCTGTACCTTTAAACAACTCTGCACCAAGAGCACCAGCTCCTGTATCACCAACCAGACTCCAATGAAAAAGCTGAGGACGTTTCTGGCTGTGAGGACTTTCCCAGGCAGAATTTAAAGGCATTACAGTTTGCTGGCCAGAGAAGGAAAAGGCCTGATTTATACCCTCTGAGCACAGGCTATAACGAAATGGTTACACCTCCCTTTACAAAGGGCTCCTTTACAACACTCCCAAGAAATAACCCTCACATGACATTTTGCTGTCTACACCAAACAGATATCAAAGACAGGCTGAGGAGGTTCTCAGCTGCTGAGGTTACATCAAACCCTTCAAGGATGATCTGGTGCATAAGGAGGAGACTTATCTAATAAGATTATCAAGCAATAACCCTGCCAAGACTCTCTCAGAGAAGCAGCACTGCATGTCTCCAGTCCTGTTATTTCCTTGTACTGATGTGCCTTTAAATTGTACAGCTACTTTGTGGGTGAAAAAAGAAATAAAAACTGATGACAGAGGAGCTCAGGGATGGTTTGTTCTAAACCAATGTACAGAGCTACAGGACTCCAGAGGGCCAGAGCAGAGCTTACATAAGGGAATGACACAGGGTGAGACAAAGGCAGACCTGAAGCCACACAAATCCATCCCGTGGAGCTGCTGCTGGAGATGCCCACATCCCCTTCCTGCCTGGGCCAGCACTGCCCTGCACAAAACACACCCCGAGCCCCGAAGACAAACTGTTCACCTGCCAAATCTCTCTTTGGTTCAGACACACAAAAACAGGGACAAGCTTCTGCTACAATCACTGGGAGTGTTTCAGAGTGGGGCATTTATTAAACGTGAAATCACAGCTTTTTCTTTTGTACTGACAGGCAATTGAAGGGTAAACAGCAGACTCGATCTGATTTTCAACACAGGTGCCCCATTTCGCAATGACATCTTATTTGAGAGCTGCCAGAAATCCAAGGTCTGATTAATTAGCAAGTACACACACGTTACCCAGTGGAGAGGGGAACCTTTCCTCACTGGCTCTCCACATCTGCTCCAACCCATGCCATCAGCAGAGATCCACAGCTCTGAATTCCTCGTTTGTGGACTCTGCTGTTTGTTCCCTTTACCACTGAACTTGTTGGCCCTCTGTGCCCTCACCTCGGTGTTATCAGAGGATGCAATCACTGAGTGCCCTCCAGAACGCCCAGGGCTGAGCTTTCAGCAGCTCCATCCTCACACACTCCCTCACAGAAGTGCACAGGCAGTTTTGTAACTCTGTGCTGTGATTTCCACAGGTGACTGGCTCTGTTTGACCAAGTCACTTCACCGCGTTTTTTTTATTTACAATAAAATTCCACACACCATCAAGTGAAGCGCAGCTATTTTTCCAAGTGACCTGTCTGAGCTGCACTCAAATCCCAGAGCTCGAGTTTCTCCCAGCACATCCACCACAACGCAGCCTACACTGCTCTGAAATGCCACTAGGGCACATCGAAATATTCCTGTTAGACAATGGAAGCCTCCCTTCGTTAATAAAACATGGGGCAGACGAGGAAACGAAACGAAATCAGATACGTGACTGGTTTGGTTCTAATCGGCTCTCAGGAGAAAAGACTGGGAAAATATTTACACTTGGTTTAGAAGAGCCCACAGGCAGCCCACCGGCTCTGGAATTAAAGAGTGCTCCAGGTTTTCATGGTGACACTGTAACAGATTTTCTCACCTCAGTACCCTCTCTCACCAGACCAGGGAAATACGAGTTACAGCAGATTGATACATCGGCTTGTGGAAAAAAACCTCCTACAAATCCTCTGGTGACAAGAGGCAGGCAGAGTGATTCCTGAGCGAACCCAGCCGTGTGTGTGCTCCTCTTCACGCCGGGCCCGTCCTGTTCTGTCCCTGATCACAGTTTAACAAGGCTCCAACCCCACGGTTTGGGCACAGAGCCAGCCCCTTTCTCCTACTTCACAGGTTTGTTTCTCAAGCTTTAATCCCCACCTTTGTCTCCTCCGGAGGCTGGCTGCTGCAGTCCTTTGTGCTCAGGTCGTGCAGTCACCGCCCCTGGGCTCCCAGCTCCACTCGGGCCCAGGACTTTTCCCACTACCTGAAGAGTTTCCCTGGCTGACAGGGCCCAGGGAGATCCCAGCCACCGCCCGAGAAGTGATTTATCTGTGTGGAGAATCTGCCGGGAACTTCGCGTTTGTTTAGGGTTTTTTTGGTTGTTTTTTTTCTAGATTGCACCCACAACCACGTGGAAAAACTGCAAGCCCCGTTCAGGGATAAAAAAAAAATAATGTCTGAAATGCAAATGTAGTGCTCCTCTAGACAGACACAGTTGGTTCTCTTCAATAAACATATTCTGCTGGCGAATTCTGAAGTGAGCATCTAAATGAGTCAGAAAACAAGATTGTATTTGCTTCACAAAAACGCTGTCCTGATAATCCCCAACAGCTTCAACAAAGTGTGGGACAGGCAGGTGAAGCAACTATTTTGGTTTGTCTGCTGGGGCTGGGGGTTGCTCTTTATCTGAAGGATGCCACAGGAAATAACCTTCACCTGAAGATCGTGAAGGCAGGCAAGAATAATTTCTTATTTTAACCTGAACTTTATCCTTAGGGCAGACAGTGCTCAGGATGCAGCAGTCATCCATAACAATGGGAAAAGGTTTCCTTGAGGGGAAAAAATCCTCACTGATAACCCCAAATTTAGCCTTCTTAAAGCCATGTCAACAAAGAAATTTCAACTGAAAAGGAGAGAAAAAAATCCCTGATTTCCCCCTTTCATATCATCTCACACCTTTATTGGTCCAATCCTGTTTTAATCAGAATGAACACATCTCTCTCAAAACTATTTTTACAGCTTCTTCCATGCCACTCCTCATGCATAAAATATTCTCTTTAAACACACCCACAAAGCTGATTTCCCTCTGCCCCCAAATCATTCTGCCATCAATCACTGCTCGAATTCGTTTAAAAAGAAGAAAAATCAGCAGACGAACTTTAGGACAGATGAAGATAAATTGGCATCTCATATTAAAGATCCACTGCTATAAATAATTCAAAGTAATGTGTAACTTAATTGCTGCAGTTGTAAATTCTAACCTCTACACTAAAAGCCTAAATATTCTGACCAAAATAAGGTCTGGAATCCTCCACTGCAAAGGTCTCCCCGGGTTTTGTTACTGCCTCTTGATACTATTACGAGGAAGTATTAAAAGAGGAAAATTTCAACACTTTTAGAGTATCATGTAAGAAATAAAATCCATATTTAATAACTCATTTTCAAAGCTCTACCCGAAAATTTTCACGTTTTGTCATTGTTGCTTTTATACAAAGCAATTCCCAAGTTCCCAGAAGAAGGGATCTCTGATTTTCTCACTGCAATTGGAAAAAAAAAAACTTCATCTGAAGAATTTAAATACTCTTCTGCAGAGGCTTTCATCAAAGGACGTTCGAGCACAGAAAAAGAGTGCACGGAGTAATCGGAGCTACTTTTGATACGAAGTAAAAGCAAGATGCTGCATCACCAGAGCCCCGGAGGATGCAAAATATTGCATCATACAGCAATAAACGAATGCAAAACATGTGGAGATCCCATATGGTATCTTCGCCAGATAAGCGCAGTACAAACACATGCTCATTCTTCTAGTTGGGATAAAAACCCGGTGTTACTTTACATATGCCGTCATACAAAGTAGACTTTTGGGGCGGGGAGCCAGCGGTACCTCGTGGGTTCTGCTGCCTTTTTTTTTATTTATTTGCCGCCTTCCTGCGCTCGGCCGGGCACACAATGCCGAGCCATTGTGGCAGCGCTGCCCCGCGGCGCTCCGGCCGGGGAATCTTCCAGCAAAAAGAACTCACCCGAGCCTCACTTTTCACCCCCCTCCCCTCCAAAAAAAATAAAAATAAAAAATATATTAGAAAAAGTGACTTTTCTTGCGGTCCGCCCGCTCTGACTCACCGCGGCTCCCGCACTCCCCACGCCGGCGCTGGGCACACGCCCTCGGCTCCGCTTTTGTGGCCGCGCCGCGCCGGGAGCCGCCCCGAGCGGAGCCCGCGGGGGGCTCGGAGGGGTCGGCTGAGCCGTGCCGGGCGGGGAGCGGGGTCCCGGGGCTCCGGGCTCCACGGGGAGAAGCCCGAAGGAGCCGTGAGGGGACCCGGAGCCCCCGGGCGGGAGGAAGGAGCGGCGGGAGCGCCCAACGGTCGCGGCGCGCGCGCGCTCGGCGCCTCAGCCGGGACGAGACTCCCCCCGCCACACCTCCTCCCTTTCCTTTCAGCCTCCCCCCTCGGCCCGTACCTTAACGAAGAGCTCGATGACGGGCTCCTTGTCGCTTTCCTTCAGCCCGTTGACCGGCACGGACAGCGCCATTGCTCTCGCTGCTGCAGCCCCCTGCCCTGCCCCGCCTCGCCCGCCGCTGCCACAGCCGGGACGGCGACGCCGCTCCGCTCCCCTCACCCGCCCTGCGCGCGACTGAGGGCGGCCCCGCCCCGCGCCCGGAGCCCGCCGGGGCCGCGCGGGGGCGGGCGGGGCCTCGGGAGGGGGCGGGACAAGAATGGAGCGGGGGCAATGCTGAGGGGGCGTGGTTTACTCCCGAGGGGCGTGGCATCCTTGAGGGGACAATGCTGGGCAGCGTTGAGGGGCGTGGTCTCTCCATGAGGGGGCGTGGTCTCTCCATAAGGGAGGCGTGGTCTGTCTATGAGGGGGCGTGGCCGCCGTGAGGGGACAGTGCTGAGGGGGCGGCTCCGGCCATGGCGGTCGCAAGGTCCCCTCAGGGATGAGTGTCCCCGCGGTTTCCCCCGTGGCCGCAGGGACACGCCGGTGTCAGCCATGGGCTCCCCGGGTGTGAGACACCGCCCGCTGCTGGTGCCGTGCTTGGTGACAACGTTTGGCAGCGGCCATGGCGAGGCCACAACCCCGGGGCGGGGGTCGAGGTATGTGTGTCCCCCGCTATCTGCTCGGCCCGCCTCACCCTCAAGTGAAAAACTTAAAATCTAGAGACTTCCCCCTCACAGACCCACCACACCAGAACAGCTCCTTTCCTGCCAGGGGGAAAAATCCATCCCAAGAGGCAGCAGCTGAGTCTCCGGCCTAATTTTCCCCTCACTATTAAGGTCAGGGCCTGAGGAGCCAGACAAAAAAACGTGCGGGAGAACTGGAGGGGAGGAAGCCGATCACATTTTCCCCGTGCGGCTTGAGGCCTGCGGAGCCGGGCCCTCACGGCTCGGCGCCTCCCGCCCCTGCTCGCCGTCCTCGCTTTCCTTTGGGAAGCCCAGACTCCTGTTTTTAATAAGTCTGAGTTAGAGCTGCACCTGAGCGTCTGGGCAGAGCCGTTCCCAGGGCAGGCCGGGGCTGTGGCGTCCCCCGAGGTGACACGGAGTGTCTTCAATGCCGTCTGTGACCCGGGAGGAGCCTCCCTGTAATTTGTACCCAAATGCGGCCCGGGATGGCTCCACACGGGGATGGATGGTTACCGGCGGAGCTCTCGCTGCTAATAACAAAACCTCCCGTCTCCCCAGGCGTTCAGTGCCCTGGGTTCTGCAGAACCGGATGTCTTCACACAAATGCCGGCTTTGAATGCCCTTGAATTCATCTGGAGCAGGAAAAACTGCTGCGAGCCCCTCTGCGGAGCTGAGAGAGCTGGGCCATCGATGTGACAAGGTCCTTTTCATTCCCTTTTCCTGCAGCTCCTGGACAGCCCCAGCTCGCCGGGAGCCGGTGGAATATCCATCCCTGTTTGGTTTCGAGTCCAAGGAATCTCGCTGATTCATGGGGTGGGACAGTCTGGGCTGGAAATCGATGTGTCACTGGAACCAAACTGATGTGGGGCTGTGCAGTCCAGCCCCGGCCAGGAACCTCCCTTGGTAATTACCCATTAATTAATTGCAGCTTGTACCGCGAAGGACACTGTCCCCACTGTTGCTGTTGTTATTGGAACGTGGGTTCCAACAGAAGGGAAGGAAAAAAAAAAATCCCTTAAATGGGGTTGTCCTGGAGACTCCACAAACATCTGGTTTAGGCTTTGCATGGTGGAGTAAAATTTGCACCAGCTGGGGCCAAATGTGGATTCAGGGACTGGTTTAACAAGGGGCAAGGGAAAATTGGATCCTCTGTCTGCTGGGAAAGGCAGGAGCTGAGTCCTTATTCCAGGAGCCAGGTACTCCCCCTGAGCCAGGGACTGAGCCTCCCTCTCTGCTTTACCAAATAGTTTAAAATCCCAGGGTTTTGTCAAACTTGCAGAACTTTCCAGGGCTCCCCACAGCACAGACCCACCTGCTCGAGGAGAGGCAGTGGTTTAGCACAAAGGAGCACTTCTCCCACAGCGCCCACAAAGGTGGGTGTAGAGCAACAAATTTGAGGTCTGCGAGGCACTCGGGGCCTTTTTATGTTTCCCAGCCCCACAAAGGAGCTGCCAGGGCTGGTTTTCCCTCACCACTGCTGCATTTCTGCTCTAACAAAAGCTCTCCCCTGCTGGTATCTCGCAGAGCAGCTAATAGCTTTATTTCATTTATACCCAGCTGCAGCAGGCCTGGCTCTGCTTTAATATCTTTTCAATTATTTCACTTTCAGATGACATTTCCCTTGGTTTCCAGCTGCCACTTAGCAAACCCCTCATGCTCCCCATTCTAACAGTGCTCAGTCTGAAAGCTCCTGATCCTTTCCTCCTTCAGTAATTGCTGCTTGTATTATTCCAGGTTTATTTATTTCTTTTTTTTATAACACTTAGAATTAATTTGTCGGCGCTTTCCATAATAAATCACCCGTGCTCCCAACAATCCGTAGGGAAATGAGCATCACCCACCTTTCACAGCAGGGAGGGATGAGTCAGGAAGGTTCAGTGACTTCCCCAAAGCTAAATTTGCACGGAGCCACCGAGTGGGAACAAAGCAAATCCGGCCCCCCACGGGTGCTCAGTGGGTCACTCCCTCAGTATTATTTTATGCTGCCTTCAGGAGCTTGGTTCCCATTTGGCAGAGCAGCAAAACAACGTGGGATTGTTTCACTGCTCCGGCATTTTTGGCCTTTCTGCGGCGGTTTTTCCATCTCCAACTTTCCGAGTGCCTTTGAAACTGGAGGCCTCAGACGCTGAAGATCTCGAGGCAGGCCCTCTCCTGCCCTGCCTGTGCCTGTTCCTCTGGTGGAATCTGCTCACCCCGGGGCTCAGAAATGGGCTTTTATTTCCACGGGGAATTTTTCAGGCACAAGAGGAGCTCAGCACACAGGTCCTGTTGTCACTCAGTGGGACACACACGTATGAACATCCCATTGTTTTTAGTTATAACGAAACTGCTGTGAGGAGAAAGATGCTGAGGAGGTTTGGGCAGGAGAGCATCCCGCACTGGCTGTGGCTGGAAGCAGGAGCCTGTCCTGACTGTGGGGTTCATTGGAGCTCCTGCAAGCCAAAGCTGGACACAGCTGGGACAAGAACCTGCCCGGGGACACCCATTAAAGGCAAGGCAGCCCTGACACACCCTGGTTATAAATAGCAGCGTTGCCATTCCACAGCTGATTCGGGATCCTGGGCTGGGATGCAGCCACTGCAGGCCCAGCCCTGGTGTCACAGATGCTCTGCTGAGCTCCTGCCCCCTCAGAGTAACCCAGGAGCTCCACGTCCCTCCCTCCCATCCTCAGGGATTTGGGGATGATCCATCACCTGCCTCCTGGGAGGGTGAATTTGTCACGGCTCATTCCTCTTTTCTTTCCCGTGTGTTGAGCAGAGTTGGTTTGGAGCTGCTGGGAGGGCAGGAGCCCGCCGGATTTCCCGGATTGCGGGGGAAATCCCACTTCTGCCGGTGTCAGACTGTTTGCAGTTTGCTGTGATTCCCGACCAGCTGTCCCTGGATGGCTCCTTTTCCTCCGAGTGGCTGCCAAACTTTAGGATTAGTGCAGTGAGCAGCTGAGGACAGGCCCGGAGCTCCCAGCTGCCGCTGGGGAGAAATCCATGGAGAAGAGCTCTGTGCTGTGGGCTGGGGCAGTTACAGCAGCACAGGACACAGCCCGGGTCATTATGTGGGAAGGTGACTTCATCCCACGGTTTCTGGGTCACTCCTCTGCTCCCTGCTCCCAGTTAGCACCGCTCCGAGCAGAACTGGAGAACTCAAAGTTTCTAGGAAACGTTCATCAAGAACTTTCCAGTGGCAGTAATTGCACTAAGAGTCGTTTAACAATCTTAACGTGCTGCTTCCTTTTTTTGTTTCCCCTGGTTACTGGCGTATGGTCCTTTCCCCGGGGAGCTGGATGGTAATTAATGCATTTTGTGGTTAAATGTTTGGACTCAGCATCTCAGGGCGCCCGAGGAGCAGGGAGGGGACAAAGCAGGCATTGTCTGCAGGTCTCCCTCTGCCCGGGTCCCTCCACGGAGCCACCGGGGGCAGCTTTTTGGGAATGCCGACACAGGCAGAGTTTTCACCTCGCTTCCTTTGGAGCACGGGGGAAGCTGAAGTGAGGTGATACCCGAGCAGGAAAGGGAAAGTTGGCTCCCAGGACCACACACGCGACAGGAGAAACTGAATGCCTGACTCTCCCCTTTCAGCAGGAGGCTGTTGTCGTGCTCTGCCCGCGGTTTCTCGCTGCCCTACATTCCAGATTCAGACAGCAGCCTGTCCTCTGCTCTGAGCATCAGGAAACAAAGATTTGGGCTTCTCCCTTCTGCAGGAAGAGTCCTGGAAAGGATAAAGAGGCAGAGATGGAGCTGGGTCTGAGTGCTGGGGAACCTTCCCATGGCAGCACTGTGCAGACGCACACACACAAGGAGGCCTTGAATAAAAACCCCAAATCCACTGCATTGCTGCTTGGAAAGGTTATTTGGGAAAAAAAAAAAAAAGACAGTTTTGTGAGCCTGATTAAAATCTGTATTTCCCCACCTTTATGTATAGAAGTTGCTTGAAAGTAAATGAATTTAGATATTGGCTGTTTTCTTTTAAGGTTAGTCCCCAGGTGATTCAAACAGCTGGGCTGATAAGGAGATTGGGTGAAGAAAAAAAGCACTACACAACCTGCTTCTCCCAAAATAACAACCCCAGCTTTGGCTGGCTGAGGTGGATTGAGGGGTCAAATCAGCCACCCTCCCCTGCAGCAATCCAATGCCACCACCGAGGTTTCCTGCTGGACTCCCATCACCTGGGGAGCCTGGAAGGGGCTGGGGGCTCCCCTAATGAACCCTGTCCATTGTATCCCAGCTGGGATCCACGGAGCTGAAATGGCAGAAACTCTGTTTGCTGGGGGGTTTAAGGGGCTGCAGGGCCTGGGGGAGCCGGGGAAGGGGAGCTGTGTTTGTGGGAAAGGGAAGCAGCAGCTCCCAGCCACCCTCCCGTGGAGCTGCAGGGATCAGTCCAGTCACAGCAGTGATGCTGTTTTCTCTCTGAGGTGCAGCCCAACATCAGAGAGAAAAAGATCCACAAGAATACCAAGTCTGACACAAACCCTCTTTATCTCCAGGATGCCTTGATCCAAAGCCCTATTAGGAAAAAAATTCTCCCTGTGAGGGTGGGGAGGCCCTGGCACAGGCTGTTCAGAGAAGCTGCCCCTGCATCCCTGGGAGTGTCCAAGGATGAGCAACGTGGGGTAGTGGAAGGTGTCCCTGCCCATGGATCATCTTTAAGGTGCTTCCCACGCAAACCATTCCATGACTCTCTGATTCCATCAGGGCAGGCTCCTGATAATCCATCCCGGTTTGGGGCAGGCCTGTCACCTTCACGGAGCCAGAACCACTTCTGCCCAGCTGGGCACCACCTGGATTCCATGTCTCTGCTCTGCCCGTGGGGTGAAGCTGGGCACCCTGAGCACCCCAACCCCCTGGAGCGTTCCGGGAGGTTCTTTGGGCAAAGTCCTCATCTGGGAGCAATGACATTTGTCCCAAGGAACAAAGGGAACACCTCTCCCAGAGCCACCCTGCTCACACCGATGGCGTAAATGCTGCTCTGACTCAAGCACTGACATGATGAATGTGGGGTTTATTTCCTCCTACCTGAGTCACACTGGAAGGAGACAGATTTTTTTTTTTTTCCAAGTACTCAGGAAATAAAAGGAATTATGGGCAGGACAGGAGGCTGAGATCTCGCAGTTCTACCAGGATTTAGAAATAATCTTTCTGATAAAGTTATTTGCATAATGTCGAGTGTTCCAGCTCTCCAAATACAGCGACAGAAACTCCTCCACTTTCTCCAAACCTCGCAGCCTGAGGCACTGCCGAGGGAATGACATCCCAGATCCCTGGGATAGCCACAGCAGGCCGGGGAACTGAACCCAAACCTCCTGAGTCACCGACTCAAAAAGCAGCTGCGGTGCCCAGCAAAGCCACTGTGCCCTGCAGAAGGAGAGAACAACAACAATCCTGCGGGGCAGGACCAGAGAGTTCCCCGATCTTCCCATCTCCCTGCTCCTTATCTGCAGCACACGCTCGACCTGCTCAGGCTGAAATTCTGGTATTTCAGATCATCGGGTACTTGCTTTTGCAATTTTAATTATCACCTCTTTACCCCGCTGGTTTGTCTGTGTAATGATTGCTGTAAGGCTCTTGGGGCTCCTACTGACTAACGATAAGAGCCGGGTAGAGCCAAAAATTAAGGCACAAACCCGGGAGAGATAATTGAGGAGTGGAGCCACCCCTCTGCCCCCCGGGCCGGTCAGGGATGTCCAAACCCAGCCTCTCAGAGCATCTCTCTGAGTACCGAGGCTGTGGAGATTTTCCCTTTTAGACCCTTTGCTTTTATCCCAGCCATGAATCCCAGCTGGAAAGGGGAGGAATTGCCACGGAGAGGGTTAAACCACAAAGGGGCAGCTGCTTTTCTAACCTTGCCCTGATCAGCTGCACAAGAGCTTTCCGTGATTCAGGTTTCTTTCACAGATTTAAAACTCATTCCAGATAAGCAAATGAGCAATTAGCGGCGCTGCATCTGTGATGTCATTAAAATTCAAATGGTACCGTGGCTGCTCATTAATAGTGGGATGTGCAGTCGGAGAGGACAAACCCAAATCCTCTGGCAGCAGGGGAAACCCTCTCCCCTTGTCCCGGGGGTTGGTAGCAGCAGGGCCGGCCCCTCCCGGGCCTCTGAGGCGCCGGAAGAGTCTCGGTTATCAGCACACAGTGTTCCTCACATGAGCTTCATCGAGCCCTTTAGCAACAGGAATCTCCCCTGCGTCACCGGGAATGCTGAACGCGGCGCTGAGGGGACACTGGGGACACTGAGGGGACAGTGGGACAGCAGGGGGATCCCACGAGGATTCCCGCAGCCTGTCAGCGCTCCCAGCTCGACCCCTCCCCGCAAAAATCCCCCCGGGAAGGGCAGGGAGCAGAGCTGGATTAACACCGTGCGGACAGGAAAAGCTCCGGGTGAGGGCAGGAGGAAGGAAACGGAGCTGGAGAGGGGCCAGATCCCCAGCGGCAACGCGGCCGGCCTTGGGACGGGCCCCGAGCACCAAAACCCGCAGCTGGCCCAGGGCAGGATGGAGTCCCGGGGTCACTCAGCTCGTGGGATCAGCGGCTGAAAGGGTCTGATCCCCTTGGGAGCAAGGAGGGCTTTTATCCAGTGGAGAAATTCAGCCTGTGGAGAGCTGGGAACCCACAGACCACTGACACAGACCCAGTGCAACCATCTGGGGCCCTGTTCTCCCACAGAACATGAGGATTTCTCTCCTTTCACACAGCTCCCTTCACTTATCTCTGTCCTGGATAACAGCAGGTGTCCACTTTCCCTGTCTGGAAAGAAGAGTTGGACTGAAAGCGGAGTCTGCCTGCAGCCACAGGGACGGCTCCCTTTATCCTCCCCCATAAATAATAGAAGATTCATTCCCAGGCTGGTAATAGATTAAAAATAAATAAATAAAAAAGAGCTCAATTTTGTTTTGCCAATCATGCACTTAATGTAATTTTCCCTTCTCATCCCCCTTGTGGACTCACAAAGGTTTTAATAAGCTGGAAAGGTGCCAAACCATTTCTGTCTCATTAAAAAAATATCAGCACGGTGACAAAGGTAATTTTTTTCACATCAGTAGTCAAATCCACTTGCTGAATTAAAATCCAGCTGACAGGGAGACTATCCATTTTTAATGGGAGCTTCCTCCCTCCTGGAGAGGGGAAGCCTGGTGGGGGGTTATTCTTTACAGGGATCCACATTTCTCACAACTGCTCCACCAGCTTTGGCTTTATCTGAAGCTCAAATTTCAAAGCCTAAATGAGGAATTACAAAAAGCCCTACCAGGTAAAAACACCTCCTGAGCGCTCCCCAGGCTGTGCCCCCCCAGACCTTCCCTTCTCCCACCGCAGCGTGGGTCAGGGCTTGGACCCTGGGTACGTTTGGGGAGGACAGGCCCGGGGCCGGGCAGGGCTGGGACAGAGCCCAGAGGAAGCTCTGGCCGGGCAGATAAGGACTGCACGTGTCCTCGGAGGCCAGCCCCTCACGCTGACCCTCCTCTCCAGGGGCCGTTCCCCAGCCGACACCGGCAGCACAACTCCATTTGTTTCATGGACCGCAACAATTTCCACGAGCTGCAGCTCTGCCCCTGGACTGAACAAAAGCCTCTGTGGGGGAACGGAACAATTCCCTCCGATTCCCTTCCCCCAAGCGCTGCTTTCCCAGGACAGCTGTTTGCCGTGTTCTCTTTGAAGTGAAACAGAAGGATCCTGAACTTCCCAGGGATTCGGGGCATCGCTCCCCCCACGCCCGGATCAGCACAAGGACCAGCCCCACGCCAAAAGCAGGGCTTTGGTCTGTCTCACCGGGCTGGGGATGGACTGGGAGTTGTCCCTGAAGGGATGAGGATCACGGTTTGCCATGGAGCTGGAAAGGAGGAATTGGGTTTTTCTTCCCTTTTTTCCCAATCTTTTAAATCCTGAGTTCTCCAGGACGGGCCGGACAAGGTCCCTCTCCATTTCCCGGGATTTCAGGGCCCCGCGCAGGAGCAGCCGCGGCTCGGGGGCGGCCCCTGCCCGAGGCCAAAGCCCGCGGTGACTGCGGGAGCTGCCCGGGGCGGCCCCATCCCGCCTCTGTGCGGGAGGAAGGACGCTCCGGACCCCACACCCCTGCTGCCTTCAGCTCCTCGGCCCGGGGAAGCAGATGTGGGAGTTCAGAGGGATTCCTGACCTCATCCCCGGCCCGGATGTCAAGCCCCACACCTGGCCCTGGGAGGTGTTCACCCCACAATTGACCCCCAATGAGAAAACCCCACGATTCTTACAGAATCTGCCACAACACGAACGCTAAAGTTAATTAATGACTTGATGATTAAAACACCTTGCACTGGAGGCTGAGTCTTTCTCCCCTGCAGCAAATCCCGAGCCGTGAGGAGCTGCACTCCCAGCCCCGGTTTGGGAGGCAGCACGTTCCCTCCTGCAGCGCTGATTTTTAGGATTACCCAAACCCCAAAAGAGGCTCGGCACGGCCCCAAAGCACGGCACAAACGAGTGCGGGTGGCCCCGCGGCTGCGTCACCGTGAGTCACCCGCGCCCGGTGCCGGCTTCACCCAGCCGGGCTGCGGCGTCGGGCTGACTCAGTGGCCCGGAGCCGCCGCCGCCCCTCGCAGAATCCGACACTCCCAGCTAAGGAAGAGTTCCGCAGCGTTTTCTGTCCCTGGGAGATGGGCTGGAGCCACACAGCTCCCGTTTGCTGCTCATAAGACACCAGCAAAGCCCAGAGGAGGCACTTTGTGGCTCGATTTGAAATAAAAGGGTGGGGGGGGGGGAAAGGGAAGAAAAGGCCAAACCCTCCTTTGCAGCTCCGTGACAAACTGATCCTCATCCCTTCAGGAACAGCTTCCCTGTTTCCTGGTGAGACAGAGCCAAAGCCACTTGGGGATGTTTAGGTACAAAGCTGCAGTGAGAAGTGGGGACCCCTCTGAACATCATCTCCCTTTGCTCCTTTAAGAGCAATTAAAATCAACCCCACTTTTCCCAGCCATCTTCCCAAGGCTTAATCCACACTCAGGATGGGACACATGAAAAATTCACCACCTATCTGCCTGACTGCCTCCAGCCACCAAAGAAGCAAACACAAACCATCACAAGTGGAGCAGAAGATCTTTAACCATGTTGGATGTTCCCTGAGCTCCACTCACAGCAAAAAGCAACGCTCTGGCTCAAGTCAGAACTAAACTGAACAAGTGATAACAAAGCCAAGCACTTCTGTCCTCCAGAACAAAGCCAGGGCTGCAGAACAGCTGAGCTGTCACCCCACGAGTGCCACAGGGCAGGAAGGAATCCAGTTCCTGCTGGACTTTCAGCAGGGACTGTCTGATCCCTGAGCCAGAGGGAGCCCAGATAAGAGCGGCTGGTCCAGGCCATCCTCTGCCTCCATCCCCAGCTGTTGGTTCACACCCAGCTGAAGGGGCTCCAGCAGTTCCAGCCTCTTTGAACTCATTCAGGATTGTTGTATAAAGTTCCAAAGTCAAAGTGCTGATTAGTCTGGGAATACACAACTCCCTATCCCATTGTGCTGAGATTCAATAATCTTTTTATTGTCCTGGAAGAGATATAATTACTTCAAATAGTAATTTATTGGAATGAATAAGACCTGATTTAAGAGAAACACAATTCCATTGAATTGTCAGTGCTTTGAGACATTGGTGACAGCCACAATGGACTTCAAGCAGACAAATCAAGGGACCAAATCATGAGTTATGACACACAACAGCTAGAATGGAACTCCCCCAAAATACAGCTCTGTGCCCTGCTGAGCTGCTCCTCCCAGAGCTGCTTTTACACCAACACACAGAGATTTGCAGTTTGGTGCTGCAGGAACGAACTCAGAGTGCAGAACTGTTCCTCCAAGGCCTCCCTGCAGCCCTCACTGCTCAGGACGTGGATTTCTGTCAGGGGAGGGAGGTTTTGGGATGGCTCCCAGCACAGAACTCTCTGCCCTGGTGCTGGGGTTTATCCCTGGGCTCCCAGGGAGCAGCAGCAGAGGTCTGTGTCCTGGGGCAATTCAGGGTAAATCCCTGGCTCAGGGAGCTCCAGGCAGCACTCCCAGGCAAACTGTCAGAGTCACACAAGTGGAAAAATTTAACAATCCAGCCCTGAGTTTCTAGAAGCTTGAAACTGTTGCACACACACACCTGCCATTGTCCTACCTGTTGACACAACAAACACATCTTTCTTCAGAAGCAGCTACAGAGACTGACCTGTGACTCACCTCAGCCTCACACTCACTCCTCAGGGCTCAGCTCCACTCCAATTACACAGCCCAATTAAACTTTTTGTGGAGTTGGATACAATTACTGCAGCAGGTCCCTTACCTAGACCCTGTGTCTGTCACTTCACCAGCATGGCCTGGGTCAAGAAGCCAAAATTCAGCAGGAGCAGATCCGGGGTAAAAAGGAGTGAGATCCAGGCATCTGCAGGGTCATTTCTGAACTACAAATACAAGGACTTAAAAACAGAGAGAAGAGGTTAACCAAGAGGCTGGGGTGGAGAAGGGATCAGACAAGTTTGGGTTTGGATGAGGGGAGCTCAATCAGAGGATCAGGGGTGAATTCAGTGGTGTCATGAGCAGCAGAGACACAGATGGAACCCAGCCCAGCAGAGAGGCTGTGCTAAAAAGAGTTTGTGCAGCAGCAGGGACAGCTCAGGAGAGGAGAGGGCTCATTATCCCAATCGGCATTTAAACGAAATGTTAGTACTTGGATGGAGAAGTGGGAAGGAATTAAAATACTAAGCTAAACACAATTTAGAAGTTATATTCTATTTAAACACTGCATTTAATTGCTCTTTTTTAAGCCTACACCATTCTTTATGGATAGATTAAAAAGAAGAGGCAGAGGGAACACCAACAATAGAAACTCCAAGGGAGATGGAAAGGTGGAGGGAAGGCCTGGCCCATCCAAACCCAGCAGAGGTCCTTTATCAGTCCTGGAGGCAGGAGATGGAAATAGGTGTGAGGGAAGATAAGCAGTGACTCAGGTCCTGAATGTATTTAAAGAACTCCTATTAGTGCTAAGATTAAAAGGCACTCAGAGGTCACCAAACCCGGGTGGAAGCAAGATTGGGATGATAAAGGAGGAGGCATTAAACCCCGGGGAGCTGCACCCCTGCAGGCTCTGCCTGGGACATCCAGGGAAAACCCAAGTGAATGAGGATCAGCACGTCCCCAGTTCAGGTCTGTGGCTCCACAGGCACCAAACTCACCCAGATGGACTTTGAAAAACGCCTCTGTGCAGAAGTTGCTTGGAATTTATCACACGTTTTAAAAAACAGGTGATCCTCAGCATTTCAGCTGCTGGAGGAGGTTTACAAGCACTTGAGCACACAATGATATTCATGAGAAGAAACAAGATTCAGCACAGAGGGAAGTGCAGAAGGAGCTGCTCTGAAACCTCCTCTCCCATCCAGGCCCTGGAGCAGCCCTGCCTGAGGTGAAACCCTGCACAAGGGCCAGGATAAACCCACCAACCTCCACACTTCACTGTGCACATCACAGCTACTGCACAAAGGGACTCGACATTCCTTCCAGAGGAACCTCAGGCTTCAGCACTGAGCTGATTCCAGAAACACAGCTGGAGTTTTCACAAGAATTCCACAGCAGCAGCGACCCAGCAAGTCTGCAGTGTGATTAAAAGGGGGTTGGAGTGGATGGTTTGTAAGGTCCCTCCCAACCCACCCCACTCTGTGATTCCATGATTATGGAAAGGCAGGGAGCCCTCAGGATCCTCAGATGAGCTCTCACAGCACCACAGCTCCTCCCCCAAGTAAATCAAACCTGCTGTCCATTGACAGGGCCTTGAAACCCTTGACTTACTCTGACCAGCAACTTTCACAGCAAATACTGAGTTTGAGCTTCTCCATCCTCTCACAGCACTGCCCAGGTAAAGCTGTTTGACTCCTGCTTGGCAAGAACTCCACAGGAGCATCACTAATTAAAGCCCTTTTCCTGCTCTGCCAGGCCAGTTAAAAGCCCCAATTTTTCCAGGGCCAGCACCGTGGATCAAATGCTTTCTCACCTCTGAGCAGTCATTAGCCCTGCACAAAACAAAGCTGATTAGCAAAAGTAAACGTCCAGATAAAAATAGCCAACATCTGTTTAAATTTAGAAATTTATTTTGTTTAATCCACAAGCTTTATATAGCTTTAGTTAAAAAAACAAAAACAAAGAACAGTGAAAACATGACAATATCCAAAGTTCAGGTTCCTCTAAACTTTCAAAGAACACAGCTCTGAAAGTTGCTCAGACCATTCTGAAGAACCGTAACGAGACAAGATTTATGAATGGGGCAACGACAGCTCACAAACAAAATTTATGGAACTGAAGGAATTATTTTTTTTTTTCTGGGACTGCTGATCATGGAAACTGCCCTTTAAAAAAAGAACATAAAAATACAAATGAAATTCCAGTGTTCCAAATCAACATGTTACATCAATATAAACCCACAGTGTCCTGGTAAACAACATGCTTTCATTTATGTACCACTCTAAATTGCTATTCTTGATTGGCTTTAATGGAGACTATACAGGCAACAGTAGAAAGCATTAAAATAGAGATGTACTTCCTTGAATTCTGCAGTGGTTTTAACTCCTGGGCAAGCCTACAAACCACAAAGGTTAGTAGCATCATGTAAGTGATACAAAAGAAGTCAAATGAGACCCTCACAAGCTCTGCTCAAGGCTCTGCTGGATTTCAAAGAAATGAGGGAACTGACAGTCATGTTTCAAACCTCCAAAACAAATTCCTACTGCTTCTAGAAAGTCTCACTCTAAATGAAATTATGCTGTCAATGAAAGAATGTCACTAGTACACTGTGGACACCTTTTGTAATGTAAATCCATGCCCTTTGTACATGGTGAACCTCAACCTAGCAATTATTACAACAAATGTTATATTCTAAAGCTCAAACACATTTAGCAATTTTGAAATTGAATTCTGAGTACAAACCAAATAAAATGTACATTATATCAAAGGGTTGGCCTAGGAGGGGGGGGACACCTGCGCCTTCCTCATGGACCTCAGGGCCTTCTCCCTCAGGTGCTTTTCTAGGTCATCCAGGTTGTCCTCGGGTTCACTTTCTGTCTCCTTCAAACAAACACAAAGAGTTGCTTCAAACACCCCAGGCCCAGGCAGGCTGAGCCCCCCCCAGCACTGAAATCCCCACAGGGAATCCCACCCCCCAAATCCCCCCAGCAGAGCAGTGCACACCCACCCTGTCTGCTCACGCTGGGCCTTCACAAAGTCCCAAATTCTCACCTTTTTGGGTTCTGTCTCTGCTTCCTGGTCTCCCTGTACTGAGGTGGTGTCAGCTGCAACCACAGCAGCAGCCGCTGCGGCCGCCGCCGCCTTCTCCTTCTTATGCTTTTTGTGTTTCTTGTGCTTTTTATCCTTTTTATGCTTCTTATCCTTCTTTTTCTTCTTCTTCTTGCCACCACCTTCTTGATCGGAATTCTGTAAGAAATAATTCAACAGAGGTTACAACTCATCTTAAAGGTTTCCAACTTCTCTGGCAAAGAATGGAGGTGCCCCTGGGAAACACCTCAGAAAAAGAAGAGGTGAAGATACCAAACAATCTGTTGGGATACTCTGAGTTTGCACACAGGATACTGAACATAAACAAGCCCCCCTCACTTTGTTGACCATGAAACTCATGGACACTAATGAAAAAGGACAGACTTTTCCCCAGAAGTCTGATTTTCTACAAAACACCATTTTCTTCCACACTTTGAAAAAAAAATATGTTACAAATTGTTTTTAGAAGTTTTTAACTATGAAGAATGACCCCAAGCAGGTTTCCCCCCTGTGAATAACCCTGAGGCTGCTCAGCAGCTCAGCCTTCCCAACAAGAGCCTGCCCTAGGACCCAAAGCAGTGCTGCTTTATGAACAAATACCCTGGCAGGTGATGGGCTCTGAGTTGGGCTCTTGGCCTTTTTTGCAGGTGACCAGTTTGCAGAAGGAGAGCGAGAGCGGGCAGGAGATGCAGGTCCTTGGTGCTTTTTGGGAGCTGTCTCAGGTGACCCTGAGGCAGAGCGGGACGAGGACACGCGCCGGGGGCTGGGGGTGGAAGCCCTGGGGACACAAGAGTCACAGGTCAGACACAAAACAAGGCAGCATCAACACAAGAGCCAAATGAACACCCGTGCTTTAACTTGGTCAAGCTGCGTTAAGAAGACTTAAATTGATTAAAAATAAATAGATTAATAAAAGGCAAAACAATCCAGTTGCAGAGTGGATCCGTAATGCAGAGGGATAATGCAGCCTGAAAAGCTGTTAAACAACCCTGCTGCTGCCCAGAGCTGACTGCTGCCTTTCTGGTTTAAGTTAGAATCACATTAGAAGTCAAGAGAACAGCAATGCTATTTAATTATGCAAGGCTTTCCCTTCAGTTACACTTCTCTTCTGAAAAAATTCTGAAACCAGCACCCCACTTTTCACTGTCTGCTCAGAAAAGCAGCATCTCACTAAAGATAAAAGTACTTAGAATTTTAGCAGTTTATCATGAATGACCACTTATGGAATTATTTCTGAGCTAGTGAGAAGCACTGGTCCCCTTCCATAGTCAGGTTTAAGAACAAAGTTAGGTTTTCTTTAAAGCCAGCAATTAAAGGGAAGGATTTGGGGAGACCTCATGGCAGGTTCTTATAAGTGAGGGAGAGAGGCTTTTTCATGCAGGCAGCACAAAGGGAATGGCTATTGGGAAAAACTTCTTCCCCGTGAGGGTGCTAAGCCCTGGCACAAGGTGCCCAGAGCAGCTGTGGCTGCCCCTGGATCCCTGGCAGTGCCCAAGGCCAGGCTGGAGCAGCCTGGGACAGCAGAAGGTGTCCCTGCCCATGGCAGGGGTGACACTGGATGGGCTTTAAGGTCCCTTCCCACCCAAATCATCCCGGGATTCTGCAGTTCCTTAACTACTTTCACTGCATTACAACTAAACAACAACCCCACATCAAACCCAAAGCAGCCAAGAGGGGTTTTTTTACTTTGTTTTCTTGGGTTCTGGCGTTCTGGACACCCTCCTGATGGGCCTGCTGCTGGGGGAGGGTGACTGTCTCCTCTGTGGTGACGCCGACGCTCCCCGGCGTGGTGGAGGAGGGCTGGAGGAGGGGTGGGAAGCTCGAGGCCGTGGTGAAGGTGAATGCCTTTTGTTTTGTGGTGGAGAACGTGTTTCCCTGTTGGATCTGCTGGGAGGAGACCCTTTCCTATGCTTGGAAGATACAGAAGGGGAGCGCCGTTTAGCTGTAGGGGAGCTCCTCTGCTTTGGCGGTGGGGAGTGGGAGACTCTGCGCTTGGACTGGGGGGAAGGGGAGGCCCTTCTTTTGGGAGGGGGAGGAGGAGAAGCTGTTCTCCTCTTGGGAGGGGGAGATGGGGAATATCGCCTCTGGATTGGGGGGGAGTATCTCCGTGGAGAGGGAGAACGTCTGCGCGGGGGTGGTGATGGAGACCTGCAGAAAGAACAAACAGTCAGGGCCCACCCAGACATGGCAATCAGTCAGCAGTGCACCCACAGAGGGGGAAAAGGACTCTATAGAGTTCTGTAAACTTCTCAAAATTTAAACTAGAATTCTTTACAAGTTTTAATAGTTTAAAATAAAAACATTTAAAAGTTGTTATCCCAAAAGGTTGTGGCTGCCCCATCCTTGCAAAGTGTTCAAGGCCAGGCTGGATAAAGCCTGGAGCAACCTGGGCTAGCAGAAGGTGTCCTTGCCCATGGCAGGAGGTGGGAGTGGATGATCTTTAAGTACCCTCCAACCCAAACCATCCCATAGTCCTGTGATTCCAATTCAGGATCTGCAGCCGCAGCCCAACGACACCCAGGCCACGGGCCCACCACCCCCAACCTCACCCTGAGCACACCCCCCGAGGTCCCCAGTGGAGGCCCCGGGAGCAGGGCCCTCTCCCCCAGCCCAGGGCTGCCCGGGGGGGTGGTACCTTCGGCGAGGAGGGGACGGCGAGCGGCGGCGCCGGGGCGGGGGCGCCGGGGAAGGGGAGCGGCGCCGGCGGGCGGGGGGCGGCGAGGGGCTCCTCCTCCTCCTGCTGCAGGAAACAGGCACTGGTCAGGGGGCTGCCAGCTGAGCCACGGGCTGCTTCGGGCTCTGCTCTCACTGCACACAATCTGCTCTTTTCATGCAACTTTACATGGGATTCTACCGGGAGCGCTCATGGGAAGAAATGTGCTTAAATCTTTCTGTAGGGTATGAAACGATGAGTGTCTGACTGTGACCCTGAGCTCAGCAGAGGTGTCTGTGTCCCTGAGCCCATCATGGGGGTCTCACTGACCCTGAGCCCACCACTGTGTCTCACTGTGACCCTGAGCCCACCACGGGTGTCTGACTGTGACCCTGAGCCCACCACGGGTGTCTGACTGTGACCCTGAGCCCACCACTGTGTTTGACTGTGACCCTGAGCCCACCACTGTGTCTGACTGTGACCCTGAGCCCATCATGGGTGTCTCACTGACCCTGAGCCCACCACGGGTCTCTCAGTGTGACCCTGAGCCCACCACTGTATCTCACTGTGACCCTGAGCTCACCACATCAGCCAGGACACAACTCCACATCTGCACAACCTGATCCATCACCACCTTGTAGCCAGAGAAACACCAAATGGCTGGAATAAGTGATGGATCGTGTGCTGATTTTGCCTTGGGTGGAGGTAATTTTCTTCACAGTGTGAAACTGTGCTCCATCTGAAACCCAAAATTATTTATTTCTTGAAGTGCAGTGAAAGAAGCCAGAGTGGCTGCTAAACCTCAGCTCTCTGGATTAAAATTGTTCACCAAATGAGCCACTTTCTGCTTTGCAGGGTTTACAACAGACTTCTGGAGGGGGAATTTTAATCTAAAACATACTTGCAGAGAATTTTAAAGGAGAGGAATATTGGTAAAGTGAAAAATTCCTTTTTTTAAAAGAAAAAGCAATTAAGATAAAATGACTGGATAAGAGAAAAATTAGAGCAATTAAAAAGCAAAGCAGCTCATTTACATGAAGTGAGATTTGATTTCAAATATCTGGGTATTGTTCTCCAAGGCAATGAGACACACTTTTATAGATAGAGAGTTTGCTCCAAAATACAATGTTCTTTGATGATCCCAAAAACCCCCAGCCTTCAAACATACTAACTGGCCTAATTAAACATGTATTTATGCAACAGGCAGTACGTGAATTCACCATGTTGCAAAACAAGATCAAAGCCTTTGAATCCCAACCTGTTTTCCATAGAAATGTTTGACAGGATCCATAATTAGGAAGGAGTGTATTGGTGAAGGAGTCATCCTTATCTCCTACATCATGATGTGTGCTGTGAGTATCTGCTAGCTAGGGCTTAATTACAGCCTGCTCAAGGGTCATTACACCCAATTAATAAACCCATCAAGATTCCTGCACCTTTCTATGTTCCTGCATCAACACAGAACAAAAAGTGTCACGAATAACAAAGTCACTGCTGTTTTACTGATTGTCTACTTCCAGTAGTTCCAAGTATCTCATGAACTGAGGAATGAGAGTTGTGAAAACTCCAATCATCTCTGACCCAGATGATCAAGATCTTAATTGCTTGTTGCAAGTATGCAGGAGGGTTTGAGTCAGTGGCAGCAGGAATCCAACACTGCTCACCCAAAGCAGTGTGTCTGGAGCAAGGAGCCCCTGAGGAACACAAGTGTTCAGCTGTTTTCAGGCATCAGTGAGATGTAACAACAGCAAAGTTATTGATGTCACAGGCTGATGTGAATTAATAAAGGGGTGAGCAGTGAGGGACAAAGAAAGTGCTGCTCCTTCTTTTTTTGATAGTAAAATGGTTCCAGGTCCAACACATCAGTCTGAATCTCCCTCACCGTGAGTGTGCAGGTCTAAAGGACCAAGGATGGCAAATGCTTATCCATGCCAAAACAAATGACAGGCTGTTTAAGAGATGAATTTCTAACCAACCTTTTCATCACTGGTGATTGCCACCTCTTTTCCATCTGCATCCTGAGAGCAGTGGAGGGAAAACAAAACAAAAAACAGATCTGCCACGGATCTGAGGCAAAAATGAACACTTTCAAAGGTCACAGCAATTTTCACCAAATGAGCGCAATGGCAAGGAAATCTTGAGAGAGCACCGGGCAGAGTGGGCATGACTCTGGATGTGTGTTGGATGAGAGTTGCAGAGAGAGAAACAGTTGCAGAGAGAGAGAGAGAGGAAGGGGTGAGTTAAGCTGAAGCAGTTACCGAGGGGAGGATTCCTTCTGGCGCTTGCGGGGCGAGGGCGAGGGGCTGCGCGAGTGCGAGTGCCGGCGGCGCCTGCCCACCTCCCCGTTCTTCACGTTCGACCTCTTGGGCCTCTCCTCCTCTGAGGAAGATGAAGAACCAGAATCTGCAAACGTAGAAGAATCACTCTCTGGAAAACGAGGCTTGTGACACTGCTCGCTAACAGGGTAATGCTGCAGTTCAAGGCAACCCTCACTCCCGCAAAATGAGAACCCGAAATTTAAAAGATCAGCTGAAGGGGCAGGTTGAACTAAAGGAGTAAATAAATCTACCAGAAATGGGTAAAAATACTTGTAGCCATCTAACTGTCTCCATAAAGTTTAGCTAGATAGATAATTTAAAAGGTGAACTGCAGCTGCTTTTCGAAACTATGTGGACCAAAATATCCAGGTTAATTTACTGACCTCAAGCATAAAAGAGTCCTAAGTAAGGACAGATGAAGTAATCCACAGCACACAATATTTGTGCATGATGTTAAGAGTTTAGAAGCGTGACTTTTAAAGATAAAAGCCCATTAACAAAAGATCTAATAACCTTTAAAAGTCATACTTTCATTCTTCCTGGGCAATAATTAAAGTGACCTCATTATGAGTGGCAAATCTGTAATTAAGTTTACAATAGCACTGCAGAGCACAGAGCAAACAGTTTTAATCCGTATTTGAACTTAACTACTTCCTGCAGAAGTAAACTACAACCCAGTTTTAGGGAATTTTGTGCTCCATACCAGATGAAGACTGTTGATTTTGCCTCCTATACTGGCGCCTCTGTTGGACAGAATCTGCTGCAGCCATTTTGCCTCCTTTGTCTTCTTCTGAAAGGACACACAAGGACAGGCCACTCAAACCAAGGATACAGATTTGTCTTATGCAGGCAGAAGCAAAGTTATGGACAGCACACAGCCAAGTACAGGGTTTTCCCCCACTCAGATCTTCGGATAACCTAAGGCCAAACACTTTGGCTGAACTTTTATTCCCAGCAATCTTGCATGCAATGAGGCAGTAGGAGTGCTGATCTTTAGAGTTCTGAAAACTCTTGCTTTCAATGCCAGGCTTCCAGGAGGGCTCAGCACTGAGTATTTTTGACTGAAAACCCCACCCAGCAGCAGAGCTGAGAAGCCAGAGCCGTACCTGATTCCGACAATTCTGCTTTCCTGGGCTTGGGTGCTGGCGAAGGAGATTCTCTTTTCTCAGTACTCTTATGCTTGGGTGCTACAAGACAAAACCAAACAGCTCAGCTGCAATTCACACCACCCCTTCACACTTTCCCAGCCCTACAAAACACAACGTGCTCTTTGAAGGAACAGAAGCCCCAGGTGGAAGCCAAGCCCCAAGAGGTCCCTCACCTGAAGGCCTGACAGGTGCCTCACCTGAAGTGCTGACAGATCCCTCATCTGAAGAAGCCCCAAGGGGTCCCTCACCTGAAGCAGCCCTCTCAGACCCCTCACCTGAAGCAGCCCTCTCAGACCCCTCATCTGAAGCAGCCCCGAGGGGTCCCTCACCTGAAGCAGCCCTCTCAGACCCCTCACCTGAAGCAGCCCCGAGGGGTCCCTCACCTGAAGCAGCCCTCTCAGACCCCTCACCTGAAGCAGCCCCGAGGGGTCCCTCACCTGAAGGCCCAAGGGGTCCCTCACCTGAAGCAGCCCCGACAGACCCCTCACCTGAAGAAGCTCTGACAGATCCCTCACCTGAAGCAGCCCCGAGGGGTCCCTCACCTGAAGCAGCCCCGAGGGGTCCCTCACCTGAAGCAGCCCCGAGGGGTCCCTCACCTGAAGCAGCCCCGAGGGGTCCCTCACCTGAAGGCCTGCTGGGCGAGGCGGAGGCGCGGCTCTTGCGGCCGCGGCTGGACTGCTGCGGGCTGGGCGAGCGCCGGGCCTTGGCCGGGGGGCTGGCGGGGGGCGAGGGCCGGTGGCGGCGCCGTGGGGGGCTGGCTGACGGGGACAGCCGGCGTGTTTTGCGGGGAGGGCTGGACACGGGTCTCTTGGGAGGCTTCTTTGGTGGAGAGCGGGAGCGAGACGACGACGAGGAGGAGCTGCTGCCGGACAGCGAGGCCGAGGAGCGTCTTCTCCTGCAAATCAAAGCCCACATCAGGTCCTGGCCGGCCACAGAGGGGAACATGTCAGCACAAAGAACAAAGAACTGCAGTTGTTTGCAAGCACAGACACTGAGCCACAGACAACAGCACTTCCCAAACATGGTGGACAGCCTGCGACACTCGGTTTGGAGAAGAGGAGGATAACGACCAATCTTTCACAGTTATTCTTAAACTACAATAGTGAGCTAGAAATTGTTAGTGTCACCTTCACTGGCTTTCTGTCAATCTACAGGCTATGGCTAAGCTTTGCCCCTGGAAACAATTAGTTTTGGTTGGGCTGGCTGACTTCTGGGTGGTTAAGAGTATTGTCTGTGTTAGCATATGTGACTTAATGATCTCCAGAGCAGATCTGGGAAAGAGTTTAGTGTGCAAGGACACTAAAATGTTTTACACCAGGAGGTGAAAATTTCAGACAACTTAACAACTTAACAATTCAGAATCCATCTATCCATCCTTATGTTTTAGTCTTTCATCTTTACTTTGCAATTTTAAAAGGTAGGGCCTCAGAATTCTGCGGCAAAATTTGTGGCAAGTTCTGTTGCAATTGTGTACCTGCAGAATCCACCTTTGGCTGCAGAATTCCTGAGAACCTGGAAAAAAGAAACCCTACCTTGAGTGAGATAAACATTTGCTGAAAGGGAGCTCTTGTACATCTTGCAACATACATGTTTGATACTTTTCACAGTTTTCCCAGTAACTGTGTGAAATGAACATATTGACAAACTCAGGCAATAGTCATCACCTTGTCACAGAAAGGGAGAGAAGTGTTCCTTCCTCAGAAACAACTGCTGTACACAAGAAGCATCACTTTGATTCTCTTCCTATGAAGAGGATCAGAATCTGTTCTCTCCCCACGAAGATAAATGTCTATTTTGACACTGCCAAAAGCACATCATTTACTTTGCAAGGCAGCTAAGAGCTTTGCCTCTAGAACAATTCTTATGCTGTGAAAAATGTGACTTTCACCACCAAAAGACAAATCTTGAAGAATCTTAAGTAAGAAGAAACATATCTCAAGTCCAAATTTAATTTTATGTAATCGAAATAAAAGTCATAATTAAAAATTCCCAACGAGTAAAATTCAATTACTTGTTCTCATTTTTTTTTCCCCAGCCAGGAAAGAAAAGTACTTAGACTTAAGTAAAAAAGCCCTAAGCGATGTCATGTCACTGTGCTGGGAGCTACCCAAGGCCACCTGAAGAAGTAAAAAAGAAAAAAGGCTTTGAAATTGCCACTTTTCTAAAAGGGTAGTGATGAGAATTCCACCTAACTCAGAAGAAATCATTTCACAGCTGCAACTGCGTTCCCCCACAGCACACTTAGAAATGTGACAGTGCAGTCCTTCCATCACTCTCATCACACGCCTGCCAGCGCTAAGGTGAGATGAACGAGGGGGATTTTGCTAGCACAGCTACAGCTCCCTTTAACTCTCCATGTTTGGCACTTGCAGGTGTCTCAAAAAGCAGGGCTCTTACCGCCTCACGGGGGATCTGCTCCTCCTGTGCCTGGGTGGAGGAGGCATTCTGCGGGGCGGGCTCCTCCTGCGCGGGGACGGCCGGCGCCGCGGGCTGGGTCGCCTTCTGGGGGAGAGAAGACCTGTCACAATCTGCAATTCCTGTGAAAAGCAACTACCTCACTTCTAGAGCTGAGGAAATTTATCCTCGGGGCACTGAGTGCAGAGCTGTTTTCCTCCAAGTGCTGTGTTTAGGTGAGGAGGCCAAATGTACAGGCACAATCGGGGCTTTGAAGTTTAACGTCTCTCTATTAAGTAGTAGGATAATAAAAAAAGGAGGTAAAGAAAGCATTTTCAGCATCAAACCCATGCCCTAAAGAAAGGCTACACAATTCCCATTATCAATATTAAGCAGCCCATTGACCCTTCTTGAGTCAGCACTGGTCACAGTGAGCATCTTCTCACAAATCAATACAAACACATTTATGCACCAAATGCACCTTTCTCATTTGGCCCAAAACATCCACAGCTCAACACCTCTAAAACATCACTACCCAAGAACATTAAGTGGCACCTTCAGCAGAAAGCTCTCAACCTTCAGCCAGCACCTGAAGCCCTACCTTGACCGTGATCTGTGGCGCCTTCTGGGTCGAGAATGAGATGGAGAACGGGATCGGGATCTTGACCTGGACTTGGATCGAGTTGGGGATCTCTGACGAGTCTTCTCCTTCTCCTTCTCTCTCTCCTTCTTTGAATTACGTTCTGGTGAAGTTTCCTTAGTCTCTGGTACAGGAGGTTCAGGTTTAGGAGCTTTTGGAATATCACTGTTAAAAATAAGGACTTCATTTGTAAGCACATACAAACCACAGCTTGCAGAGTAACATTTTAGAAGTTGCCAAGATATTCCCTTACAACAAACATTCTCCTGCCCATTTTCTGACAAACTGCTCCAGAACTGTGAAAAGAGTTCAAACGTACAATGAAAAGAGTTAAAGGTACAATGATTCAAAAAGGAGAATAAGCAACATAGAGGCTACATGGTGACAACCAGCTGGAAGTCAAGATGACATAGTCACAAGTGTCAGTGGTGACCAAGACAATGAAATCACAGTGGCAGCAGAGCACACTGCCCTTACAATTCTACACAGGA